>CM037034.1:4919563-6119563 GCA_020882235.1 Schizaphis graminum
ATACCTATATAACCGTATAATTTTAAGTACCTACTGCATGATTTTTATTTATTAATTTAGTCTTGGCATCGGGAGTGTTTCAAGTGTGCTACTTGCACGAAACGTTTGGATTCAGTCAATTGTTGTGAAGGTTCTGATAAGGATATTTACTGCAAAGGTAAGGTAATCCGTGTATTTTGCATGTTCTAACTTCTAACATTAATTTTTCTAAATCAGTATGCTATGGCAAGAAATTTGGACCTAAGGGTTATGGTTATGGACAAGGTGCTGGAGCTCTTCAAAGCGATCCTGCTTATAATGGGTACGTTTATAATTGTATAGTTATAATTGAAAAATACATCCATCTCTCCACTATAAAAACTAAAAAAAAAAAAATAAACAAACAAATAGTAAAATTCCTGTGCATATTTTTATTAAAAATCATAAAATTATAAATTTATATTATGTAGAATAAGTACCTAGTTACCTTTTTTACAATAAAAGTATATTTTATATAAATAAATAATCATATTATTATAATTGTATTACTTAACCTGGTGTTTTGTGTTGGCTAAAATATCTATTAGGACGTGAAAAATATACATACTTAGTATAATATACGATTATTATTAATACCTTTTAGGTATGTCTATTCATTTTATCTTTTATAAATGTATACTGGCATACTTCATAAGTAGGTACCCTCTGAATGAAATAAATAATTAATACAACATTAGTTTTGTTAGTGGCAGATCTAGGGGTTGTCCAAGGGAGGGGTACAGATTTTTTAAAATATTTAAACGATTAGTAATATTTTAAATTTATGGGGAATTTGTATGTATGAAATTACATTGTAGGCAAACATATTTAGCTTGTATGAAATGTATTACAATAACCATACAAATAGTTATAGAATATTATAATTGCCTACGTGAAACACAGGATAAAAATTAAAAGGCGAAGGCCATCACTATGTATCTATGTCAAGACTTTTATATCCACCATTGAGTTTACAATAGAAGTTATTAATTATCAGGTAAATGTTTTACCGATATTTTCAAAAAGTCAAAATTACTTCATGCATGTCATTTATTCAATTATAATACCTATTGATTTTATTCTGCATGAACTATCATTTTTTAATATTTTTTTTTCATGGAATATTATGATTGATTTCTTTTGTTTTCATGATCCATGTAATTTAATAATAATTGATCAAGTCCAGCATAATACTTACGATATTTTTTCCATATAGTTTGCTATTCGAAGCGCTTTGGTCCCAGAGGTATAGGTCACAGAGGTGCTGGTGCACATTCAATTGGCTTAACATGTGACTTAAACGACGAAACCGAAAGGTATTTAGTGATACCAAAAGGTCAACCACCTATTTCTTTTTCATAGCATGCAATTATCTGTTTCAATTACCAATTCGTCTACATAATAAATCATAAACGTACACACATTTTCTACTTTTTTCATAAACTTATACCAAATAGAATTTTAATGCTCATTACCTATTTCTATGTATATACTATATAGTATATATATATCATTACATTTTTTCTTCCTTTTCTTCTTCTTCATCTTATTATTATTCTACACATCATAAATGAAAAACTTTTTTTCCCATATCTAGGGATGTTAGTACATCTCGAGCTCCTGTTATTGATACGAGTACAACTTCTATAAAGGCAAAACCAGGACAAGGGTGTCCACGTTGCGGAGGTGTGGTATTTGCTGCTGAACAAGTGCTTGCTAAAGGAAGTGTAAGTAGCAATTTTTGATATTATGCTTGTGTAGCTACATAAATAAATAAAGTTTAGTTATTTGTATCTAGTTAATTTATTGAATTATTTTTCTAAAAATAATTTTAATATGAAACTTAACATAAATATCACTTTTTAAGTTTTGATATTATTACAAATTTAAATTATTAAATTGTATTTATTATAAAATATGTTATTGTATTTTTAAAGGAATGGCATAGAAAATGTTTCAAATGTAAGGATTGCAATAAAACATTGGATTCAATAATTGCTTGTGATGGTCCTGATCGCGATGTGTATTGTAAAACTTGTTACGGTAAAAAGTGGGGTCCGCATGGATATGGATTTGCTTGCGGCTCAGGATTTCTTCAGACAGATGGCTTGACGTTAGTATAATTTATTACAGTAATTTTTAATTTACGTTATAACGTATAATTTAAACGAATAAATATTAAAATTTATTGATTCATATTATATTATATTAAAATTATATAACTGTACATTATTTCGGGATGAAATAATATCAGACTGGAGTAACCAAATAGGCGTTTACCTATAATATTTATTCGTGATACAACTAATATATTATACCTAGTTGAACCGTGAATAGTATAATATGTATATATAAATATTTTTTAACAGAGAAGAACAAATTTCGGGATCGCGACCATTTTATAATCCAGATACTACATCTATTAAAGCTGAAAAAGGAGAGGGTTGTCCGAGATGTGGTGGAAAAGTATTTGCCGCTGAACAACAATTGGCTAAAGGAGCAGTAAGTTTTTGTATTATTAGTACTTACTATACACTTAAAAAATAATTATGTAAGGACATTTTAAATCTACAACTTGGTTTAATATCTATTAATATGCGTTTCATCTCAATACTTTCACTGAAAAATATTATTTCATGATAATATATTTTGAATGACTACATTATTTAAATTACATTACGCTCTTTTATTTGAATAACATAACACATTTAATTTTAAAATGTATACAATTATTAACAGATGTGGCACAAAATTTGCTTTAACTGTGCTACTTGCCACCGGCCATTAGACTCTACTTTGGCTTGTGATGGACCGGATAAAGAAGTTTACTGCCGATCATGTTATGGAAAATACTTTGGACCCAAAGGATTTGGATATGGACACTCTCCAACTTTGGTCTCCACCAAAGGAGAATCTACTATGTTGTTGTAAGTACTATCAAAAATTAATAAATTATAATATAAATAAACAATTTTACAAATACCTAAATTAAATATTTTAATATAAATATGAAGTACTTTTTAAGCATATTGAAATATGTTATTTACTAATAAAAATACTGTTTTATTATTAGGTAATTACTACAAACATTTAACACCAAATATTTTTTTCAAATTTATTTGTGAAATTTAATATACCTAACCCAAATGTTTATATTCAAATAAAACTAAAAGAAATACCAATTTTTTAATTATATAATCTGAACATTACAATTTTTTTTGGCATTATATGAACTAAAAAAAGATCAATAAAACCTGGTACTGATTTTTTGTTAGGTATATTAAAAATTTATAAATAGATTTATCGCATTTTCAAATTTTTTATAGATAGGTATATTTATATTATTAAATGAAAATAAAAAATTTTAAACGTTAGTTATTATGATACATAAATATTAAAAAAAAATAATAATACACATTTTATCATATTAAATATAAATATTTTAGTCTAAGGTAATATAATGTAATATTATACTAGTAAATTATATTTTTATTGACAAATTTATCAGTTTAAAAAAAATATAATATAATATTAACTTTAACTATACAGTTATAATATTATATTGATGTATTTAATATATTTTATGAATTAAAGTGTTATTCAAATTAACTAAATAACTACATATTATTAAGCCCATTTAAAAGTCTAAAATTACATTTTATTTAAAAAAAATAGAAGTACCACAAAAAGTATATTTTTAGAAGTTTGCATAGATTATATGATAAAATGGGGAACTCATTTTATTTCATTTATTTTAGCTCGGAAGCAAGGCCAACATCTGGAGTCAAAAGCAGAAATGGAAATGGTTGTTTGAGATGTGGATACGAAGTTTATGCCGCTGAACAAATGATAAGCAAAAATAAGGTAATGACACTTGACAATTGTATAATTTAATAAAAAATATTTTAGTTTTTCCCGAAAATATATTTTAATATTATTAAAGTATAATATATAACTAAAAAATACCTATAAATCTGTTTCAAGATTTTTTGACTAAAATATTAATATAATGTTCTTAAAAAACATTAATATTGTTTAATTAGTCTATTTTATAATTATGTAGGTACCTATATTGTTACTTTTAGTATTAAAAATGAAGTATATGGTTTGGTGGTTACTGGTTGACGGTTGTTAATATATTTGGTAGTATCCGTAACGTTTACAAATATTATATTATATATTCGAATGAAGACATAAAATACACCCTTCATAATCATTGTATATTTTAGTGATTTTATAATTTACTTATGAGTCTTAATTAAATTATGTTTAATTTATTTACTATGATCACTAGAATATTAAAAGATTATCCAACATATGTTTTGATAACAAAAGATCACAAATAAATAGTATTATTTATAATATATAAATAAAATATGAGTATAATATCATAATAATAAAATATTTTAATTTATTTTCAGTTATGGCACAAGAGATGCTTTACTTGCGCTGATTGCAGCAAGTCATTAGATTCGACAAGTTTGAATGATGGTCCTGATGGCGATATTCATTGCAGACCTTGTTATGCAAAACATTTTGGGCCAAAAGGTTGTGGCTTCGGTATGGGTGCTGGTGTTCTTTCTATGGCATAAATGATTACTGTGAAATTAATGAAAATCAAAGGCGAAAGAATATAACTTTTAAACAAACTTCATTTGAACCTTTGTTTTATGCTTTTTTTCTTGTAATATCACCTAAAATACACTAATTATTTTAATAAACCTTAAAAAAGTTATAATTTATATAATATTGTTTTAATTTTTAATTTTTTATGTATTCAAACATCTATATATTTTTTATATTTGCAAAGCTTTATCAACATCGTTTTATATATTTAATAATAATGCATCAAATTTACGAATAATTACTATTGAGTATTCGAAACAAATAACATTAATTTTAAGATTATTTTATATTCGTAACTTCTGTCCATATGAATTGCAGCGTATTATGCCATAAATATATTTGAATTAAATCAAAGACCAAGGTACTATTATGCATAATATTGAACTTTGGCGAGCTGCATATTATTAAAAATGTTTAAAATAAACTGTAAAAATATAATATTAAACTTAACCAGTGCATTAAATATATTTTAATATATTATTAGGTATAATATTATTATACAGTAACCATATGAAGCTATAAATTGTCCATATACGTATGTATATTATTTTATAATATTTAAATAATATGGCATAATGTACTAACTATAATAATTAGAATCCTAATTTCTAAATATTATAAAATACTTTAATGATGAGAATAAATCACAATAGATCATTTTTATATAGACTAAGTAGACAGATATAACCATAGAATGTAGTATGTGTATATTTAATTAGAATATGAGTGGCAGCAGTTATGAGAGATTCTATAAAACCTACACAAGTTTAAAAATACAAAATCACGGTGGTGGCTTACATTTTAAGTTATAGTCATTAAGGAATGTCTTGATAGAAAAATTAAATAATAAACGTTCACTTGGAAGACCGAGAACAAAATAGAAAGGACACAGTAGACAATTATATGAGACTGGTAGATGGGATTGATGGGTACGACATTAGATTGGACCCAGGGCAAAGCAAAACGAAGAGGCAATAAGCCTCTGGTGGCAACCAGAGTTTCTGAATGGACCGTTGTGTTCGTAAAGAAGACGATGTTTTTAGCTAGAGGAGTAAAATCCTTAGCGCGATAGATAAACTACTAGGAGCTCAGCCATCACTCCATTAAAAACAAAATTTGTTAGAATCTATTTGAATCGTTTATTTTTAATTATTGATTAATTTTGCAAAGATTGTCGTCTATCGACATCGTGCATTACTCCCTATAGGTAGGGCACGGCTTACACGATGATTGCAAAGAACGGTGAGCGGGGCCAACTGGCTGACTTGGGGTTTTCCGAAAATCGTCGTGGTATATAATTACCACTGCTTGTTTAACAAGAGTGTGTAAACACGAAGTCGACAGTCGACACACAATGCCTCAATGCCTGGATTGGTAACTCTAATGTTTTTTGTACATTATTATTTATTATCTGTGTTGTATAAATATACGATTTATCTATATACTTATAATATAAGTATATATAATGTACTTTACTTAAATAAGGTAACCCTGATCTCTACCGTTAATATTAGTGGTGGGTCGTTACTGCTGTATTCGGTACAATGTAACGATTACATTGGTGGAACGAGTAGGAACGAGTACATTTATCGTTCCAAGTTCGTTCCATCGGTACAAGGTTTCTAAGCTCCAACTACAAAATGGTCCCCATCAGGTACCGAGTACCGACACGTCTAACACCGAGCACCGACGGTGGTCGAATAGTAAATTATTACTATTGTATTTTTATAATTATTTCTGCTTAAAATAAACATAATTATTTATTATTTATTAAATGTGTTTTTTTGATTCGGTACTTAATTGTAATTAATAACTGTAGTACTGTACTGATTTAAATAATATTAAAACAGTAGTAATTTTTGATTAGGCATTTCAAACGCATATTTATATTATAACTTAAATATTGTAAACATAGCATTTCTGGTATAATTTAATTATTTAAAGCTCATTTTTTCCGAATGCAATTGCAATAATATAATGTTGTATAATGAGCCTACAAAGTACGAAGCATATTCATTCATAAATAACCTATGCAAGGACGAGTACACATTTGAATATATGCGTATTGATCGTTCCGCTTGAACAATACGAATCTGAGTAACTAGTGTACAAGTATAACTAAATAAAGATTGTACCGATTGTACCGATGTAACGAGTATTTTGTAATCGGTACTTTATTGTACCTGTACCGATTGGAACGATTCCACAAAAGGAACGATAATTCCCACCACTAGTTAATATTACACATCGAGGTCGAGTCCCCGAAATCTCGTTAATATAAACATAACTTTGCCATAAGGTAACACGTCGACCGACGACCGGTAGCGGCCGGTGAAGAGGGGACGCTAGAATGTAATGAATCGCCGAATAAATCATTTTATAATTTAAGAATAATATTAGGATTAATTTTAAGAAAATAAATGTATTTTAATAAACTAGATAGTCGTCAACCACTATGTCATCAAAATTAGTTCAGCCTTCAGCCGTCGTGCCGAAATTGTTAAAAAAAAAATGTTTATTTAATGATGAGTACATCATATATTCTGTGTGTTATGAATTGTTTGATGTTCTGCGAAGATGTAAGGTACCTACAGGGGCGGACTGGGCCACTGTGCTACTGTGCATTTGCACAGTGGGCCGGTGTCATATTATATTCATCGGGCCGGTGCGAAATAACCCAACGTGTATTGAATTAAAAATATTTTTGAAACAGATAATTGAATTTGTTTATTTGTATACAATTTTGATTCCCCGAGTATTACCATTGATAAAATATACGAATAAATAATAGTATATGTATATTTAATAAATGGTATACGTAATACGCTAGTCAATGTATATATTATATTATATATATATATATATGATAAATCGCTGCGCTATCAGCGGTCAAATGTTAGTCGTTAATAAATAGTTATTTTACTATTGTACATTTATATTTTGTACTATTTATTATAGATGCTACAGATGTATTTAAAGTATGAACAGTTAAGTTAAATAAAATTTGTTAATTTGTCTAGAAGTAATTTTTTTTTATTTCTATAAACAAAGTTTAAATACATATTATTAAACAGTGATTTAAAAACTCTTATGATAAATTATTTTTGGGAAAATCAGTAAAAAAAAATTTTCATTTTACAATATATATATATTATATTTTAAAGAAAATTAAACTTAAATTACAATATCCAAATATAAAAACATACTTATTTAATTGATAAATTTAAAAACTAAAAAATATGAAGAGGTAAAAATTTTTTGAAATCTTGGTTTTATGTACGGTAGGGGCCGATTTTTTTTTTGCAGAACAGTGGGCCGATTGGGTCCCAGTCCGCCCCTGGGTACCTACCCAGTTAAACTAAACAGTTTATCGTTTTTTTTTTATATAGATTATTAAACAAATAAAAACGAGCGCGTGTCTATAATCATGATTATGTTGTTTCTGATTTAGAATAATTGATGTACAATACTAATTAATTAAGAAATATATAAAGTTGAATTTACGTACCTATTATCTATTGTTAACACGAGTAACATTAGTTATAGTAATGGTATTGATAACCGAACTGTATAAACACGAAACTCGCTAAAGACCGTTAAAACAAATTGGTCCCACTATCCGATAGCACAAATTGATTTCGTTTTCATTAATTTTTATTGTAAAAAATATTTCGATTCCAATATAATATTATTCCAATACAAATGTAGCTAGTGAAATCAAAATTGTAGCCTTCAAAATGGGAATATTATTTCTAATGTTTATAAACAAAAATTTTGCCAAAATGTATTTTTAATATTTTAAAATATTATACAAACAACTTTTGTGGTACCTTGTATTCAATTTTCAATTTTTTTGACTAAGCCATAAGTTTTTCATAAACACCGAAATAACTAGAAAAAATTAATAAAATTACTCAAAATGTTTATTGTGTATACCTATGAAATATAAATAGCTTAAAAGTTAAAATTAATTTAAACATTTTAAATATAAAATTATAATTTAAATAACATTGGAATGTTTAAGGTTTCTATTGTATATTTTGAATAATAAAAAAATACAGAGAATAAGACAAATGGTATTTATACGTTTGAATATCCAAATCCAATGTTGTCATAATTTGAATTTCAAATCTCATAAGTCATAATAATATTCAAAACTTTATTCTATTAATTCTTTGTAGTAAAAACTTATGAAAAATGTATCAAATTTTCAAATCTTATTTGTTAAAACTAAAAATTGTATGGGTTTTAACAACACAATTTTTACATATTTTCGTAATAATAAATATTTTAAATCTTAACACTTAGGTATAAATAAAGAATTGTGAATATTTATTTTGACATTTTAAATTTTTTATGGGAAAAACTTGCATTTTCAACAGCAAATAAAAATGTTATCATAAATTAATAGATTAAGTCACAGTATACAAATTCTCAATCTTACATCACAAAAGAGGCGATATTCGATATAAATATGCTAACTACGATTAATGATTAAAAACGGGTAATATTCAAATTCAAATTAACCGGAAACAGAATACGTAATAATATATAAATTACCAATTCTTGAATATTACCCACAATATTGTGGACATAGACATAGAAAATAGAGTATAATACAAACATTACTATTCATATTTTGGTTATTAGGCACTATTGTGGGACTATGTACATATATGTTATCTTGGTTATTTCAAATTTGTATACTAACCATTTAGAAATGGATAAAGTAAGTAATAATTAATGATAATAAAACAAGGTTCTAGTAACAATAATTCTTGATAAATTATTTTTACAATTGTTCACGAGGTTATCATTACATCAGTGTGTTAGTATTATAAATAGGTATTATGAATTAATTGCGATAACAACGGTTAGCCCATCCTCTCTGTCACCCTTACCCTTGCATAATACAATCAAAATATATTATTGTTTGCTCTGTAAATAATAATTATAATATCTTTGTTAAACACAACAGTATGTAAAAAAAGCTGCGGTCAACATCACTAGACATAATTTAACAATTTTGTTGAGAGTCGAGGGTCGTTATAATACTAAATTTTGATTAACAATAAATGCTTGATATTTTTCAGCAGCATAATATTATAATTACCAAATGATTTTGATTTTTTTTACCCTCTTATATGCGTAATTATTTTTTTATGTTGTATTCACCATTGCATTTGTCTATATTTTAAATATTTTTATGATAAAATAGCTGTAACTTTTATTTTGAATTACTCTGTATCGTGTACACTGTACCTATATATTAAAAAGTATATAAAATTATAGGTCTTAATGTTTCTTATACAAATCCACATTTTTTGATAAATTGGCACCAAATCGTAGACATATTAAAACATAGTAAAACTCGCTTAAGACGCTCATTAAGGGACCAGCTCTCTAGAACGTCTTAAGCGGGAAAGCGTTTTATGCGGGAATGAAATAAAATGATGTGATTGAAATATCGAGTTTATTTTTTTATTATTTAACATAATTTAATGGGAAATACACTTATAAATTAATTATAATTACAATATATATACCACTAGCCATAACGAAATTATGGTTATACACATGCGAACGAACAGCACTTACTAAATCTCATAATACGATGAAATATAGTAAAACTGTTACAATAAGTAATGATAAAATAGGTATAGCGATAAAATAAAACGATAAGAACACATATAATACTAAAAATTCTATTTTTATTTTCACAAAAATACTAAAATTTATTGAAATCTGCTGAACAAAAAAGCGTTTTACCCGATTAGACAGAGAAAAACTGAGCGTTTTAACAGGTGGTTTTTACATTGACTAGCATAGGAAATGTCTAGGGACCGACTAAAAACAGCGTCTTATGCGGGAAAGCGTCTTAAGCGAGTTTTACTGTATTTCATGCTTCTGAACTAGGTCATAGGGCTTTAGTTTTTATCCTGGAATTTAATCCTTAAATGTTGCCTCACGTGTGAATTTTGTTTAGGCTCACGAAAATTGAATATTTTTTTGTATACAACTAAATAGAGTTATAAAGTTGTCAATTGTCATTAGTTACAGAAAATATACCTAATAGTTATTTTTTTGTATTGTATTATATATTTATGATCTATCATAAAAACATTTTATGTGTATAAATATTTGTATAGCCAATTCAAATTTTAATTTGTATATTTTCTTTTTTTATATCATATATATCACTGTAATTAGTAGTTCTGTCTAAAAATGGACAGTTTATTAATTGAAAAAGAAATGCATCCGAAAAATATTGAATAATCAATCAAATATATCATTATTTCTAAATCAAGGGAGTCTTACACCAATATGCATATCCCACGAGTATTTTAAAATTGTAAATTGTTTATAAATTTCAAAACACACATAATTCGCCATTAATAATATGTATAATATACAATCTAAAATATTCACTAGATAATGTTCATTCTTTTAAATTTGATGTAATACACTTTAATATTAAACATAACGGAGTTAAATCGATACAGATGTTTATATGGGTGTAGCGTCCTTTAAATAAGACTTTAGATAATGTCATATCCTGTATGTATTGTTTCACCTTATAATAACGAATAACACACCTAGCAAATTCGCGTTTGGTAGAATCCATTTTTTGTTATTAGCTTTAATACCTATTAGAGTAAATTGACCTATTAACAAATTTAAAAGTAAGAATATTTTAATTACTAATATTGGGCGTATGATAGGGTTTTATTAAGTATATTTTTTTCTTGATCAAATTTACTTATTATATTACTTAATATAGATTGCAAATATTATAAAAAACTATTATAATAAAAAAACAAGATGTAAATTTACTCTTATAAACATTAACAACGTAAAAATGATTCTGTTGAATGAAAATTTACTATGTTGTACGTTAGTAAAACGGAGCCTACTATACATGTGGGTTAACATTATCTTAAAAGAACGTTACACAGAAAGTAAGATGTATATAACGCTAAATTAGATAGCTGTATTGTATCGAGAATTTAAAAATAATTAACTAATATAATATAAGGTATTAGGTATTTAGGTATAAAATAAAATTATTATAATTTATTAAATACATATTGACTGAATATTAGGCTACATAATTAATGTGCAAATAATTATTTACAATTAATGTATCTGGTAAAACACAATTCAAAAGTCCAAAGTTGATTAATTGATAAAAATTATATAAAAGCATATGACTTAAAAAAAACTCGTTAGATATACTAGATTATATTAAATTAATTTTTAATATGTTATTAATTCAAATCAAACATGAATTTTAAATTTACCATTACCATGGCAATGGTCATCACCCTGAGTTTGTCTATAAGTATAAACATGTAATTTTGTAATTTATGATTATATCATAGAAGTTGGAAGTTATAATATTGTATAATATTTTTTATAAGCTAAAATAATAAAGTAGAAAAAAAATTAAAAAGATTTAAATTAAAAGATTAAAAAATTTAATAGGGTTTCCTATAACAAGGTTTCACATAAATTTTTTAAATAGATTTGAAAAAAAATATTGAGCGTAATTCCACAAATATTTTTAATGAGTGTCAGAACTTTAAATGTTGACAAAATAGCTGATATTTAAACGAATAATAACAATTTTGATAACTTTATTGTACCTATTTTAAAAATATTAATCATAGGAATTTAAAATTTTTAACATATACCTACACACAATAAAATTTTAAATACAGTATTTTTGGAAAAAATGATTCAATAACCTACTTTATTATAAGTAAAATAAATTAATTTAATAGCAATTTTTAATAACTAAAATACTTAATAGCTTTTTCATATTTAAATAATTTTTAATTTTCAATTTATTATTTCAATGTAATTTTATTGATAGTTTTATTATATTTATATACTACGCTATAAATTTAATATTTGAACAGGAATTGTGGAAGAAAATGTACTGACAGCAACGGGCCTAGATAATATGTACATAATTCCAACAATTAAAAAGTTTAAAATAACAAAATTATTTACAAAAATATAGAAGATTAGATCTAAAATTGGACTTCACTATTAAGAGCAAAAAAAACAAATTGTCATAAATATGATTTCATTAATTAATTATAAATTATAATATTTAATAGATATTATTAATATGTATAAATAAAAATAGAATAAAAAGTTGAAAATTAAAAATATAATAACTTAACATATTTTTCAATAAAAAAAAAAATATACAGATATACAAATTCATACAAACTTTAATGATGATTAATAACTGATAAATACCATTTACCTATGATGTTTGATTTTATAAACAAGAATTACTTCGATAATTCTTCTCGTATGGCTTCTGCAAGTAGTGAAATTCCCTAGAATAATAACATAAGTTATACTTGAATAAGTTGAATAACTAACAAAATAATAAAAAAAAAAATGTTTTTTTTATTTTTAAACGAATTATATAACTACAACGAATTAACTATATTAATATGTATATTAAACTATAATTCTATTATATAGTTACTATTATATAGTAGTGGATATAGTTCTACTATTTGTAATTTATTTTATTTAAATATTTACGGGCATTTAGCCCAATTACATCATGTATTATTATTAAATATTCAAACAAAAAATATGTATATATAATAATATGCGTATACATATATGTTTTATTCGGTGTACTTACATATGTTTAGTAATAATAATAAAAATAATAATAATGATAATGATAATAATAATAATAATAATTATAATAATAATATAAGTTTTAGATTCTAATTTATAATCATGGTGTAAAAATAGAGAAAGAAGTGTCGAAGTTTGTATGGGACATACATACAACGCACAAGAGGTTTATTTGAATCATAGAACATGGAGGATGGAGGAATATGAAATGGATATGTTTGGCGTGTAATACATAATATCGAATGAAAAAAATAATTAAAATTTAAATGTAAAAAATACTTTTTTGTAGTAAAAGAAAACACTTACTCGATCGACTTCTTCTGGTGACGCAATGGAATACGAAATTCGAATGTAGGGACTTGGTTTTTCGGTATTGGCTGATAACGCATACCCAGGAGCTAAAATTATTAATTTATCCAAACATCTAGTAGTGACTAATTGTTTGGCATCGTTCAATCCAATTATTTTCAACCAAAGAAACATGCCACCATTTGGCTCGTACCATTCAGCTAATCCTGTTTGGAAGAAATTACTTTTATTTACTAGGATATTTATTTGATAAAAAAGTTTAGAGATAAAAGTCCTGTTTATTTTATTTATTAAAAATATTCGTCTTGTATAATATAGTGCAATTTTTATTTATATCTTAAAAATCTTGTTGATCCATATATATATATTAACTATGTAAAAATATTATATATACTTGAAAGGGTATTAATTTTAAAATGTATAAATGATTTGATTTCAGTCATAATTAATAAATTATATTTTAATTATCTTTACACTGTCTTTAAATTTTTTCCTGCTCACCAGCATTCTTTTCTTTTAGTTTCGTTTTAATGTTGCTTACGGCTGTCATACAATTTATGATGTAAGCTCAAATTACTTTTGTTATTATTAAGATTAATTCATTATCTATTCTATTTATTATTTGATATTTCACTAAATTTAGGTTTGGTTTCTTTTATTTTACAATTATTACTTTAATATTATTATTTTATCTTCATTGAACAAATATTAATTTATTGTATGAACAATGAACATTAAAAAGTGTTAATGTTACAAAATAATTAATCCAATAAATGAACAAAAATAGTAAATAGCGTAATATGTACCTTCCGATAGATTTCATAATAATATCATCATTTAAATTTTGATTTTTCTCCCAATTTTTAAATACGATTTCAAGAATTAGTATTTATTGCAATGGTTTCTTACCGTTAAGATTTTTTTTAATTGCAGACATCATGTGATCCAACTTTTGTTTGTAAAAGTTTTGGACATGCATAAAATGAGAAATCAAACCATCTTTGCCCCAATGAGATAGAAGTTTGTATAAAAGAACTTGCGATAATGATGATGTGTGCATTGATGATGTTTGCATATGAAGCTCTATTCTACGTAATAATGTTATGGGTCCAGTTACGAAGCCTACGCGTAAACCAGAGCTCATAATTTTTGAAAAAGAATCGAATCGAAGCACACGACCTTCTATGTCCATAGACAAAAAACTAACTGGATTTTCCTGAAACCATATTCCAGTTAATTAACTAATTTACTATTAATTAAAAGGAGAAATTTCGGCAGTTACCTTTTTGAAATGTAAGTAGTAATATGGATCGTCTTCAAGAATAAGCATATTGTATTCACAAGCTAATTTATAAATTGCACGTTTTCTATGTGTGGGTATTGTAGTTCCGGCAGGGTTTGATGCAGTAGGATTCAAATAAATCATCTATTATTAACATTAAAAGTGTTATTACTATATAATATTGGCACTTATCTTACTTTGAAAGGTGTATTATTATTTCTAATTTAAATGTGAACAGTATTATATTCATAAATGAAATAGTTAAAATAGTAGGGTTTTTTATACAAAAATGTGTTCGTGATTTTCTAATATTGACGTATGTATACATGAAATATTAGTATTTAATTTCTAATTAATGACTTAATTACACCTTACATAAATATTTTGGAACAATATTTTGGGAAAGTAAAAATGCAAATAAATAATATTGTAAAATCCACAATGCTATTGATGCTATTATTGCTATACTACAATTATATCTGCTTAGAATATTAGGTGTTACATCATATATGTATATTTTATTTTATTTTAAAATATTTTCCACTATAATTATCATACAATTATTAAAGCAAAAAATTAAATAAAATAAGAATAACATAACGCATAAAATCATTTTAGACGTTGACGAAATTTACGTTGATTTGCAAGTATAACGATTAGGGGCCAAAGAAACTTAGTACCTATTTATATATTATAATATGAGTATCGCAGTATACACATATAATAGTGGTTTACTTTAGGTATCGGCATCATTTTTCTTTTTCTTTCAGCTAAAACTTTTTCGATTTCTTCCACGACTACACCACAAGAATCTTGTACTATCGGTATGATATCAGCATTATATGGTTTGAACTGCAAACATATTATGTTATCATAAGATTTCATGATAAAAGTAAGAGTATGAGTTTGGTTACTTTATAAATTATTTTCCATGTTGAATATTTAGATGGACAAGCTATTAATTAAAAACACAGACTATAAAGTTACCTATATAGTATTAATATATATATATATATATTTATAATTTATTATATATATCAGGGGTCTCCAAACTTTTTTATTCAAGGGCCACAAAAAATATCAAATGCTCTTAGCGGGCCAATAGTTTATTAACACATACAACTTTTTAAATTACACATACCTTTAGATATCTATATTTTATTTACCGTCCTATGGGTGCTACAGGCCGGTTAAAACTTGTTCGCTGGCCGTAGTCTGGAGATCCCTGATATATACTATATTATACAGGACCTTAGAATTTGAAATAATATATTTTCAGTTGTTAGATAAATAATATATCATAATTCATAACGATTAAAAATTAAAAATTTATGCATAATTTTAGTAAGGTATTGAAGGTCTTACCAAGTCAACTGCTCCCGTGTAAACAGGATCAGGCATAATTACTGGGTCGTTGCATCGCATGCACATTTCTACGACCTTGGACAATCCTTCTTGTGCGCCAGATGTCATTATAATAGATCTTTCATTCCAATTTTGAGGTCCATGATAACTCTCTTGTATTTCTTCTAATATGTTTATTAAAGGTCGATATCTATTTAAAATATTTAAATAATATATAAGAATATGAATTATAATAATTTATATACACAATAGCTGACTACCAGTTTAGCCAAAAATAAATTGTCCTTGGAAGTCCTCAAATAATTGCGGACGACGAGTTTTTTATTTAGTATAACCAAATGGCGTACGTACCTAATTTTTATATTATACAATACAACTATAAATAAAACAAATTTGTTTTTTTTTTACGCCTTTGAATTTTTTTTGGAAATTAAAGAAAGTAGAGAATGATAATAATAATAACAATAGTAAAAAAACAGATGACGGAATTGGACATAACTGGATAACTCATGTATTTTGTTAGATATGTTCAAGAATGTTCCACCCTTATGCGAAACACGCAGAGTCAAATAACGATAAGACACCTTTTAACACATAATAATACTCGGAGGAATTCAAAGGAAGCAAAATACATAACATCGCCCTAAAAAAAATAATGTATATACCTAATGGCCGTTGTAGTTGAAGTGTATAATTATCTTCGTTAAATTAAGAATAATAATACCAAATAAATATTAATTTTAAAAATATTAAATTGAGTAAAAATGTACTGACAATGTGATATTTAGTATAATAAATTGGAACATTTCTTTATGTATTTTTATTTTTAATCACCTGCAGTACGGCAGGTGGCTTATGCTTTGGTGTAAATGTTCAAAACTTTATGATCGAATATATCTTAATGGCATTAATTTGTATAAGTAAGTATAAATTATAGTTAATGAAAAATTTTGCATAACATTTTAACATTAACACTCACATATCTAGAGAATTATAAACACAAACATAAATCATATATTTCTGCAAATGTATAAATCTAAATATACTTTTTATTTTTTTGAAAGATTATATTAATACTAATATGAAAATGATAATTTAATCAATTTTTAATCTTTATAGTAATATACTCGTGTTTATAAGTTTCACTGAAAATCATGAAATAATATTTTACCAATTATTATTATCATTATATTATTAATACAGTTACAGTATAATTATATTCGTAACATTATTATTTATTAATTTTTTAATAATATAAAACTATACTTTTATCAAGTTGTATTGATATATTTTTTTTCTATTAACGTACTAGTACATGTAATATGTATAATTAACATGACCTTATTGATTATTTAAGTTTTACACCTGTTTTTCTTTCAAATTGCCTTATATTTACAAGATGAAAAATATGTTATTATTTTTGATAAAAAGAAAAATATATTTTTTTTTATTTAGAGTTATATAATTGACATTAATATATTATACACTTTTCGTTTATGTTGAACTTAAAATAAAAATAAAAATAATTATGATGAAACAATTAATAATAAAATCGATAAGTTAAATTTTAACTGATACGATATTGTTAACCTGGGGGTCACCTACATAATATTTAAATCAATACGAAAAATTATGGATCTCAAATAAAAAATAAAGTAATTAAATAGAAATAATACAATAGGTCTTACAATATTATATGATACAAGTATAACATATTATCATATCTAAGTTAAATTATAATTTAAAACTATTTTATTTTAATAATGCGCAGTTACGACTGGAAAATTTAATGATTTTTCTGCATGTGTTTAACAAACTTCTCATAAAAACATCACATCAACTTACTGTTTCATTCATCGTAAACAATTAGCTGCTAAACATATGGACAATATCTATTTGATCTTTTGAATAAATTCACAACAATTTAAATTGTATTAAATATTGTTTCACAAATACTCATTACTCGCATTATAAAAGTCATGTGTGAATAAACGGATTCAAGTTTTAAAAATTTGTTATTGCATAATCGTGTTCGTATTGTTTGTCATCAATGATGGTCTGATCCGCCAGCTATCTAACGATTGTCAGGGGTTCTTGGATATTTTTTTAATATTAGGTCCTTACTCAATAGGAAGATTAATATTTAAATTGCTTATTTAAAGTATAAGTTATAAATAAGTATATATTACTAATTTGCTAAAATATGATGAGTTTGATGAAATACAAAAAACTTTAAAAAGTAAAAATTTGGTTATCCAGTGGTATCTAGAGCACTAGATTAACTAGTAAGTATTAATTTTTAAGTAAATTATTATCATTTGAACTTGTATATTAAGTGAATAATTAGGTTTTGATACTAATGATATTTTTAGTAAGTAAAAAAAACATACCCAACCGAAGGCAGATATTGCAAGGCATCAGATAGTTCTTGACCTTCAAGGTTAATATTTTCGCCGGTAATTAGTTCCACGTTTATCTTCTTAAACGGAAATGTTAATACGTTCGGTACTCCTACACCGAATTTTATACAATCTGGTGGTAGTTTTTCTAACAATCTCGCTGAAAAAATTACCCAATAAATAAAGGTATCATTTGTATATATAAATATAACGATTATTTATTGATGCAATTATAACATATGATAGTATGTCAAATGTCAAATTTAGAGATTTTGTTTATGGATAGAGGTAATAAAAAGTCCAAAGACTTTTGTCGGTTAATATTTTAAGGACCCCTACTACACACGCGTGTATGTCCTGCATTATAAAAATGTCCAGCAATGAACAAATATTAACTTGATATGAAGAAAATCATTGAAAAAAAGGCGGGAAATCGAGTTGTTCGCTATAATGGATGTGTTAAATTTGAATTCAATGAAGTATCATTGAATATAAAAAATGATTCTGAGTGGAGACTGGAGACGATCTATCAGCCTATGTCAACCCATGATATGTTTATTGATATTACTATTAGAGTAATTAATTTTATTATTAGTATTAAGATAAGTTATAATTAAATTTTTTATTTTGAAATTTATAGAAAAATACTAAAAAGAAAAAAAATTAAAAATTTTAAAGAAATCAATTTTGTCAAAAACTGGTTTATCTTAAGAATTCGCGTTTTTCCTTTTTTTTGTTTTATTCAATTTTATAAGAAAATTATTAGGATTTTTTTTTAAGTTTAACTTCCTAAAGTACTAATTAGATCCAATTTTCTACTAGAAAACACTATTCAAAGTTGAAAATTGAAGCATTTTTTAAACACTAAAATCAAAAGTTTCACAAAATCAAGTTCATTTGACACTCACAGAACAAAACATTTACACATCACTGTAAAATCAATACATCTAATACTCCATTCAGAATCTAAAACCGTCAAAAAGGGATCTATCCCTAAAACTGCCCCATCATAAATTCGCACACTAACATCAATCACAATATTGAATATTATAGTTACTAATTTCTCGGAGTTTAGACGGCTGGCGTTTAGATGACATTTCGTTAATGAAATATGAATAGTCAATTTTAAACGGAATAGCATTGTTTTGATTGTATGATGGTAGTGGTTCTTCGGGACAATATTCAGGAATTACACAGTCTTTTGGACAACGTTCCACGGCCGCTGATTCTTTAGAGGACGAATATAGTTGATACTGCGCCATATTCTGTAGCAGAAAAACATAATAATTAAAATAGACAGGTCACAATAATATTGTTTCAAAAAATCGTAAAAAAAAATATTAGAGTGAAATACCAAATAAAAATATATTTGTGCATATTATTTAGCATATACATTTTCTTTAGATTCAAATTACGTAATATATTATATATTTATTATAATACCTATTTCAAATGAAAAGAGCATTAAAAAAAAAAAATACTATTTAAACTTATAGGTCATTAAACAAATTATCATATTATATTAAAAAAATATCACGTGTTTAATGGTTGCGATATGTACAAGTAAACATGTAAGAAATGCATGTAGGTAATAGAACTAAAGAAATAGGTTAAAACGTGTTTTAGTTGTATTATTGATTATCAAAAAGAAAATCAAAAATTAAATTAAAATACTCTACGTGAAATTTAAGTTTTTAAATGTTACATAGGAATGTGAATGAAAATAAAACTAAGTAACTACATAGAATTTTTGGGTATTTTATATAGTCCTGGATTTATTAATAGCACACGAAATATAAGTAAGAAATACTTATAGTAACTTGTAAGGTAATTTAACATTTATGTACTATCTTTTACTATATTATTTACTAAGAATAATGGGTCCATGATAATAATAGGTTCAAAGATATGAATTATGATATTTTGAAAATTATATTAATTCATTTTTTTTTATATTTCTATTTTAACGGTGAACAATTTCTAGCGAGCTATTACAATTAATAATTTTTTGAAATATAACATAATAATAAAATAAAATAAATAAATAATAACTAAAATTGTTATATTTTGTCATTAAAATGTCCAATTGTATATGAAAAAACTAAAAAAATTAAAATGTATCAAATGAAAAAATATGAAGCATGCTATCTATTTTAAATATTTTTTAAAATTGAGCACAGCTATTATTAAGAACCTTTTTACAATTATTAATTTTGAATTAAATCAAAAATCAAAAATTATTTTAATTTATTTTATTAACTAATTAACTCCCATTAAAATGTTTATACTTATTAAAATTGTATTTCAGAAACCTCTCTTAAAATTGAATACTTAAATATGTTTACTGTTTTTAAAAGCTACATCAAAAAAGCCAAAAAAAAAAAAATTGATCTCATACATTATAAAACAAAGTTACTTATTTTCTTTAATTTGTTTTCTATGTTTACCTTTAAGTTTTTCTAATTATGTAGAATTTATTATTTAATAATAATAAATAATTTATTGTATTATATATGTTATTTTTCACACGAAATATTTGTAATAATATAGCTCAGGACTTAAGTGTATATTATATTAAATATTAATAGGTACATTAATGGCTTTGTTCAAAATATAAAAGGGGTTTTGATAACTTTAGTGATACATTTTACCTCATTGACATAAATAATTGAGTTTCTAAGATCAATTATTGCTATTAAAACAAGCGAAAACATTAAAAATAAAAACCTAAAACCTTTTAAGAAATACTGCTATAAAAATAACATATTAAGTGCAACATTTAACAAAATAAAGAAGTGAAAGAACTAACTAGATAGTTGTAAAATAATATTTAAAAATTATAATCATAACATTCATAACCTACTTTATGATACATCAATTAATAATACACAAATATTATTGTGTAGGTGTATTAGTAAGCCATTAACGATCGATAAGTAATTTTAATTGTCTATTTATTCGTACTCGTAAAGACAGGAAGTTTGACATTAGGTATTTATAATTCATAGTATTATTATACAATTTGTTTTATGAAATTACATATTTTGTGTAATTGGCAGTATAACCTTAAAATTTTAAATCTATATTAAAAAGCTAAAATAGTAAAACATTACTATACTATCATATATGTAAAGTTTTAATAGGGAAAATTTTATTTTTTTTTATTTTACTAGTTAAGTTATACCTACCTACTAATTCTTTGAGTCTATAATCAATAATAATTGGCTAAAATGGTATTAAAACTTACCAATTTTATAGAAATATTTTTCCTTAAAGTCTTCATATAAGACATATTTCACTATAAGAAGTATTTATAATTAAATAAATATTTAGAAAATAAAGTTTTTCAAAGAGAACTACAACCGTATTAAACCGTATATTCAATGCTAATAACAAAATATAAACGTCTGTTTAAAAATTAAGAAGTATAAATTTTAAGTCGAATGTCTTTATAATTATATCGAAAAATACATCTTAAAAGAAGAAATAGTTAAGTTATGGTTGTTATGATTTAACACATTTTTTGAACATGGTCAACTGTAAACTGTACGACTGAGAGACTTATAAACAGTTTAGTCTAACAATAAATTAAGTGATGTATAATATAATGATTAATATTTTAGATCTTATCAAAATTGTTGTCGATAGCAAAGCTTCTCAACCTGGCTCGTCAACATAATATATTATATCGATACAAATAATTACGAATCTCGAATAATAAAAAAAGTAATTAAATAGAAATAATAAATTTAATACAAGTATAATATATTTGCATGTCCAAGTTTAACTATAATTTAAAACTGTTTTATTTTTATGGTGCTGCAACTACGACAAGAAAATTTAATGGTCTTGTCACACGTATTTAATAAATTTCTCATAAAATATGAGATTATATAAACTCACTGTTTCATTCATCGTGAACAATAAACAGCTAAAAATATGAACGAATATTTATTTAATATTTTGAATGAATGCACAATAATTTAAAATTTTATTAGATATAGTGTCATGCATATTTGCATTTTGAAAATTATATATGAGTAAATAGGTTCAAGTTATACAAATTTGTCATTGTACAATCATAAGTGAAATAGAAATATTACTTTAAATGATTTAAATTTAAGTATATATGGATGTCACCGCAGAAAATAGTTTGAGAAACACTGTGGTACACAAACACACAGCTAAAATAATTAAACATTTACAATTGCGTGAACTTGTAAATTACCAAAAAAGTATAAGTATTTAGTAGAGAATTTTTTTTTCTATCCTAAAATAAAATATAATAATTATTGATACAGTAACAATGGTTGTTGAGTTATAATAATAATATAAAATTTTACTTACTAATACTATTTAATATACCATGAAATATTTGCAATCTTCTTACGGTATAATCTTCAAAACAGCTTCTAATAATAAATTGAGAATAACAAATTTTAGAACCTGATCGACTTAAATTAATATAAATAACAGACACTAATATACTTAAAAACGAAGTGCTAGTACATCGTATTTTATATGAACGATGTTATTAGATATGCTTCTTAACGAAAGTGATAAGAGATTAAGTTGCTTAATTAGCGTTTAAATCACAGCGTCCGTACTTACTAAATATCATGCTCTGTCGATAGGAGATTTCATTATACGAATCGTATCAACAAACAAACATAAAAAAAAAAAATTAATTCATACATTTAATAGTGACATGGATTTCATACTGTTCTTAATGATAAGAAAATTATAATGATCTAATTGAAACATTTTATCTGTAATATAATGAAATGCATAAGCGTACCTCTAGGAAACTCGTTAAAAAGAAAGTAAATTGAAGCCTTTAAAATAAAATTATAAAATTTGGGATATTATGATTGTCTGTCGTATGTTAGGTATCTAACGTCAATACATATTCGTTGAGTCACGATAATAGTGTTAAAATATTTGAATTCAATGAAAAATCATTATTTAGATATAAAAACGATTTATAGCACGAACAAATTATACAAAGAAAATTATTTAAAACAAAAATGCATGTACTTATATCATAAACCTTATTTGTGCACATAGGTATATCGTATATGTATGTATATTTCTTGGTTTTTTGAAAATATGAACCATCAATTTTTTCTTTGATCCAAACTCATCACAGATAATAACACACTTTAATTTGTTGTATTTAAATATTAATGATGTACGACGTAGGTAACTCCTAATAAAAATAAAATAAATTATATAACAATTTGATAATTTATAACATAATACCTTATATTATCTGATGCAATACCGCATCAGATTATAATATACGTATTTTATCATATTATGGCCTTCTACTTTGTTATTTACATAATACTACAACATAAATTTTTACATAAATATAAATATGACAACACAACAAAAATAAACAATACCATCACGTGAACATATATTTTTTTGCAACCAAATTAATTAGGTTAACATTTATTAATTTTGATATAGTATTAATAATTATCGTGACTTCTCAAGCCGCCGAAACCCAATTTTCCCGAATCCCAATTCGCCGACTATTTATTTACATGTTCCCAATTTGCCAACTTATTAAAAAATTAAAGTAAATATAAATTTGTCATGTATAAATGGTATACATTGTCAGTAGATATATTATATAAAAATAAAATTAGGTTATGATATATTATTATACATAGAGCTACGGCACATATTCTTCGAACAATATTTTTACTTCATCATTATTTATAATAATCGTGCACTAATCCTCATTTTTGTACTTAACGCCATATAGATTTTCTAAAATGAAAAAGGCATTATTTTATTTCTGTGTAATATCCAAATAAATATTTTTTTGCAAAGATCATTCCTATTTCAAAATCAATTTGAAATGTTTTTAGTTTAAAAGAAAAATCATTTCTCAAGGCAGCTAAGCAGCTTCTTTAATTATATTGAACATTCTCTTATAAGTATTATTGCTTTTATTCGGTAAAAGAGCATACAACTAAATATAAATAAATATATGAATTTAATATATTATAATGTATAAAAATATGAATATAAAATAGGTATATATTTATATATTGATTTTTGAAATAATAACATACCATAACCATTGGCACTATAACACCCATAACAAAACAGTGTAATGTTTATATTTGCATAAATAATTTGAGGGTAAATTTAAATGTACCATCCACTATCAGCGAATCGGAAAAATTTTGAAACTTTATTAATAATTTGTCGGTGAACCAAGACGTCGGCAAACTAAACTGCCGGCGAAATGGGAATATTTTAAAAATATTTTAAAACTGGTATATTTGTCGGCAAATTGAGTTGTCGGCGAATTGGGATTCAGCAAAGTGGGTATAAACCAATAATTATATGCCTTACGAAAATATTTAGTTACATAATATTATCTATATATTTAAGGAATGCGATTTTAACACAATTGTAAATAAACACAAAGTGCAGACAGATAAAAAAAGTACATATTACATAAGATAAATATACATGTATACAATAGATATAAGAACGTTCGCCTTAAAGCAAATCAGTGTAGTGAAACATTAATTTTTATGGAATTTGTTAGTCTATTATAATATTTTGGATCAGAAATAATCTTGAATTTTAAGGATAATTTCTAGTAATAATTTTGATCTAATTGTTACTTAGATAGAAGGAAAGAAGAGTCAAAAGTATTAAACCAACTATTTGGAAAAATCAAAAAAAAAAAATCAATTTTAGTATAATTTTGAAATTATTATACTTTTGCCATTGCAAAATGCAAAGTCAATGGCTCTGCCCTTGTTACTTCAACCGCTGATCCTCGATTCCCATGTATTAGCTTTGAATCATTGGAAGTATCGGATATAACTGTCACAGAATTAGTTTTCCTACTTATAGTGTACGACATTCACAGACTATGAATTAATATTGTTACTACTCTTAAAATTACTGTGTAATTATTCTACGTCGTTTGCTAAACGGTAATATTGTGTTGGAATATTTTCTTATTTATTTATTTAATTAGATTTCTCTTAAGAATACCTGGGTTTCGCTGAGTAAGTCTGTGTTGTAATAATATCAGTTTCAATAGTTTTGCTCGTATGGTAGCGAGTAAAATCGTGGGGTTTAAAGTTTAAACCGAAATTTGTTCGCATTATTTTCTACACCACTTACTAAGATCTGTATAACCCCGTCCTCCCTCCACAAAAAATGTGTTCATAGTGTAGCCTTGGTAGCGTGTGTCGACGCTCATTCATATAGTTCATACTAACGTCTCTAATATCATTTTTTTTTTTTTTATTCAACCATCCAAAGGTTTAGATTCTAAACCCTTGGATGGTTGGAAAAATTTCTAATACTTTAAATTCTCATTGGTTATTTAGTTTATAATATTTAAATGGAAACCAATATTATTGAATCCATAATCTGAAGCATATAACTGTAATGAAGTTGTTTATGCAGGTAAGTATCATATGTATTTTATACCAAATAATGCATTTATAAGCTTAAATTATTATAAATTAATTTATAATAAGAAATACATGTATAAACATGCTACAAGTAATAGGTCCCTGTTATAATCTTATTTAAATTTAAAGTTTTAATAAATAATAAGTAAATAAATAAAACAATAATCGGTATTAATTTTTTGGAAAATAAACTGGTATCAGTATTTATGATATTAAAAGTGCAAAGTTGATTTGATTGACCTATAAACAAATGATTATAAAAATTTTAAAATTTTTTCCGTACACGTTAGAATTTCATGCATAATATCTTAAATTTTTCAAAAATAAATGTTCAGAAATTAATATAGTTTTTAATATGGCTTATCAATGTGCTTTGTTGAAATAATCATCTTATTAATTATAGAATGATTTAAATTATTTTAAATTTAATACATAAATACACATAGTAGTTATCAATATACTATTTTATTTTAAATCATTAGCTGGTTAATTATAACTTATTTTTACTATTATTGTTCAAATACTGTTATCAAAATATTATTCTATATGGATTATGGAACATAAAAATAAAAACAATTATTTTTAATTATATGATATTGATTCTTTAAAAATAATACCTAATTTATTGATAATATTGGCTTTTAGACAAAACAGTTTCATACCACGGAAATAAATAAATAAATATATTATGTATTGTACATGATTTTATTTTATTATTCAAAGGTTAACAATAATTTTTCGGTTCATCTTTACAAAAACAATCAGAATCGATTTCTACGGGTAAATTATAAACTTTATAAGTACTGTGAACTATTCAAAATGGTTTGTACAGGTAAGCTTTAGTTTACACACATATTAGTATTTTTTAATACAACTAAAATATTACCATGATTATAACACTCAATAGAAACACAACAAATCGTATATATAATTATACAAATTTATTATAAAATATAATTTAAAAATTATTTCATTACTAACATCTCACAATTTAAACGTGACGACCCTCGTACATAATAAGAAAGCAACAGAAACTTAACAGTACAGCAGATGATTACTGAAACGGTTTCCTGTATATTCTGATCAAAACACACCAGCTAGTACCTATATTCATGAACATAATATGTATGGATCTTATCATTTTATACGTTTGAAAAACAATTTTTAATAATTATACGACAATATATTATACAATAATACATTATAATACAATTAAAACGAATCATATATTCGTGATATAAATCTTAACCGCTTTTTTCACGTCGCGAACACATTTAGGTTCTTCATATACAAGATGAACGTACATCATAATATTTTAATATATTATGTTATATTTTTTTTTTTAAAAACTTAACAAATAATAACGTTATATTTTATTCATAATTCATATAATATATGCCCTTTTGGTAGACATAGAGATTCTCGTACAAATAAAAAATAGTTTTTTTCATTTAAAAAAATGTTTCATGCAAATTAGGTATTTGCATTATGTGATAAGATTAATTTAAGAGTATTTGCTTGGATAATTTGAGACGACATTCATAAAAATTTTACAAATCATAACAAGCATAACATTAATGTTAGCTAACAAATTATGTTAATTCCTTTTCATCGCAAACCTTAAATTCGTGTCTCAAAAAATACCCTGTACTCAACACAATAATATGTAACGTGTGAACTTTAGATAAGTTTATGTAACAAACACAACAAATGGAAATCAATAATAACATTTTTTTTTTTAAATTTATTGAACCTATATATCATACCATTGTTATTGTGATTAAGTAATGACACAAACATTAGGCCGCTTAGAATTAATTGGTTATAACTTATAATATTATCCTTCATTCGGCCAGAGATAATATAACCTAGGTACCTACCTAAATTCGTTACGTCGAATGTACTAGCATTGACACATTATACAATAGCTTAATTTTAAATTTTAAATTGTGACACGCAGCTAACTCACATTATATAGATATTCAATAAAATAATTTTGGTTGAAGTAGGTACACGCTACGATAAAATATTTATTATACAATTAAACACGAGGTTTTACTTAAAATTTACACAAAAGTATACCTTTACCTTATACGAGAATTTTACGATATTTGCATTTCCTATTCTGGATGGAATTTAAAATAACTTATTACATCATTATGCTGCTAGAAAAAAAACCATATTTTATCAATCTAATATTTTCGTGTGCTTCGCACATTCACGTGTATAAACATACGTTTTTTGGATAGAACCCGATTGTGCTGTTTTGCGTATGATTTACCTTTTTTGAAGTATTTATTTTAACATTTATAAAAGACAAAAGTGATACATAAAATATATTATATGTTATAGTTATCTACTCAATAAATAATTTTGTAACATTTATAATTAACATACAATTTTTTAAATGACATAGTTGGAATATTTTTTATAGCTTAAAAAAATCGAATTATAGGTTTTATGGGTAAAAATAAATTGTTGCTTATTTTTTCCAGTAGGTCTTAATGCTGTAATTAAACATCGTCATTAAAATAAATATTACAAATAAAAATATAAATGATTAAGTATATAAGTATATTGTATATAATGTGTTAAAATAAGTACATGTTTGAACACAAATATATGGGTCTTAATGGATCTTCTTTAGTATTGGTACAAGTGTTGGATGAACACTTTGGCATTGACTGTTCTTTATTTATTATTTGTTGTTCTATAGATTTGTTTTATTTTTAATTTCTGTTATATCTGTATTCTGTATACTTTGTAAAATTTGGCAACATCGCACTTCAATAAAATTAAATTACCGTACGAAATCGTGTTATTTGAAAAAGTTTCTGTGATTAAGTACCGTATACAATCGAATTCTACCCAAACTTTTGCTAACGCATTAGTCGTTATACTTAAACGAGCATTTCGGTAAATCAAAAAATATTTTACAGATTATACAACAATCACGGAACTTCAAACAGTTCAAACACAATCGAAAATATTAATTTGGAAAAAGTTTTTGACAGTGATAAACATAGATATTCTATAATTAATAATATATATATTATTTGGTAGTATTCTATAAGTCATAATAATATATTATACGTATAACACACATAAGATACACACTCCTATTCTTCTACATGCTTATATATAGGTATTATTATACGATGCACGGGCACTATTCGCTATTTTCATTTATACAAGATTCGCATGCGGATCCCGTTCAAAAATATCATTTAAAAAATGCATAAATAGCCTTTATACAAAATTTAATCATTACAGAGTTTCATGTTTTATCATATTATTATTATCATCCCGCAATGATTTATCGTGGAAGGTGGTACGAAAAGGCGAGGTGTTGGGAGACCGCCAGATAATTAATTACGATGACGTTTCACACCCAGATGACGGACTTCTTCCGAAATACTGTTATAATAACCCAGCTGTAGTAAGTAATGATACAACAGAGTGACATTCAATCGTAACGATACACAGATTATCGGCGGCAATGATGGCGTTTTAGACAGCTAACAGGAAAAACAACACGATATTAGTCGATAAAAATCCGACGATAGTTGAAGTATAATCCGATAAAAACACTTAGTTAACTCCGCGTAAAAAAATCTTAAAAGTAATAGCCTTTAAAAATCTAAAATAAAACAGAAACCAAGTAAATTGTCTGATCTGTTGAAATGTTTGAAAAATTTAGTAAACTCTTAGGCGAAAAAAAATAGGTATACATTAATTTATATAGGATCGTCATCAATACGATATATTTTAAATAGAGTGATATTTGACTATTAAATTGACTATTAAATCGAATCGATATATTTCTACAGATTAAACAATTATTACTTAGTTTCCAATTTAAATCACATTTTTAAATTTTTTTCTCACTCCGAAATGTTTTACAAGATTTATTAATGAAGTGCTCTTTTCACCTTTCATATTATATGTACGCATTGTCATTTGGGAAAAATATTGGCTCGTATTTGTATATGTATCTTTTTACGTACGGCCGTCGTATCAGACCAGTGGTGAGCTTATGTGCATTATTTGTTACCTACTTATCGGAAACGTAATGGCGATTTGGAACAAGAAATTATACCATCGATGCCACTACTGCCAGCTAACGTTGAACGCGGTGGTTATAATAATATATCGAACGAAGAATTCATTGATTTTGAACATTTTTTCGTAACTGTGTAACGTTACTCAACCAATCACATCGAATGTTTCATTAAAAGTATACGACTTTCTCGATCTATTGATACCTGATAGGAACAATTCGATCCGTCCGTTCTATAGGCATCTAGCCCTTATGAAATATTATAAGACGTTACAGCATTTGTTTCGGGGAACGAGTTGCTTTGTGTGATGTATAATAGTCGTACCGGTCGTGATTGCTATGCCATTTTATTTTATTTTTTACTTAGCTTCGCGCCACTATTATCGAGGACCGATGCTCTGGATGTCTGAAAGCATGCTTAATGGTATAGGTGACCCTGATTTCATATGTATATAGAATATATTATACACATATTTACTAAAACATTATAATATGTATACTTGCACACGAGTATTTTATACAATACACAATAATATATAATGCCTACATAAAAGTATACATACGACAATATTCTCGAACAACACGTATATTACACAACACGTATTTTAGTCTTAAACTAGAACAATGTTTCTTTAGACGCGTCGTAAAGCGCGCGTAAAGACCCTGATAATGAGTTGGCGTTGACGATCGAGTCGGCTACGGGGTTGACGTCCGCCTGGACAACGATCACGTTTCGGCCGACTGCCGACGGTTGCTGGGGCCTGCGGTTGAAATCGTGGTATGATCTGACCGCAGACACAGCGATACCTCCAACTGTTTTAGCCGCGTCGCGATCGCCGTCGATCCGATACGTGCTGTTACCGCGGCTAGTGGTCGGCGGCGGTGAGTATCGCCTCGCACAAGATGCTGTAACCAAAGTCGGACAAGTTATAAACAAACAAATAATAATATAAAAACTCAAATAATAAAAAAAAACAATATTACGTTTGTATGGAGCTTATATGTGACTTGGAAACTACTTGTTTATATAACTTTGTATAGGTATAGTTGCCATTAAATAATTTAAAAATATTTTTAAAAATATTTGGTATAGATACACCAATATAGCGTCTGTATGACCGTTGGTTTTTCTCCGAGTGAAGTCGGGTTATACAGTTAGTCTTTTAATAATAACAAAATGTTATTTTATAAAGAAACATAATATACTAAACACGCGTATTATTATAGTGTGAGATTATTTCTGTTGAAAATTATCATGATGTGTATATTGTATAGTATAGGTAGTATACTTTTAGCGTATTAAATCATCAAAACCCGCAAAGACGTCTTGAAAATTGTCTCAACTCGATAGATTACTTTTAAATCGATTAAAAAAAGTCAAATCATTTTAATAGTCAGTTAAACCTATCGTGTTTGTTAAAAAAAATATATATATATATTAAACTATAGTCACCCAACCTTTTGCCGGTTCGGCGGTAGTCAGCTGTGACGCTAACGACACGCCGTCGTCGAAGTCGTTGTCGTGGGTCTGCGACGACTGAGCCGGTGGCGGTGACGACGCGGTCGCGCAGCAACACTCGTCGACGAACACAGACGAATTTACCGTGGTGGCGGTGGAAGCGGCGTCGTCGCTGCAACTGCTGCACGACGTCCGGATGCTCGCGATGGGCGCCGCCATGGACGACGACGAAGACACCGTCTTCCGCGGCGACTGCGGTGGTTTCCGGAACCGCTCGGACGCGGCCGGCAACAGCTGTTCGGTGTGCCTGGGCACGTCCGAGAAACTTTCCTGGCTGCCGCCGCTCGGTGACATGCACGGCGTTGGCTGGATCACCTGCAGTGGTACAATACAACGACACGAATAATAATAATAATAATAATAATAATAATATGATGTATAAATCATTCTACGTGGCATTGTATTATGTCACTAGCTGTAATCACGTATTTTTTCCACGCCACAATCCTCTTATCGGTACACATACCATTAAAGTACCATTACTTATTACTACAAGGCCGTCCTTAGGAAGAGGGGAACGGCAGGGCATCGCGCATTTTGTTTAAATTTGGGGCCTCACGTTTAAAAAAGATAGCAAAATTAGTTTTAAAAATTGTTTAATTTACGTAGCATTTAAATTGTATGTTTTATATAATTGGTAAATATCAAAATAACGATGTAAGTTCAACAAAAAGGGTGTTACAAGTATTTTTGACCTGGGCCTCGCAAATTTTAAGGACGGCCCTAGGCTGGAATTTTAATGCTGACAAATAAACAGTTCGAAAATGCCACGGGTATCTTAAAAAATTAACTTTTTACTGTTTAATAAAATATAGCGAATAGCATATAGCGAAAACCTAAAGGGTTATATACAATGGTGACTTTGTTTCAGCATACAATTTAAAAATATGCTAATGAAATTAAAACAAAAGTATTGTCAATAGATTGTTACCGCCCATTTAATGCATTATATTTTGTAGAAATGAAAACGGTCGTTGACGATTACTATTGCTATTCGTTTATACGAACGTATAGGTATATTATTAAAGTGACGTTACTATAATATGCGTTTGACATTATCTGACTACTATTATGTCTATGTATTTCTAATCCTCTACGGCAGCGGTTCTCAAACTTTTTGTTTTGCGTACCACTTAAGTATATTATCAATTAGTCACGTACCACTAATAATTAAAAATAGAACGATCCAAATTCCAAATTGTATTGTTAAATACATTTGTTTTAAATAATAAAGCAGTAAAATACTACAACTACAGTATAATTATTTTTATTTATCAGTTTTTTAAAATAAGATATGAATTAAATAATTTAATGGGTTTATTATCCAAAAATGGCCCTCCGCGTACCACTAGTAGTACGAGTACCACAGTTTGAGAACCGATGCTCTACGGGACTACGGATAATAAACTGGCTTTTATTACAACTATACATTTTGTACAACAGTGTGTAATTACTTTACGATCAATACAAAAGTATATTATGAAAAAACTTCTGAAAATTAGAATAATATGCCCAAAAAAGATTGAAATTTTGAATTTGCTAATAAAATATAAGATAAAAATGTCATTAAAATAATCATCATCGCCTAAAGACTAAGACACATTTCAAACTTATGGAGCTTCGCTTTAAATCAAAATCCCAGCCCTAATAATAATAATAATTACTATTATTGATTTGTACCATGGTTAATAATAGTTTTGAGCCCGGTGGCAGTGCCGTCGAGTTCTGACGTGGAGAAGAGCTATTATGGCTATCGTATTTATGTGGGTAAAAGTTAATAGTGGTGCTTCTACCAGAGTATCGATCTTCCAAGTCTATATATTATGCATAGTATACAGGTAATAAAATATATAAATATTTATTAAATACTTTTTTTGTATTTTACTTTGTAGGTGTATGTTTTCTTTATCATTTGCCATCTAAAATTAATAAATAATAGATTGTTTCAGTAACTATTCTACCAAATCGTAATTAAAAAAAAAAGATTTATTGTTTGGAATTTTTAAACAGAAGTCTCATTTATCGTGTTTGTATTACACTACTAGAATAACAAAAATTTTAAACACACCATTGAATAATTCAAGATAGATAATATATTTATAGAATATTTGTAAACAGACCCCAGACCCATTTAAGACTTTTGGCAATCAATTTAACCTGCTTTTAGCATTAAATCATTAAATTACACAACAATAAGTATGGAATTTTCTTATACATATTAAATATTATTAATTGTAGAATAATTTATTCTAAATAGAGAACCTGAGAATTAGCAATAAATGCGGTTTGACTTATTATTAGTTAAAAATTACTTTGAATCGCAATCACAAGAAATCTTTATTCGCTTCTAAAATCCTAACATATCGATTGGACAATTTGTCATTTATAAATATTATAGATAATATAGATTTAAAAATTAAAATTATCACTATTTTAATTTTAATTTGCACTATTTAAGTTATAATTATATCACTCAATACAGAAAATATTTAAGTAAATTAAATATGTTGTAGGATGTTATGGTAAATAATCTGATCTTTTAAATAACACTGTTGACTTTAACAGTTTAATCAACAGTTGATCGTCTATTTATTTATTAAAAACTGGTAATTATTTTATTCATTAAGAGGCCGTCACACCAAATTTGTTTACTCTGTCTATCTCCCACGTATTATAAGAACAAAGATATTCCGTATGTCCACGATTACGACTCTCTGGTTCAGTTGAGAGCAAAGTCACCTATTATATAAATTATAAAGGAAAATATTTCCTGTGAATCAACTGTATAGATTTTTAATAATTACATTTTTTTATAAATATAATTATATTTTAATTTAAAATAATTTCGATTATTTTTAACTATTAATAACTTATTCAATAATATAAATAATAAAAATCTTTCCGGCGAAATGCACAGTAAATATTTTTCTTTATAAAATATATAATAGGTGTGTTTGCCTTAAACTGAACCAGAGAGTTGTAATTGTAGAAATACGGAATATATTTGTTCCAATATTATGTGGGAGATAGATAGAGAAAACAAATGCTGGTGTGGCGATCGCTTAACAAAAATTGAAAATGGCGATGGATGTATTTGTTTAAAAATACTAATGAAATTAAATATTTTATGATTCCGTTTATAAATTGTTATATTTAATAATAATCAATACATACTAAAGGGGATTCAATCTTACAGTTGAGTTTTTGAACCAGCTAAACAAACTAACTTATTTTTTTTTAACTTTGATTCCAAAATTTTGGCTGTATAATATATATAAATATCTTAATTTTATTGTAAGAAAATTGGTCAAATTCAATGAAAATAAAATAATAAAATACATTTTTTTATTGTATAAACATGTTAAAATATAATAATAGAATAATTCTTCTCGCTTTCTAATATGATAATATAGTTATTACATATTATGTAACAATGTTTTAATGTATTTTTTATTCACTTCAGCATAAAAAAAGGTAAAAGACCCCCGGGTCAGCCTATTTCATGCAATCCTATTTATGCTCATTATATATTACGATATCATTGAAAAATGAGTAATTGGTTCAAGTTAGTTTATAGGTAATATTTGATTATGATTAAAAGAACAATATTATAAACGACATATTATCAAAGGAATAGAATACTCAATATTTTTAAATTGTTAACATTTGTAAGGTGCAAAAAATATATACATAATATATTATTTGCATTAAAAACGTACACAAATAATAACAAAAAGAAATGGAATTATATTAAATGTACGCTTTATCAAAGTCCTAACCAATAATATTGCAGCACGGTGACACTTTTACTTCAATGGAATAACGAATTACAATATTACTAGTTGTTATTAACTTATAAGTCAATACTGACGTAGGTGACAAAATTATGTGAATAGGTTCGTGGTATGAATAACTTAAAATTAATCTATATATTTTGATAATTTGATTGCACATATAAAACGATAATAATAATTTAAGCATTAGTGGGAAGTTTCAAGTTTCAATAATAAATATTTTTTAAATAATAATATATCAAAAATTATTAAAATTAAATTATAACTATACGTTTGAACATCAAATTTCGTCCAAAATTTAAACTTTAATCGTGTAAAAAATTTGGAAAATTTTGTTTTTGTTTATGAACATCCTTAAGGTTTTAATCTTAAAATCCATGTAGATAGGGGAATTTTCACCATTCAAAGAACTGAGTTAATATGTATACTAAAAAAATAATAACTATTACGAAATGATTTATTGGTGATTATGTGGTAGGAATTAATTATTAATGTATTATTATATATTATTAGCGATTACGATAACACTAAATACGTTTAATTGTTTATTTACTAATAATGTATTATTACAAAATTAATAAAATAACTATTTATTATGTTATAAAAGTTGAATAATTTAATGTATATATCTTTTGAAGAAAAATAAATTACTGCAATATTAAATAACTAACATTAAGATAAACATGTCGTGATATTATATAAGTATTGAACTATGGTACTTTAGGTACATTTTTATTGCATAGATTTGATTAAATACCTATTTATCAGTTTATGATTATAAAACAAGGATATATTATTATTAAACGCATTAATCTTCCTCAAATATATTTGCGGATTTAGTAATTTGACTAATGGAAAAAAACTATTCGTCATATTTAATTGACTATATGTGTATAATTATTATTATGTTCAGTATATTGCATGTGATGTATGGATATTACATAACTTATTTATTTAAGCAGCTAATAATATAATGCATTATCCTAGCAATTTTTTGGATATGTGTATCAACTAACTTGTATGTCGATGGGATAGTAGAACTCCCACGGTGGGTAACCGGCAGGTGGTGGGTGGTTCAACGGAGACGGTGGCTGTCCAACAATCAACGATGATCCTCTAGCTTCCAAGTAACTTGTATCGTTGCTACTGACTGTTATAGCACTATTTCCTCTTGGAATCCACTTTTTGTCACATGGTACTTCCAGCCATTTAGCTACACGGTAACCATTGTTGCTACATACGTCCTCAATATCATCATTATCCATATTATCGTCTTCGTCCTATATGTAATTAAAACACATTTATGAGCTACAATTTATTATTATCCTATAAAAAAAATATAAACGATTTTATATTCATAAATATCTCCTACAAGCTAAGTGTACAATCACTAAATAAATGTATACATAATTTATTATTTATATTTTATAAACATTGAAAATTAATAATAGTTTATAATTTTAGTACATATATATATGTATAACATATAAAAAAAGCGGGTAAGTGAGTATCGCTCTACTGTACATTAGGGGGTGGGATGGACCTCGGACTAGAGTAGGTTAAATTTGAATGCAATGATAGGTATCATTGTATACGAAAAACGATTCTGAACGGAGATGATTTGTCAGTCAAGGACATATTATATTTAAATATTGTCATATATTTTATTTTGAAACAAATTCAAACATTTAAGTAAAAGTTTCAAGATCTTACGTTCAGTAATTTTTTAAAAATAACAAAAATCGAAAATTATTTATTAGTAAAACGTTATTTTACACGTGTATTTTTGATTTCAAATTAAAATTAAAACTTTAAAGACTCGTAAAATTTTTTAAATTGAATAATCCTCAAATTTTTTTATAATTATTTTAAGCTTAACTTATGGACAGCATAGTATTAAATTTTCAATTTTTAGCTTTTGATAGTAAAATATTTATAAATTTTTAACTACCAAATAGTTAAAAATATTCATGATTTTGACGAATTTTTTTCAATATTTGAACTTCAAATACTAATAAAAAAAAATTGTGCCTATGTATTTTTATAATTTTTGAATGAGAGTTAGAATAAGTTATGTGTTAAGTAATTTTTCCCAGCTAAATTTTTTTTATCAACATTTATAAAAAAAAAATTAAAAAAATTGATTATTTTAAATGCCCATAAATAGCTCAAAAAAAGTCAAAATATTTTAAAAATCATACCACGTAACAAAAATAAATGCCAATATAAACAACTGATCAAATTTTCAAGTTTTTACAACTTATACTTTTTGGATAAAAACAAATATCAAAAATCGTTTGAGGCTAAACCGTTATTTAACGCGGTTTAGTAAAAATTTAATTTTCAAATACTCATACAAATTTTTTGTCTGAATCCGGTAGAGTTTTTTTTACAGATATTCGAAGAAAAATTTATGGAGAACCTTGTACCAAATTTTCAAAACTTAGTTATAAAAGAAAAAATTTCAACCACAAAATTATTTGCAAATTTTTGCAATTTTTACATATTTCGTATAAATTGAAACTTTGAGCACTTATAAAAAAAAATTGTGACCTACAATTTTGGATTTTTTTTTTATCAGTTTAAGAACAACTAATAAGAAACCTTGTATTATATTTTCAAGATTTTCTGGCCGACCAAAAAAATTTGATCGTTATTTAAAAAAAAAATACTTAGAAAAATTTTAAATTTCAATTGTCTATAAATAGCGCAAAAAAAGTCAAAATACTTTGAAAATGTAACGGTATATAGATAATTCTAATTTAAACATTTGGTGAAAATTTCAAGTATTTAGATCGATTAGTTTTTGAGTTATAGCAAAATAAAAAATTCGATTTTTTTGAAAACTGTTGGAAAATGTTTACTTTTGACTTCTATAATGCACCAAGGATATCCACTTTGCCATCGGAAACCACCCCCAAAGGTTGAAAATGAAGCATTATTTCGACTAGTTATGCTGTACACACAGAGACAAAATAAAAAAACAAAAAAAAAACACACATCATTGTAAAATCAATACATTCATTACTCCGTTCAGAATCTAAAATCTCAATAATTTCTTTGAAGTTCAAGGGTATAAATTTGATTCGCTAAAATGATAATTAGTTTTTTTTTCAATCCGGAGATTGGTTTTTAACAATTTTCTTTTCACAACAAAAGTCTCTTCATTTTTCCCTGTCATACGACATATCTTTGAATTCGTTGTAAGAAGTGCATTCTGCATCCTGCATTATTTAGCTGATGTATTTCGTTCTAGATCTTTCATAATTATTTTTATTTTATTTTACATTTGTATTTATATAAAATTGTATTTTGTTTATATTTGACGAGTCACAATTGGAATAAAAGATACATAATTAAGATAGAAAAGAATGACAAGGTGAATAAAATTCACGAAAAAAGTCAGAGGGAAAAAATCAATGTAATTACATAATTTACAAATTAATTTGTATTTGAGTATTTTTATTATAATAGTATTATAGTTTAACTTATTTTTGACTTATTATTTGGCATACATAAATTACAGGTTAATGTTTAAGGTGGTTTTATAATAAGTCACTGAAACTTGAAATAAAATTTAACTTCAAGTTAAGCTTTAATAGGTTTCTTACTTTTAATAAAAATTAATAAAAAATCCAATATTATATTGCCCCACGGTAACTCATTCCTAATGAGAAAAGTTAAGTTAGATTATAAGTTTAAACAAAACTTTATTTTTTAAATTTATATTGATAACATTTAAGTTTTTAAAACAAAAAACTTGTGAAGTCCAAATGTTAAGAAAATCCGTTAAAATTACGAAAATATGCAAATTATTTTGTAGATAAATATTATAAAATTAATATTAATTTTTTTTATTGAAATTTTCAAAATTTTAAGACAAATTTTAAGTTATAGTACCATGAGTTATTCATATCGTTCTACATTACGTCAGTAGTAATTAATCATAGTTGTACGACTTGTGAGCAGAGGCATAGCAGCATTTTTTTATGAGGGGGGCTAAATACTTTTAACTTGAGTTATTGAAAATCAAAAACAACAACAAAACAAAAATACTTATAACATATTAACGTTGATTTGTCGTTAACGTATTAACTATTTTAAATAATTAAAATTTGTAAGACAATTTTCATAATTCAATTTAAATATTTCAAAACAATAAAAAAAATACAACCAGGGGGGGGGCTATAGCTCTTTTAGCTCCCTCCCCCTTCGCTACGCCACTGCTTGTATACCTATATACACCATAGGAGGATCAGACAATCACGGCAGCCATATGCCCATATAATTGTAATTATGTATAATTGTTGTATATATTAACTTTTAATGTGATTTTAATTATTTTGTTTAATAAATGATGTCACATGGGGGTAAGTATTGTGTAAACGGTTCACTCCCATGAGGCAATAACACAAGAAAAAAAAGCTTGTATGCCTAAATTTTACTACTACTAACCATATAGTATATACATTTATTGTTTATTTGTTCTATTAATTTTTAAAGAATACCTTTTGGTGTGTATTATTATCTTTTATACTTGTAAGTCTATTGGTAATATCATGGTCGCCGTGAGTCACGAAGAAATTTTCTTTTATCAATTATCTGAATGTTACTGAATAAGTATAACTACTTATATTATATCATATAAACGCAAAATATAATAATTCTGTACACACTTCAATTTAATGAAAAATCAATTTAAAATATTTAACATCAAACAAAAATATTTTACTCTATACAACCACTGCATATATTTTATTGTATACATATTACTTATTTATCTATATTTGTTTATAAAATTATATTTTATGAGTGTTTTATAATTTTTTGACACATGATTGAATTATTATAAAAGTTCAAATTGTAGGTATATTTATATGAATATCAACATGGTGTTTTAAATAAATTAATGATGTATCGTCAGATTTTATAAAATTGGGTCACATTCAAGTATTTTAAGTTTCAAGCTTCTAAAGTCATAGATTATTACTTTATATATTTCCTTAAAAATATACTTTTTACAAATATGAAAAATCATAATAAAACTAAGTGTATTTATAAGTAATATAATTATTATAAATTAAAAATACATTAAAATGTCAGTGATTATAAACTAAAAACCTGTCAAATAATTAATAATATTTATTTGATTATATTTTTATGGAATTGAACAATTAAATATTGATCTAGAATCCTAAAACTTTATATTATACACTTAAACAACAAGTTGTCGAAAAAAAAATCCTTGGATAAGTAGTAAAACAGATACGTCATTGGATTCAAATATTGAGTATTTTTTCACGAAAACAGCATGAAATACGATAGATTATCTGTTTATTTTATCTAACTTTATGGATATTATTTTTTTTTCATGACAACATTTTATATTTATTTATATTTTAATGTAATGTCAAAAGATTTTTCATTCTACCAAATGATCAGAATATCAACAGATAAACGTCAAAACGTTATTAAAACTATCTATCATACATTATAATTTCCTAAATAAAAATAATCTTTTAATTTTGGCACCATAAGGCATTTATAAAGTAGAGCAATTTATAACAAGTAATATGGTTAGTAATATAGTATGCCTTCTAAAAAATACAAAACGCGGAAAACAATAAAATGATTAAAGATGTTTAAAAAAGAAAATATAAATTAAAAATCATAAGATTTAATAGAAACTAATAATATACGTACTTAGTGCTGATTATTTCAAATGTATTATGTAACAATATAACATAATATAAAACTTAGTATTAGATAAAATATGATTTAAATTGAGGAAAATAAATAATAACTGTTACAAACCATATAAAACTGAATATGAAGAATCTTTAAAAAAATACTCATTCAACAATAATACAATATTATGTTAATTAGTTATTTGTGTAATTTTATTATTTAATTTTTTAATTACGCGAATAAACTCTTAGAGGAACGAAAATTAATCATAACAGTTATTCAACGATATGCTAGTCGCTATACTCGTGTAGACATCTAGTGTATTAGTTTAAGTTTATTGGGCCAAGATAAATTATGTTTTAATTTATCCTGTATATATTCATTTTATATGGCCTAAACATATTATATTATTGAATAAGGTAACAAATAAAATATACTCATAGCTGAACGTCTACGTTTAGGTCATAATAAAATATTTAAAAACTTATAATTATCATTCACTATAAATGTTAGTAGATAATACTGTTTCACTGTATTGTTTAAAAAATACATATCATATAAATATTATAATTATTATAATTTAAAATTTGTTATGAGTAGGTAAATCTGTAAAAATTATATACTTTTTTCCTTTGGGTTTTATGTTATGAACTTTTTCAATTTATTAAACAATAACGTAATAATTATATTTCATTACAAAATGTTTTTTCAATACAAAACTTATTTTAAGCTGTGGGGATTTAAAGAAAAAACCTTTGATTAACCCCATATAAAATCAACTAAAACATTTCCTCATCACTCAAAATTGTTACAAACCACTACGCCTCTTATACTGAAAATACGCCAATTAATTAGGTACCTAACTGACATTTTATACAACCTCCCATAACATTAAAATTAAATTGTGTTTATTAAATAATAATTAATTTAAAAGTATGGAAATTCAACTCCACTTTTAATTCCATTAACTGAAATTAATAAAACAAAATATTTAACTATATTTTATTAATAATAATAATTTAACTCCAAGATTATTAATTTAGATTCTTTGTGATTTTGCAATGGTATATATTTCTTTTTTTCTTTTTTTATGTCTGTCATCGTATTTTGAACTAAGAGAAAATCGTGTACTATAAATGTGGTTTCTGGTAATGAATATAATTTAGTTGATATTATTAGAGATCAAAAACAGAAATTTTTTTATACTTTTTAAAATATTAATAAAAAAGTTAAAAAAAAAATAACAAAAAATTGGGAATAATTATACAACACTAATTTTGGACCATATTTATTCACTCTAATGGTAGACAGTACTGACTGGTAAAATATAATTTTGTACAATATACATTTTTTTTATACTTGATTATTTATTTAATCAATGCTAATAATAATATTAACTTTATTGTTATATAGAATTTACAATAAAAGATAAATGCTCTGTAAGAGATTAGAATACAGTAATTATTATAAACAAATAATAATTTATAAGCAATCGAAACAGAACAAAACAATAGATGTCAAATGTTATTTAATAATTTAATAAATTAATAACCAAGTGTTTTATAAATAGTAAAAAGTATACGAAATTAGAACTTAGAAATTTTCTGCCTGCTTGGTGGATTAAAAAAGAAAACAAATTATTTTACGGATCTTATTATTTAATATAATTTATTTAAATGAACATAATGGCTATAATTTTGATTTTGTGCATAAAGTAGTAGATCGGACAGAATGATGAGGTATATTTAGTGGAATTCCGGCTTATAAAACTGGAAAATCAATTAAATAATTTAAAAACAAATGTTAGTTATAATAAATTATACTTGAATGTAAATATTTTTACTAAGAACAAACATATTGTTCCAATAATAAAGTACAAAACAAAAGTCTATAAGAAATGACCAAGTAGTGAGCACGTTCTCGAAGCTCATTTGTTTTAAAATCATATTCTTGTAAAAGTAAATAAATGGGGAAATAGAAGGGTATAAGTATAAGAGTTTTAAAGACCTAATAAAGTTTGCATCAGAATTTAGAAGCTTTTTAATCCGGGCTTCTTGAAGTGCTAATAAATTCATTTTCACTGTTTAAAAATTTATTTAAAGTAGGTTTTACAAAATTCACTTATAATTTAAAATACTATATTTATTTTTAATAAGGTATGCCTGTGGGTTATATGTTTATTTATAGATAGACGAACAATTTAATCTATACATAGATTAAATTAAACCTTTTACATAAAATAATAAATTATAGTGTTAACCCTGTTAAATCCATTATAAATAAAATATTTTCTCACTAAAATTTTGTATTCTACTGTTCAAATTAAATTGAAATCAATTACAGAAGATAATAAATCATATGTTAAATTCAGTATATACATTTTAAAATAAATAAATTGTTATTATATTATTATATTTTCACTGAAAGGCACTTACCTCTTCAAAAGAGTATTCTAATACTGATGATTTCATAAACTTGTTGCTGGTTTGAGATAAAGTCGAGTATGGATGATATTGAGTTTCAGACAGGTAGGTCTTAGTTTTACGATTCCAATTATTGCAATCAGCAACACTATTTTCAGTCATACTATACCCTGGTGATGAAAATATATAAATATTAATTTAGTAAATATGGTATACTTTAAAAAATTATTTTTTTACTTGGAGAACATCTACAAAGACCATGGCCAGAGCAATAGCTAGAGCTAGAACTTCTTTTAGCTAAAGCAGCAAGTTGTTCTTCTTGGTCTACAGCCGCTTTGATGACCGCTTCGAGATGTTGGTCAGAAAGAGATCGAGTTTTACATTTACTCTTGTACAATACTAATAGGACCATCATTAAAAAAAATCCTCCTAAAGTGGATGCAATTCTAATCTGAAAATAAATATAATTGCATACATATTATAAAAGATCTAAAAATAAACACCTAATTTTTATTTAATTATTTACTCCAGTCATCACATCGTAAGTATTATAAAATTCGGCTCTAATCATTTGTCTTTTAATCATGATGTCAGATTCAGTGGCATTTATGTAGTTATCGACGCTATCTCCCATCGCTTGGGGGCTGTACCCCAAACTGACATACAATTACTTTCATGTCATTCCTATTGACGTCTCTGCAAAATAAATACAAATAAATAACATAAATAGGTAGATTTAGCTGTATAGGACTTGATTATTTACTGAAATAACTAAATTAACTAAAATTGTTTTATACCACATTCGTGTCATTAACGTCACACAAATACCAAATAAAGGAAGAACAGTATTATTATTTGTAAATAAGAATTGTTGTGTCGACATAGTTATTTTTAATGGTTCATATTATACTCGTATCACATTATTCATAAGACAGAACAATAGACCTATATATAATATAATAATCAATACCAAAACTGTATTTGCTTCAGTCATAAAATAAACACAATTACACGGGCTCCCGCTATTTAAAATAAAAAAAACTATGGGATACTAATGCACCGCGTGCATACCATAAATGAAACTAGTTTTCTATTACTATTTAATTAGTTAAACCATGATTTATCATTTGTATTATGGATAGTTTTGATATATTTATATAAGTTCTATATTTTAATTCTGAAGGAAGCGATGAATGTATTTAATTTTGAAAATAATTTTAGTAAAATCAATAACTTTGAAATAAATATTATATAACCACTGAAAAAGAATTAATTTTTTTGAACATTGTTTAAAAATAAATACTGGACTTCAAATTATTAAAGTGATTTATGCAAGTTGATGAACTATTAAGCATTTAATAAAAGATTATAACATATTAATCTGCAAATATTAAAATTTGCTATACCTTCACATCTTTATACCTTAAAATACATTATCTATATGACTATACATTGAATATACTTGGGGTTTTTTACATTAAATTTATAATAGCCGATTTCTGGTGTATATATATTATGAAAAATAATTAAATTTTAAAAAATCAAATCATATCATGTTTTCGTTTTTTGACTTGTAAGTTATAAAGTTAGTATATATCCTATTTTATTTTATTTTATATTTTACTATTAAATAATTCAATTCTAAAAATACAATTAGTAATACCTAAACTGTTTTTATTATTATATAAAAAAATATGTAAATCGCATCAAAACGTAATTTGACATGATTAAAAATTGTCCCATTTAACTACAATATTATTATACACGTTAGTTCCAGTATGATCCTATATTTTGTTTTACTCATCAAGTATATATTTAATTTAGTTTCAACAACTCAACGCTCAGGTATTATTTTTATTCTGGATTCTTTTTAGAAGTTAGTCAAAAAGTCTACTACACTAATATCAAATTTCAAAACTAAAAAACGTTAACACCATCTTATGATGCATAGTATAATTGCAAGATACACAAATAAGTTAATTTAAGGAGCTATACATTGTATACTCGTACATACCTAAATTTATTAAATGAATGACTTATACAACAGTTACATTAAAGACTAAGAATGTTAGACTGAGAAACTGAAGTTTGAGTTTAGTGGTTTGTCGAAGTTTACAATTCAAGTGATTGGTAGTTTAGCGATACAAATTTTACTTGAGTCATCTAAATGTCGTAGATTTTAACAGAATGTGATGGAATCAACTGGGTCAACTAAGGGCTTATATCTATTGCGTATCTTTACAAGGTATTTGTATTTTATTATCTGTATCAATGACCGCTGGTAATAAATTATTTCTTTTTAAGAAAGGTTCTGCGAAAAACCTTAATCTCTCAAAGTTATGTTCTATTCTAACATTGATGAAAATGATATATTCTAAAACTTGCTGTATCAAACGATTTTCATGCGTTTCGGGACTTCAGAAAAGCTAATTATGAAAGATTTATTGAAGATTTATAAAATATTACCGGGGATAATATTTTGTCAATATTAATGAATGACAAATCAGCAAACTTTCTATAGAGGTCTCTTTTCGCTATTATTCATCAACGGATGACATTATGCACACTATGAATATCAAAATTTCCACCGTCGGTTTCGAAAAGTTTAAGGGACGTTTTGTCAGAAAATAAACAATTTCTATAAATGTTTAATTTAAAATAATAAAATAATAACATCTGAGAAAAAACCATGTTAAGATAAAAAATAAATAGCTGACTAGACTAAAATTGTAGAAAGAAATTACCATGTCTAAAATATAATACGAATGCACGATTAAACAAACGCAAAACAATGAGGAGAAATAATTTTTATTTTTTTAAATACTTGTATAGTTTTTTTTAATTATGTTTTTACGTAGATTATTTTACCTAACCTATTTTAATTTATTTTTTAAATAATACAATTTGCTCTTTGATTTTATAGTTTTGTATTATTGTTAATTAATTGAATTATAAATTCAGAAAACATAACTATTAACTAAGTATATTATATTAAAATATACGAATATTATGAATATATTCATTTATTTACTATATATTCAAAAGTCAGAGTATTTTATATGTATGATATTATTATTTACAAATTATGAATATTTAATTAAAAATATCATAATTAATATATTTATAGCGATCAATTGAAAAATATAATATGAACTAATAAACTATATTATTATTACTATTATACTAAATATTTATGTATGTCAGCAGTTTAATTTAAAATTATAATACTAAAAAATACGATATCACTTTGCTTAAAGTCTAAAACATGACTAAGTCTGTGTACTATAGATACACTGTGAATATTGTATTTAGAAATTCACCAAACATCAGTTTTTCAAACATTTAAACCCTATCAGGTAGCATGGTGCAACGATTTTAATATATTTTATTTCCACATAGGTTTGTGACTTGTGTAGAACAATTTCTAGTATAGGTTTCATATTGTATTATGCAACAAATTTTAAATTTTTTTTAATAACATCATAGAAACTAAAAAATTCAATCCATGGTTTTATACTCATAAAGTGCGCCAATTTATTATCTATTATACCTACGGATACAATTGACTACAATTGATAAAGACATATAATAAAATATGTCTGTGACACTTAATGATATCCTTAGTATCGACACCAATAAGTTAAGATCTGTAAATAATACATTTATTATTTATTTATTGAATTATTTTATTCGAGATAATGTTTTAATCTTTGTACCATAGATTTATTTTAACTATTACATTAATATATTTTGAATTTCATAAAAGTAAAAACTTTAATGTATTAGACAGTATTTTCATAATCTAACGGTATATATTGGAACGAAGGACAAATGTGTATTTTTCTGTTTATTATTATTGTTACTCGTTGAATAAACCAGATATAAAAAAAATTGAAAATCTCACTCAGTATGTTCACAGTATTTTTGTATTTTTTTTTTTTATTATTACTAAAAACAACGAATAAAATAATATATAGGCCATATCAAATGTATTTTTCGCAATATTGATCTTTCCGGTAAAAAGGCACTGTGAACCAACTTCATTTGAATAGGTACTGCGGGTACTTCATCACTTCCGCACTTACCAACGCCATCGTGCCACCCAGCCAACACAATTATGTGACACACGAGCGCAATCTCGGTATCCGGAACAAGGCCTTCGGACGTTTAATGAACGTCAACTGACAGACATAATTTATCAGACTGAAATGTCGGATATTTAACGCCTAAACAGTTATCTGCGTAAATACATTATATGGGTTAGGAATTGGGTATAAATGGAATAATACTTTATTAGCTACTATATATTATTTACATCCCATTTTATAATTTTTACCGGTAAAATTAAATGACATTTTGAATTCAATAATAACATTGGACAGTGTAATGCATTTTTAAACATTGACAATAGGTACGTTTTATCCAGAGTAACATTTTGATAGCAATAACATTAATAATGGGTTGTGAATGGATTGTTAATAATAGGTTTTGACCACTTATGAGTATATACGAGTGGGAAATGTCCAAAATAAAATATAATAATAAATGATCATCAATACAGTGATCCTCGAGTGGTACTGTTATAATGGCTGTATTATTATTGTTTGATTTTTGGTTATTATAATCACGTATGAAAAATTAAGTATTATAATACGTATGACATCACGAGTTATGTCAAAACACAACGACTATGTATTTTTGTGTTTATAACACAGACTTAAATGTAAATAAAAAAATCGGAGAGCTCGTCTTTGCCGCATAGTAGGTTTTGACTGTATATAATATTGTTATTAAATCGATTACTTTAATGGATATGTTAAATTTGAATTAAATGGTACATCACTTATCACACGGTTCTAAAAGAATACATGTATGTCAACTTAAATTTCTGTTGATAGATAGAACATATTATTATACTAATTTTGGTCAAAATATGGCATTATAATATTATTATATTTCTTATATTATAAATTATTTTTATAAAATTATAAGTCAATATCAACAACGTATACTGTAGTATATTATAAATGATTTAAAATAATAAATCTAGATTAGAAAAAAATATAATATTTAGAAAATGTATATAATATAGAAAATAATAATATTCTTAATACCTAAAAAGTTTCAAATCCTTACGGTGAAAGAATTCAAGTATCTACGCTATGACACAATCTTAGTGATCACAAAGGATTTTATCGAAAAACCTAAAGACTTATAAAATGTTCCATACATTAACGGGACCGGCAGTGATTTATGACTGCGAGAAGTGAACGTAACATATGGTATATACAAAACAAAATAATCTAATAAAGACTTTTGAAAAAAAAAATGTTGAGGACATTTTGTGAACTTCGTTTAGATGGAATTTCGAGAGAGTAGTGGATCTAAAAGAACAAATATCGAAAGAATATCAAAGACAGTTATATTAAAAATCTAAAATCTAACATCAAAGAGTAAATTAGAATAAGGAAACTTCAATGATTTGGACACGCTTGGAAATGTAATCACTGTATATTACATAGGGTAGATAAGTGCTCTAGAAAGAAAAAACTAATGAAAAAGCGGATTTTATATAGGAGGATCAAATTATAAAAATAAAAATTAACATAGTTGAGCCGGAAGTTGCATGGCGAAACTTCGAGACTTGCCATAGAATAGAGCATTATTAAAAGAACTATGTTTATCAGTATAGTTGAGACTGAAACTATGTAAAGTAAAAACAAAAGTATAAAAAGTACCCGATTCTGGTTGAACTTGAAAATTTAATAACTGTTATAATTCATTGTAATGAGTAAGTATGCAGTTTGATTCACTAAGTATGTTCACCTCCATAATTTAATTTAATAATGTACCCTCACGACCACAAATGGGGTAACTTCGTAACATTATTTTAACTTTGGAGCTAATTTTACCTAGCTTTCATTTTTAAAAAAATATTCAAATAAATATGTGGATTCACACATGCCTTCTGCATAGTCTAATTTTTCATTTTTTAACTATAAAAAAACCCTTTAAAAATTTGGGCCAATGTTACTCGGAAATTAGGTAACTTTAACCCACCTCAAAATATCCTCATATATATTTACCGTTCCTGTAACTTTAGGTCAAAGTTACCCTATGCTAGGTTAATAAATTAACGAATTCTTGAGAATTAATTAAACGAATTTTTATGGTAAAACAAGCTAAATTAACGAATAAAACAACCATTTTAAGGAAAACAATTTTCATTTGCTTTGAAAATACAATACATGTATGTGCTAAATACAAAAACCATACAAATAAAGTTGTAGGTATAAAGTACTTAAAAAGACCATTTTACACAATAATATTACAATATAATAATGCCAAAAAATGTTTCGACTCAGATTTTAGCTATAAGTATCACTATCGTAATATTACAGTGGGACAAAATTACCCCGAGATAGAAAATGTAAGTTTACAACAACGCATTTGGTTTTTTTTTCAATTTTTTAATAAATATTTTATTATTACTATTAAAATATATATGAGAGACAATATCAGACTAACAGAATTCAACGCAATTTGTTCAATACTAACGAAATGAGTGATAACGGCAAAAACTGTTATATTCGATTACCAATGTAGTCAACTATTGGAAACCATTACAACATTTTGATAATAGTTACATATTTTATCACAGCATACAGAAGTATTTCAAATGTCAACGGTGAGCCAAAGTTATCCCATTTAAGGGTATTTATTTTTATTCTGATTTAAAAAATTTTTAAGTATACTTAAAGACCATATTTTAAAATTATTGAAATTGTTTAAACTACTTAGAAAGTATCCTGTAGTGATACAAACTTTTGTTTTTAAATGATAAACCCCTTTTTATTGTAAATTATTAAATTAATATATATATTTTTTTAATTTTGATGAATCTAATTAAAAATTTGAACGAGTAGTTTTAAAGTTAGATATTATAATATTTATATTAAAGAGTTCTTTAAATTAGTCCTTAAAAATGATTTTACAAAATTATAAACGATAATAATTTTTGTAAAAAATTAAATAATTAAAATAATTTTAAATAAGTACATTTGGATCTAATATTTATAAATGTTGAAGAATTTTTGTAATAAATTATTATAAATATTGTTAGAATAATATAAATTACTAACATTTTCAAATTATCACAGCCCTAATATTTTTCAATCTAATATCATTGATCTTCAGTGATACACTTAACACAAAGTGAATAACCCGAAAACTACTCATTCAAAATTTGATTTTGATACGTCAACATTTTCAGAAAAATTAACTTCTAAATAATTTACAATAGAAAAAGAGGATTATCATTTGAAAAATAGGAGTAAGTATATATCTTTACAACACACTCCTTAAGTAATAATAATAAAAAAAAAAATCTAGAACTTAATAATATGGTTAGGTTAGGTTTCGAGTGTATTTAAGAATTCTAAAAATTAGATTTTAAGTAGCATACTCCATGAATCATCCTGTAAATGTACAAATAAAAATAAATTTACTTAATTAATCAAATTTTAAATAATATAATTTTAATACATAAACAATAAACATTTGCGATTAAATAAATCTACGGGTTGGTTTGCAGTCATCTATACACTTTAGCTATTTAATTAATCTTACCGTACTATTGGCGATTTCGCGTTATGAGCAACGAGGTAACCGTTCGCGGTCGGCGAGAGTAGTCGGACGGGCTGATTACTCTTGCCGATCGCAGGCGGTTACCTCGTTGCTCATAATGCGAAATCGTCAATATGGTCGTTAGAAAAAAAATATACTCAATATGGAAAATTGAAAAAATCATGGGTGTCAAGCTAAAAGTATTAGCAAACAACTTATACTTTTGCGTACTCTTAATCTCTTTCAGTTCTTAAGTTAAATAATTAAAAATTTTAATGCGCAAATTATATACCATAATTTGACGTAAGGTAAACGGGTGATGCGCAAGCTATACATAAACCAAAAATCGAATTATGCGCAAGTGTCTTGCAAAAAAGGTCGAAATGAACAATGGTGATGCGCAAACGAAGTACAGTCGGTATAGATGTGAAAGTTTTAAACTAGAAAAGCTGGGAGGGGACTTCGCGTCCTCCGCAATACCAATTTAATATTATTTTACATTTTTACCATAATACATTTTATTATTTGCTGCTCCTTTTGCTTCGTAGCTCGGAGAATAAAGACTACACTGATAGACGCACTTAAAATTACAGAAAATAATCGTATAAACCGTAGGATTCTGGAATGTAATTATTATCTGGGCTGTAAAAATCCGTAGAGTGGTAAAACGTTCATTCTCGGGCCGTAAATTTCCGGAATATATATATATATATGCGGACTGTCATGACCTGGAATTTGGTTCTAGCGCTCTCAAGTAACAATTACCATAAGAAAAATATTAATTATAAGCAACAAAAAGCGCAGTAAAATGGTTAGCGTGTATTATTAAATAATAAAATAACCAAATTTAATAATATCTCCGTAATTCGGTATTCCATACTATAAAAAGTATGTACCTATACAGTATTTACTTTTGGTACTTTGATACTGTTAGAAATAATTTAACTATCTATTTTTTTTTTTGTGTCTCTAATTCAATAATCTTCTATTTAATATTTATAACGATAAGTTAATTTCTTTACAATTTTAAGCTTGTGCTTAAGCATATTACACTTTTTTTATTATCTTCTCCAAAAGAGGTTAATGCAACTAGTAAGTTCCTCTGTAAATTTAATTATTAAACAATACATTATAAAATGTTAATAATTATTTTGTGTACAAAAAATAAATATTATATTATGATCTTTGAAATTATTATATATATTTTGTTTATTAATTAAAACCATAATACTGCTACAATTGATTACCTAACTCGAAATAATGGTGTAAATACTTGAGTATCTTGTTCGCATGACAAAAGTTGTTGAATATATTTTACTCGTATCCTTTTTTCTCTCCAATTATTGTGTTGAATTCTATCATTTTCCGATCGATGAAAGCTACCAATGAGGAGTAAAAGAACCCCTCCTTTAATATTTTTAATTACAAGCATGCGCACAAGGTATACAACTTCATATTTTGAGACTCTTAGAATCTATTTATACACACTAGGAGATCCTTTTTTTCTAAAAAAAATTGTGATATTGATAAATTAAAAATTTTATTTAAAAAAATATCTGCTTCAGAAATATATGATGAAAAGTTATAGACGAGTAAAATCATTGTGCTAGCAGGGACTGTAAAATAGTTAATAAAATATTTAACTTAAGAAAAACCTTAAAATATTACATTGGTCGTAGTAAATTTAGTTTGTAAGTAGGTGGTGAGTTATTTTGAAACTTGCTCCTTGAGTTTTGAAGACTCAAGCCACCACTGTATGCTAGTAAAAAAACGATTTGAAATTCAGTTAGTAAATATATTTTTATAAAAAAATTACAAACAAATAATATGTTTTACTGAAAATAAATGTATAACATTTTTTTTTTTTTTTGAGGTAAAAGCGACCAATATCTTGTATTACATGCCCTACTAATGTATTCTACGCACGCTAATGCTTTTAATAATTTTAAACAACTAACTATACTAATACATCTTGGTAATTAAGCTAACACCCATCCATTATACATAAATTATTGAAGAATAAATTGTTTTCTAACTCATGGCTAATTCCAGAAACTATTGTACCGATTTAAATAAGAGTTATGTCAGTAGATTCTTAGAGAGTCAGTAGGTGTGCTAAACTTTTTTTCAACAAAATTTGTTGATGTAGAGTGGCTAACAAATGAATTTTATTTTCGCTTATGAAAATCAAATAATTTCTTGTTAGGGTCTCCATTGGTTAGGTAAAGTTAAGTTAGAAATAAAATTGAAATAGACTAGTCAATTCTATATGGGTTGCTATGAGATTATTTAGAGAATAATTTGAATATTGTTTAAAAAATAAACCAAAATGTTAAAATGTTAAATCCAATTCATCACGGGTGAATTTATTCTCATTTCTATTTCACAAAGCGAGGTAAGTCTGATGATGATTAGTTCGTAAACTAAAATAAATCAGAACCAAGATACACTATATTTTTTAGTTTCTTTTCATTTTTATCTTTATAGATTATTATATACATATATAAGTGACTTTGTCATGACTGAATTAGCTTAAAACCTCAATTAACATGAGCTTATAAATTATGATAGGTAGAAACTTGAATTTTCAACAGTACCTTTGATTCATAATGTAAGTGCACATCAAGGGAAATTTTGCGGAATTCGAAAGGATCTCACAGGGATTTTACGGTTGATGAAAAAGGATTATTATTTTGTTTGTACCTATAATATATAGAGTTGTCATGGCAGGTTACAGAAAATTGTTTGAAATACCATGGATTTTCTGAAAATAATAATAATAATAGTTACCTATCACGATTTCAATAATTATATTACATAGTGACATTATGAATTAGCATTCGACGTATGCTGGATTTATTAAACTAACTGTAGTAGGAGAATTGTTTTGAAGTATACTGCAACAGTGAACTTTATGAAGTATTTGATAATAATGACATCGTTACATTGAGTACTAAATAACGTATTGGAAAAGTTTTTTATTATTTTTTTATTGCTGTAAAATATATTATATATTATATAAATACATAGATATATACATTATACATATCTTCTTCTTATTATTTGTTTTGCTTTTCATTCCAAACTATATGGGGTCGACCACTCCTACTATATAGTCTACACCTCTATAAGGCTTTGTCCCCCGTCTTTGTTTTAGGTACTCATGACAGGTATTTTCGTATTGTTCTTTATTCTTTCAAGTGTCTTTATTATTCATTATTATTATGTATTAATTCATTAATTTTAATAGTTAAATTTAAAAAGTAATTGAATTGATGCATACAGAAACAATTAGTTTTATTCATGCTTTGTTTTAGAATATATCAGTTATCACAGTGCAAATTTCAATATTTTTAGTACTATAATTTGAACCCTGGCCATGAAAATATTATTTTATCTTGCAAATATCCCCTTAAATTATTTTAATCTGAACTAAATAATATATAATATAAACGAATATTCTTACACAGAACATTAATGAATTTATTTTTTGTGATAATTAACATAATTAACCAGATATTTGAAGATAAATACAAATCGTTAAGTGGTATTTATATATAAATATAATATTATATAATTTATAATATGCATTCATACTTCCTATTTCCTAAAGTCATACAAATTTGACTGTAAGAAAAATGTGTTTATAAAATAAATACTTATGACATTTTTTTCCTCGTATTGTCAACCATATAAAATTATGAGATTAATTCAAAATTAATATCATTATAATTTTTTGATAATTTAAATTACTATGATTTATTTAATGATGTATTAAATTAATAGTGCAATATTATAAAAAATAAAAATAATATTTTAAATTAATCAAAAATAAGGTATTGGTTTGTTAGTTTCACGTTTCAACATATTATGCCAGATAATATGTGCTTAATATTTTTCTCGTGCTATTTTATATTTTAATTTATAATAAACGAGCCCGTCACAATTCCCGTGCAGAAAAACTCGTAATTTGATATTTTACCGACTATAGGAAAAATCCCAAGTCTCTCTAATGGTTATAAGGGTAAAAAAAATGTAAAAATATACACACTCACACTTAATATATTATGTTTATTATATAATATTACAGTGTATACATTCAGAACAGATGGAACCTATCAAACAGTCGTTTATCTGGTCTGTACGCTCGGTTAACGTTTAATATGTACGCACTGATCGTATATTAATAAAATGGATTGACAGTAACGTCCTGTTCTGTGGTACGTTGGCAGATGAGATATTGATCCGAAAACGGTACGTACCTCTCTAGACCTCTCCTCCCCCTACCATCCCCTCAACCAACATGCATCCATGACTCGAGGCTGTAACCGCCCCTGCCAGCCTACCCGTCGAGTCCATAACATAATTGTTGTATATTATGTGTAGGTACATCTACTTTAGCGATGTTGACTATTATTAATGAAAATAGCCACATTAATAATATTGTCCTTAAAAATAAAATAATGGTAATTCAATTATTAATAATATATTAATTATCATTATAAAACTTTGTGTGACAAATCATATAAAATAACAATCTATATATATATAAATAATATAGTCATTTGTACCTACTGAAAATAATAATTAACGTAATATTAAGTAAAATTGAATTCATTACATAGATTTATTTTTTAGATTTTTATTTATTTTGTTCAGCGACCAAACTTACACGATTAAATATATCTACTTAAGATATTTTAATTTTAAACTAATTTCCTATATAATACATAAAATAAAACTACTTAAGATAGTATAAACAAAAACGTAATCGTATCTAGCTGAAAATATTTTTAACACCTTTAAAAAAAAGTTAAAACATAATAAATAAATAAAAAACCTTCATTCAACGCTAGCGTATTATGCAAATATTCGGACCCTTAAAATTTCCTTTTTATTTTTATTGGGTAGTAACTAGTATGTAGTAAACAACCATTTTACCCTCTATGATTTTTTCGGTAATATCGTTGAGTAAACGAATTGTTCATTACGACTTAAAGAAAAGTTCGATACAGGAAAATCATTGTTTGGCTCGCAATGTTTGATTTTTAACGATTTTAAAATTAAATAATCAATTTAAATAGGTAAATTCGATTTGTATAGAATATATTGTTGATAGTCTCCTCTGTGTTTTTTAAGCAACACAATAAATACAATTTAAGAACAAAAACGCAATAATAAACAATAATTAGGGTTGTCATTTCCGTTCTGTACACTCACCAGTAGAGCAAAATGTTATGATTTATGACACATTCCCTCCTATCAGTAATTAAAATACTCTACTGCATAATCTAGTGTCAAATTCTGGTCAAATTTATTTCATGCGAGTGTATGTATGACATAGGTATCTCGTGATAATATCACCTAACCTTTAACACCCTTCTCGCACTACCTGTGACACTGATGTACTCCATGCATTCATATAACGAATGAACATAATATACGAATTTAAACATCAAAACGTAAAATATTTAACGAAATGTTTATAATTTTTCTGCTGGTTGTTGTCACTATACACGCGATATACTACGTCTTGGTTTTTATTTTAGATTCGTTCTAAATCGTAGGTATTTTAATAAAAGTAGCCATCGCTATCTTTTATTATATCATATATGTAATTATAAATCCACCCCTAAGCCTATATCTTAAAGTAAAAATCACATTTTCTGACGATAGTCAACCATCTTTTAAGTGTTTTTACGACGTACGTAAATACAATTTTATGACTATAATATTGAATTTTGAACGTACTAATAACAATTTAAAACTATGCGATAATTAATATATCTAAATATTGATGACAATTATGTGACTTAAGTAACATTAAAAATGAACGTTATCAGAAAAATTAGTTCAGAAAGACCAAAAAGTTTATATTTACATATTATTTGAAAATGTTGTGTACATATTGATAAAACGAAAATTAAATGTAATAAAAAATGTCTATTATATTGTTTGAGTGAATACATTATACAGAAATCAATAGAAACTATAAAGACTTTCCATGCTGTCTTAAAATCGTTTGCATTTATTATAAAAAATATAAATGGCGGGTCTAATCGAACATTACTCAAGAATTATAATTGCACACGACTTCCGGTTAAATGCATAACATTTATACATTTTATTTCTCACGAGCACTTTATTATATATTTTATAACTAGATATAAATTATTGTATAGGTTTGCAATGAAGTGTATCTAATTTGTTTAATTAGATATTATAATTATTTTTTTATTTATTATTATTATTATTATTAATATAGTTTTTTTTTTCATATCAATTTCGTTTACTTATTTTAACATTATTATTACAATAAATTATGTTCTCATTCACAGTGAATTATCCGGATTCATACCATGTGCATTGCCATGCAATTCGAAATAAGGATTGAAACTTCAATCGTACTTGTAGTACTTTCAAATCTATGCTGAATTAATTATTACGTTTAACGCAGCAAAAAGTGAATAATATTTTATCCAATTTTGTAACATGTTAATTTAACATTAAAAAAAAAAATGTTTTACCGACGAATAACAAAAATATTTCTGTATATTATGTATTGTGTAGACTATAAGATATAAGCACCAATATCCTATCTCAAGTTCGCTATTTGTGATTTTCAAACACTTACACGTATGTTTGAAGTGTGTCTAGCTACTATTTTTATTTATTTTTCCGTTACTGGGATATATTTTCTTTTTATCGGTTTCTACCGTAGTCATATTTCACATTTTCTGCGATTAAACAACTTTGAAAATCCCTCCAATATATTAATATAATATTGTATTATACATGAGGTGTAGTATGTATATTATTTTAATATCGTACATCGAGTCGTCTTTCTGGTAGGATGTATATTATGCCATATAGGTATATAGTGACTCATGCATTATGCGTATGGTGTAGATGAAACACAAATTTTGTACATTTTATACAGTCGTAGACTAATGGCTTTGAAGTCGAAACGAACGACGCAATACAACCGTCATTTAAAGAATGGGGATGGGGAAGAAGCAGATATCATTTTTAAATATATCCAAAACATAATATGACAAACACACGATATAATATTTTATTCAATCGTACCTACAGCGTATGTAAATTTGCCACAGTAAATTTATTTACATAATATTTCCAATCTCATCAATAGATATTTCATGTCATGCCTGCACTACCTTTATATATATATATAGTATTCTACGCAATAGATATACACGTATATTTTAAATTTTTTGTTTATACGCTTTCCGCATTATTGGACTTATCGTATTTGACATTCTGACGGCTTTCAGGTCTTATGGTTTAAATCCTCACGATTATTAAAGATATATTTTGGAATTATAACGGAATATTTTAGGACACTAATGAAATACGTAATTATAAGCTTTAGTCATCATTGGTACCCAAAAAACATTGTGTTTTTTTTACTACTACGAGTATAATTATTATAATCCTATTAACGAGACCAAACAAGTGTAACGTAGACATTGCATGAAAACAAATTTCGCAAATTTCCGAAATCGTCCTCAAACCACTCGCCGTGTGACGTCCGCGTCGTACGTAGTTCTATACGTCTAACAATAATATAAAACTTATTCAATACACTCATATTGTACTTATATAATTGACGAAGTACTCGTTTACTTACTTTTCTTGTACAGTAGCCGAGTTGACAAGTACGACGTTGTGACGGTGGGCAACTGCGGTACGGCGGGACGATCATTGCTGTCCGTGTCGCGATGCTGCGGCTGTTCCGACGGCGGCGCGCATGTTACTCGAACGGCCGGCGAGTGACGAAAACCCGGCGGGGTGATCCGCGTTCGCTCGGCGGAATTGATATTGTCGTTGTCGCGTGCAGGGTGTCGCGGCGGCGTCCGCACTGGCTGTCTTCGCTCGGGCGGCGGGTCAGCGTAACGTCACACACTTGCGCGTTCAGCGGGCGCGTAAGTCGTGGCGGCGACCGCGACGGACTGGTGTTGCACACGCGTCGTACGCTGCGGCGGCGGCGGCGTCAACTCCGAACGACATCTGTACCCGAACACGAGAGGTCCACACTGAGCGGGGCCCGCTTCGAAATCCAACGAGCGTGTTAACAACAAAAACGGAATGATCAATATTTCTGCCCCTATTGGCGCGCGCGGCGGATACGTGACGCGCGCCCCGCGGCCGCCGGGAAGAAAAACAAATAATAATTTACTGGCCGTGGCCGCGCGCGTATGTGCGCGTACCTGTATATATTATACGACGTGCATATATACGCGCGGTAAACGGTAAATTGTTGTCTAATTTTTCGTCCGATCGAGACGACGTGATTTCTGCACCGTCGATTTATCCCCCGGTCACGGGGCAAAGGTTAACGATTGATTCCACACCACCCACTCGTGTCGTCCCGGACAGACCCGGCATACAGGGTGATGTACGCCAAATATCTTATGCGATCAAACGCTTAACCTTTTTTTTTTTATTTTTATTATTAAATCCGTGTCCGATTTGTCAGCGGATAATAATTTTCTTTTTACAAATTTTACGCACCTACTTAATATCGTATATTATGATTTTAATTCCGACGTGTGATGGTTTTTTCTCGAGTTATGTCTCAACTGTTTGTGTCTATCTATTTACAATAATATGATACGGGTGTAATATATATAGTAAGTTGTATTGTATCCGATTATTAATTCAGGGCTCGGATTTTATAGCACTAAAAATCATTAAATAAGGGCTAAATATGCCCTAAAAACATGAAAAATAGCAAACATAAAAATTTATTCTGTTCATAATAAAAAAAAACTTATGTTTATAATAATTATTGTTCGATAAGCCAATACTCCAGACTACGCCAAACTATTTCAAAATAGACTTTAATATGAACGAAAATGTGGGTATTTTTCATATGTATTAAAAAAAATAATTAAAATAAGTGACCACATTTTTATAATTTTCATACCACATAATATAAACTGAATTTATTAAAATACAAAATAAAACGTTATATTATGCAAAATTGCAAAAAATAGCACCAAAACTTGAAAAATAGAATAATAAAATGATAATTTATTATGGTTTAAGATGAGCTATAATGATGACTAGAAAATTATATTAAACAATAATCTGAATCTGTGGTCCAAACACTGTAAAAATATTTTAGCGTATATCTGGTACGAGATACTATAATAGACAGTATTGACTGAAATACGTGATCTGTTTCAAACTATTTTTTATTTCGCGTAAAACCATTATTGATAATAATTATCCAATACTATAGCTTATATTATATTGTAATAAATCATAAATTTCTCGTTCGAATTTCGATTTGGAACTTCTTCAATAAATTATCTGTTTTAAATTATTTTCAGTAAAAAAATGTGATTTTCAATTAAAAAAAAAAAAAAGATCTTAATTGTATCTGATCAGTATTATTATAAAAGGATATAATAAAGTGAGCACGTTTGATGGATTACTCTGTATGATAGTTATATATATACGTTTAAAGCTCCAAGCTTTACACAATACATATTATAATATTTTATTATAATGACTACAGATGCATAATATAATATTATTAAATTATAAATTTTACACATCCGTAATTACGACGTGTGTATACCTAATAATTTAATAAACTCAACACAAGGTTGACGTCGATCAACAGTTATTATATTAATATGATACACAACAATGATATAGATCGACCGAACGAACACACGTAACCCTACCACCCACGCGACCCACCATTCATAATTCACCAATTACATAGCTCTCCGACCGCAGAACGAAATATTAACACACGGCCAACATAATAATAATATAGTACTGCCGAAAACGTACACATCATAACTCTTTATCGGAATTCGGCGGCGGACCATCGTTTCCGCTTTTTACACGGCGTTTTCTCTATTTTCGCCCGCCCCGCTGCCGTTTCCGGCGAGCCGTAATAATGCACACAGGGCACTCCTTTTCGCCACTATAACCACTCCGCTCCTTTCCGTCGTCGCAATAGCACTGTCTTATTTCTAGACCACGGGGCCCCCTACCCCCCTCCCCGGGCATCATCAGCCGAACACGCTGCCAGTGTATCGACGAAAATAACCGATTTCGATTTTTGATGAAACGCCGACGTCACCGGTAGAACGCGCGTCGGTCGCGAAGCCGGGCAATGATAGAGGCACGCGCGCGATCGTCGTGGCGCCGCCGCCGTCGTCTACGTTATAATAATAATAAACGATCGCGCGTGAAACGTCTCTTTTTTTTCCCGCTAAACGTCACCATTTATTACACCTCTATAGCCTATGCGTATCATAATATAATAATAATATAATGACGTGCGTACAACTGATTTATATTACTATTATATTTTGTACTCCCGACAAAAACTAGCTATATATTGTACTGCATTTGCGAGCCGCAAACGGATAATATTGTAACATGTATTTATCGTGTACCGTTGCGTAGTTCGTTGTGGTTATTTATTCATTTATTTTTTTTTTTTTTTTTGTTCGCGATACCGAGTAATGATGGTAACGAATCGATAAAAAATAACTGAAAAAGGGTAAAATTATGTGTAAACCACACTGGTGTAGAATTGGAGTGTCGATGTACCTATCCTCGTTGAGTAGGTCACTGCTGAAGCAGTAATGGATGTGTTAAAATTTACTTCAATCATAAATCACCGTTTACAAAAAATGATTATGAACGGAGACGGTCTGTCAGCGGTCATCCTATAATTATTGTCTTATAATTAAAATATTGCTATTAATAATTATCATGGCATTTATTTAACTACTCGTATTAGTAATACAGCATAAATTGTAAATAAGCGATAGCCCCGTAGAATGAGTCTAATATTAATGTTTTGAACATTTTACTGTATATTATATTATAAAATATAATAATTCAATTTGTAATATTTTAAAAAAATATTTTTGAATTATATCAAAATAACTAAAATTGTAACTCTTCGTTTAAATAAATAATTTCGTCCGGATTTAACTTAAAATCGTTTACAATTTTTAATAAAAATATAAATAATTTCCACTACAATAAATACACGTATTTCATAATTTGTATCCAACCCAAAAATGAATAAAAAATGTTTTTTGTAAGTACCTATTTATTTTGTAAAAGATTAATAAAATAATTATTAAGCTCTAGTAAATTTAATTTATTTCAATTATTTGAATTTAAATTATTGATGAATTTATTAATCTTATAGGGCTTAGTTAATAAATTAGTTAATCAAAATTGATTATTCTACCATCAGCATTAAAACAATTTTCGTTGTACATGCACAAAGTTACTCTTGTTTATGTTGATCCAGAGGTATTTAAACTTTGAAGGCGTGTACTTAAGAATATCCGGTCGACTTCCAAACATAATTCAATGATTCATTTTGACCATAAAGTATGCCACTAGTAATGATCACCTAGGCTAACAGCCAACAGCGTATGATTTATGAATAAAGCAGCTTACGTGCAAAATACATACAAAAAACTTGTTTTTAGTTGTTTCTTTTAGCTGTCAAACTAAAATTGATTTTGTTTCTAGATAACTATACTAAACTACGTGTTTAATTAATTGTAAACTGTTATTAAAAAAGTTCTTGCCAAAAATAAAAAAAAATATTAGATTATTATTATAAAAAATACTATACACATGAATATATTTACACGCCCCATAATTCTACCTACAATGGTTAAATCGTCTATAATTTTGTATTATTCGAAAATAAAACTAAAATAAAATTATTTCTGTTAATAACTACAATTTACAAATCATTAAAATCACACTTTTAAGTTTCTATTTTTAATTAATTTTTTATAGTCATAAAATGTTGTTCAATACAAAAGTTATTAGTCATTAATTAATGTAATCAAGACATATAACCGGACTTAAGATTTGGTTTTTGAAGGCTTTAGTTAATATTACTTTTATGTAATATAATATTCCATGAGAGAATTATTGTGTATAATCTTCTATTGTGTAAACTTTTTAATTGGATTTTGAGATCTTGAGCAAAGCTATACATTTATTATTAGTTAAATACTGATATAATTTTATTTTCGTATTTGTTATTACAATTGGTATGAATGTATGATAAAAGGCTTTATTTTAAGCTTTGAGGATAGTTTCTTAACAATAAATTGATTTAGTTCACACATTCACAAATTAAAAAGAGTTCATAGGCCAAACAAAAATAAAAATTGTAAATTCTTAAATTAATTACTATGATAGAAAAAAAAATACTGTCTAAAACTTTAAAATAATAAAATGTACAAAATAAAAATTTCATCTTTCTAAAATTTAAAGAGGGCCTTATACAATAACAGCGCGGGCCACCGGTACCCGCAACCACTAATTTAGTTCATTTTTTTTTTTGTAGGAGGAAGGGGTTCATAGAATTAAAAGTAAACGAGTTACCACGGTAATTACTGCAGTAATATTATTATAAATATTGATAAAAAAAATGGCGGAAAATTTGGAATCGGTTAAGCTTGAAATTTTCTCCAAAATATATTTTGTATTACAATCATCTAAACATTGTGTAATTATAAAAATATTTTAACTTTTTTTTAAGCTAATCACAGACTTCTGTAATCTTAAACATTTTTTGAGTTATGTATAAATATTTTTAAAGCCAAAAACCTTAAAAATTTAATATGATTTTTCATATAATATAAAACTATTATAAATACAATTTGACTAATTATATCAGCATATTTTCTAGTATGAATTACTTATATTTTTAATATTTTTTAATACTGGATACTGTATGATTGCATTTAATATACTTTTAATAAAAATGCTAAAAATTAGTCATTTATTTTACTTAAGTATTAAAATTTTTGATTACACTCTAATTGAATGGAACCCGATTTATAAATTCTAATAAAAAAATTTTAATTATTAATTTGGAAATTGCGAATTATTTATTTTATCAGCCAAATGTTTAATACAATGAAACCACTATCGCATTAAATAATTCACGATTAATTTTAAACTAGAAAAAATATTAAAAACCAGGATATTAATGAAATTAAAATGTTGAAACGTTAATATTTTCAAAAAAAATGAATACTACAAAATGGCTATTTTCAATTTTTCGAAAGTAATTAAATAAAAAAATACATTTTTTAACTTTTTTACTAAAATATGAAAATAAATGAAAACATAAAATATTTGTAGTTCTTATCTGTGAATCTTATCAAAAAATCAGAATTATGATATAATATCCATTATTTAAATAGATATCGCAATGGGTAAATCCTCACGGGACACCTGTATATAAACTTTGTTGACAGTTGTCAATTATTGACGGAAAGCAGAGTCTATAATATCTTATCATCAGTTTAAGTTCATGATAAACACTATTACTTTTATAATCAAAATATATAGAAAAAAAACTATAAAACAATGGCTAAATCTATTCTTAAAATTCATATATTTTATTTTTATTTTTATAGTATTCTTTGTATTAAATAACTTCTTTCAATAGGTTTAGTATTCAACTTTAAATACGGTTAATTAATTTTAAAGAACTACAATAATAGCGTATCTAAATTGTCTAACTAAAACGCAGTTTGATTTTAATTTTAGTATGTAAATACATATTATTGTGAGTTGTGACATATACATAAATTGACCCTTTCAAAAAGTAACGTCAGATGCAAAAAAAAAAAACAATACATCTCTTAGAATTAAATAATTAAAAAAGAAATGTTTAACAATCAGTTTTACGGATACCTGCAGAAGTTATGTCAGTCATATAATCTACATTCTATGTCCCTCTACTCCTTTTTTTTAAATATACCTAATTTATAATTAAAATACACGAAAAACTACACGTATTCTAAGAAAGTAATGGAAACTTTTCTGGAAAACACTAGGGATTTTTTTTATAAATAAAGAGACTTGCTAACTCTACTTTTTCCTGTTTATAAATTATTGTGATGCTGCGAATATTCCATATATTTGACAACCTAACACGCTCAAGTGGTGAATTTTTACCATGTTTATTTTAACTAAACAGTATCAATAACCAAACAGATAGCGCCATGAATATATTTATTTGTTTTATATATCATACCTTACAATTTTTCGATGACAAGTTGTACGTCCATAAACCATACCTATATCTTCTTCTTAATATTATTTAAACTATGATGAAAATCAAAACCGGTCTGTTAGTTTTTGTTTATCGGCGACAAACAAAATAAGCAGCGTCTCTTTATATTTTATTTATATAAAGTCAAGTGCTATCTACATTTTAAAATAAATTGATTAAATAATAGTTGAGTAATTATTTGGTTTAATCAATAGCATTGATAAATTCTGATGTGTGCACAGAGTACAGACGAACGAAAAATGTCGTGGCTCCCTGTTCGCTATTGATATACCTATTTACAAAATAGGTGGTCACCTATAGTTTGGTATAAAGTCAACGCCAGGACCGTGGTATAAGTTCGGTTAACTGCGGTCCTCATCATTATATTCGGTTGCTCACGAGCGGGTAACCATGATTTTTTCCGTCATCAATTGACCAATGTTTAAGAAAACGCAACTGTCAGCCTTTGTGCCGTTTGATTCATGTTTGAACGTTACTCGCATTGTCATCGCGTGTATGTATTTAATAATTATTGAGGTGTGTGTAATATAATAACTGTAGTGCGACGAAATATTGTGATATGTTATAGTTATAGCCATAAAGATATATACTTTGTGAGCGTCATATTTTAACGCGTATGTTTATTTATGTATAATGTTGTACAATCCTAATTGAACCTTAGTTAAATGATCATATTATTTTCCATTCATAGTTAATTTTTAGCCGATATATAAATTTAAGTATGAAAAAGTTCACCGTGTGTATTTATATAAAAATGTACTATTTTTGAATATTGAAGAGTATGTTTAAAAAAACAGACATAATTGTTCTTAATAAATAATAAATAACAACTATTCTGGATCTAAAGCTCTATATTTACCATATAAAAAACGGCAATCAATTTCAACGTACAGTATAGATTACCTGTATAACAGTATAAATTCGTACTAGAGTGTAGTTTGACTAAATATATACGTCAATTTTATCAGTGAATTAGTCAATTAGTGCATTATTGCTATTAATCACTTAAATTTGCAGCTGCTGCTATTATAATTATTAATATTTTATAAGTAAAACGAAAAACCACTAGACTGAGCCAATTACTCAGACGTAGTCAGAATTACAAGGCCCAAGTGCTAATTATTTGTATTACCCTCTTCATATAAAAGTATGTTTTCAAGAGTAAAAATTCATTTTATACAATTTGATATTATACCCATAGTTTCATCGGAGAAACCAATTCTATTAATAAAAAAATAGGTAACCAATTATTTTCAACATTTTAATAGGCAAATATAACTGGAAAAGTATAGAAAAGCAAATAAATATCAATACATTCGATTCGATGTAGGTGGTACATTACAGGTACCCATATAGTAAAAATTAGTTTCTTATAATAATTATATTACCTATATAATATTCAATCGGCATTAGTATAGATTTTATTGAGTGAAATAAAAAAAACAATTAGTATTATATAATAATGCGATGTCTTTATAATATATACAATGTATATTATACATATAATAATATGTACGTGTATTATAAAACAATGACTGTGTATAATGCGTTTATTAATAACTGAGCAAACAATTTACAATATGATCTATACCAGAGGTTCCCAAACTGTGGGTCGCGATTATACTTTTGGTGGGTCTCGCTATTTTTTTAAATAATACAAAAATATAATCATCTATTACTTGTATGGTAAAAAAAAAAAAAGGTCATTCATTGATATTGTGGGTCGCCATATTTTAAAAAATTTTCAAAATGGGTCGTACAATAAAAAGTTTGGGAACCTCTGATCTATACGATTTTTCATCAGTTTCTTGAGTAATGTTGTACGACTGTTGGGGATTTTATTTTCTTAAATTACTTCACTCAAATTATAAAACAATAAATGCTTATCAATTATTAAGTAGTAATTTAGTATTTAATATTTATACCACAAAATGATCAGAAAATGACTTAGCTGTAATATATAAAATTATATAGATAGGTACACGCATAAGCATAATATTGTCATTATACATGTATTAAAAGGTAAAAATCTAAAAACTGTAAGTCCTTTAAAAATTATGTTAACGTGTATATTTTTGATCTTCGAAAAGACACAGAACATGAAAATTGACAGTGTATTATGTTATAAACTTATAAAGAATAGATGATCTGGATTAGTTTCTAAAATGTTTTCCGGAATTCTACGGATAACCTACGGAATTTACAATATATAACACGTGACGTTACTGACAAAAAAAAAAAATAATATATTCGTAAAAATAGAAAAACAAAGTAAACAAGAAAAAATACATATATTATTATTGTTAGATCGTCTTCAACTCATGGGCGGATAGGCCTACCGGGAAACTGGGCATTTCCCGGTGGACCCCTTCGTATTTCGGTAATGTGGCCCTTTTTAGATTCTTTTTCATGTGAGGGCCCCTTTTCAAAATTTCCCGGTAGGCCAAAAATGGCCTATTCGCCCATGGTCTTCGTATAATAATAATAATAATATAATAACACCGTAGAGTCACTCAGTGGGTTAATATTATAATACATAGTAATTACAATCAATTGCGATATTATTTGTGTATTGTGTTCGGTTACGCGTCGGCCAATTTATTATGTTCGCGACAAAAACGATGGCTATTATACAATTATGTTATATTATTAGTAAGGGTGTATCGCCGCGATTCCGATCCGACCGGACGACTGTAACGAACCGTTGTGACGGTACATCGCGGATTCTTGCGGTGCCTGTGCCTGCTGGTGCTGGTGCCTGTGATACGCTTCCGCGTAGCTGTGCCTGTACCTGGGCGAAACCGGCGACGGGCTGTCCTCCGCCCCCGCTTGCGCCGCCCGCTTGTCCGACATCGCTTCGCGTCTGCTGCCGCCATAACCACTGCCGCCGAGGTCATGCTGCTGTTGGTGGTGGTGTTGGTGGTTTTGACGATGGTGCTTGTTCGGGTGTTGGTTGTGGTGCGGGTGGTGTTCCTCGTAAGCATACACCGCCGAACGCCGCTTGTACTCTCGACCGACAGACGCCGTCGGCGGCAGACCGTCGTAGTCGCAGTCGTCGTCGTCGTCGTCCGCCTCCCGGATGTCCGGTTCACCGCCGCGTGGTCTGCCTCCGTAACTCGTAGGCGGACAGCAGCCACCGTCGTCTTCGTAAGCGTACGCGGCCGACCGTCGTTTATAATCGTTCGCACGCGACGACAGTTCCGGCGGTGACGGCGACACGTCGTTGTAACGATTACGCCTGGGCGCGGCTCGTGGAGCTTCCGGTCCGGTTCGGCGTGGCGAGTTTTTGTGCCGGTCGTCCGATGGCGGTGGCCGGTAGTTGTGGTCCGATTGCGGGAAGTCTTCGGCTGAATAACTCCTCGGCACCAATCTGGATTCGTCGTGATCGTGCTGTGGAAATTCGAAACAACAATTTAAATTATGATTATATGTATACATCGCAATATACATTTGTATATTATTATGCATACGATCAATCATATTATAATTCCGCGAGTCGTCCTTAAACGTGTTGCGGTGCAAGCGAACTTCCACTCACATATAGATATATAAGTGGTTTTGAAGTTCAGCATATTTTAAGATTCCTACACTTCCACCACAAATTCAAGACCAATATACATATAATATTATAATAAGTTATAATATAATCTGTATTAACTATAACTCGTTCAGTTTATTTTTGTACTCGGCCACCGTTATGATTAAAAAAAACAGTGTGGTCTACATACTATATGATAATAAAAAAAATATCATAATCCCACTCTATAGCTATAGATCATGGGGTTATAATATTTATTTAGCTAAATATTATTTAGCTTCCGGCCCACTGTTTTTTTTTTTAAGTCGTAACGGTTTTCCTGTTCCAAGACGTACTGAACGGGTAATTTTATAAGTACTCTTACTCTATATCGTTAATTTATAATCAATATAATAAATATATAAAAATGTGAAATGAGTTTTTTACTAACGGCTAATCTCAGAAACTGTTGGACGGCTTTAGCAGTTTCAATTTTTTATTGTTAGCTTAAATTTTAAAGTAAATCTACCTAACGTAAAATAATGGTAATAGTATTATCTGATTTTTTCTTAAGGTTTTTATAATAGTTTAATTTTTAAGAGAGTTATATAAGTATGTAAAGTATTAATATATAAAAGTAGGTACTCTAAGTTGACTTAAAAATTAAAATACCGTAAAAAACCAATAAAAACTCATATAATGCTTTTACCTTTATGTTTGTTAATAGGTCAATTCATTGAATCCATTATTAAAGCTAACCAGACAAAATTGGTACATTTTGGTATATTATGTGTTAGTAAGACGGAGACAATGCAGGTGGTTACGACGTCCTCTTTATGTTTTTGACTGAATTAATAATGGGGCCACCTATAAATATAGTGGGATCTTCGTTCTGGACGAATAAAATCAAGTATTTGGTGAGAATTATTTTGGAATAATACAATATAAATTCTATAGTTTTATTTTAAATATGCAATATGTATAGTAATTTCCATCAATTACGTTCACAGTAAAAGTAACCGCAATAACACTGAAAGTCTTAAACCACGGTTATAACTCAATATTATAATATAATATTGCAAGTTGTAACTGCTTTCTTATTTCATTTGAATAATATATTACTATAACAAAATTGATGTGCAATATAATATTAATATTATAATATCTGTGGACGTCAAATTTGATTTAAATTGTAAAAGACTATCGATGATTTATTTTTGATTCATTTTTATCTTATTTATACGAAGAAAAATAAACTTTCAATCGTGACTCATGAATTAGTAAATTTGAGAAAAATAATATAAATGTTTACAAAAATATGAAAATTATGAATTTTTTTACGAAATCGATCAGAAAAAAATTAATAATTATAATTTATTTTTCAGAATCATGCATTATGATTTAATATGAAAATGGAAACTGTGTATAAACAAATATACAAATATATAAGATAATTTATATATATCTAATCGCAAGTATCCGAATCAATATTTAAAAGTTCTCCTTTTTATTATTATTAAATACTTTAAACTTAATATTATAATTACTTTATACTAAAAAACATAATAGAAATATTATTACTAACAGTTCATTGAATTCTGTTTTCATAAAAATATAAGAATATTTTATTTTAAAATTTAAATTTACCTGATACTTCCTAGATTGTCTATTGGAAATTGGCTTCGAATAACCACTATTGTAATCAATATCTAGACGTTCTCTCGGTCGATTGATTTTTCTGTAATTTTTTACCACCTGATGGCCAAAATGGTCATCGTTATAATCGCCATCGTCATCATACCGATTCCTGTCCATTTCATCATCGTCTGAATGGTGACTTCGTGACCAATTGCAAGATTCTCTGACCGCTGCTCTAATCATGGGCATTGGGTTTTCTTTGCGTTGTCGTTCAAGACGTTTCTTTAATTCAGATTGTTGCTCATCAATTCGTTCTTTTTCCAACATAAGGAACTTTTCTTTAGCATCCTTAAATCTCTCCCGCGGAGATTCTCTTACTGTAGAACGATTTGGCGATGGTGTCCTCTGTCTGATTTCTACAGGTTTTTTTCTGTGTTCTGGTACAGTTAAGGGCGTCTGCGCAGAGTTCTTTGGCACATCACAATTTCTCGGTCTTGGTTGAACCAGCGCGACGTTACGATCTGAATATTTTTCTCTTAGATTTGGTGAAATATTGTTGTTATTATTACCAAAGTTTTGGCGTTTAAAATTTGTAACGTTGTTATGTTGTTGTAACTCTTGTCTCCCATTGTAATAGTCTTTTTCCGGTGATGTAACTGGACTACTGCTACTGTCCACACCACTGTCTTGTCTCCTAATTCTGGGTAGCGGGTGGTCATTGGTAGGTTTTGCAAACAATGGCTCTTCTAACGGACTGGCATTCCAATCGTCATCTAAAAAATATATTTAAGTAGCTATATTAAAAATGTGTGTTGTATAGGTATAGGTATTTAAATAAAAAATTACTTTTAGTTAAAAAACAATAATTAATATTATAGCTGGTATCGTCGTATTTAACTTAGAAAATTACTATATAGCTTACGAACAACAAATGTAAAAACAAATTGTTATTAAACTTATTAAATTAAACTGGTTTTGGTAACCATTTCAGTTACCTACCAAAAATGCAAATATTCATTTATGTAGGTTAATTTGACAAAAATAACATGATTTATTAGAAGACTTATAATTATTGGTAAATAGGTATAATTTAGTAATTTATTTATGTCTATAACAGTATAATCTATAATAAACGTCAAGTAAAACTACTAATTGTATAATAGTGCTGTAATTATTTTTGACATGACTAAAATTATAAGAAAAAATATTAATTTAATAAAAAATCAATTTAAATTTTAAATTATAATTAATGTCTATTACATATTATAATATACCTGATAAAAATAGTTTTAAGGACGACTTAAACACGTTTTCAGTTATTATAAATAAGCTCTGTATATTACCTACCTAACTAACAAATAACATGTAGTAATACGTATTATATAAACAACTTGTGTGTTTTGATCAATTTCAAACCAAAAATTTTAAAGTACTTAATAAGAACTTTAAATTCGCTGTTATTCTGCACTAAAATAAAATATTATATTGATGTTGTTTTGATTAACCGGTTTAATACAGTTTGCCTAGAAATCTAAAATTCCATATTTTGACCTCAAGAAATACCTTTCTCTTGACAGCGTCGCCCAAAACACCGATCGAAGTAAAGTATAATATAAACCTCCATAAATATTATATTATTATTTATTATTACCATTACATAAATCTGCATGTATAATACGACCGCAAGTTATGCTATACGGATATAATTGATTGAACGCATCGAATTAGTTACAACTAAACGTATAGATATAAAACATAATATAAAACTTAAATTAAACGTATCGGTAGAAAAAAATAGTTGTGCTCACTGTTTATGTTTACACTGTACATTTACAATATTTGTAGCAAAACAATTGTAGTTTTATTTTAATCGTCTATCCGGCACAATTCACACGGTTTTTTATTCAGCCACTGCAAGAGAGGGCATGAGAAAGAGGTCATATTACGTATGAATTGGCGGTTCGCCACGAAATAAAATCGTATACCAAAAGCCACGGAATTGTATTGAACTATAGTCTTCAATATAATGTTTATGTATACCTATATTTTGTACAGGTATCTATATATTTTTATGTGGATATTGGACTATAAAATTATTTTTCCATACAAAGATGATGACTTAATAACCCATAGCTAGTAGCTATATAAGTTGGTTAGTTGGTACAGTTGTAAATTGCAACAACTATAAATATAAACACATGCAGTCGTAAACTGGTATACGTAAATGGCGATGGGGCGACTGTTATTTATACCTATAAAAATTTAAGAGGGCAATGCTCTCTTTTTATAATTTAATAATATTATCAAAATAGAATTTTTAGCATTAAATTGTATTCCGTAAAACATATTTGACGTTAATATGATTAATTATGTAAAAAAAAAATAATCGATTAGATGTATGCCTTGCGTTATACAAACAATCATAATATTGTAATTTTCAAACTGCATTCGAAATATTGTAATTATATATGGTTACAATAATTTGATGATAATCAATTTTCCAATTTGTGATTTATGAAAATTGATAAGCATATTTCACATTTAAATTTAAAAATGCATATAATATTATACATTAAATAGAGTTTGCTCCCAATACAAATTACCAAGTAACGCCGAATCGGTGAAATACGCTTAAACGAAAGATGATGTATCCAAATATACGTATGTATCGAAAAGAGACATTAAAAATTATATAAAACTAAAAATTAATTATTTTTTTCTCTGAAATTGATAAACAAAAATATTTATGTATTTAAACTAGTGAAAAAAGTGGAATAAAAATGTAATAATATTTTTAGTGGATTAATATTATTATATTTACAAACTAAAAGCATAACATAAATAATTAGTTGACAGAAGACATGACTTTCCTTCTAGCTTACCAAACTAGAATATTATACATATTTTATGTGTATACCAGTGTATAACTGTCATACCTATTTAAATTTTTGTGTGACGAGCTTATTTTATACATAGATTTTATAATTTACGTTATGTACCGGTTAATATTGATTTAAAATTCATATAATATTTTCGTAAACATAAAAAAAATAATTATTAATTATTAAATATCTATTTTTATTCATTGTGGCATTGTTATACTGATACGTAACCTGTATAATTTTATAAACATGTCTTGTTAATTAGGTAATTATATACTCTAAATAGTAAATAGTTGTATACCAGAGAATACTAATAATGCGTATGGAGAAAGTGCACCAAATGAATTTTACTCAAATGCTCCGGGCCACAAACCGTTATTCAACTTGGCATGCAGTAACGCATACTTGTGTTTCTTTTTACAATCGATATTTTTGTAATGAATTTATCACTATAATAAGAGGAGAAACGTAAGTCTACAATTTATATGAAAATGAAACAAAAATTAATAACGCACGATGATTAATACTTATACGGTAGGTATTGCCTTATCGGTATGTCTCATAATGTATGTTTATATATTATGTATAGTGTATATTATATTGATTTATACGATAAGGCGTAACATTATTTCTGTTGGAAAACATGTGTATTTATACTGTGATTACATTTTGAATTTTGATTGATTGACGGTGTAGGAAACACACAAGTGTTTACGAACATATTATAAAAATATCTTTAATATTATTATAGTCATAATCAAATGACAAATACGTATACGGTATACAAGTATAATATAATGTACGGTATGCCTTGTGTGGCCATCGTTTTCAGGCGAGGATAGACGATTTTCATCGTATCGACGACCTCTGACTCGAACCGCGTGTCTATAATAATAATTATCTTGGCGAAGAATCGTGCCGTGTGAAAGTCTCGTGCTCGGGCGCTATCACGGCTCTCTTTACCAAACACCAAAAGATATTCAGAATCAAAATAAATAATGTATAGATACACTCATATATAGGTATACGGTTAACCCGAAAAGAATATAATACAACAGGAGTTCTGTTGAAAATCCTCTACGTGTAATAGTACAATCTTATATTATAAAAGACTTTGGAATTCAATGAAGCCGGCTGTCGGGTCTGCACTCTAGGCTGCAATTGCAGCACAAGGAGTACAGAGAATTCAATCTTCTTGAGTTTATTGTGTATACAATGTTACGGGCAACCTGATGCATTTATCGGTCAATGTTTACTTTGTATAGTATTTTTAGGCGACGCATTAAAATACTATTTCGCCTTAAAGGTAAGTAAGATAATAAGTACTACTCCCAGTCAAAGTAAATTTTGCAGGAATCGTGGCTTTAATTAAAAAATGTATAATTGAAACGTTACTATTTCATTTAATTACTAACTTGACACTGCTTACGTATTTCTATAAAGTAATAGTGCAGAACCATAACAAAGTAATTTATACAGGAAGTATACTCAAATACTTGTTCATAGATAATATATTTAATACTTAAAAAATAAGTATTTGTATACTATATAAAATTTTTTTAAAAATTCGAAATTAAGTTAATTATAGAGTTACTTATAATTAAATTTATACTTATAGTTTTATAGTTGATATTATTGAAAACAAAATATTTGAATTAGTTATGAACTTAATATGTTATTATTTTATGAAATGAATGAGAACAGTTCTTAATTTTCAAAAATATAGCAAATTGTACAATTTTACATTTTTTTGTACTTTTTAGTAGATTTAGCAATTATGAATAGCTTATACATATTTGTTTATAAATTATGGTAAAAGTGTGTCCATTAGTTATGTATTATATTAAAATACACTAAAATATTCATACCACATTTTTAATTTGTGCTACTGTAGACTTTCCAATTAATTATAATAAACTATATACATAAGCCATTACGATTACGTCAATAGTAGTATAAAAATAAATTCTCGGTGGAGAGGTAATCAGTATTTTTTTATATTGCTATTTAAGGAAGTAATTTGTAGAGATAATAAACATTAAGGTATAACCACAAAATTATAATTTGTTTATTTAAGTACTTACACACACCTACCCATATTGTTACTTAATGATATATTCATTACATCATATTATTCATTATTCAGACCTCATGAAAAAAAAAATTAAAGTCTATAATTAATAATTATGCATTCGTTTATTTTTTCTTACATTTATTGTTATTATTATTATTATTTTATAAATAAAAAATTATGCTAGTATTGAAATATTTAGTGTAATATTAATTATTATAATATATACGTATTGATTGAATAGATAAAAATAAAAATAAATTAATTTTCTTAACAATACGTACCTACTATAATTTATCTAATTATAGTATATTATAAATACTATCTTCAGTTATGTTGTCAAGAGTGAGAGGGTTAACTAGTTGGAGTATCTATGACCTATGTATATACATAATATTTAGACATTTAGTATTTACTATTTTATGACTTAATAGTATCAACTAAATCTTTATAAGTGTTATAGGTATCAGCGTACAAGTAAACAATTTAACAAATCATATTATTTTATCATTGAACATTAGACGTTATATAATCATTCAAAAAAGTGTTAAGCCCTCTCCCTCTTGACGGAATAAAAAAATCCAAGCTCTACTATTGTGTTTATTTATAATTATTGTTCAATATATAAATTTAAGGAATTTTATACGTTATATTATTATAATATACATGTGTTGAAATTACGTGAATATAACTACGTAGGAGGTATCTACATATTGTATTTTATATTTATAGGTAATTTAATAATATTTCACCGTTTTGCGGGAGATACACCCAATTACGATTTTCTAATAATAATTACAAATTAAATGCGTGTATAAATTTTCTTCGCTAATCGCTAATCACGATTTTCAAAAACCACATTTACATAAACATAATAATTTCTAACACATGTCTAATATACTTTTTAAAAACTATTAACCATTCCTATAGTTTTACATTATATACATGAAATATATGATTTTTTTTTTTTTTAATAAAACAAAAATTATAAAATATAAAACTTTGCAGTATTACGTGATGAGAAATAAACGTATAATCTTATAGTAATAGAAACCATTTCATCATTTTCATAAACTTACTTCATTAAAAAAAAATTATATGAGCACATAATATTATACTTAAAGCAGTAAAGCTAGTGTAGGTACATATTATAGTTTACAGTATAGTGTGTAGTATGTACACAATTATATACCCGAGTAAATTTTATTTCGTAAGTGCAAACCGGCAATGATATATTATATAGACACTTAACTACTTCGATTTATATATATATATATATATATATATATATGAATTTATTACCATACTTACAACGCACAACAAATAGGTCATACACATCTATATTCTATATAAGAATCACTTCGGATTAGCAGTTATGAACAAAAATGATGTATCTTGGACTGTTAAATTTCTACTTCTCATCGTGTTAATATTTATTTTATATTATGTAGACACGAAAATGACCTCTGATACAAGAACCTTCGAATAAATAGTGAAATTTAGAAGTGTACCGTAATTTATATGTCAAACAAAAAAATATATATAAACAATTTCTTCTACAATAATAATACTTGAGATTAATGGTAATATTCAAATTATTGTAAATAGCTTCTAGAACAATAAAATTATGTTTATTTAAAATAAATAATTATTTTTAAAATGTCTATATTATTCCACATAGATATAGATTCACTTTAAATAAACATTATTTGTGTGTATAACACATCGCATAAGTCTTGTATCATTCCTATTATCTCTGTAAGATATTGATATATCAATATATTAATTTTAAAGAGTTAACATCTATAAGCCAATATCCATTGTATGACGTAAATTTCTTATAGATTAATGTTTAAAAAAAACAACATTTAGACATATTGATTTGTCACGGAGATATTTAGGGTGATACGGTATCTACTTTTGGCAAATACCTACCTAATATATATATAATATTATATTTCATCAAAATAAACACGTAAAAGTAAATTCTATGCTAATTCAGTAGACAGTTATATAATATCATTATATAAAATATTGTAATTAACTTGAAATCTTATATAATAGATATAAAATAAATGATTATGTTTTTTAAGTTTTTTTCAACTGAGTATATCATAATATTCTTGTATAGTTAGATGCATGGTCTGGTTAGGATTACGGGTCGATAAAAAAGTATTTTAAATTGTCAAATTATGTGTTTGTAACTTGTATCATAAAAAACACTTTTTTTTTTTTAAATTTTGACAGCTAATTATTAATGAATTTTAGTAGCTTCTGTAAAACATTTTTATGGTTGAAATCATCAATTTTGGTTTACGTGCTTTTGTTTTATAGTATTAGACTATCTAAAGTTTATTAAATGCATAACTATTTATATAATTCAAATTATGGAAATATAAAATAGATATTTGTGTAATATATCTATAATAAAAATAAATGAAATATTTTTGTATTATTCAGTATAGATAACTGTGGTTATAAAAAAAAATATTTGAAATTGTATTAAAAGATATTTAAAAAAAATTGTATATAGTTTTATTTGATACAATTTTAAGAAACAAACACAATTTACCAGTAGTTCAGAGTTCATTAATAACAATAAAAAAGAAGTTTTCAACATACAAAATATAGGTTAATTTCGTGTTGATACAATCGTGTTTGAAAAAAATATAAAATTATCACATACAAACATTTGCTCGTTTTATAAATCCGAAATCATAATTAAATACCATGTTTATATCACATAATATAAGATATTCCTTGTATTCGTATTTATAATATAATATATTATAATATGGTGATTTATTTATTTGTTTTTAACTGTAATTAAAAATGCTCTGCTATATTTGTTATCTGTGGATAAACCAATTACAACAGATTATTATTATTATTTTTTTAATTAAGATTTAAATAAATAAACTTTAAAACTATTTAAAATTGGCGTTTGTTTCATAATAATAGCTAATATAGATACTGAAATAAATAATTGTAGACTGTATAAGAGGTCTAATATATCAATTAATAATAATATAATAATATATTAGGTACACAATTACATAAAAATAGAAAATAAACATCATATAAGTACCAATAATTTCAACTAATAATTATAGAAATTTAAAATTAACATTTTCAGAATACATTTTTTCAAATTATCTATTTTATAATAATATACTTAATATTATACATTGGCATATTGCAGAATAATTAAAGTAAGAATTAAAAATATATAATAAGTACGCATATACTTCCACTACAATGTTATTTAATAATACTTCTGTCATTGTATAGGTCATTGATTTTTAAGATTTATGCATCTCTTGCGCAACACTATCATTGCCAATTCATTACCTATATTCGAGTTACGAAGTACACGTGCAGCTAAAATACTTGGGAAATTTACCTCGCTGTATAATAAATTACTATACTACCAAGTCTATCGAATTGTAAGATTACAAAATCGCATGCACATGTATATAGTATATATGTATATATTATATCCGAGAGCATGGAGTTTTGTTTAGGACAATTAATACAATATACTATAGGTATAGTATTTGCAAATATCAAAAACGTGTACGTTACTTTAAAACGAGTCGTTCACAAATCTAAACCCTAAAGAGTTATCTAAAAACATGTTATTGCTTGAATAACTCGTCAAAGATGTGCAAATGGCCGAATGATTAGTGGTTTTGTGAATTTTAATGCAATTCTAATGTTATATTTTAACACTTCTAAATCCTTAGCGCGAAATCATCATTCAAGTGTGTATACCTAATATATAGATGACGCTCGTAAAATTTTTGAAACGATTCCAAATGTCTTCTAACGTGTGCCAATAATAATAAATTATTTATTATGTATTAAGTAAACCGATATTATAGGTGTAATACATAACTGATCGAATATTATCGATGATGGATAACGACAAGGGATAGTGTATATAATATAAGCAGTAGAGATCTGATTAAATTATGTAATAATTTACGTATTAATTTAAAACGAAAAAAAAACTTGTGTGTAAAAAATATAGTAATACTTGACGCATGCCGCAGGTATATTATACGTGTTGAATTTTTTTTCAACGAAAGGCATTCCTTTTCTGTTGGTTAATTGTTGTTCAATATTTTATATAATTATTAAAAATCGAATGTGTTATGAGTGTTCAGTGTTATGACTTATATATATTTAAAAAAAACTAAAATCTTCTATCCACATAGTTCCTACACACACACACGTATCATAGTTTTAAACGACACAATTCGTAAAGCATGTCAAACACAATGAATGCAATCGTATATGCCACATATTATATGCGCCAGTGGCAGAAGTCGTTCCGTCTAGGACGAGGTCCTGTGCGTGAACTGTGCACATATTATTATTATTTTTATTATTATTGTTGTACCTACCAGTCGGTGCTACATGATGTAAAACCAAAAACCGGTTTCTTATTTGTCATCCTGTTACACCCACGACGACGTATGCAGCACCGTTACCACAGGTATAGGTACATATTATAATAATAATAATATTATAAATTATAATGATGACGATGTACGCCTTTATAATAATATTGTGCTCAATATAATGCGTACCTATTTTTAATGTGCCTTTTACAATATTATAATAAAAACGTGGAAGATGAACTCACTCTCACTGTTATAATAATAATAATAATAACAAGACCTGTGTACGTGTCGATTAGAAAACGCGCCGTATATCGCTACGATCGAGACGAACCGGTGAACTACTCTACCTGTACATATTATAATGATAATAATATACGTTTTACCTGTACCTAATATGAGTATTGCGTTTACGCATAATGAACTGATATATAATATATATACAAATGTAGGCATTACCGAGTTGTAAAAAGAACAATAATTCTATAAAGAATTTTTGTGGCTTGCGACGTACAAGGGGGAGAGGGAAACTCTGAGACGTTTATTGTGGAATGCATAACAGCTGTGTAAAACGTAGATATAGCAGTTTTACCAAATTAAGATGGACGAGAAGAAGTGAATGAACGTTCAAGGTCGGTATAGCTGGTATTTTTTTCAGCGCCTAACTTCAAAGGAAATACTCAGTCACAGTCGGTTGACTCTTGTCGCTGAATTATCTGTATAGCACTATTTTAGAAGTGTATACCTAGACATAATGTATGCACTATGATGTAGCTAAAGTCTGTACATGAGAATCATCACTACGGAAGTACCTATTTATGCGATTTATTTTGGGCAGAAGAGATTCACCGTACAAATTGACAACGACCGAGAGATGAAAATAATAATAATAATAATAAGTTAAGAAATAATAGATATCGAGTAAAATTCTTCATTATATTATATAATAATGTATAACAATATATTGTTCTCGTGAAATATAAAATTAAATTCTGACCTAACGTAATTCAATTTATTAAAATCAAAACAAACAATTTCGGAATACGCATTATTGGAACCCAAATGAATAATTAATAATTATTGTACTCGTAATAATACTAAAATATTGTAATTTTTATTTTAAAATATAATAGGTATGTAACTGATGTCGTGTTCTTTCAAACAACTATGTTCTAAAGAAGTAAGGTCGTATTTTTAACACGAGGACCTACAACGACGCAACGAAAAGTGTGATATAGAGATGGTGTGTTTGACACTCGTTTCGCTTCGTTCACCTTGGTGCTGTATATGATTGGTGTATTATTATTTTTAATTTGAACATTGCTATTAAATCGTATAAAAAAAAAGATGCTCAACGGATGTCGATTTAACCAAAACCTAAAAAAAATGATCAGATTTTACTTTATAAAATTAATATGTTTAGTAAAATGTAACTGTTTTTAATTTTATAATAATTATTATATTATAAGTACAGAGATAATTTGTATACATTAGTATAATAATAGTATAGCCAGTATTGGCACCTACGGGTATTGTAAATAGATAAAACATATTGAGTATTTTTACTGTTTGAAAGTACTTTCAAAAAGTAAGCTCGCAATTCGTTGTAAGACAAATAGGTAACTCCGTCAATATACGTTCACAATCTATTTTTTAACATTATTTTTTTATTGAGGATATCTGATGCGTTGACCAATAAGCTTAACTAATCGATAAAATAAGATACAATTATTTCAAGAAGTACAGACCAGTTAATTTACCTATACTTAATACTTTGGCGTGAAATAAATGTTCAGAATCTAAAATCTGCCAATTTTCTTTTAATTGATGGTATATTCGTGTAGGAATATGCTAGACAGTTAAAATTATTATTAAAGTTTTCGGGTAACTATCTGAATATGGAGTCAAGTTTTCAATCAAAGAAGATTAGAGTTTTAGTTGTCCATAGTGCAATAATGTTACCCGCGATGGGAAAAATAACAATACGAATCATAATGGTTGTATATATGTCTGTTGTACTTAGGAATACATTTAAGCTAACAGCAAATGTTTTGAGTACCGACGTAGGTAATAGGTACCTATATAAAAATGTATATATTGTTACAGAATGTTTACATTGTTTTAAGCCATTAGAAACACATTCATTAAGCCGACAACATTAATCTGTAATGAATTGATTTCCCTTTTACAAAAAGTCTGGTAAAAAAAAAAGTGTAGAATTCGTCTATATTATAGGTAGACATTTTTGATGATAAAAAAACGTCATTAGAAAGTCGCTGCATGCTATGCCTATTATGTTCGGCTAATTTTTATGAGCTATCGCATATGTGGCACGTGCTAAAGCTGGTTTGGGTGGCTTAAAAGAGGACAACAATTGTTTGACCCACATAAACGTTTAGGTATCATATCATTAAAACCTTTTTTAATTTTAGTTTAAGATTGAAATAATATAAAAAATTGGCACCTAATACGATGTTAAATATACTATACAAATACTATAATAATATACTGGTTTTTGTTATACTTAAATGCATTTATCATTATTATTAGTTCAGTTTTAAATGGCATAATATAATATTATGCACATTATATAAATAAGTCAAACGGGAAAAACGTATTTTCTAATTACACCACTGAATACTGCGGGTATCGTTATAGGATATAATATTAAAATGCATATGCATGTGCGTTTGGGTATATAACTACTGTATACATATATTACAAATTTCATGTTTTAAATACATATGAATTAATGTGGGTACATTTTACATACAAAAATATAAGTTTATAATAAACTTTAACGAAAACGTTTATAACCGTTGTATAGAAGAAGACGAGAGTGATAAATACTCGTACAGATAATTTACAGTTAATAGATAAGTATCTAAGTATGCAAACGAGATCCAAATAAAATAAATTAAATTGAATAGGTAATTTTCTAAATTCTTGTGCACAATGCGATTTTGCAAGAATAACAACAACTACACGTCATGGCATCCTATTAAAAGGTTTTTTGCATTTTTATTCAATATTATGTAGGTACTAGGTACCTTTGAATTATAAGAGATACCGACAGCCGTCGCCCATCGAACGCCAAACGTATGAGATGTCCACGATTATATTAAGGGGATTGGAAACGTTGATTTTCTGTCTTTGTCTTACACACGTGGAATATAGGAAAAATAGCTATACGCGCCTGGCAAAAATTAAGGTACTTCTAGTTGTTCGATTTAAAATATGTAAAGATGATTGAATTGATATACAAGTTTACTTTGCATCGGTCGAAGTATATTTTTAATATTTTCAATATATATTGAATAAAAAAAATTGACAACTTTATTAAATTTTAAATATTTATTCTCATCAAAATATTTATTTTAAACAATAAAACAATCGAAAAAGTGCTTCGACCGATGCAAAGTAAACTTGTATACCAATTCAATCATCTTTACATATTTTAAATCGAACAACTAGAAGTACCTTAATTTTTGTCAGGCGCGTATAGCTATTTTTCCTATATTCCACGTGTGTAAGACAAAGACAGAAAATCAACGCTTCCAATCCCCTTAACTTATTTACTATTTATGTTGTAAGGGTACGGGTTTAATGAACAGCACTTAATATTACATAGAATTACCAGTTAAACCGGTGGAAAACTTTCTGAAGGGTAACTTCCTACTCTATCTATACAATTTGAATATGAATTGATTTATACAAACTATGATAATAATAATACCTACCTACTTACTGATTAAAATATATATTAATACTTTTATGAATTTATGAACGACATAATAAATTAAAACATAGTATACATGTATAATAAGAGTGTTAAATGGTAAACGTTCGAACCATTTTACGATCAATATATTAAATTTGTTATAAGCATTCGTTTTAACATAAAAAATTATATTTACATGAAATTCATACATTTGGAGTTATCCATTAAATTTTGCAGGTGTCTATTGAAATGTATAATGCTTAATAAACATATGAAATAATAATAGGTACATTTGTATGGAAATTATTTGATTATACCTAATACGGGTTGTAACTGGTCATAAAGACTGGTTTCATTCTTAACTAAGAATTTATTAGTTTTATATTATTATATTGAAATGTTTAACAATTAATTTTAGTCATTCGTATTCGTTATGGTATAACCATATTTTCTACGCCTATGACGGTATAGGTATACCTTTTATAAAATCGTTTATTATATTAAGATAATAACTATGTAAGTGCTATACCTGACGACGAGTTGTTATCCGCATACGCGTTTTCCGGTTCATATTGTTCCGGACTGGGTGCGTGATCGGATCCTATCCCGCTAGACCCGCCACTCGATCCCATTTTCGTACCCGATCTTCGAAAATCTTGCTGCAGTCTCGCGCCGGAACTGTTGACACCGACGATGTTAGCACTCATGCACCGTCTAAAATCGATGCCGTTTAGATTTCCGCGATGTCTGTGGACGGTATCATAATCCCTGGGAGGCAACAAAATCGGGACGCCACCGGTTTTGCCTCCGGTACCCAATTTTTTTTTCAACTCGGCCGCCAATGAATCATACAGAGTAGTCACATGACCTGGGCTCGGCACCCCGCTCTCAGGCGACAACGGCGGTTGTGGCGGAGACTCTTTTTTTCGATCGTTCCGAACGTTGCAGTGCGTTTCGGATTTTGTCTGCAGTCTCGATTCGATGTCATTGAGTTTCTTCTTGTTTTCCGGTCGGTCGACCAGCATTCGCAATTGCGTGGAAAGTAAAGTTGCCGTCTCTACGGTGTCACAACGATAGACGTGCACATGGACGGGCCACTTGGTAACGGGGTTGTAAAGGAGTAGGATGACGGCCACCAGGTCCTCGTCCTGATGGACGCAGGTGACCGCGTGATCGGGGATCAGGTGCTTGACCAAGTCACTTTTCGAACTCTTGCCGCCCGGCAACGAAATCAATGCCGAAACATTGTGTACGATCTTTAATCCCCTGTGACTTACTTGGAGAGTGAACTTATATGGTGTCACTTTCTTTTCCCTTTCCGCCAAAGTCGATATTACGGGAATTATGCTTTCTACGTCTCTCACATTTTTACATTCCTGAGCTCCGAGAAACCAAACGTAGTACGAACTTTTTTTTATGTCTTTTTTCATATTTGAATTTATTTCCCGGTTAACAGATACACATGTAAAAGTACTATGCTATACACTAAATATAGTAAAACACTAAAACAAAATATAAAAATAAAAATTTTAAAATAAAAACATTAAAAACCGCGACCGACACGGCACAAACCATTCACTATACACGAAAATAAGACACAACAAGTAGACGTTTGAAGAATAACTGATGGTCGAAGTTCCAGGTGTACTACAGCAGTATTGTGGAAGTAGTAGTGGTACCGGTTCATAGTTGGTATTTGAAAGGAACATAAAGTAGGCAGCGCTGCCAAGCGAAAACGAGATAATGTCCTCGATGCATATTAAACATAAACGTAATTTTTATTCACAGTTTTTAATCCTTAGAACTATTTAACGTTTATTCTAAAATAAATTAAAAATAGAAATTGTATATAAATAGTAAATTTAATATATTATAAGTTTGTATTAATATTTTTAAATAAAACGCATCAATATTATTCAACTAATAATTGGCGTGCTAATGCTTTTTACTAAGTAAAAGTATTAAAAATAAAAATAATTTTTAGTTTTTAAAGATTTCAATTTTAAAATATTATAATATTATACAAATAAACCGGTCAATTTGGAATTTGTGTGTGCTTCATTACAATATGTGGTAGGCGTAAGTACCTATATGAAATGTACTTGTAAATATAAAACGTAACCACCCATAATTGAAAGTTTTAAAAACGATCCGGATACTCCCATCCGGATATTGTGGCCTACATACCTAATACCTATAATAAAAAAATCTTCATATAATAGATTTGACCGATTTTGACTAAAAATGATGAGTATAATATAAATTTAAATATTTCTAAAATGTTTACTGAACAAATATATAAAGTTTATTAATTTAATTGGTATTAATTAATAATATTTATTTATAATACACAAAGTTAATCAAAAAACTTAAAAACCATAGTGTATTTTAGTTAATCATCGGTAGCATTAAAACACAAACTCGGGTATTTAAGTAAAATATCTAAATAATAACATATTAATTTAATAAAAAAAGTAAAATATGTATAACGTTATTTAAAGTATATTTATACAATATTAAACTGTAAAGTATTATTGAGTCTGGTTAGTGATATAATTATGTTAAATCAGTCATAATCATCCAACTTAAATATATTTAAAAAATAAAATATTAATTTATAGGTAAGAATAGGAAATTTATAAGCGGAGTAATGAGTGTATTGTATTTGTAGGTTTTTATGTGTCTGACATATCTTTTTGAAGCAGTAAAAATGCTTAAACTTTAAGGATGGTTTTTGATAGCTAATTGGATCTTTAGTTGAAATTTTAGTGTTTAGAAGAGTTAAAGTATTACATTTCCAGTTTTTACTTTACAAAATAATCAGAAAAAAAACTAAACACACAAAACCGTGAATATTTAAACCGTAACATCAGTTTTCGACAAAATCGAAAAAATCAATTTGTATTATTGTTGCAACTCAAAATAGAATTATCATAGATAATATTATAATACTTGAAAACGTTCTTAAATATTTAAATTAGGTACTATATCTTCAAGCCATAGCATACTATTTTTTTTTAAAATATTTTTGCTTGTTTTAAACTATTTATTGGAATTTTAAACTTCCGACTGTTTTTAAAATTATTTTTTTTTCGTAATTAAAAGAGGTTGGAAATATAATAAATAATACAAAGTTTCTCATAACTTATGTTTATAGCAATTTAAAAATATTAAAAATACATTCATACAATGTTTATTATTATAAATTTTAACGTAATTGGATATTGAATAAAAACAACGATTTTAGTTCCAAAAATATTAATCGCAGAGACTTACAACTTTCCATACCATTACACCGATAATAATTATGTTTTATTGTCTATTATTAGGTTCAAAAATGGTTTTGTAAATATGTTTGGTTAATGGTTACTCGTCGCGTGAATAAAAATTAGTTTAGAGAGTTTAAAAGTATTGTGTAAAGTGCCACGACAATAGTTTTACGTGTAATAATAAACAATACCTAAATAATAAATATTATTAAATAAGAATATTTAACGTAATTAAAACAACTATTAGTGGCTGAAGTCCGAAATGTCGTTATTTGCCAAAATCCGTTGTTAAACTGAACATTAGCCAGACAATCTTAACATTGGCTAAACGTCAAAATCCAGGTGTAAACAATACCCATAACATACAAATGACACACGCATATTATATATAACACATGACATTATCCGCATGTGGTTTTTTTTAAAGTCATCGACGTAATATAAAACTGTTTTTCGTTTTAAAAAATGGTTTTTTAGTTTAGTTTTGATGATCACGTCTATGATTCGAAGTTCTCGTTACGAATATTATTGTCATCTGGTTTATGGGCGTATTTTTTATATTACGATCGTGTTAATTTATTAACTATTCTCTCTAAATTGGAGTGAAATGTGTCATTAAAACCATAAAAAACATTTTTAACAAACGTTATTTTTTCATACACAAAAACAAAACCAATTTTTATGAATCTTAGAAGAAGAAATAAAAATGTTAAAAAATTCCAAATTCTGAGAATTCTATTTTTTTCCATAAACATTTTTGTACCTATTTTATATGTTGTATTGTGTTATAAATAGGTACTCAACAATGTTTTAACAACATATTTTATAACCATTAAATTTGGTATTTAGACGTTTTATCTGAAAACTGAATTCATTGTACACGTTTAAAACTTGTATATCATATATGCGATCTCTCGTGCAACGAAGGATGGTCTCGCGTGTGAGAGTATAATGTTATAACATTACACTTTTACACATTACACGGTTTTCGCTCTCCGTCTCCAGTTAAACCATACGCGTCTGTAATTGCCTCCGATTCGCCGTCATAGTTGCGTGAAGTCGTATACGATATATATAATTTATAAACATTAAATGCATTTTTTATATTTATTTTTTTTTTTATTTTAAGAAAAAACAATCTGTAATACAATAGTAGGCATTACAATAGGAAGCTGAGATGAGTGTAATTGGGTAGTGACTAGGGGGGCGTGGGTGAAGCTGTAGGTATCCAGTGATATCACTTCGGCACGGTTTATTTTATATTATAATAAAGAAAGAAAATGAAAATGAAAAAAAAAACAGTGATATAGTAACAATATTACAATATATTAAATGTATATAATACATTTATTGTCATTTTGTATGCATATTTTATTCCCCTCTTAATTCTTGACCTTATTAACACGTTTATACATTGGCGTACATAAATAATACGCATAATGATACATATATTTTGTATTACGGTGAGGCGATGAGTGGAAAAATAACTTGACGTATAAACAAAAAAAAAGTTAGCGTTTTAAGATATTTATTTACGTACTAAAAAAAGGCGATTAGTAGGTATCCATAGGAGATTATAGATATATAAACCCATACTCGAAAAAATAGTTTTGAGGAAAATCCAAAGGCTTATAGTATTACTTACGCCAAAACTACGTAAACGGTTACATACATAATATAGTTAGGTATATTAATGACGGATGGATTATTGATTTAATAATTTATTATTTACCTATACATAACAATAATAGTATATAGGTACGTTTTAAAATAAATACTACAAAGCGTTCTTATATATTTAATACACGCACGCATGTAACATGCCATTGCGGCGATAACAACTATATCATATTGTTGTCCTCGTGATGACGCAGTCTCTTCAAACTATCGTGATGTATTAACTGTCACGAGTGATACTATCGCTGTTTTCTATCTTCGTGCGATCTTAATCGCGTCCAGCTTTAGAGTACCTATAGTTACACCACTTATTTGTATCTACTAACCATATAAAATTCGTTTATTACCGTTATGTATAATTGTAGTATGAGAAATGTACTGTAATCAAATAGCTACATATGTATACAGACATGAACTACGATATTATACTATCTTTTTAATAATTTCATAAAAAAAAAAAAAATTTCTTCACAGAAACATACTACGACTAGCCGCGGACCACTGCCCCCCCATATCTATATGATAAATTGTAAATACAATATAGGTACAATTATTGCCTATTAATAGTGTAAACCAGCGGTTCCCAACCTAGGGATAATTATTACCTCCAAGGGGATAAAACACGATTTTTTTGAGGGGTAAAAGTTAAAGTATTTATTTTAATTTTAAGTACTTATTATCTATTTAGTCATGTGTACTATGACTGTAAATTTAATTGTAATAACTCTCGTTTCCTTTGTTTGAAAAATTAAAATAAATTATAACTATAATCATAATATATAATTTGTTTTCGTTATTTTTTTACTCGACTCTTTTTTGAGAGGGAGGTGTATTTGTAAATACCTAACCTGATTTATGGGTAATAGTCTCAAAAAGGTTGGGAACCGCTGGTGTAAACAAATATAATGCCGGTCGATATTTTTCCATATATATACCTGTATTATTGCGTTAAAATAATAATTTAGTCAATATAGTTGCATACGAAATTGGAATATATATTTCACACACTCACGCCATACACAATATACATACATACGAGCAGACATAACATAGTAATTGATATTGCAGCAAGTGAAGAAGGACAAAGAGCTGATTGTATTGTATATATAGGTTCTTAGATTCATTTTTTTTCATCGAAAGCGACACGATCTATCATACATATACATACAGAGAAAGACTAGTGAACGGTGTTATAACAAAATATCAAATATAATGTATGGTTAAGACGGGCGTGCGTTCGTGGCCTAACCTAACCTACATTCATATTATATTGTAGTCTGTGGAGGTTGACTAACAAATGAAACGACCTTGATTGTTTGACTCCGTGACGGATTTTATTCAATTAGTAATTAAGTGCTATATAGCGACAAGTATATAACGGCCACAGCCAGAGATACGGCGCTGCACGATCGTAAGAAAAAATACGGTGCTTTTTTTTGTATACAACAAATTCTTGAACAAATTTCAAAGGGGCGTTGTCGGACAAAATGCAATAGAGCCGTCCGTAAACCGTAAATAATAGTAGAGTATTATAATACACGATACACTTTTTAAACACATTAAACGATTTCGTACATTTTTAACCATTGCATATCTCTATGGTAGTCTCTAAGGTCACCTATGCTACGTCTCTATAAACGAGTAACGATTAATGTTTCGATGTACCTACTAATTAGAAATGTATGATCTCGGTAACTCCTTATGACTTAAAGTCACGATTTTTTTATTATATTTCAGTGTTTTAGTACCCATGAATTATATTAATCTATACAGATTTTTTTATTTACGTGATTTACCAATAAAATATTGGTCATAAACTCATTATTAATTTGAAATTCGTAAGTACTTACAGTTATATTTAACTATAACGCTATGCCACTATTTCTGCAACGTTTCTGGTTACTGGTCTTGGTGAGTTTCGCAATCCCGGACTTTTTTCATTTAAAATTTAAATTCGTTTTGAACATTTAAAATGTTTAAATGGATTTTTTTCATTTTAACAATTACATAGCTAGTATTTTTTTTTCTTTTAATTATATACTAAAATATAAAAATTAGGTTTGTAATACATTTTATGAAATATTCGTAAAACCAAACATAGTATAGAGCTACAGAGAAAACGAATCTGTGACATGCATGACACGAAGCGTACGCTCTTTTAGTGACACGTGCAACTTTCCAAAACAAGATCATTTGTAGGATTTTTTTTAAGTTTAACGAGCAAAAAAAAGGTCATCAAATTAGTTGGCACGGAGGGAAAATGGCTGTATCCGAATTGCATGCCGTGTACCCACAAGTTTATTTATCATGCATGATGCACTTATATGTAAAACTTAAAATTTAGTTTTGATTTTTCGTATATTATTATTATTATTATTGATTTTTTGATTTATTATTATTATTTGTAATTTTTCAGTGTAATTTAGTTAGTTAAATAATTTTAAACTTTTTTTCATATTCACGTATTTTATTATTATAATTATAAATTGTAATTTTTATTATTTTATTATTATACATATACTTGTACTATATTGTATATTGTCAAAAAAGTTTACCAAATTTTATAATATTATTATTTATTTGAAATTCCATGTACAAATTTAAAATATATTCACTTAATTACCTTAAACTACAATCGTTTTATTTAATATTCACAGTGCCATCTCCTGTAATTTGGTAAAATTTTTAAAAAAATATTTCAATCTAGAAATTAATTAGTTTCTATGCATGTGTTACAAAAAAGAAAAAATAGAAAAATCAAGTTTAAGTTGTGCAAGTAAGTGCATGATAAATAAAGATAAACTTTTAGGTGGTAGTAGGTACACGGCATGTAATTTGGACATTTCAATATATGTTTATTTTTTTGGCACGCAATTCGGATGCACCGCATATAATCTTACCAACATTTTTTATTTTACATGCGGGTACAAATAGGTTCAGCTTTGCCATCCCGATAGTCCTGATATAGAGTATTACACACTGCAATAATAACTTATAAAACAATCTTCTTTATAAATTAACTTAATAGTTATTTTAATTATTGATATTAGTCTACTAATTTAAATATTTGCTTTTAAAATTCGAAAAAAATTCAAAATCTTAAAAATATCCCACAAAAAAATAAAAATAATATGAGTGCTTCACTCTCTATATTGTAGTAATGTGTATTATACACATTACTAACAAATAGTATATTATCTAAAATATAAAATAAAAAAAAACGTAAAATTATAAATTGCAATGAACATCATAACTTATAAGACATATAGGTTTTAAATTATATTTTAATGGTAATCATTAGTTTTTTCGAAAAGTATTTAACGTTTTTGTCATTTCCATTTTGATTTATTTACTTTTTTTAAATGACAGCATATATTTTTTTATTTTTTATTCTGAAGCAAAATATTTTTTTGAAAATTTCAATATAAAAATATAAAATTTTAAACTATGATTATAAATAGGTATTTTAAGTTTTGACAATCGGAGAAGGAAATCCAATAATTTGCAGGATATATAATTACTTTTCCACACAACTTCCTTCATTTAATCTTAAAATAATTTTTATTAATTAACTACTATAATATATTAACAGTTATATTTAGAAGCATTTGCTAGTTTTTTTTATGAAAATGTCCAAAAAAGTTTCCACTTTAAAATATGAAATTAAAAATTTGATGTTGCTATTTGAAAAAGCTTATAAAATTATAACCTACGATAGAAAAAAATAAAAATGTTTTATTTTATTGATTTCAATTAATGTAAAAAATATATTTCCAATAAATTCAATACTTTTAGAAAAATTATTATAAATTTTTAAAAGTATCATCTAATTTATAATATATTATATCATCACTCTAATTATATATTCTTAAATTATTCAATTATTACAATAGTTGATATTGTCGTTTTAGTATATCCTTAATAATTATAAATATTTAAAATTATCTTCGGAAATAGTTAAAAAACATGATTATTAGTAAAAAAAAATACAATTTCCCTATAACTAATTATACTTTATTTATATAAGACGTTATTGTAAGTCTTATTATATATTTGTTATGGGTTTAATGACAATTATTATAATAAACACTGCATACAAAAATCCGTTGAAAATTTCATCGTTATTAAAACCTTGATCGTATACATTCTTGTACCCATTCAATATAGACAGTATACACGTTCAACAACTTTCTCTGTCATAGAATAATGGTTATACACCTTTAGGCACTTTTATAAATAAATCTCAATATCATCTATGCAAAAATAAAGTACACATAAGCATAACATATTTACTATGAATATATAATACATAATATATGTTATCAGTATCAACCTTACATATTATACTACATTAGTTTAGTAAAATGTTAGTTGACTAAAAAATTGCATTCCTAAAATATTTATTATTATATCATTGGAACTTAATATTTTTCTTTTTGAGTACAAATTAAATATTTGATTTATACTATTTATTAAATATAAAAGTTACAATTATAGAAATATCCAATTAAATTTGATGAATAGGTGTACAAGTCTAATAACCTAGCTATACTATATATATATATCACATAATTTAATAAAGATAATTGAGTAAAACGAGTAAAATTATTTTTTATATGTATTTAGTGCAATGAATAATGACAACTCAATATGACAATATGTATAACTTAAAGGTTACATGTTTTAATTTAAAGGTTAGGTTAGGTAATAAATCAATCATAAATATTCATGGAAACACTAAACATCTATTTAAAATTGCTATATATTACGAAACAGTACAAAAAGTCAATAATGCAGTCAATTATTAGGTACCTATCTATATAAACTATAAATGCGTTAAAATATCCATGAATGTTATTAATGCACCTCTCCTAAATAAACAATGATTTTTTTTTAGAGAGAGACTAATATTGCAAATTTAATATATTTTAGAAAATTATAGCAAGACTAAAATTAGAATTGAAAATTGCAGTGATTTTTTGAATGCATATTTACGCATTGGTATCATCAGCTTACTATATTTGCTATTCGGCAAAAGCATATTAATTTCTTATTTGCTAGGTTTAAATGATTTGAAAACGTTCATTTTTACTTATTCGAGCACGTGATTGAAAGCGTGAAAAATTAAATTTATAAGTGTTATTAATTTATCATAAACAATTATAATATTTTTTCAACAACCTTATTATTAAGTAATTATAATAAAGAATTTTACGGATGGTCCCTGACTTTAGATTTCAAGTTACCTACTCATCTGCAATTGTCGAATTAAGCCAAACTGTGTGGATGAAGAATGTATTATTCAAATTTACAGAAATTCAAACTATAAAAAAGCGGGTAAGTGAGTATCGCTCTGCTGTACATTAGGGGTTGGGGTGGACCTCGGACTTGGGTAGGTTAAATTTGAATGCAATGATAGGTATCATTGTATACGAAAAACGATTCTGAACGGAGATGATTTGTCAGTCTAGGATATGTTAATATATTATATTTAAATATTGTCATATATTCTATTTTGAAACAATTCAAACATTTAAGTAAAAGTTTCAAGATCTTACGTCAAGTAATTTTTTAAAAATAACAAAAATCGAAATTTATTTATTAGTAAAACGTTATTTACACATGTATTTTTGATTTCATATTAAAATTAAAACTTTAAACACTCGTAAAAATTTTTAAATTGAATAATCCTCAAACTTTTTTATAATTGTTCTAAGCTTAACTTATGGACAGCATAGTATTAAATTTTCAATTCTTAGCTTTTGATAGTAAAATATTTATAAATTTTTAACTACCAAATAGTGAAAAATATTCATGATTTTGACGAATTTTTGTCAATATTTGAACTTCAAATGCTAATAAAAAAAAATTGTGCCTATGTATTTTTATAATTTTTGAATCAGAGTTAGAACAAGTTATGTGGACCCTTCAATTAAATTTTCAAGTAATTTGTCCCAGCTAAATTTTTTTTATCAACATTTATAAAAAAAAAAATAAAAAAAAATTGAAAATTTCAATTGTCTATAAATAGCTCAAAAAAAGTCAAAATGTTTTGAAAATCAAATCACGTAAAGGAAATGGCAATCTAAATAACTGGTAAAATTTTCAAGTATTTACGACTTATACTGTTTGAATAACAACAAATATCAAAAATCGTTTAGGCTAAACCGTTATTTAACGCGGTTTTGTAAAAATTTAAATTTCAAACACTCATAAAAAATTTTTGTCTGAATCCGGTAGAGTTTTTTTTACAGATAATTGAAGAAAAATGTATGGAGAACCTTGTATCAAATTTTCAAAACTTAGTTATAAAAGAAAAAAATTTTACGATTTTTCAACCACAAAATTACTTGCAAATTTTCGCAATTTTGACATATTTCGTATAAATTCGAACTTTAAGCACTTATAAAAAAAAATTGTGACTAACGATTTCGGATTTTTTTTTATCACTTTAAAAACAACTCATAAGAAACCTTGTATTAAATTTTCAAGATTTTCTGGCCGGCTAAAAAATTTTTATCGTTATTTTAAAAAAAAATACTAAAAAAAATTAAAAACTTCAATTGTCTATAAATAGCTCAAAAAAAGTCTAAATTCTTTGAAAATTTAACTGTGTATGGAGAACGCTAATATAAACATTTGGTGAAAATTTCAAGTATTTACATCTATTAGTTTTTGAGTTATAGCAAAATAAATAATTCGATTTGGTCGAAAACTGGTTGTGCGTAAAAAATCCCGTTTTTCCGTCATTTTTTTAAGGTTTTTCCCGACTCATTTAAAAAATATTGAAAAATTTTAACTTTTGACCCCCCAAAGTACCAACTAGATCCGATTTCCTTTTCAAAGAGGGGCTGAAGTTGAAAATCGAAGCATTTTTACTGCCCCAAATGTTGTCGACAGACACAAAAAAAAAAAAAAAAAAAAAAAAAAAACACACATCATTGTAAAATCAATACATTCATCACTCCGTTCAGAATCTAAAATTTATATTTATATAATAGGGCATGGACCAATTGAGTTTAACACGACATTTTTGTTTAGGGTCACTATACCCATTGTGCTTGTGTAACACATATAGGTAGTAAAATACTTAAAAAAATTAAAACTTATTTATTGATCAATTGATTACTGGTTAAAGTGACTGGGTATAATACATTTTATAACAGTATCGGGAATTTTATGAAACGAATTATAATGTAATGTATCTGGTATTGAATTTTGAATAATTGACAACCAAAGATAACTAGAAAAATGCGAAAAAAAATTATTTATTTATTTCTATTATATTATGAACTAATACTCAGGAAAAAATTTTAGGTTAGTGTTTTCATTTATTTTATAATAATTATTATAAATAACTAATACATTTTCCTTAGGTATTGTACAATGTTTTGAGTGCAATTTATTGGTCTATCGAGTATCGATACAAAAATGTATAGAGCGCAATTAGTATATAAAAAGTAATTTTAGGCGCAATTGGTAAACTGCCATATTATAATAGTGATAATACTATCGAGTATGCGTGTATGTACATTCTAAGGTATAGCCAAATAGATAGGTAGGTACCTACCTTTTTTATACTGTTAATGATAATACAAACTAAACATAAATAAAATATATGGATGCTATTTATACCAAATAGTCGGTTGAGCCAATTTAAGACATTATGATGACAGTATTTATATTAATAGAAATTAAGTATTGTATAGGATAATATTATAATATATGTATAAACTTACACCAAACTATGTAGTATTGACTAATATACGCCACAAATGATTTAAAATGGCAAGGTCGTATAGTTTACCTTTCTAAGCCTTTCATTTATTTAGTGATATACTATCAAGAATTATTATCTCAAATTCAGGGACGAATTAATCAAATCACGTATTATAACAAATTATTTAATGAAAAATGAAAAAAATGAACAATCATATCGTTAATAGCAAAATTATTATGGACGTATTTTAAATTTTTGCGGCTTTTACTTTTACAGTAGTTAGTTATTACCTATTTATTGCTATAATTTATTTATTTATTATTCACAAAAATACTTCCTTATATTTACAAAATAATAAATCAACTGTTGGATATCTATATAATATGTATTAATCAGAATATTTTAATGGCATACAAATATAATATGTATTGATATTTTACTATAACATCTACTGTGTTTATGGTACATATCTATACGGCGCTAGAATTAAAAAACATTGGGATGCAACAGTATAATCAAATATACGTATTTGAAGATTTAAACGTCTTGTTATTGATTAGGATATAATTATAGAAGAGTGGAGCAATACAATAGTTTAAAAATAGAAGATATTCCTAATTATATTCTGTCATCTAATCAAAGCACTGCTGTAAATATCATAATGTGCAGTTTATATATGTAATATTCTTAATGTACAGGTATATTTTCAATGTATACTTAATAGCCAAATAAACTACATTTTATTTAATTTACTTTCTTCAAAGTTAACATACACAAATTATTACTTTTACATAGCTGCAGATTCAAATTATTCAGTCAGATCTATAACATATTTCTAGAATATAAATGTATTAATATAGAATTATTGATTAGTCAAATTAATCATATTTTTCGACATGACATATTATCACTGATACAGGTAAGTACCTATTGTCTAGTCATTATTATCTATAGTTATAGATCAGTAGCTCTTAACGGGTGGAGGGGGGCGGGGGTTAATATCGACCCTCAGTGAATGATGATGACTGAAGGGATACTAAAAGGCGGTGAACTCGTTTTTGGCGTTTAGGGAGAGAATACAAAATTTACTAAATTTTTCTAGCAATAGGTAAAATATTTATAGCAAAAATAGATACATAATTCAGAAGAATTGATCGAACTTTCAACTGATAACAAGTTAAAAGTCAGCTTTAACGATAGTGAATCTCTTATAGAATTTAGACTACAATAGTACAATCTACCATCAGTCGAAGTTATCCTGGACTATAACATGTCGTAAAAAAAAATAAATTGACTTCTATTCCTCTTATCTCGTTGAGTGAGAATTCAATGCGGTGATGAATCTAATAAGTAATTACGAAAAAAAGAAATTTACTCAACCTTGTTAAAATTAAGCTTTATTACGCCTTTATCTCACAAATATTGAACATAATGTAAAATGTGTGCTTTAAATCACCAAGCACAATCGTCTCATTGACCAATGGGTATAAATATTTCAAAAAATGAAAATCATTCACTTTAATTGTATTATTTTATATTTATATATTTATAATGCACTTACATGTAAATTCTACATATAAAATCATAAAAATACTAATTGATATAATATTATTATATGTTATACTTTATGATACTATCTAAAAATATTATAAGTATAGCGAATAACTCATATATTTAAATATTTTTTATAAAAATATATAAATATTTCGTAATTTACAAAGATTAACCAATGGAAATGAACAGTTGCGAATCACTATAATGATTATAATTATTATACCTTTTAAATTCTGAGTGGAATCATTTATTTATTTAATAACTGTTAGTTTAAAGTATAATTTTAAATAAACAAAATCATTGACTTTTATACAATTTTAAAATACTAACAAACACAAATGGAAACAAAAAAAAATTAAAACAATATAAAATACAAGTCAGTATTAAAGGAAGAGTTAGATGATTAAACATTTACAATCCTCATCATTCCTTTATGCGACTCACGGGCAGTATATTTTATGTTAAATATTGAAACTTAAAACTGACAATTATTACGAGAAGAACAATAAAGTCCGTTGAATTTACTAAGGAAAGGAGATTTTGAGATTCTGCATTACCCGAGAATAACGTACTAAGGAAACCAAAATATGCGTTTGAGCGTTATGCGGTTTTATAATTGATATTTATTCCAATATATTGGAAATTAGTAATAAAATATTCAAAGGTGTACGGAACGACTATCAAATCATTAGTCATGGGCGTGTGGATATTAAAAGCCCCATATTCCTACTGGATTCCAGATCACACTTGTATTATGTGTCGGTTTACCCATGTGGTAGTATTGCGCTACTGGCCATAGACCCTACTCCATATTTGTGTCTTCCATTTCCCAATCCATTATAGAAATTCTGAATTCGTGAGATTCTCATATTTTACACTGCCTTTGCAAGGCTACCGTAGTCCTTATACTGCCACAACAGGTAGCTTGTAATTTTGTATTTGGTTTGTAACAGTTTTCATAGCAACCGGCCTATATAGAATTTTGTGCTCCATATACATTTTAATAAATTAATAATATTACACCAGAAAAATTAGTATTATATAATTTACTCAATAATAATAATTATAATTTATAATTATAATAAATATAAGATATTACTTTTTGGTGTTTTCTAATCATTTTAACACATTGATAGAATTTATTTTATATTAGATGATTTATGAATTGCTTTCATCAATAATCTTTTTTGTCGAGAACTAGTGTTATGTAAATATCCCCATTTATTCGTCGTTGTAATGTTTGTGTTTCACCCCTAATTATGTCATCAGCTTTCAATGAAATGAATTCCAGCAATTTTATAAAAATAAAAAACCCTCAATGTTGTACTTAGAAGCATTTTTGCTGTTCCGAAAAATATATAAATACACATTGTTCAAAATATTCCACTTATAATCTAAAATTGTAGGCACTGCTCCACACATAATACTTTAATAATTATATACAAATGAAGAAATAATACATACGTCCCACATCTGCGAATAATAATACTTTAGTTAATTCATAATATGTACTAATTACATTTTACAGACAAAATGGTCCTGCCCAACCACATGGACCATTACTTGAACATAAAATAGCCCCGATCGGACTGGAATCGGTTGAGCCAGTGATTAACACTTTTACTGTGGCGGCGCGGCGGACAGTTCATCCTAGATTTACTTCTTATAAATTAATTTTAAGCTTACATGACACGCAACGATATATTAGGGGAAAAAATAAATAAATAAAGACAAAAAATATTTACCAATTGCTTCTACAAAAATAATGTATATAATATCGTAGTATTAATAAAATTATAATATTATACAAGAATAAATTTACAAAAGTTTTTAATGTGTAATCTGTATATTTGCATATTGATAATATACTGGGTGATTCTTTTACTAAAAACACTAATGAAAAAACAAAACTAAATAAACATACCAAATACATTTGAAAAAAAGAATGTTAATGGATAAATAAAAATGATTTTAGAAATTAAAAATAGTGAAATTAATATTTTGAACTTAAAAAATTAATAATGACACAAAAGCAGCATATTTGATTTTTTTTACATTTATGTAGTTTCCTGTTTTTGTTATGTAATGAAAATTTATAAAATATATTACGAGAAACGTATCACATAAAAATATAAAATAAAACTGTACGCAATACAATGCAATTAAAAATTTAAAAACAAAAAAAATATTACGTACTATAAATATAATCTATAAATATAACTATAAACAAAAACATAATATAGGTATGAGTTGTTAATTTTTATACATAAGATAATTATTTAAAATAAACCTTATTAAAATTATATACTTATATTATTAAAATTAAAATTTAACATACTTAGTGATGCTATTAAAACAAAAAAGTTAAAATATTATTTCGTTAATAATATAATAACATGAAAACAATATAATTTATAATATTATATACACTAATTATGATATGTATATAACATTGAATGGAAACATTCCTAATAGTAACTATAATTTTTAATACACCAAACACAATTAAATATATCAAATATTTAATAATAAATAAAAGAAGAGTAATTTAAAAATCTAATTACCTAGATCGTCTTTACCCCGCGGAAACGAATCGTTATTTAGCAGGATATTATTCTAACGCGCAAGGAAAATAATGTGATCTGAAGCTAGCAAGGAACTAGAAGAAACAATCTCAGCAAAAAAAAATGTTGAAAAAACGTAGTAACGTGATTAGAATAAGATAGGAGAGAAACTGGAAATCAATATTTAGTCAAATAATTGTTGGATAAAATGATTAAAATATGGAGGTTAACGTTTAAAATATGACATCAGACATTATATAAGATGGCTTTTCCTAGAAACTACGAAGACTAACTATACTGAAAGTTACAAAACGATAAATTATGGTTTTGGTAGTGATAATAGTAACAAATTGAGGATGACATTAATTCGCGAGACGTATTCAACGAGTGACTTAAATGGTCGGGATGTTTGAAGAATTATATCGACAGGATATATTACACACTAAAACTCTTATAGGAACTTGTCGCTACTCAGTGGCTCGTATATTGGAATATCGTCTATATTTAGATGCTGATAATGAATTTATATTATAATTGACAAAATACAATCAAAGATATAAATATATGAAATAAGTGGTAAATATACTAAATAATAATACAATATGTAGATTAAAGACGAAATACAATACTAGCTATTTTTTAGCTACGTTACTCCAGCTCGAATATCTGTACAAGATATTCTCTTGACTTATAACTGTCACGTAACGAGATCAAATGATGATAACTTTATTTGAAATTTCTATTTCAATTTTTGTTACCGAGTGCAAGAGCGACATCACAACAGCAGCACCTATACCCCCGATTATTCAACAAAGTAGGTATAAAACTTAAATATTTTCTTGGCTGATTTGTTTTACCTATAAAAACAAACATATAAATTCTAATTAATAAAATAACTATAACACTCTTGTAATTTTTTAATTTTGTTTAAATTACTAAGTCGATGTTGCGATATTCTAGCTTAAATGGAGTCTTATAATGGTTATTAGTTATTTAAGTATCACTATCTCCTGTAGCTTTAAATATTTTATACCTACTCAAAAGTACAAAATCATAATTTGTATCTACATGAGAATATTCAATATAAATGTATATTGAATATCTATATTACATGATAACTAAAATCATAAACCATGATTTACAAGTTACAATTATTGTAAGTCTATCAAACTATACTATACAACTTAAAATTCAATAAATTTAAACTGATTAAACATATAAAAATAAAATGTATCTGAAAAACAAATACTTACTGAATGAAACCCCTACAAAATAAAATAGACATGTATTATACGGTATTTATAGTACTTATAATATGTTACAGTACTACATAAATCTTATTATATGTATTTAATTAATAAAAATTAATTAAAAAAAAAAAATACTAGAAAATACATACTGATATTAGCTAAAAATAACATCGTTAATAATGATTATTAACAATAATAAAAATAAAGAAACATCTTGTTTTTATATTTATGAAAATATAAATAAATATTAAAATAATAAATTTATGTCGAAACTGAGATTTAGTAATTACTGACGACATGTACTAAGTTTATAGGTTTCTGGTCTAACATAATATTAGGAAACAGTTACGTTAAGCAAATTAAATTGACTAATGCTTTTAATTACATTAATATAATACATTTTATAGATGATTTTCAACACGATCGCGATGCAAGCGTAAACTTTGAAGGTAATTATTTGAAAATAACTGAATACCATTTTTAATATCATCTACGGTGGATTTATACATTTGAACCTTTCTGTAGTTAATATATAACGAAAAATTAGTTGTCGTATTCTATAAGTTTTAATTTTCTAAAAAATATAGCAAATATATTCTATACATTTTAGAAAACTCTTAGATGTAATGTCAAAAAGCAAATTATTTTAAATTAACTATTTTAAAATGTTATAATTAATTCTATTAATCTAAACTTTGTACACTTTTATATTACCATTGAATACTTATCTAGTAGATTTATATTATATTTTTCTGGTTTCACTGATAAACTGAACATTTTACCGATTTTTGTGTTCACATTAGGTGATCTTTCTTGTTATTCTGTCGAGGGATGAAGCACTGATTGTCAGATTGTTGTTGTCACTGTAGTTTATATATTTTATAATTCGATGGCGATACAGGGCTTTTCACAACTTTACTGGTCTCGTCTTCCGACTTGGTTAACATTTTTTTATAACCCAAATAATACCTTTTTTATATTGTGTTCGTATTTATTATTTTATATATTACATTCATTTGTATTATTGTCGCAATATACGCCACTCTCTCCACTTGTAAATTAAATTAAAAATGTTTGTGACCCGACAATATCAATTATACGTAACGTAAAACGAACACAACACAACAAGCAATCTTTTCAGGGATCGACCCACGACTAGACGATATCTTCGATCGTGCTCACGTCCGACGTTAATCCCGAATTACTAGGACATTAAAGTACGTAACGAGCTCATAAAAATTTTTGTCGTTCAATTTATTAAAAACATTTTAAAAAGTGTACATAAAAGAAATATTGTATTTGTATTTTTTGAATTTTTTGATGAGACTTAGCCTCCCCCATACAAAATTCCTGGCTACGCCACTGTCCGTTCATAATCGCAAATCATCACCGTTCAATAAGTACCAAAAAAAAGTTTTAACCATAATCTAGATTGTGAATTTTTATCATTGTAATTTTTTTTTAATATTAAATAGAACTGATTTTTGTATAATCCGAAAGTTTTATTTTTATGATTTTGTTATCTTGATTAAATATGATTAACGGATGTCCGGTACTGAACGATAATGTTATTTTAGATAAGTGTATACTTTATTAATATAATATATATTAATGTGTGCGGTATTGAACGGTTTGATTTGGAAAAAATATGCAGAATTAGGGTATAAAATTGTGCGATTTTGAACGACGACGGTGTGACGTTAAGTATGGTGTTCTTTTCAAAACTAAACACTAATATACATTTATTTCCATTTGTTAATTTACTTAGAGGTTTATGGACCATCATCAAGAACTAACAGTAAGGATTTTTTTTATTGTATTTAAACTGAGTATTTTTCTTGTTTTTTACATTTTCTTATGAGTTACATTTAATTTTTATTATTTCACGTGCATATCACCTCAATTGAAATATTTTAGATTCACACACTGACTGTCTTTTAATCTAATGAAATAATAACTAAAACACATTTTTCGATAGAATAAAATTATCTACATAATAACATTATTAATATAATATACTTTAAAACTCTATACAGACATGCTAAATATCATAATATTTTTTTTAAACTAAATTGTTCATATACAGGTATGGTTAAATCTAAATAACAATATTAAAAATATTCATAATATATGAATGTAATAATTATTGAAACTGGTCACAATGCTTAAAATCAAATGAGTAATATTAAAGAACCTATACTCCGTTCCAAAAATAGAATATCTACACTAGACAGCAACCGATTTCCTTCCGGCGCTGCGCATTTCAAACGCAATGTCTTAGGTTAGGCTGGTGGAAAAAAAGTGCGAAGAACTGTTGTATTCTCTTTTAGAACAGAGTAAATAAAATAAATGCGATTAAACTATTAAAAAATAATCTGTATTAAAACAGATGTATCAAAAAAAAAAAAATTTTATTAAATCAAACTATTATTATTTTTATTTTAGAAGAATTGTCAAGTCAGCTATACATATATAGTGTACTTATGCAATGTACATTGGAATCATTTTTAAATTATACGCCGATGAAGAGTTGATTTTATTTTGTAATATGCACTTTTAATTATGCAGTTTCAATGTAAAAAAAATGTATTTTAATGATATATATGTTTTTTTATATATTAACATTTAAAATAAATTAAAATTTATCTATATTATTAAAGACTATATAATAATATGTATACTTGTCCTAAATATTGTTAAACAATTGAAAATAATATATGTTTCAAAGATTTTTCTTTCTTCAATATAGTATTATTTAAATTTGCCTTTATTGTTATTGTATGTGATAAATTTTAAGTCGGAGAAAAATCATTCCTAACTGATTCAGTTCTAAACGATTCAGAGTACTAAACAATTTCAGCATATAGTAATTAGTTATTAGTAGAGAACGGATTTATATGTAATAAAAATACAAAAATATTTACGTATATGTATATTGTACATGGAAGTATAATTTATAAAATATGTGCTAAAAACATCTAAGTATGTATGAAAAAATTTAATTTAAAAAATTTTTTAAAAATACAATTAAAATTATAATTATATAACTTATTAGTTATTACTAACTATTGTAGTACTACTAAGTATATTTTATGATATATTCATATTGTCATACTACAATATGAATTAATTTATTCATGTTGTAGGTTGAATATATAACCTAACCGCTAGAAACACGAAGAAAAAGGCTAGATCTCTGTTTTATTTTAAATTTGTTGTCCGGAATTATTATAAAAATTAAACTATTTGGTTCCTAGTCGTGATACTAGACAATATTAAATACCTTTTATGTACCAATCTACAAAGTATGGCCGAAATTCTCCTTTAAGGGAATTGGAAGCTTTCTGTCTGTCTTATACACGTGGAATATAGCTATACGCCTGACAAAAATTAAGGTACTTCTAGTTGTTCGTTTTAAAATATGTAAATATGTTTTAATTTGTATACAAGTTTACTTTACATCGGTCGAAGCACTTTTTCGATTGTTTTATTTTTTTAAATAAATATTTTGATGAGAATAAATATTTTAAATTTAATAAATTTGTAAATTTTTATTGTTAAATATATATAGAAAATATTAAAAATATATTTCGACTGATGTAAAGTAAACTTGTATACCAATTCATTATTCAATCATCTTTACATATTTTAAATCGAACAACTAGAAGTACCTTAATTTTTGTCAGGCGCGTATAGCTATTTTTCCAATATTCCACGTGTGTAAGGCAAAGACCCCCTTATACAGATGTATGGAATTGGTTAATACACCTCATATTGATTTATTTTCATGTACAACTATTGATACCTATGTTTATTGTATGCTTAAATAATTTAATAATATAATATATATATAAAATCTAGAACTTAAGAATATACATATATATATATCATAATATTTTATTCACATCGTACGCATTATAGGTAGGTATTGTAATTAGTTCAATTACCTTGATATTCAATGTATATTTAAAAATGTGTTACCTAAGTGCCTAATCTAGTATGTATGTAGTAATTAACTTGGAAAATTGTACATTACATTGACCTTTTTATTGGGCGTTTTGCCTGTCCAAATAAACAAATAAATAAAAGTAAAATAAACGACTTAAATAGCTGTATCACGAAATTTACTTAGTGATATAGAGCAGTAGCAGATTTACGGGAGGAGGTCCATGGGGTCTGACCTCTCCCCAGACGCAAGTTTAATGTTCTACAATGTATAATAATACACAGTGTACTTTCGATTATCTGCGAGCGGACTAATCGCGTTGCGGATTATCCGTTATCGTCCGCGGAATAATCTACATACCTACCTATATTATGTATACCTATACAAAAATATATATATACATATATTTACATTATACGTAATTATTGGTTTAATTGGGTTGTGATAGCCAATTATTACTCGATAACGACGTAAAATACAATACGTTTGTTTAATACGTATTAATACTTTTTGGTAATTGTTGATACGTTTAATTTATAATTTTAATTTGTCGGATTATCCGTGGATGCCCTGCCTCCTCTTCCGCGGATAATCGAAAGTACACTGTTTATTATAAAATATAATTTTTACATATTATTTGTCAGGACCCACCCCCCTCCCCTAAAAAAAACTGTTAAAAATCCGCTACTGATATAAGAGTACCATAATTATTTATATACAATGATATATCATTATTTATATTGGTATTAAATAACCTATAGTAGCGTTTCTCAAACTTCTGAGTCTCGCGACCCCCAAAAACGGTATAAAATATGCTCCTTAATCACTTCGCGATCCCCCTTCCTATCTATTTTAAGTATAGATTTGTATCATATCATTGGGAAAGCCAAATTTTAAACGAAAGGATCATTTTGTAAATCGGTGATTTATTAATTTTTTACCACAGCGACCATAGACATATTAACTAGTTAATATGTCTATGACAGCGACCCCCAGGTTGAGAAACGCTGGCCTACAGGGTTGTCATTAATTAATTCAAATATTTGAGGATACTATTGGTTTTGGTAAAAATTTAAGAGTTATCGCAAAGGTTTGTTTGAACCACGTTCAAAAATATACCAAGAAAAATGCTGCATGTATCAACTCAGATACAGACAGTTTCCTGTCACAATTATTAGTCAAAAAGCGGGGTACGCAAATTACAAATACTTATAAGTTATAATAAACGTTATAAGCATACACTTATAATATCTACAGAAAACTTATTACAGATATGGGTATAATAAAATTACATAATACATATTACCCATAAATAATACATACCTTGTACAGTTTTACCTACTTCAATACTAAAACGGGAAGATGTGACCTAGTGACATTACTACATCAATACCAGTTCTGGCAGTTCTTATGAAATACTGATGGACTAGGTACCAATTATATGGCACTATGGCAGGTACCTATTTATTAATAATAGCTATGATTCACATGTTCTATACATTATTCGATAAAGTTCATTTAATAAAGTTATTAATGCTAGTATATTACCTAATAATCAGAACCGTATGAGACAGACAGGCAGTGGCGTAATTAAGAATTGGGGTTCTGGGGTTGGATATAAATTTATAAATTATCGTTATAGTGGGTGGCTATCTCCACCCTTTGTTCATTAAGTTATCCATTTATATAAAACCCTAACAGCATGTTGACCTAATGGCTGATTGTTTACATCACCAGACTTTGTCTTCATCAGCCAAAGCATGTTTATGGGCAAATAAACCTATATCATTTTCATGACATTGAGCATTGTTACTTAAGCATTCAATCTTAAAATACAAAAAAAATATGGCATGTGATTTAGTAAAAGCTATATAACAATAGTCTATACGCAGCATATTTCAAGCATATTATAATGGGTGTTGATAAGCAAATGCCAATTACAAGGCATAAATAATATTCTAGCATAATACAACTAAAAACTATAGAAGCAATGTTCAAATCAAAATATACAAATAAACTTAATAATTTATTAATATTGTTAATTTTTATAATCATTAAATTCATTTTATCCCTAACTTTGTACTTACAGTTTGACATGGGTATGTTATAAAGAATAAATATAAATTAGAAATACAATTAATATAAATGTATGAAAGTATTCATTACTTAAGAAAAAGAGTTTAACTTTCTTATTACAAGCACTTTGCTAAGTTGATCTTGGTCTGAATGACATTTAGACAAACTGTTTTATAAACGGCTTGATTAGTTACTTTAACTTCTTTTTGAAAAAATGAAAGTAAGGCATCTGACTGCCTTTTAATTTAATAAAATATTGTATTAGGACTATTACTTTTTAAGTATCGATTATATTTAAGACAATAATTATAATAATTGTTTTAACTTTTATGGCTGTTATTAGATAACCAATAATAGTTGGTGTTGCTCAAAGTTAGTAAAAATGTTCAAAAATAAAATTAAAATAACTATAATTACGCCACTGTAGACAGGGCATAAGTATGCTTTAAAAAACTAAAGAATACCTTAACCAATGAAAATTAAAACCATTTACATTTTAAATGACAAATAGAAACTAAAATTAATAAACAAGTTTCAGTGCCAGAAAGAAGCTCTAAACTAAAATAAATAGATTTCTGAAGTTCTAAATACTTAGCGTTAAATACTTTTTACCAAAAGACATGATTATTTTTAATTTATAATTTATTAATAGCCAACTATATTTTAATAGAACCAACTATATTATTATAAAATTGATTACTGTGGTGTTTAATGATTAATACAATACTTAAAATATTTATAAATTCTCTAGTAAAAAGTAATAACATTAAATTAAAAAAAATTTTCAAAAATAATTCATTGATCCCCAAATTAAAAGTTTTTTTGAATTTCTGTCATTAATTTTCATTTCAAAAAAGCAATTACATGTGTAAAAACAAAAGTGCATTGTAAATTGAAAATTATTACAACTGGTGAAAAACGAAAAGTGTTTCAATTATTGAAGTAGTGAAAAGTGGAAGAAAGAAATGAGTATCGAAGAATTTGGAAAACATATAATTGATATTAAAAGTAAAGAAATTATCTGGAACATTTATCAAGTGATTGCAAGAGGGAGCCTGATTTTTCAGACGAAGAAGAATGCGCGATTAAGTAGTTAAAGCAATGTAGACATGCGAGTCCTGTGAGTAGGGGGTTAGATGGAGCAGTCGCATAGGTTTTTAATATTATGTTTGACTTAATAATATTTGATATGATATCAGCATCAACTGATAAATTTTAATATTATTAATTGTTACACAAAATATTATTTTATAATATTATGTGCTAACTTTTTAACGATTCATAAGTTAATAATATTAATAATTAGTTTTCTTTATCCACTGTTTTTTAAATTATCTTAGAAAAATGTCTACATACGTCCATGAATGTAGATTTCAATACTTTTATGTTGCTATAAAAACAACCTGTTTATTGTATATCAGGAAGTGTTAAATCATAATAGGTATTTATATAAATAATAATATACAAATTGCAATATTCAAAATAAAATAATTATATTTTGATAAGATTATACACAGAACAATATAGTTTATTATGTTGTTGAACAAATTAATAATAATTATAAATATAATATTATATTATATTATATTAGCAAAGTAGCAATCAAACAAACTTAAACACTTATATGATATACACTAATTATATATATTTTAATTAAAGTTATGTATAATAATCACCCAAATTAAATTTTAAGTATAATAATTTTAATCACAAACATTTTGGGTAATTTAATTATAACATATTTTTATTTATTAAAAATATATTTTAAAAAGGGCTTTAAATTTGGATTCAAACTTCAGTTGTTATTATTTAATAATTATACATATACTTTAAGAAAAAAAACAAGTGTATTTAATCTACTTTAAAAATACTTAAAAAATATTGGAAAATACAATATGCGATATAAATTAGTTATACTCTCTTTAAACTGCAATCAGATTAATCTTATTATATTTCTAAAAATTAAAAGATGAACACAATCATTAGAAATTTGATTTGACAAATTTTAACTCTATTTCAAGAAAAATGGGAAATTCAAAAGATAAAGAAAACAATAATAACATATATAATGGTTTCTAAATTTAAGTATTGTTTAAAGCAAAATATAAATATATTTTTTACATAATCATTTATTAAAAATGTTAGGTAATACACAAAAATTATTACTTTTTTCAAATGATTACATACATATTCAGTAATTCAATTTAGATGTACCAAAAATAGAATAACTAATCTAAATTGTAAGACAAACAATATGAAAACTATTATTAATTTAAATATATAGTATTATCTCAATCTTTTGAATTTATTTTCATTGACTATAAATAAAAAGAAACCCTGTGAGCACTTTTAAGTCTTATACAATCAAAGACTTGGTTTTAATTCTAGTTTATACATATAAATATATATATATATATATATATTCTTTTTTTTAATTATATGGCAATAGACACAAACTATTAGATTTTTTTTATTTAAAATCCAAGATTTGGAACAATAAAATAAAATACAAGATATCTAATCCCATTCCCATAAACTAATATTATAGCTCTTAAATAATGTTATGAAATTTAAATGCTAACATTATCACTAAAATAATAGTATTAACAAAATAATTAAATTAAGCAACACACTTTATACAATACAATTGTTAAAATATTAAAAAACTATCACACTAAATAAACTTTCCATAATATTATTAAAGAAATTATTATATAAAATAAAATTTCCGTCCTTAAATATTTATTTTTATTTTTTTTTAAATAATTGTTATGTTAGGTATCAAAGACTCATCAAACATTTTTGTTTGTTTTACTTGATAATAAACTTAGTAATTAGCAAACCTTGTGACTAGTGTTTCACAATAAGCATTAGAGTAAAATAAATAAAAGATGGTAAATTAATTTTTGAATGAAAAATGAAGAAATTAATATTGAAATAAAAAGACAAAACACAATGATCAGTCTTCACCAAAATTATTTAATAAGTTGTAAGTAATATATGTAAAGTAAGCATTACAATTACACATTTATAATTAATAACTATTGGTGTCAATATAAGAATTTACTATTAAAATATAAATGCATTCAGATATGAACATTATAAATGTGTGTATATATATATATATATTAAAATGTCTTGGTTTATATGCATATATGAAATAGCTAATCAAGTTTTTTGTTTAAAAATATATTAGACCCAAGTCAATAATCTCGATAAATAACATAACAAACTAAGTTAGAAAATATCTAAAACATCCAAAATTATTATTATTTTTTTTTTTGTGTTTTACTATACATTCATTTTATTAATGTTAAAAAAATAACATGATTTTTCTTAATGATATTGTGAGGCATTACTTTAATTTTGGCGACTCAGTAGAGTTTTCTTCAATTGTTGATGATCCTTTTTTATTTAATTCAAATGTTACCTTTGTGATTCTAGGACCTTTGGAGTCTCCTGATTTCTCACCTAAATGATTAATACATTCATTAGTTTATAAGCCTACAAAATGCAAATATAATAGTTATAATTTGGTTGAAGCTTACCAACAGATAAATATCTTCTTCTAGGTAATACAGAGTTTTTACGCCAATTTTCATCATTAGTTGATGGAGCATTAGAAGTAATATTTAATGGCTTTGTTATAACATCTGTCGCAATTTTCGAAGTATCCAGAGTAGAATTTTCAGAATAACTACGGTGACGTTTCATGCGTGCCATTTTTCGCATAGATGCATCCAAATAACCTTCACTTTTAGGTAATTGCTAAAATAACGTTGAAATTTTAATACAAACTTATAAATTAAATATTTTTTTAAGTTATTACCTCTTCTGCTTTCCGGAAATCTTCAATTGTTTTAAATTTACTTAAAAATTGCTTTAACTTGGAATCTACTTGAAGCGTTTTACTATACTTGTAATACTCCAAAAAAGCCCAGAATTTTTCCAAACCATAAAGTTGGCCTACAAAAAAATCAGTTAACTGTTTCAAAATGTTTTTAAATTAAATATAAAACTTAACAAATTACCATTTTCATGATCTCTTATAGTTTCTGCTTGGAAATCTTTATATAATTCTGGTCGGAATTTCCTTTCAAGGCCATAGCTATAGTAACGAAATAAACATTCCAATCCATACCTACAGAAAAAAAATATTTATAAAAATAAATAAACTTACATTAACATAATTCTAACAAACCTGAAACCATTATTTGAATCCTCTACAGCTAAAGTTTGGAACTCTTTATACATGTTCTTATTAAAATTGTCCCGCAAGAAAAATGACCAGAATCTATACAATGTATTCATTTCTTGAGACATTCCTGGCCCAAGTCTAGATCTCTCTAGAGGAAAAAAAATAATTATTTTTATCTTCTGTAAGTTATTGAATATAATTTTATCAAAAAATATTTTTAAATATATTAATTAAATATACACACCTTTTAAACAACGTGAATGATATTTATGGTATGCTTGTTGAGTAAAATTATTTTCCATAAGCAATGCGTGAGAAGGATGATGAAAAGTTGGCAATGATTGAGGTGTGCTAGACAGAAAACCATCACTTGGGCTAGGACTAGTGCCTAATGTTCCACTACTGCAAACAAAATAAAGTTTAGCATATAATAAAACAGTTGTTAAAAATATCATCAGGATTAATGAGATATGAAAAAATAGTTAAATAAATTTATTATTATTTATTTACATTTAAATTTGAACATTAGAAGTGGTACTTAGCACAAAAAACAAATGAATATGCATTTCACAACATACGTCAACATTTTATTAAAAGATTTTCTGCTCTTTGGAATACATGCCATAAATCAAGGAGGCCAACTTGTGGCTTTTACCATAGTCAGTTACAACTCAATTATATAGAGAATTCAAATTTACTTATCATTATGAATTTTAAATTTTAGATTCTGAACGAAGTGATGAATGTATTGCTTTTACTATGATGTGTTTTTTTTTTTTTTTTTTTGTGTCTGACGACAACATTTGGAGCAGTAATAATGCTCCGATTTTTGACTTCAGCCCCTCTTTGAATAGGGAATTGAATCTAGTTGGTACTTTAGGGGGGTCAAAATTAAAATTTTCTAATAGTTTTCAAAAAAATCGATTTTTTGATTTTGCTGTAACTCAAAAACGAATTATTGTAAATACTTGAAATTTTCACCAAATGTTTATATTATGGTTATCTCTTTACAGTTAATTTTTCAAAATGTTTTGACCATTTTTAAGCTACTAATAGACAATTGAAATTTTCGACTTTTCTAAGTTTTTTTTTCTTAAAATGCCGATAAAAATTTTTTGGGTGGCCAGAAAATCTTGAAAATTTAATACAAGGTTTCTTATAAGTTGTTCTTAAAGTGTTAAAAAAAAATCCGAAATCGTTAGTCACAATTTTTTTTTATAAGTGTTTAAAGTTCGAATTTATACGAAATATGTCAAAATTTAAATTAAATTTCATACGCTCATAATGCGAATGTTGGCCATAGTAACCATAGTAACATAATATAAAAACTATACTATTTGTTTCAAAATAGAATATTTGACAATATTTAAATATAATATATCCTAAACTGACAAATCATCTTCGTTCAGAATCGTTTTTCGTATACAATGATACCTATCATTGCATTCAAATTTAACCATCCATAGTCTGAGGTCCACCCCACCCCCTAATATACAGCAGAGCGATACCCACTTACCCGCTTTTTTGATATACATTTATTAAAATTTATCAAATTATATAAAATGTACTTATAAACATTTTTTGGTTCTTGTTATTATTGTATTTAATCGCATGGCTTGCAAAAAATATAATCTGATATTCATATTGGTTATCCCTGCCATATATTAATAAAATTATAATATCATACAGTAAATCATTAAATTGTTTTTGGTCATATATGTAAGGGTCTCATTACATCAATGTTTTAATTTTTCATTATGTGTTAATAGCAAACTTAAATTTATATATTATTTTAAAAACGAGAAATCATTTAAAACTTAAGTTCTGCACTTTAAGGAAAACCATAATTATCAATCTAACACTGATAACTATTATAACATACTATTTATTAAAGGACATCACAACACTATTTTTTTTTTTTTAGTTTTAAGTTTAAGTTTATTTGTGTATTATTGTAATTAACACAATGAAAAACGTTTTGGTAAAAATCATAAGTTAAAAAAATGATTGTTCAACGAGATAATGAGAGCTAATAAATAGCTGCATGACACCATAGAGCTAACGACTGAACAGCCGCCTATGTTTTACGTGTAAAAGTAGTTTGATTTACACAATGATTTTAACTTAAAATAGTATTTCAGAATTTTTTTTTTCATAATCTCAAATATATTTTTGTGCTTAAGACGATAGTGTGATTAAAAATTGAATATATCTTGTTTTTGCATACACGTTATAAATTATAATTTAGTAAAATTTTTGAGTCCATGACTCACATTGTATTGCTGCGCAAACTAAACTTCACAAAATCTATAATAGTTTTATCTACTATAAAAAAACTTGAAAATATATCAAAATTTTAATCATACCAGTGTCATAAACACAAAAAACACTGAAGGTAATGTAAAAAATTTTTTTTAAATATTTATATAATGATTGAAATTGTTGTGTTTATGTAGACACTTGCACGTAAAACATACGCCACTGTTCCGAATTAGGATCTATGACGTTACACGCATATTTTCAAAACACCTGTATCTCATTGAATAATTAGTGTGAGACCAACACTATATTTCTTAGATGACATTTAAATCTAAGCAAACTTGTTTTTAGTGTCTTGATGTCTTTTAACATATTTATTGAACATAAAATTACTAAAATTATATTACCCAAACGATGTTGTACGAGGCCTAGAATGGGCACGAGAGTCCAACACCCAACCTACATGATGTTCACTATCCGCATTAAAACGACTTCGTTTTCTATTTCCAGATTCATCAATATCTCCATAGAAGTGACGACGATTTGGCTTTTGTAAGTCAAATTTCACTTTAGTTTTAGTCTGTGTTGCAGTATGAGTTTTTACTTGTTTATTTTCAATTTCCTAATTAATAAATATGTTAAAATAATTCAATTCTAATTAAAAATATATAAAAAAATTACTTTTCTTTCAGTAGATTCCATTATTTCAGTTAAATTATCAACATTTAGAGAAGGTGGTGGTGGTGGAGGAATTTGATTGACTTTCTTTGGAGCTTTTGGTACAAGCCTTTCAAAAACCTCTTGTGTAACAACATTTACAGTTTTGTAAGACGATGTTTGGTTCTAAAGAAAAATATATTATTGATAATTGACCGAATATTAATTCGTAATAAATACCGTAGAATTTGTATGCCACAAGTCTTCTTCATATAATCTTAAACCTAAGTCAATAGCATGTTCTAGATCTTGAGTCATTTTTACACGGGTTGTTCTATCATGCGATCGATCTTCAATCTTCTGAGGGCGACTTATCATTTTTTGTGTAATTATCATGAGTTTGTCAATATCTTTATCATCAAAATCATCTTTATCTCCATAATCAGATTCATCACTATCCGAACTTCATAAACAAACCACCACGAAAATATTAATATAATCTTATTTATTAATTGCAGAACAAAATTGAATATTTAATATCAATTTAAAATTACCCAATTGGATCTTCATTAAATTTATTTATTTTTCCACGTGGTACAACAGCAAGATCTTCATCAAACTGAAATCCAAGATCCCATGAACTTGATGTATGAGTATCACTTTGATTCTCAGGAAAATTGCGTTTAGACACATTAGATGTAACATTTTGTGTTTCTGATGTTATGGCAGCATTATGTTTAGGTTTTGAGCGTCTTTTAACCTGCAATATTAATTGATTAATAATTTACCCATGAAAACTATTTATTATAAATAATTATTTATTTATTAATATAATATTGACTAAGTCATATTTGAATATTCAATAAAATTAATTATAGCTAAAAATAAAAACATACTTCTTTCCACGATTCTTTATCATCTAAAACTTCAACAGATTCACTTTTATTATCGTTGGATTCTTCTTTGATTGTATCAGACTTTAAATTAGCTGTTTAACAAATGATATTAATTTATGAATTAATAAATTAAATACATTACTTTATCTTTATCTTATATAATTATTTATTTTTATACGGATCAAGAATATTTTTTTATAAGTAATATGTCATACTATCATAAATTAATTTAGTCACTAGCCAGTTTATTAAAATAAATCTTTTTCTTGGATAAAATCTATAACAAAATACTTTGCTTAGATTAAGAAAGAATCTTGTCAAATGACAGGGGTCAAGCAACATCAGTCTGTATATTTACTCTAATAATGCCATTGTAACAATATTGTTAATATTATGGTAATATAATACAATAAAAACATATTAAGAATAGTTGATTTTTGAAATTATTTTCTGAATATACTGTGATATAATCTGAATTATACTTTTAACATTTAAATTTGAAAAAAAAACATGGATACAGTATAGTTCTCAATATTTTTTTGATATTAATTAATTGAATCATATTAATATTAATTATGTATTTACAAAAATACAATAGTGAGTAGTTTTACTGTACTATGTGTAAGAATATATTATAAGTATAATGATATTTTGAACCAATAAAAATGTATATTAAATAATTTCATTTTAATTGTCAATTTAAATTTTATAAAATATTATAAAGATAGGAGTATCTGATGTTAAAAATATTATCAAAATTATATTTAAAATGTATTATTATTAATATTCTTACCAATTTTTGAATGTTGAACATTAGATTTATTGGGCGTTTCAATAAGTTCACCATTATTGGTAAAAGGAGTATCTTTTATTTTTGTTTGTTCACAGTCATTTGTATCACAGTTCTCTTCAGTCTTCGATTCTATGGGGCCATTCCTTGGAACGAATTCTGGGACATCAGGATTAAGATTCATGGCAGCTTGGGGATCAGAAACTATGTGTATGCTTGGCGGAGGAGGAGGTGCAGGTAGATTTTTCACCATTAAGTCTGGAGAAATGAGTGGAACAATTGTAGGCGGTCCCATGGGATGAGCATATAATGGATGTTGTGCATTTAAATTATTTTTAAATAAAAATTGTTGAGGTATTTCTTTAAGTGGCCACTTAGTCGGATCAGTTCGGCATCTTACCTATTTAAATTTATTTAGAAACTAAAAGGTTAATATACTAAATTAGTTTTATGTCCAAATGCTAAATATTTCCATACCATGTGACTACTAAGTTCTAATTCTTCCATATCAATCATAGCTTTCATGACAAGGCTAATATCTTGACTAAGTTCTCTTACACGCTTAAAAGATGCAATGAATGTTACAGGAACATAACCTTGTTCATCCATGTGAAACCTGAAGAATGTATCTTTGCAAAGATTATCTGTTGAAAAATAGTAAGATCTGGAAAAACAATAATATAAATAAATATATCATACTATCAAACAATTTATAAATAATTATGAACGCACATTTGTTGCTTAAGAAGATTAATCACAGTCTGTTCATTTATCACTGGATAAGTCATAAACGGAACTAATTCACAATATGGTTGGGTATAATTCAAACGGGATGGACCTGAGTACAAAACATCACTTCCTTTAAAATTATAACTAGCCTGAAAAATAAAAGTTTTTAGAGATTAAAAGGGTCTTAAATTATTTGGATGTTTAGAATTCATTTATGATTTTTAATCAAATTTTCATGCAATATTTTATTAATATGTTATATAAAAAAAAAATATTTATAAACATTGAAAACTATCATAGATGAGCACAAGGAAAATTTACATTTTTTCCATCTGATAATGGTTTTTGGGAGTTAGTCTTAGGTTCTTCATCTTGTAGTCTATTGCGAGATCGTTGGTGTCGCAGATAGCGAATTGGACCTCCATCACGTTTGTCAGAATCAGAAATAGTATTATCTGACAAATCAGAAACCTTGCGACTATTTTTATTTCTAATTTGATTATTACTTTTGTCTCGACCACCTGAGAAAGAATATAAGAATATTAGTATACTCTATATAAATTACTAATTAAATTTATTCTCACCAGATCGATCTCTACGATATTTTGAAAGTCTGCTCCTATAACTGTTTTCTTTAGATATTTCAATATCAAGAGGTGTCCATTTAGAATGTTTCACTGTAATAATACAATATACCCAGATAAAGCAAAGAATGTTTAAAATAAAATATATAGTGTTAATCTATTTTAAAATAAATGTTAAATGGTTGCAAACTAGTTGTAGTTTTTTTTTCTTAAGAGGGTGGCTGTACCCAAACGTGTTCTCTTCATCTTACTAAAATACAACATTTACATTAAGCAGTTCCAATTTTATGGTTTAAGCTTAAATATACAAGTGAATTTACCTATCACTCATACTTGAAGGTAAATATATTATCTGTGATATTTTCTAATTGGCATTAAACAATATTTTAATTTTTAAATAATTTTTTATATTTATTTTTATTAATATTTTGCATTCTTATAACTAGAACTCAAATTTAATGCAGTGTATTACGGTTTTTAAGTGCCATAGGACAATGCATTCCAAGTAAATAATTTATTTTATTGTAACCGTCGTTACTACTTTAAAGTGATTCCAAGTGATATACTTATTTTATATTTTATATTATTTTCCATTTTTGAGCATTTTCTGGCCATTTTATTATTTTTTAGCAACATATAAAGAGATATTAAACATACAATATTATTAATACATCATACAAGTTAAAAATGTAAATTAGAGAATTCAAAATATTGCAACAAGAAATATTATTTTCATTACTTTAATAATGTTCAGGGAATTTTTCATTAGTACCAAATACCCATTGTTTTTTTTTTTTTATACAAATATGATTATGTCTTTTATTAAATACAGTAATTATCAAATATGGTATTTTGTTGAAATTTACTTGTACATATAACAACTAATTTTTCAATCACTGTTACATTGAAACTATGTTTATTTCAAGTAAACTGTTTACTTATTGTGTATGTTTAAGTTTAGTATTTTGTTTCAGTATTATTTTTAGTTTAGTTAAGATAAAGAAGTGTTAAAATGCTGAAATTTATAAATTTATATTATTGATTTATACTTGTTTAAGTGACTATCAAAAACTTTGGATTAATTTTTATTAAGCATATAATTGTATTGAAAAGGCATTTTAAGTTTTTTTAAATAATTTTTTGAATTTTTAAGGCATTCAAAATCCGGGCCCTATTCATGATTTACATAAAATTAAAATATCCTAAAAACCAAAATGATAGAACATATATAATGTTCTTACCTTTAAGTTTGAAAATAGGTCCATTCAGTTAAATATTTAAAATAACAACACAAAATAGGAACTTCTGAACTTAAATGTTGGTATATTATGTATATGCATTAGTAAAATGAATACAACTATGAGGGTAAGACATCCTTTTAATCTAAAAACAAATTTTGTAACTCAATTCTATTACCAAGTTGAAAAATAATAAATGTAAATGAAAACCTAAAATAAAATGTACTTAATAAAACAATAATTATTTATTAAGTGTTAATACTAACCTTTTTTTCGTTTATCAATATTATTTGATTCATTGGATGATGAATGACCAGAATTTGTACCGTTTTCTTGTTCATTAACATTTGGGGAGTCATTGCTTGTTTCATTTTTTTTAACACCATTTATTTTTTGACAAGACTTTTTAGCTGAAGTTACCTCATTAGTAGAAGTCTGGGCATCTTTCGCAGATGAGGAATTATTAACTTTTGGCAATTGTGACTGAATATTTGGGGAAGTGTTTTCACTCTGTGATATACATTTTTTCTACATAAAAATATAATTATATAAATTGCTTATAATTTGATAAAAATTATTAATTTCATTTAATTAGTAAAATATATACTTACATCTGGGCCTTGAGCAGTTCCTAAAGAAGGCCAAGCCTCAATACCATTTAATTCTTTGTTCTAAAAATGACAAATATATAAATACAACATAAGATAATATATTATCTAAAAATAAACACATTTCAAAATATCTTAAAATTTGTTTTATTTGCATGACTCATTAATTAATTTATAAATACATAAAAGAATAATATATCTTTAATTTGAAAGGTTTAGTATTAAAAACAATATTTAAGAAATATGATTATTTATAGACCATAACAAAGATGACACTTTTTCGTATGCATAATGTTTCTAATTCTATAAAATTAACTTGACATTAAAAATCAAATTTTGATAGATCGAAATACTCAGAGTAAAATTATGATTTGGAATATGAAATTAAAAATCTATGCTAAAAAAAAGTAAAAATTTATTAATAAATTAACTATTTTTCCAAAAATGTTTTTTGATGACAACGAATCAACGTAAAATAATTTAAAATTCACATTTTCAAAAACATATGTATTTTATGAAATAATGAGTGTATTGCGTTAATTAGATCATCTCGTATAGACCCATGTCATTACTCATTAGTTTCATAAAAGGTCTTTAATAGCAAGGATTATAATGGTTTTGAAATGTAATGCAGGTAAATGAGAATTTTCAAAATAGATTCCTCAATGAAAATCATTCTGCGTCACACGTAAAAAAAACTTAAAAAAACACGATATATTATATAATAGAACAAAAGAACAACTTATATTATTAGTTAAACCTGTGTTTCTCAACCTTTGTATTATGGTGACACACTATTAAAAATGTTTATACTTTGTGACATACAATAAAAAAAAAAAAAAAATAAGAATAATGCATATTAATTTTTGTAAATATAGTTTTAACAAGGTTCATGTATTTAATATAAGTACTCTATGTACTTTCCATGACACGTTTGGACTTACCCGGCGACACACCGGTTGAAAAACACTGAGTTAAACAGAGTTTTGTTTTTATTTATTTAAAATAATCATCCTTTATAAGGTATTAGCTAAATTCGCCTTTCCTTCCTGCGTAGTTTTAAACTCAAATGCAATTATATACTAAATTTTTGGTACTTGTCTAATATGCTACTTACCGTAAAATGGTATCTACCAAAAAACTGTAGTATGCGTGTAGTATGCTACCTAACGACGATAGGCTACCGTAGTTATTTTTATTTTATTTAATTTTAATGTGGAAGTACATTTAATTCATTACGATAAATGTAGATGAAAATGTATCAAGTGATGCTGACATTATTGTGTATTGATGACGACCATTCAATTAAAAAAAATTACGGTACTCTCATTCAAAGTCCATGTATTGTATTTTTGCCTTTTGGTATGTGATGTAAAAATGTTAATGGGGTTGTTGAACGAAGATTTTTTAAAGTAGAAAAAATAGATAAGGCAACTTTATTACCAATAATACAAAATGAAATAGAACTAGGATCAATTATTTATTTAGATCAATGGCGAGCATATAGTACCTTAATTCTTAAAAGATATAGGTTATCATCATGAAACCGTCAATCATTCCTTAGTTTTTTGTTGATCCTACAACGGACGCACAAACACAAATGATCGAGTGTATAATATAGAGACATATCAAAACTAAATACGGAATTAAAACCCAAGGAACAACAGATTTGTAGACCTACAATTTAAAGAAGAATGGTGGAGCTGTCCATCCATACGCAACACACCATATTAAAAGTTTTCTTGGATGATGTAAAAATAATATAAAATATATTTTAATAGACAATAGTATATAATGGGGTAAAGAAATATAATAAAGTACTTTACAACAATAAATTAATAAATTATTTTTATTATTTTTTTTTTTTTTTTTAGTAGTTATCATTTTACGGTAGGTAGCATACTATACCAACGAAGTAGCAGTAGGTAGCATATTAGACGAGTACCATTTGTTTATAATTTAATAACTTTGTGAAAAAAGTCGTAAAATTATTCAAATGTGTCACCAAAAAACCTTAATGATTAAGTAGGTACTTTTTACCCCAAAACAAAAAATAAAAAATGAGCAATATAGGGGTACTCAGGAAAGTATTTATAAAAATTCTGTAAAAAAAAATAATACAGTAAACTCACGTTACAACAAAAATCTCATTATAACAAAAGTCATAGAAGTCTTCTGCCGAAAAGCAGGGCTTATAAAGAGCTTATTCAAATTTTTGATACAACAAAATTTTCGTTATAACGAGAAAAAAAATTCTGTCCCCTGAAGTTTGTTGTAACGGGATTTTACTGTAGCAAAATAAGTTCAATAGTTTTGGCAGAAACTTAATACTTAAAAATCGCCTGTTCTTTTAAAAATATAACAAGGAAGTTTTTCTAATAATGAACTATTACTTAAATTAAAATGTATTATATCAAATGATCCAAATAACAAAAATGTACTTACTTTTTTAATCTTAGTGAATTTGCTGCTTGACATATCACCTGTAAATAAGTATACATTTTAATGATAAATCACCAATCTTAAAAATAAAAATCTAGTTTTATGCACACATTTACTTGCTTTATTTAAATACATAATATATTATACTAAAATATATAATAAAAATAATTACTTTTTAAATAAATATTTGCAGTAGAATACATGTGGCATAATAAAATAAGAAACTAAGCAATTATGTATACTGAAGAATATTTTTAAAGTTATGAATACCTATCATTACTTTTAAGTAGATAAAAAAAAATTCTTCTTATTAATAAAAATTTAATTATTAGGTATATTCATTAAATACTGAACATAAAAATAAAGGTACTAAAAATCATTAAAAATTCAAGCTTTAAAAAGATCAACTATTACACACAATTCATTGATGTACAATTATCCACTGAACAAATCATTGCATGGACATTCCACTCTGCAGATAATTTACCATCAATATAATGATAATTTTTTTTTTTAATATAGTAAAATTGTAAATGAGTAGAACACAAATATATTAAAAATAAAATATTAATTGAAAACTACACATTTTAAATTATCTTCAAATAGGTATCTTAATTTTGTAAATAATAATCATCATACACATTTTTGAAATTACTCATCATACTTCCTCCTTTTAATTAAACGCCTGAACAAATTTCCAAATAATAAGATGACAGATATTTAATGTAGATTAAAATCTATTATGCCCACCATTGACACAATTTTTTGTTAGTGGAATATTTTCTTCAAGATATGAATAATAATCCCATACATTTATAGAAAATGTAAATTCAATTTTGTATGCATGTATAAGAAATTTAATTAATGATTATAACTCTTATCTCCGCAAAATCATTAGCTTTGATGTGACCAACTCTCTTTAATTATAATGATAACTTTGTTTTAAGTAATTTTGTTGAAGTTGGAATTTCATTTAATAAATAAATGTTTGCTTTCTAATATTTCTATAGTCCAACAATGCAAGTGAGTTACTTAAAAATAGTTTGTAAGAAGTGTTAAGCATTCATTTGTTATTTAATAATTAGTATCAATTAAATCAATAAAAATATATTAAACATTATTTATAGATATAAAGCTAAGAGCAGTCATCATTCAAATTTTAAAAGCAAATTCAAATTCTTCAATGAATCATAAGTGAAATCAAAGGTGAAATTCATGAAGTTGAATGTGTCAGGTTTCTTGTTAATTATTAAATATGATTAATTAATTTAATTTAATTTTAATTAACCAGACAAGATTAATATAGGTAATTAATCAGGTTACTAACTAAGCAACTTATTATAGCCGAAGGCAACTAGGGAGACAGATCCTCCCAGTATTGTATATATAATTAGTTTAATTTTGTTGTAATTGTTATCAATAAACGATGGGAGTCAGAGAAGAAGTAATGCTAACGCGGTTCCTTCTCTGACTCTCGATACAAAAGGAAAAAAAAAAAGGTAATTAATCAGGTACAAAAAGGAATGTTTTTAAACTAGATTTTTAACATATCTGATAATCTATACCTACAACAGTTTAATTATAAATTAAAATATAAATCAATAAGTACATATAAAAACATAATTTAGATAGGGCATTCCATTTAATAAACCATAATAATTGCTATATGACGTTTATCTAAGTATTTATCTTGTGTACAACACTAATCAGTATTTGAACATTGAATCATCACACTATAATATCGAACCATTGTAACTAAAACATTATTGGCTTATTTATCATGACTCGATATTTTTATTTGCACATCATAAATAAGAATTAATGAAACTTACCATATAACTATGGATGAAATGGTTTTTGCAAGTAACACATATCATAATGTCTACCTAATAATAAATATACTACTAGATTTGATATAAGGAAAATAAAAAATTATAAAATGTACAGTGTGTTTAAAATAAATTTTCTTTGATATATATTAATTTCACTAGTTTTACAATGATAATTTTTGAAATAAATACTTTAAAAGTCATAGATAATTTTTAAAATTTTAACTAGAAATCAAATTGTAGTCGGTAAATTATCATTTTTTTATTTCTATTGTACTTTTTTTAAAGCTAACTAATTACAGTAGAGAATTTGAGAAATGTTAAAAGTAATAGGTACATTTTTTAAATTCTACCAAGTACTAATGATATTTAAAAATCAGTTATAACATACCTTATTATTTACTTTAATAAAATAATATTAATTTTATAGATACCTAAAGTTTATTATAGAATACTAAAAATAATTCAAAAATTGAAATTAATAACAGTAAAATAATTATACAATAATATGTCATTACCTACCTAAACCTAACAATAAATTTATCATTTAAATTTTAGACAAATTCAACTTTTATTTGAATTAAGTTCTGAAGAAATGTTACCAAATCTTGTAATTTGATGTAACAATTATTTTAAAGTAGGTAGTTAAATTCATACATTTAATTACAGTAACAATTAAGTGTTAAGAGGACATAGTTAGTAGACATAGTTTCTAGATACCTAATACAAAATATTCGCATGTATTGTCTTTGTCTATATGTACAACGATATAGCAAAATGTTGTTCAACAGTTTCAATAGTGTGCTGTTAGTTTGTAGTCTTTTAAGATATTAAGATATTTTAAGATATTATTATTTTTAAGTAAGTTATGATCTTTTTGAAACTGTACATTTTAAAATATTATAATAGGTCAATTCACTCTAATATCAAAACTAGCAGCATGCTATTGAAACTGTTGAAACTTTCTATGTTGCACGTGTGTAAGACGGAGACAACATAAGCGGTTACTATATCCTCTTAAGGTATTGCTTTGAGTAGGTACTAGAAAACACATTTTTAAGATTTTATTTATAAAATAGTTAATAAAAATTAGTATTTTCATAGAGCTACCAAATAACACTAATAGTAGTTGGGTAATATAATATTAAGGTAAGTACTTCAAATACTTTCTTACTACTACCTTCAGTCTATATATCAACAGAATTATTTAAGTATCACACAAGTATTAAACAATTAATGTGTTTGATCTTCATACTATCTTTTTTATTAAGTATTTCACACAGATAGAAAGATAAAACTAATACAAAAACATGGGTAGATATTAAAAATTTATACCAAATTTATATATTATTACTTAAGTAAACATTATTTCCAAAAAGTTTGATTTATTGTATAATTAGCATAGAAATTAGGTGCTTAAAACTTTTTAAAATTATAACTAGGATAAATCTACCTATTTAAATTATTTTTTAATTAATAATATAATACTTACGTAATCATAAGCCAATGAGGCTTCACCATAAGCATTAAAATACAATTCAACATTTAAGTAGAATTAAGTTAAAGAGTTGATAAAGATCATTTTCGGACACCTATGTAATATTATCTATTAAAAATAATTTTTTTATACATAAGCTATAAACTATGTAATTGCTATAAATATTATTTCATAAAAATTATTATGGTTGCAATTATTTTACATTAATATAATCTATTTACAATGGATTAATTAGTTTACCTAGGTATCCAAATATTAATAGTACTTACTTAACTATACTATAAAATTATAGATTATTCATTTATTTTTAAAATGTGCTACATAATAATAGGTATATAAAATAGTATAATTTAATGAAATAAGCTTAAAAATGATTGATGTTTTATAATTTATAATAAATAATAAATACATATTTATAATCACTGTTTTAGTATAATATGATAGGTAATATACCTACCTATGTAAATATAATATATTTTTTCAATATATTCTTTAGTTTTTATCAATAATTAAGAAAATACATACCACCTATAGTTACCTACTTACTTTTAATAGGTACCATTGATTTTAACAAACAAAAAATAATAAATAACTTTCCCAACATTAAAACATAATAAGTGATATGTCATGTGAAACTGCCTAATGTTATATATATGCCAACTTACCCATTTATTTTCTAAAATTAATAAGTGGAATTATATCACTTAAATAAATATCACAAAATTGAAAGAATATTAGGTTATACTTCACCAAAACTAATTTAAATCAGCAAATACATTTTAAATAAATCCATAGAATTTTACATTTTTACTGTATCATATATAATATATAATAATACATAAATCTAATGAATACCAAGGTATTTAGTCAACTCCAATAGGTATATTTTTAACAGATAGACTAATAATACACCTGTTGATTGTCTGTTCTATTTCAGAAATTAATTTCTATCTTATTTTAATTACTTATGCATACAGCATAATAATAAGCCATCAGAAAACTTATTATAATAAGTATAAGTTATCAAGATGTAAATAAAAATTTTAAAAATGATCACTAATTTATTCTAAATTTTTAACATAAAATTTATACTTAAATCCTACAAAATTGCAAAGATACCTTCATAAGTTAGGTATTAATTTAAAATATTGTTATTTGATTGTTGAAAGGCTACTATCAAACTCAACTCATTCAAGCTAGAAGGCTCTGGGAGTAGTGTTAGCGAAACCATTCAGTTAATTTTGCATAGATCTTAAAGCAGTTAAATATATATACTTAACTATCAAAAAATGTTGATCTTGCTATTTGGTATAAGTACATAATTTTCTGTTAAATTAATTAAAATTTAATATCTTTGTACTAGATTAAAATTTTAGTTTGTAATTTCCTACAATAGGTATATTGATATCTACCAATTCATAAATCATGATAAAATAGATAACTACAATGTGTTATTTCAAGGTAAATTGCAAAACATTTAATTAAGTAGTAGGTATGTATTATAGGTATTATAAGTTTTCATTAAAAGAACCAAATTTAAAAAAATTACCCTATCTATGAAATCGATGTAAGTTTTAAATTGGACATAAAATTCAATATTCAGGATTAATAGCTATCAAACTAATATAAATATTATTCATAGATACTAATACTTACAACTAGTTTGTTGCTGAGGTAACAAGACTCTTTTTTCCCCAACGATTGGGTCCTTTTCTTTGGCTGACTCTTTTGAACGAACATGTGCTACGCTTATATTAGCTGTCCATGGGTTAGTTTTAGGTAATGGAGCTTCTACAAATTTTTTCTTATCATTATTACTTATTTCACTACCCTCGTCACATTTGTTAAGCTCTTGTAGTGGTTTGTCTTCACTGGGCACTGGAGATGGACATTGGATATGTTTGTTTACATCAATATCCTCAGATGTGGGCGCATATTTTTTTGAGCGTATATTTTCCTTATTGCATGCACTTTTAGTAGACATGGCAACTGAAGGCACTGACGAAGGTACGATTACTTGACTCATACTGGTAGTCATTTAAAAAACTTGAATTAATCCGTAACGACGGATAAACAGCTTTACTCTGGCATTTTTCAAAATACCATTGCAACAACTTAGTTATGTTGTTGAGCAAATCGTTTAATGTAGAAACGATTGCAAAAATAACATATTTGATTTCGACGAAAACTAATCGTAAATCAAGCTACTAAGCGTTTTAACTTCAGTAGTACTTACTCAAGTTTAATAGGGTCATCGATTTATGTTTCTTACACTTTTATTTGCGGTGTATCAACACGTCAAAAAATGTATTACGAGAGTAAATGACAAAATAAAACTAAAACTTGCTTTTTAAAATATAAATTAAAAACTAAAATATTATTTTTTTCAAAAAACCATGTGACTTTGGAAACGCAAAAACTATAAGAACTGCGTGTTCGACGTTCGGTAACCCGGCACGTTTCTGTTTTACTGCGCAACGCAATAATATGGAAGAGAAAATTGTTTATCAGTAAAGTTTTTCAAACACATGTGCTCAAGCCAAAGAAATTAAAAACCCATAGATATTATGTAGATAATAATGATTATCTATATTCGTGAAAAAACCAAGGCCCTGGTGATTTTGAGACTCTGTCCCACTAAAAACCATCTTGGATCAAAGTCAGAGTATGCATTGAATATTGATGTAATATACGACTATGAAAAAAAAAATAAACCACGACTCACGAGTCAAGAGTTCACGACGATGAAGCATCGGTATGATAACACGTGCAACTGTGTAAGTGGGCGGAGCTCGTTTCAAGGAACTGATTTTACTTTTTTTTATTCTTTCGCTGTCCTTTGAGTAAGGTAGTGAGGTACTTCTCTCACTCTTATTTTAAGCTCAAGCTACCTATCTCTCTTAAGCTGTTTGGCATGACCAGTGACAGACCGAGTAATAATAATAATGGCCACGCCTCCAAAGTCCCAGTGATCAGTATAAAATAATATTGTGCATTTGTGTCCCGACTCCCGTTCACCGTAACGTTGTATTCATGACAAAATACATTTTGTCATGGTTGTATAGTCTATAAAAAAGTTGTCGCATAATATGTGATACGATATAATATGGGTCTTATGCATGACGAAATAACTAATGAATATTGGGTATGATCCATTCTTTTTTAATCTACGTCCTATGGGCTATGATACTTGTATTATTCTTTACTCTGTAAAATTACAACTTCACAACTTCCCTGAATTATCATATGCCGTATACGTTAAGACGGGGAAAAGGGTAGGAGTCTTCTTACCCATGGGCCATAATAGACCTAGGTCTACGCTTTTATCGCGTTTTAATGGCTGTTGATAGTATGTTTTGATATTCTTATAATGACAAATAACAATAATATTTTGAATATTTTTTTTAAATATAAGCCGGTTGTAAATTTTAAACACCTACGCTGAAGTCGGTAAGGGTGAGAAACCTCTTAAAGTGCGTAACTGAACGAAATTCAATTTTTATTTTACTGTATAATATGAAATTATTTAATCGTTATAGATCAATGTCAACATCCCGACTTCAGATAAAATTATTGCACGACGAAAGAAAAAATCAAAAAAATGAAAATTATTTGAACGTGTGCCCACTGCCCATGTTGACATGTTGTTATTGAAAAAAACAAAAACACCAAAAACCTGCTCAACGCTAGCGCTTTCAGCGGAATCCATGGTGCACTGCTATAGTTGTAATCATTTGCTATAAACAGTATTAACCATAGATAAATATAATATAATAAACAGTATACAACTTGTGTAAACACTATAATAAATATTAATAGTTATGTAATATAAATCCGTGACTATGACGTAATAATAATATTATTAATTATTATGTCTTTCTTATTATTGTGTTTGTGTAGTGTGTAGTACTATCTTAGTCCGTGCTTTAATCACAAAGGCACAAATTATTTTGTGACAAAATAATGTATGAAACATGTATTGAAAAACTCAAAAACCTTAAAAATGCAGTATTAAAAGCATTAAAACCTAAAAATCATAAATAACAAATTAGTAGCATTTATTTGTACTGGTATGCTATAAGAACTGAAAACGCTAAAATCTTAAAGATTTATTAAAATAGGTATAATATTAGTGATTATTGATCAGTGTATGATCTAAGATTCATACCCGTAGTCATAAATGACATAAATTTCATATTCTAGCCTTATAGAAAGACTTTAACTTGTCATAATATAGGTATGTAACTATGTAGGATAATAGATATTATAGCCATAGGCATAAACGCCATAAACCATGTAAAAATTACATCAATTAAGCCAGGGTGGTCCAATATTTTGTAGTTGGCGGACTAATTTGCACTTTCATAAAAACATCGAGGGCCGCTAGATGAAAAAAAATTATATTATTACCTATTTATATTTTATTTTATTTTATATAATACACAAATTATTAATTATTGTTAATTACAATAATACATTACATATATTATTTTGATTTAAAATTGTTGGAGGGGTCAAAAAAAAAAGCTTCGCGGGCCGCGGGTTGGACCACCCTGAATTAAGCTATGGATAAAAATAATAAAGATACGAGTATAAATGCCGTTTACTCAGTTTAGTTCCCCCTCATCATTTTGAATATTTTTATCCCAATTTCCGTAACTATAGACGAGTTAAGAATAATATAAATTAAATAACCAATGTAGTACTGGACTCATTACTGGACTGAATACATTATACAGTTATACTATAGTGTTACTACCTATACTAAAAAAGACTATCACTTGAATGTTTGAAATCAAATAATTATTAATAGGTATAACGATTTATTACAAGTATACTTAATTTATTCTGTGATGTTTTACAGATTTTTTTATCACTATGAAAAATATTATTTCTAAATGTATGTATTCATTATTATTTTAATAATAAAAAATATATAATAAATCCAGGGATGAGTTCGTTTATCGAGAAATCGGGTATTTTCTCAATGGGTCGGTCTTCGTGTGGAACTATATGTATTATATATTTTTATACACACAATATTTTCAAATAGTAATCGGAAATAAAAGCCCCATCATAGGAAAAAAAAGCCTCGTATTAACTAAATACATTATTCGTTATTTTATTATGATTTACATAATTAAATATAGTCATTACATTTATCTACTTAATATTTCTTTAACATACTTATCTAAATGTATAACTGCAATCTGCATTTAACATTGTCGATAATTGTCATCTATACGACTGTATCCACATAATTTAAAAAATTACAAACTACCATGCCCCCCCCCCCCGTAAATCCGCCGCTGATAACTATTATATCTACTAGTTCTTTAGTAGCAATATCACCAATATCGGCAATATCTAATCAAAGATCGAAAGCAATATCATAAATCAAATAATGAAATATATACTGAGTCATTGATATATAGTTTTATATAGTGGCTGTCATTTAAAATCGTGTTTTGTGTAAAATCAAAATGATAACATCATTATTATGAATTAAAATTCAACACATATAATAATTATTATAATGGCACACTCGACAAGTCGACACCCATGTACAACCGAACAAAGCAGTTCTCACTTGTTAGTTGCCATATTTTGGTACTGGTCTAGTAGACCCCTGCCAAGAAAATAATCCCCCCGCCACACAGGTTTAGTTGAAGCCCGCCACTTAAATATCTCGTGTTTTCGAAGTTTTAATCAATAATTTAATATTTAATCATAAAAAATATTTATATTAATATATATTCATAAAATAAGTAAAAAAATGATTTAAATAATTTATCATATACATTCATTCGGTATTTATAAATAAATATAAATTATTATATGTAATATTAGCTGATATTGTGTATAATTTTTTTGCAATTTATTTATAAATACCGAATGAATGTATGATAAATTATTTAAATCATTTTCTTACTTTTTTTATGAATATATATTAATATAAATATTTTTTATAATTAAATATTAAAATATTGGTTATTGAGTAAAACATTGAAAACACGAGGTATTTAAGTGGCGGGCGTCAACTAAACCTGTGAGGCGGCGGGGGATTATTTTCTTGGCGGGGATCTACTAGACCAGTACCCATATTTTTTTTTTTTTTTGTGGAAATCATATAAATTTTTTCTTTAATGCAATAATAGTTACATGAATACGTATTGCAGTCTACAAGTAGGTACTGGTAAAAAATAAATCGTGCTAGAATGTTATAAAATTGTATAAATTATTTAAATTACATTCATATATGGTTATTGATGAATATTATATATCATTTTCAGTGGCGGCTCGTAGTAGTTTAGCACAGGAGTACGATAAAAAATTTTAAGAACTATAATACATCATACAAAAAATTAAAATGATAAAATAATAATACAAAATTAAACACGTCGCGCGTCGTTGCCGTCCGATCTGAGCGACAAAATTCACCGCACACATAAGCCTCTATAGCCGCCGCGCCGTCGTGATGATATTATACGGGAAACCGGTATTTTTGTGTGCGGTTCATAATATCGCACAAGCTGCGGCGTTGCAAGGCCTATGTATTATGTATACCTACCCGACACCTGTATAATAACATCGCGAGTTCGTAACGATATTATAATAAATTATGAAAATAATTTTAATAATAATTAAAAATATATTTAATTATTAATTTGTTAAAGCATGATATACTTCGTACCTATTTATTTTGTAAATATATTAATTGTACTATAAATTGTTAATTTCTATAGGGAGTGCGACCGCACCACTGTACACATGCACGAGCCGCCACTGATCATTTTGATTTTCCCCGTTCCCCGTTTCCCGTATACCGGCCACGGCCGTCGGCCACCGGGCACTTGCCACTTAGCAATGCGCATAAGGTGTCATACACTGACATTCTGCCACTGCCATTGCCCATTTGCCAGTTGTCAATCTGAATATTCTAAATTCTGATATCTGACCGACGTGGTCACTCTCTAGGAGCATAGACAATTAAATTAAGAGTCGTTTATACTTATTTTATATTTTTATGTTTAGGAATGTAAGATGTTACTACATTACTACATTAGGTTTCCATGTTTTCCATTGTTCTCGGCAGGTTGTTTATGTAGAACATGATGAAGACTGTTTTCTGCGCTCTGCCCTATCAAAAATAAAATTAAAGCGCCATCGATGTTTTAAATCTGATATTGTATTATTTTTTTTAAATTTTCAAATACTTTTTTTGCCGTATGAATGTATGATCCAACTTTGGACCAAATACCATGTACAAAGAAAACATTTTTGTCATTTTACTATATTCTATTGAATTATATTTTAACTAAAATAAAATTATCGTTAAATCGTGTGATAATCATAATAAGAATCACAAAACCTCATGTTCCCCATAAAGATATAAACTTAAAAATTACATTTTAAATCTCAACGCCTACAAACAACAGGTATACATATAATACTATAATTATATCGAGTTCGAGAGTCGAGACTTCGCGAGTTTATTATTGTGACCCGATGACGGTTTAAAAATGACCTGCAAGGTTGCGAACTTTTGGCAAACAATTCAAAAAACCAAACGAAATAATATGACGCGCTTGCTGTAGCCAATCGCCATGAAACGTAATCTGTGTCTATACCGCGGTTATAGATAATAATTTTATTAAAGTGCATTCTACATTTATGTTATTAATTATTACTTTCCGGTGTGATCCTATATAATAATAAGTTAATGGTAAGGAGGATTATATAATAAATATAAAACATATTAACACACATCCAAGTACCTATTATTGTATTATTTTAAAATTTTAAATAATAATAATAATATAGTGTTATCAATTACTTATCAACATTTATATTACATTTTACATTATTATCGTTGTTATTATTTGTATTCTCGAAAGTGTGACGCTGATGTATTTTTCCTTAGAACAATCAAATAAAGGAGTATAGACTATAGAGCAAATTGATTACTTCGGTAGGTAATTCGTTTTTGCGATTTTGCGACCGTCTTCATTGTATACGATATTATAGTCACTAGCCGGTAGATCTACCACAGCAACAATGTCCAGTGATTCGATTAAAACAGTAAGTTCAGTCTATTTGGTCACTATTGCTTTGATTTGCAGGTGTTAAATAATGCATTAAGCATGTGGTTTGTTTATTAATTTTGTTTCAATTATTCGGTAATCAGTTCAATAATGTGGAGTCACCTGGATTCGTTGGTTTTGCCAATCTGCCGAATCAAGTGCACCGTAAGTCCGTGAAAAAAGGCTTTGAATTCACGCTTATGGTGGTTGGGGAATCAGGTCTTGGAAAGTCTACGCTTGTCAACAGCCTTTTCTTAACAGATTTATATCCCGAACGCACCATTCCAGATGCTATTGGTATGTATCTATTATTTTATTCATATTCCATTGTATTTTGAGTATTTATTTTTGGTTGAATTAGCAAAAACCAAGCAGACTGTTAAATTAGACGCATCAACTGTAGAAATTGAAGAACGTGGTGTGAAGTTACGACTTACTGTAGTTGATACTCCTGGTTTTGGGGATGCTATAGATAATTCTGATAGGTATTTAAAAAATACTACTATTCAACTATTAGTATCTAATTTTTAATACTTATTTTGAACAATTGTAATTTATAGTTTTCGAGCTATTATTCAATATATTGATGAGCAGTATGAACGATTTTTAAAAGATGAAAGTGGATTAAACAGGCGTCACATTATTGATAATCGTGTTCATTGTTGTTTCTATTTTGTTTCTCCATTTGGTCATGGGTAAGTTAAATTATATTGTCTTAATTAGTCTAATAAAAAAATGTTAAATATACAAGCTTGCTTATTTGTATTATAATAGCATATTGAATATACACATATTTATTTTATTAGATTAAAGCCATTGGATATTGAACTAATGAAAAAACTGCACAACAAAGTAAATATTGTTCCTGTTATTGCCAAATCAGATGTCCTTACTAAAAAAGAAATACAGAAATTAAAAAAAAGAGTAATTAAAAAATAATATTATTTTTTTAATATCTAAATATTATTTAAATATTAGTCAATGAAATCTCTATATGATTGAAATTTAATTTCTTTAATACAAATGTTTCTATTTAGAAATTTTTCCGGTAATATTTTAATAGTGGGTGTGGTCTATCATCTAACAAAGCTTTGGCAGCATATTATATAGTTATTGCTCGATTTAGAAAAAATTTCAACTATTGTTTATTATAATAAGTTATTTATATATATGTACATATATCTATCTAGAATATTAGAATATATTATATTTAAAAATAAATATACCTATACTAAACCCTAGCATACAAATTTATTTAAAAGTTATTATTTTTTAATACATAATATTACAAAAGATTACTTAAATCAGGAATTCTATTAGACTATTTTAGTATGCACTCTTAGTCATTTTATCGTTTTAAAATAATTTAATGATATTGGTTGAATAATAATTATTCCATCTTTTGTATTAGTGGTGATAAGAAATATTAATCTACTAATTGTAATTTTTGTCTGCATACAAATTCGGTTTTCATTTAATATTTCGATGTCAACTTTTAAAATGGATTAAGTTAGTTTAAAATGTTTAAAATAAATTTGTATATTCTAAAATAGAATACCATTTCCAAGAAATATAATTGATTTTAATGGATTTTAAACATTTTAAATTTTAAATTTTAGATATTTAATTCTTTGTTGATACCTAACCAAAATAATTCTAATGTTAATTTATTTGCTAAGTCACTCTTATTTTTCTACAAGTATCTGCATTCAAAACATTCAATGATATAACTGTTTCTTAAATTAAAATATTGTAAATAGGTACCAACAGTGACAATCCTTTTAACTAAAAATGAGTAGATATGAAATGTCAATCTTAATATTAATGTTTGATAATAATTTATATTTACTAATTTTATTAATATACTTTATACAAGGTACTTTTTACATATATCCTAGAAATCGACAGTTACCTCATTTGAGTTGTTACTAAAATATTTGTTAGATGCATGTCAAAATTGAGCAAATTCCAATTGGGATAGTCAATTGTAAAAATGTTTTACTGATAGTATAAGTATTATACATTTAAAAAATATTTTGTGACTTGCTTGTGGAAAATATTTGTAAATAGAGATTTCACTGTAATAACTAATGAAGAGTGTTTATGCATTTTCACATAAATATTACCAAGTTTTATTAATATAGAAATTTGTTTCAAGGTGACTGGGTTCAATATATGAATTTTTTTCATATTTGTGCATTTTTTTTTCATTTAAAAAGCATATAATTTTATTTTCTCTAAAATATTAACACATTGTTAATATTTTTGATTGTAAGAAGTATCGACATTTTTAATATCAAAAACAGAATTTTTGGAATTCTTAAAAATATAATTAATGCACAAATACTGAAATTTAAAAAAAATAATGGTCGACTCACAAGTCTAATAAAACAAATATACACAAATAAAATAATTTATTCATCCACATTTTTTAGTATGCCATGGAGTTTTGTTTATAAATTGGTTGAAAATTTTTTTTATACTATTAAATTAAAATTTTATAATTAAATCCTTTTTACTGCATATTTGAGTTATATTTTATAAGCATGGTTATGTATTATATTTTATTTAACTGTTTTTTAGTGCATGAACTTATGATTCCTGCTTATAAATTATAATGTTTGAGATATTTACGTTAATGAAAAAATTTATGTTAGACTTAATAATATTACAAAAATTTAGTATGGATCATACTCAATTTATATCATGTATTTATAGATACTAGAAGAAATTAATGCTAATGGCATAAAGATTTACCCTCTACCCGATTGTGACAGTGATGAAGATGAAGATTATAAAGAACAGGTTTTTAATAAATGTTTAATTAATTATCAAAAAAAAAAAAACTCCATTTAAATTGTAAAATAACTAAACAATTATGCATACCAAAGGTTAAGCAATTAAAAGAAGCTGTACCATTTGCTGTCTGTGGTGCTAATCAATTATTGGAAGTTCGTGGTAAAAAAGTCAGAGGGCGGTTCTATCCTTGGGGTGTTGTTGAAGTAGAAAATCCTGAACATTGTGACTTCATCAAATTACGCACTATGCTTATGTAAATTAACTGATATAAACAATAGTGCTTAAATAATAACATGTATAAACTAATTTAAGTATACTTTCAGCACACACATGCAAGATCTTCAAGAAGTAACACAAGAAGTACATTATGAAAACTACCGATCAGAACGTCTAGCAAAAGGAGTACCTGTGCCAAAAAGAACTACGTAAGTCTATTGTTATTACCAAGGCTGGGCAAGTTAACTATTTTTTATAACTCGTTAAGTTAATATAGAAAAAAGTAAGTTAAGTTTAAAGTTAAAAGTTACCTCTATTTTTTTTTAACTCGCAAAAGTTACAAGTTAATTAGAAAATAAAAGTAACTTAACTTAGTTAAAAATAAGTTACATTTTTTTTTTAGTATAAAATTAATAATTATACCTGCCTACCTTTTTTTAAGCTAACAAATAACATAATAATTCAATAAATGTATGTAATAAAGTTATTTACTGTAGGTAGGTACTTATATTTGTATATAATACTTTAATCAATGATGAAATCCAATAAAATAATAAAATAGGTAATTGTTATGTATTTGTTAACGTAAATGATCCACAACTATACTAAATATTTTCTGTGAATAATATGCAATATGTCATATTATGATAATTATTTTTATAAATTATTGTCTAATAATTATTAATTAATATATTTAAAATTTCAGATTTTTTTTTTATAAAATTAATTTGTATAAAATTGAATTAATTTTAAATCTGTGGTTTAGGAAAAAAATTAACTTACCGTGCCAATAAAATTAATTAACTCGTTAGTTACTGAATAACTTGGGAAAAAATGTAACCCGTTAAGTTAGAAGTTACTTCTAAAAAAAAAGGAACTCGTTAATGCCCAGCCTTGGTTATTACATTGCAGATAACAATGAAAATAAATTAATTGTTATTTCTTAATTTGTATAGATCGCTTCCTGAGCATGAGAAAAATTCTGGCTCTGAAAAAGATAGAATTTTACAAGAAAAGGAGGCTGAACTTAAACGTATGCAAGATGTCATTGCTAAAATGCAAGCTCAAATACAACTACAAACGCCTTAATATAATCTCAATTTAACAATTTACAAATTTATCAAATGACTGTTTAGAGAAAAATATGTCTTAATTCCATGATGCCATTATTCAAACTATTTTATTCTTATGATCAGTAAGATTCCAGATTAAATTATAATTTTATATTAAGATATACCTAAACTATAATTATTGTTTAATAAGTATTTTTAACATTTGATATTTAAATTGTATTATTTACAAATTTCCAATATTATTAAAACTGCACAAGTAGATAACATACCAAGCAGTGCCTTTCTAAATGTTGTCCAATTTTCAGCAGTTCAGTATATAAAATTAATTTTTATCATAAAACTGATCTAAGAAACAAATTAATGGCTTTTAATTTTAACATAATATTTTATTTGGATAAATTAATCTTATTTTACCTAACCCTTAGTTAAGATCTGATACTTATATTTTTATACTTTTAATTTATAATTAAAAATAAATTCGGGATTTAATTTATAATTATTAAAAATATATTTGTTGTTTTGGTAGTTCTCATTTATAATACAACAAAGTACCTCAAAATTATTTACATAACTATGGTTGAATATTCTGAGGTTCAACAAAAACAATTAATTCAATTTTGGATGTACTTAATTATTAGTTATATATTTTTTTAAATATTCCTTTACACTTATTACGTGTATTTACAGTAATATAATAAATATTGTACATATTATAATATTATACTATATTCTTTATACAATATACATTACTTATATAATATTTATTATGCTTATGTTAATTTACCAAATTGAAACCATAGTGTAATCACTGGGCAAAACGTGTCCAAAAATACTGAAACTCTGTAAATTTCATTATAAATTATTATGCCACCATACAACTTCCTGAAAAGGTTTAAGTCACCATGTAAAATATTATGTGAATGGTTCATCCAGGTTATCCACTGTTCACATAAAATATCACAAACCTAATACCTAATTAGAACCTCTATCAAAAATTTAAAACTGTAGGTACCTAAATTTTGTTCACGGCATGGGTTGTATACTTGTATTACCTACTGTATTTAATTATTATTCTAGTTTTGTAAGTCTACATTCAAAATCAAAATTGTTAGATACAGTATTAATTTATCGTTCAAAAAATCTGTAATAATACTATAATAAGTAATATGTAGAGCCCGGTAGAGGAAATATTAATCATCCGTTTAATGATGTTGATGGCTTAAACACCACAATGTATATTGCTAATACTTTGAAATTGTGGGTTTTTAGCCCATTGCTATCTTATAAAAAAAGAAGATACACCAATTAGTTCATCATGTGTAGTCAAACTGAGTTCTAACATATACGGAATGCCCTACCTACGAAGAATTCAAGAATAAAGCCAATCTATTGGAACACATATTATATCTGTAACACATAGCATCTCCTGAGATTCAACAAAATCTATAGTCAAATCATCATCGTTTCAAAATTAACCATTTCATAAATTTAATTATCTCTTCTTGTATACCTGTGTAATGTAAATACAATTTTGTAAATCCCAATAACCTATGCTATTGAGGATTATTAATTAATAATAAAAATAATAAAAAATAAAATATTATAGCCCTTTAAGTTAAATTAAAAATACTGTACAAATATTAATTTATACATTTTTTTTAATTCCCACTCATAATTATTACACTTTCACAGTATCATTAGGTAATTCACTTGGTAGGTACCTATGAAATTAGGTTTACTAAATGTTTAATTTAATATTTACCAGAATCAGTTGGTCTAAGCCTCTAAACTTTTATTTTTGGGATTTTTCTTTGACTATATTATTTATTATTACCTACTTAATTCATATTGTATATTTTTATTATATTTTATTTAAATTTAAATGATATCTCTGAATCTGAAATATTAATAGAATTCTATAGATAGTAGATACTACAAGTTTTAGATACCTACCTGGTTACCTACATAGGCACATATTATATGCATCCACAAACGTTAGATTGGATAATTATTTTTTTTTTAATAGGTAGGTAGTTAATAGTATCATCAAAACACAAATAGGTTCTTATGTACTGTGGAACTTCCCTTTTTTTTTCAACCAATCAATCCATTCATAAACAAATTCACTAGTAGCACCATTTAGTTGCATAGCATTTTGATAGTTTTTTTAAAGTTTCAGTTCGATAATTAAATTTTCCTCTGAAACCTTGGAAATGTTGACAAGATTTTTGTAGTATTTTGAGTTATAGCATTAACCAAGTCAAATTTATCCTGCTTAAATCTTAAATTTATCATAGTGAATTATTCAATTTTTTTCAAATTCGCTTTAAAAAAATTATTTAAAATTAAATGAATTTAATTATTTAGGTAGATTGAATATGGGCCCTGTCCGCACACTTACGAGGAAATGGTATTTTAGCTTAAATGTGTTATTATCAATATTCTCAAAACAATTGAGGAATTTTCAACTTTCTAATTTTTTATATAATAATATATAATTTAGAATTCAGATGGATATATGGCATGTCTTCATTTGGTCCACGCAACATTGTCACTGTTCATCGTTATCTAGTAAACAATTTTTATTTAAAAGTTTAATAAAATGTAGTTATAATTTCTTTAAATTAAACACATATTATTCGTCAGAGATGTTTATTCCTGATTCTCTCGCGGGGTATTGAACATTAAACCTTTTCCCGAGGTTATAATCGAATGCAATATCTGCTACTTTGGACAGTATGTCAATAATGATCGTTTCATCTGGAGATGGGAAGTCAAAATTTGGTTTCCATTCACCGTTTTCCATGCAAACTGGCTGAGATATAAATATACCAAATGGTAGGCCAAACGTTCCTATAAAAATGATCAAATATTTAGATTATGAGCGGTATGGTTTTAAAATGATGAATTATAATACCATAGTTTGGGCAGGGGCCGCAGCTCGCAGGGTTACGTCACGCTTAGCCTAGGGCTCGATAGTTAATATATTTAGAACTCAATAGTATACCTTTATAGTGGTTAGGACAAGGACAGTTGAAACTTAGTTATTCTAATCAATAACAGTCAGTAGGTACCATTATGAGTTTACTGTCACCGTTATTTATTGTATGCGCCTTCACACGCCAAAAAGCCTTTTGATTATATCACCTATTGATTAACACTAATTTTTAAACTGACTAAAAAAAAACCATTACCCCCTCCCGGCTTCTACCTTTCGCTTATAAAAGTGTCGTTTACTAATTATTAACCATATTTAGCTAAATCAATATGGAAATCTAATTTTTCTAAATTTTAAATCAAATGCGACGCGCGAGGACGCGTAAAATTATTTCCTTTATTTTGTGCGTTATTTGTAAGACGGGCTACGGATAAGACGCCCTCTAGACTCTAGAGCAGTGGTCTTCAACCGGTGGGTCGCGACCCATTTTTGGGTCGCCTAAGTTTTAAAATTGGGTCGCGATAAGTCTTCTTTTTAAAATAAAAATTAAATTTATAAAATTATACAAGGTAAACAAATAATTTTTTAATTACCTATTAAACTTAAAAAATTAATAAATGAAAATACCTACTAAAATATAATTTTTATTTATTCAGTTTTAATAGTATTACTGCAAAGCATTAAGCAATTTTAGCTTTTTTTCAAAGCTTACGTGGGTCTCGAAAAATGTAGGCCTAAAAAAGTGGGTCGCGAGTACAAAAAGGTTGAAGACCACTGCTCTAGAGAATCGCGAGAGCATGTATTATATAATTATTAATTAATGACAATAAACAACAACTGTAGACATAATTAAAGAGGAAATAATGTGATATTTGATCAGCCCTATACATTATATAAATGTTCATAACGAGTATCGTACTATAACTATATTATTATATCAAATTAAATAAACATTATCATTGGTAAACACGATGCTCCGGTTAGTTAATACTGCACAACTAACGGATTTAAAAATAAATTCTGCAACCAATAAATATATTATAATATTAAGAAAAATACCGTCTGAAAAAACTGCAGCGCTGATGGTTACACGGCTGTCATTTTTGAACCATTCCGAAATCATTCGCACGGCCACGCGTATTTCGGGCAAGCTACACAGATGACACACTACGTTGGTATTTGATTCTGAGAGAAGAACAAAGTGAAACGCGATTGACATAAAATATTTAGCACGCGACGCTTCATGCTTTTCGTTTCGTTATCATAGCATAATATATAATTTAGCCGTATCGGTATTAAAATTATTATGTCGAGAGCGTTCACGGTCGATTGCAAGTCATTATAACTTAGAAAAATAAGATGTGCGTTTCTAGTTTAAAATAAGGTTAACTTGATTTATATGAAACGAATAGTTTTATTATCAAGAAACACTGAACAGTTTTTGAAAATATTTGTTTATAGGTATAGTTTTAAGTCATTAAAAATCAACATTTTTCTAAAAAATAATATCATTTTATTTAAAATATTATTAAATTTTTAATGACAACATGAATTTTCAATTTCTTATTCTAATATACGTGCAATTTTTTTGAAGTATTTACTTCGATACATCATAAAAGTCTAATTTTTGACGAGTATAGTTTACGAGTTATAAGTATTGAAAGTTTATAGATGAGCGTGGCGGGGTATGGTACCCTACAAAATGTTGCTCTACTACTTTGCTCGTCAAAACTTTAAATACTTGTATTCAATTAAGTACATGTTTCATACTTGTCAAAAATTTTATGTTGAGAAATCGAAATGCTTAGTATTATATTCTGCTTCGGAATATGAAATCGTAAAAAGTATGTTTTCATTCAAAAGAATAAAAACTTAAAAATAGTTTAAAATTATATATTTTTATCGAAAATGTTGTTTTTTGACTTGAAGATTAAAGATATAAGAGAAATATTTTCAAAAAAATTAGTGTTTTTTGAAATAACGAGCGTCTTAGGTTAAATTAATTATCCCGTATATTAACATAAATGTAGCTATAGATACCAATGGTTGTGTTCACAAAACCGTGTTCGCCGTCGCCCCCCGTTTGCAAGCTCTCTGACTGCAGTAATACGTTTTGCAAATATTTATGCTTGTTTCGGTCTGCCGAATAATTGTGCACAACCGTGGCCGCGTCTTCGCAATCGTAGTTATCCGGTTTTCCGAGGTTCTCCCCCAATCTACCGCAATGGTAGATCACGTGTTTGAAATCAATATATTGCGCCGAACCGTCGAAACCCCAAACTGGTGGACAGTGGAGGTCTGGGATCGGGATGCTCGTCACCTATATAGGTAGTGTAATATTTCACTAATTTCATATCATTGTAAAATCAATTCTTTCCTAAATTTAAAGTAAAAAATAATATTTTAGGTGAAACTTAATCTCTCCCTATATAGTACAGACTGAAGGCATTATAATATATTATAGCAGAGGTGGCCACTAACCTTGAATTTGGGAGCCACAAATTTATAAAGTTGATTCGAGGTGAGCCACATTGTAAAACAACGTTTATAAAATGGAGATACATTTTTTATTTTAAATCAAATGAAAGAACATTTATTTACATTTAATTTTAGTCTAAGTTTGATTCAAGAGCCACATGCGGATCGCGAGCCTCGTTGTGGCCACCCCTGATATATAGTTACGAGTTACGAATATGATTATAAAAATTATTTGTTTCATACAGAATAATATGTAAAACATAATTTAAAAAAATTAACGTAGGTTTTATTGAAAAATGTAGCTTAAAAAAAGTAGATCAAATATTATAACTATAAAAAAAAATTGAGGAAATCACTATGTTGTATAATAGGTATGAGTGTACTTCGTTAGTCGTTACTGAGAAATTGTTATTAAAACACATTTAATTATTGATAATAATTAAAAAATTAATTTAGGAGCTATACATATACATATACATATGTATATGACTTAGTTGTGCATAGTGATAGACTTTTAGTATTCACTCATTCTAATAGAGCACCCATAAAAGGTAATAAATGGGTATATATTTTATTATACGTTTATGAGTACGATGAGCTGATTTGACTATAGTACTATAGTAGGTATAGATCGCCGCCTGAAACAACAATAGTTCATAATATATAATATTATATATAATATATATACGAATAAAACAAATACACACGAAATATGTTTAAGTGAAAAAAGTTTAATGTGAGATACAAATAGGTATTGAATTAAAATATTTGTAGCGTTAAAATATATATAGATAAAACATTAAATAAAATTACTCAAAATTTGAAAACGGCAACAACCTAACCCAGTAACCGAGATTAATGATATTATATGGATACGCGCACGGCGTCTTAGATAGACTAATTAGCTACATTACTGTCGTGGTTTTATTTTCACTGTATAATATATTTTTTTATGTAGGTATACCGTATACGATTTGATACAATAATGTTATGTATTAAATATTAATTAATAACATAGCAAGGGCGGCTCCAGAGACTTAGTTAGGGGGGGGGGCTTGGTTTTAATTTTTCTTATGATTATAGGTTTTTCATAATATACATAATATAGATAGCACGTACATACTATCATATCTACATATTTGTACGTGTCTATGATAGTCGATGGTATAATATGTTTTTAGCTTATAATTTTTTTTCAACTATATACAATTTTTTTAGAAATATAGGCCTGGGGGGGGCCGCGGCCCCTAGGGCCCCCTCCCTGGAGCCGCCCCTGTAACATAGTATAGTAAATGAGCCAATTTATTACACGATTTAAACAATTTTATCACTTATTTATAGTATACTTCCAAACTTTAAACTTGTAATTCAATTAGATTAATACAATCATAAATCAGATTAAGTTTAATGAAATACCTAATGAATTGACGTAACTATTATCAGTATCACTATTATGAAGCCATTCTTATGGGATAAAGGTTGAATGTTTGTGCAAAATCGTTTTTCACGTAAAAGATTATACATTAAAAATGGATTTTAAAACATGTATTCGATGTTACAATCCAATAGGGGATGATGTGGGTATTTATTTAAGGGATTTAATCTATCGGGTTCTACGGCAGCGGTGAACTTTATTTATTCTTTTAAAAATAATCAATGACACAAGAAATATTAATGATATACCATTACAAAACATATAATACCATCAATTGTTCTCATTGGAACTTGGGAAATTATTTCATAAGAGATTTAAAAAAAAAGTCTTAATAATTTTTAACCATTGTATTTTACTTATTACTTGTTTAAGATAGTCAACAAAAAAATGGACGAATAGACCTAATGGAATTTAAGAAATAATTCTGCTAGATTTAAGGAGTTATTAAAAATGTATAGTGATATTTGCGTGCGTAAGTGGCTCATATGTATGTGGTCACGTTAAGTGTAGGTATATATACTTACCCGTGAAATGGTTGGTAACGTCACCATACCGTGATGACCGGTCACACCAACAATATTGTATAAATAAACTTTTTCGGCGTTTTCAGCCAAAACGCTTAGGTTGAAACACAATAGATCCATGCTCATCAGCAGTACTTTGCAGCGTTCGGGACAGTGGCGGTTGAGAATTGACGCCAAACTCTTCATGGCGATGAAATTCCGGTTTGTCCATATATATTGGTCTTCATTTTCTCCCCTACATAGGTCAGAATAGAGTATAAAGAAATCATTAGCTATACATATTATTATATCGTATTGTTAAAAGTTTGTATTGGTGTATTAATCCGTTTTTTATTTAAAAAAAAAATTACCTAATTTATTATTTATTTATATTTATTAATTTATTATGATAAGAATTATTTTAGTATAGTATTTTTAAGTATTGAGCTATCGAGTATTACGCTTATTAATATAATATGCCGATTTCACACATTTATCGTACTGATTAACAAAAGTTATTATTAATTGCGTTTGTTAAATTGTATACGGACAATATTAAAGTTTAGGTGCGACATTTGGAAACGTTGTTTTAATAATAGAAATTACATATTTTCGGTGTCTTTATTTTACTATCAAGTTTCATTTCTATTCTTATTAAAGACATAATACGTTTTAGGGATACGTTCGCTTTAGATCGTATGTCGTAGACTCGCATGTGTGATAAGGACTTGCCTTTTCATGTTGCCTATAACAATTAATAAATCGCAATTCAACAACCCTTCTTCGATGCTATTGACCACCGTGACCGTGCTACAACCACGAACATTAAATTCGGCGTCACAAATTTCGTTTTTAATCCTTATCAGATCTGTAATGAAAAACCCATATAATATAAGTAAATTATATGTATATACATATTTGCATATAAGTATTGTACAATCATGAGTACTTTGGGATTTATGTGTACCTACTTATATTTATTAAAATTTTAATTTATAAGCACACAGAGTCTATAGTGTGTGCGATTACTGCGATAGTAGTGATGTACCTCCGTAATTATTCGAGTTCTTATGGTGCAACGATATGCTTACACCACCACCGCCTTCAGCTTGGAGTTGTTTCAACTGCAATAGTTCAGAAACCAAGTAACAAGTAGACGGATAAGTTGCACCGGTTATGCACACCTTTCTTGCCACGGGTCGGCTCACGGGTTTTTGCTCGGTCAACATAAACGGCAGTCTCTGCGGGACCAACAAGACAATATCATGCAATAGATAATAATAAAATAGAACGGAAAGAGATTAAACGATACAAACAACGAAGGCTAAATAATTCAAAAAATTAAAATACTCTAAAAATAAGAAAAATAAGCGTATACTGGTACATAGATCTGAGGACTTATAGATGTAAAAAGAAAGCACACTTACAAAAACTATAGAAAGTTTAAAAATTGAAGCATGAACAATTTTAAAATGAAGGAATATAAAAGCACAGAGAAATTTTAAATTATCCTTAGGAGGACATCAACATTAAAAAAAAAAAACAATCAGGTCGTGTTTTTAGAAAACCCATTTAAATGTACCGTACTTATATTGATATAATAATTAATGATCCATAATTATTATTAAATTGTCAATTAGTTATTAATTTATTATATTTCAAGGTAGGAACAGTATGAAGAATTTAGAATGTAAGCGAAACTGAGTAACAAATGTGTTAATCTTACTATGACGTGTTTTTAATTTTTTTTTTACCTGTCACCATTGTCTAGATCAGTAAAAATATTTTAACTTTTAATTTTTAAAATAAAATCTAGTTAACATTTTGGGGAATCAACAGTGAAAAACTTCACAATACTTTTTAGTTTAATCGGGGGAATAAATTATAAACAGGATTGTTCTATACAAAAATAAATTTAATAAAATCAATCGTTGTTGTTGTTTTAATTCAAAACTAACAACCTAATAATATTCTAATATATGTATATTAACATTTTATAGATATGAAATAACTTAGGTAAAATTTTAATTTTTTTTATGCTATATATACATATACGAGTATGATATATATATTGAATTTTATATTTTTTTTAAATATAATATTTTTGATTTATGCAAGATTTTAGTAAAAAAATCTTGTGTATTATTTTGCAAGATAATAATAAACTATATAACTTATTATAAGTTCTAACTGTCTTCGTTTAGAGACGTTCTCCGTCATAATATTAAATCAATAAATCATATTGAATTCAAATTGAATTCAAATTGAACACTTCCATTACGTGACCTATTCAATGACTAGGTATACTTGACATCTACTTTATTATTATCTATCGGTTATCATTAACAACATACCTTTTCGTTATCCAGTGCTATTTGTTTTTTTATTCGTTTGTCCAAACGTATGTCGACATTATAATATTCTATGAGATGGTCAAAAAATTCGTTAATTCCACCGATCAAATGACAGGAGCCGTTTGAGTTGGGTACACGTTTCCAGACTAACGGATTTTTATTGATCTTCCATTTTTGTTCGAGGCAAAATTTATTCATCCACTCCTAACAGTTTTAAAGGTTATTGGACTTAAAATAAATTTTATTTACCGTCAATAAAATAATTGTACATATTGTATGACGTGCTCATGTACATGTCGTCAACTTGACGCGTAATAATAGTACACTGACTATTGACTAATGTACCTTACACGCCTATTGATACATATTATACTGATGATATTATATTATGAATTTAATGAAATATTGTGAACGGTTTAACTTGGAAACGTTTTATCGGATGTAATGGAATGCACGATTAGTCGTTGTCATTATACTGTGACTGAAATACTGCAGTGGGTTGGTGTAATTAATCGTCAATCAAAATTCATTACATTAAATTACAGTTCACCATCCTTCTGAAAATAGTGGTGAACTCATATTTTGCACGTAAGCGATGCAATGGTTAGATTTATCGTGATTTTATTTCGGATATAAATAATAATTTTAAATATAATGTAGGTACCTATACCTATATTATAAAAGTTTGACGATAATATTGTACCGTCACTGTTATTTATTCAGCCCAAAAATTACTTGATACACGCCATATACGAGTAATTACCTACTTGATATTCTTCTTCAGTTTTTACTATGATTTTATACGAGAAGCTGGGAAGAGAGAGTCTTAATTTTTCAGCAACGAGTTTGGCGTGACCGAAGTCCTGGCATTTCGGCACGCCAGCAATGAAGTATGTAAACATTGAATCGATAAACGGGGTACTATAAAACGAAATAATACAGTGTTGTAGCGTCAAAGAGTATTCTTTTTAATATGTTTTTTTATTTTTAGTTGACGTTTGTTATTGATGAATGTTAAGTAATGATTGTTTATCTTCCATAGATACGATTTTTTTTATAGTCCATTACATTCTTAGATTATATTATACTAATAAAGGTATAAATAACACAAACGTATAATGTTAAAGTTAAATCAAAAATATCATATTATTATTTATAAATATTTTATCATTTATACATGAATTATAATGAATAATGAATTAAATTCTAAAAATTATATAATATTTTGCTCGAAAAAATGTCATCGTATAAATGATATGACCGCAGTCGATTTCATTATTTATTCAACCATATACTATTATTGTAATTTTATTTATATTTATCTATTTTATTTATTATTTATAAGGTCAAATTTAAATATATTTCACAGTATTATGTGTATTTAACTTATTAGTTTACTACATGTACCATTATATTAAATAAAAAAAAAAAAACAAAAAAAAATATCAACTATTATAAATATAGAAAATTACAATAATTATTGATAAAAATTTTAGAGTAGGAACCACAACAGTTTTAAATTTTAAATGAATTGTCTTACAGTAATAAGAGTATAGGATTGACAATTGAGTCGAGTCCATTTTTCTTCACTATTCATCCCCCCTCAAGGATTTCATTCGACTAAAATAACGACCATTTTCTTCAAAATATTAAAATATTTAGTCGATTTTTCAGCTTACAATAGTGTTGGAGTGTAGTGTACCGAATTATAAAAGGGGGAATACAATTCTTCATTATATTATGTGATTTATCGGTAGACGATTTCATTTTGGTCGCAGATTTATGGTTAAACAAAGAAATTTCTAGGAATTTACAAAAAGTAAAATAATTATTCATCTGTTTAACATTTCTTTTCTTTAAATATGGTTGCTAAAATATCCTATGATTCTAAAACATACAATTGTTAATAACTCATAGGTAATAACTAGTTATTATTATTATTATTATTGATATATATATATTTTTTTTTTGATACAATATGACTTAAAAATGTATTTATTATATTCTTAATTCCTTATTGAAGGAAAATGGTATCTTATTATCGGAAGAAAATTGTTACGGATGATAATTGAATTGCTTCCTTAATACCTACGTAATGTATCTACGGTAACCTAACCCGAAAAGCGCGTTTATATTTCGGTATTATACTGTAATAGTGTTAGAAAGTTAGAAATGTGTAATTATTGTTGAATTTCATGTATAGAGCTATAGCGATATACGTTGTTTGCGCTGTGTACGTTAATGCACATAAGTATAACCATTGATTATATTATTTATATTTTATAATCAATACTATAAGGTAATTATTACCAAGTATTAGGTACCTACATCCAAATGAATCATACGGCAAAAGTGTATCAAAATTGCCTATTCTTAATGCCGTGTTAAGTTAAAATATATATATATGTATATTATAATAATAAGCATTATAGTAATATAGTTGTTTTTGTTGTAGTTCTAAAAAATATTGTATATTATTATTTATAATAAATTAAGTCTTGAGTACTTGAAGTATATGGCAGATTTCAAGTGTTGTGATCGCTATATAATGTAACATTAAGTGAACCATTGTATTAAATAATGTAACATTTAAACCCGAGCATAATTCATCAAAGATAAGACTGATTGCAAAAGGTTGTTACCGCATATCATTAAATAATTCAATTGTTTTATCGACAATCTCTTGCCCTGACTCTCGAGGCTGCATTAAATACGATTACAAATGACGTAGAAAAGCTTACCTTATTCCAATGATGTCCTTGTAAAGACTTCAAAAACGAGATAATGGCAGGATAATGTTTCAAAGTTCAAGTATAGTCCGATATTATATTATTTAGTCCGATCAGTAATGACTGTAGGTCATTGTGGTCTTTGATCGATGACGTACGGACAACGGCTAGAAACATTTTCCACTGGCATTATCATAAAACAGTAGGTACAACCGACAGTTGAGCGGATCATTTGTGTAAGCTGATACGATTGAAAATGAATGCATTGCTCTGATGGTTCATTCACGGTGAACCAACAATACAATTATTCTACGCTAATTACACGATATTGTTTATTCTTATTACTATAGTACAATATTAGTTACAAAAGCGTCAGAAGCATAAAAGCATCTGCGCTCGTCAGATATTATTAAATATTAACTTTTCCTAATCGCCTTTAACCATGACAATTATTATAACTCACCTATATTGATATATACATAGTTCGTGCGTCACTCTAATAATTGATAGAAAAAAAAAAATCCGTTACGTTATTATTTTTATTTTCAGTAAATTTAAGTAATTAAGCTATATCTTGGTTGTTTCTTGGCCAAACGATTTTTAAGAGTCTCCACTCGTCGCTATAGTACACATTGAGTACGATTTATTAAACTATTTTAAGTTTAACGAAAGCGATTTTTATATCATATATTTATCATCGTCTATCATACAAATTACTGTCTCAGGGTGTACATTGTACATTTACAATATTATATACTTTTTTGCTAGTATTTGTTTTAAAATAGTAATAATTCATTTGTTTTTAAAACGGTTTTTAAATTATAATTATTATTTACACTTTTTATTTTTATTAAATATGATTTGACGATTGATATTTATTGGTACACAAATAGTAAAAATATTTGCACTGAGATACAATGATTTCAGTTTTAACTTAAAGTTTGAATTTATATAATATTTTTGTTTCAATAAAAATATGTGATTGTAATTTACAATATACAACTTTCACGGCTTTGAATCATTAACAAACCGTTAAAAATAAAACGACGTAGCTATTGACATTTCACAAACGTTTTTATTTAATTTGAACCTCTGTATCTTGGCCATTTGCTGAGTTGACATACACTTTTTAAGCAAAACTACAAAGCTTGTAATAAAAGAATTTATCATTTTACATTTTTATGAACTTTTTAGTTGTATTAACAATTACGAAACAAAAAACGCTAAATTCACAGAATGTTTCATTTTTTTGTACAAGTAGAAGTTTAATAATGGACAAGAGGTCATATTTACAAAATACTTTATCAATAGTTTATTGTCTTATTCTCGTTTTATAAAAAAAATAATCGTTAAAAGTGTTTACTTACCTACATTTTAATGGTAAATATTTTAATTTTGTAGCTTACGCGCCCACAACATTTTGTAACACTATTAAATATTAGAATTTTTAATTTATATAGACGCTTAAAATTAATTATACTTTATATTCATTGAAAACTCATAAATTAAATAAAATTTGATGATAATAGTGTTTATTATTTCAACATTATAATGATTATCTACAAAAGCGATATTAAACATAAAATAAAATATATGCATTATATCGTGTTACAAGATATTATTTTTTCCCCGCATTTAATGACTCGGGTCGTTATGGACTATAATTATAATACCATTTATTGAAAGTGAAAGAATAATAATAATATAATATAAATGCGTGTGAGTATTTTTTTTTTATAGAAAAAATATGATAACAAAATCAGTTAATATTAATTAAACATATTTTATGCTGCTTATAAAAATTACACGCACATATTTTGTTACAATTTCGTTTTCTATTATACGCACGTACCAAAGTCAGTGAAATCATGACATAATCATTACTTATATAATAGATCTTTCTTGAAATACAATATGTGAACAGCGTTTTTACATATTTTTGTTTAATTACATTTATCAGCTTTTTCCATTACACTATATGTATATAGTATTATAGTAACGTTGTCGAAAAATTGTTCGTCAACTTATCATAACGTAATGTCACAACATAAAATGTCAAATTTGTTCAACGGTTCTCTTAGATGTTGACTGCCGAGTTAAAAAATCACACAAGGTATAACACGGTTGCCAGTTTCTCAATTTTACTGCATAAAACCCGAAGATTACACGTAAATTATCAATAAATTCGATCCATTAAAAGTCAGTTTAAACCATTATTTTGAACACGGAAAACATCTAAGTTTATAAACTAAATAATGAGCACTGTACAAAAAGTTTTGATAGGTATTTTATTCAGTTAATATTTTATAACGAGAGTTCCTTCGGATATTAGACTTTATATTATAATTTCAAGACTGAAAAGAAACAAAAGTAATTTTATTTATAAAACAAAAAAAATGTTTGTCTGTTAGTGCATAATACCTGTTTCCTAAATTTAATTTTTTGTGTCTTCTGTCCATTATTATAGTCAGTACATTGCTTCAAACAAATTATGTTAATGTGATTTTACAAGTAGGTAGAAAAAATTATTAAATTCGTTTTGTTTTCTTCTCAAGTTGTGATAAGTTTTGTTATAATTGTTTTTTTTGTTTAAATATAACGCCCGTTGTTGCAGTAGGAATAGGAAATCTTATCAGTATATAATATACAAGAAAGGAGCTTTTTTCAAAAATGAATTAATTTTTCGAAATATTATTCAACAAACTTGATTTTTGTTGTTATAATATTCCACTACATTTAATCATTTAAACTAACCTTGACGTTTCAAACACTCAATGTGAAAATAGAACTTGTGTTAATATAATATACACTTATTATTATTATACGTTGAACAATTGCATTACAGTGTAATATATATGTACATAGTGTTATTATATACTATTTAGTTATTTATAATATAACTTTACAAACACGCGCATCTACAGGAAACTTGATAATGTTTGTAATATTTATTACACTAATTATCAGCTCGGTAGTTATAACTCGTAATAATTAACACACACCAAAGTTAATTAGAAAAGTAAAAACCATTATTGTTACTACCGCCCTGTATTTGCATGAATTCGTTTCCCATTTTATTATATCAACGTCCAAAGCACGCACGAACACGAAATACTGTTGGAACTTGAAAGTACACCCGACCTACAGTAGTATAGGCACTGCCTATAATACATATATATAACAAAGCTATTAAAATTTAATCAAATTTAAAATCACTATTTCATAGTATTACTCATTGAATTAGTACATAAGCGTTACCTAATAAAAATTTAACACACATTTAGGTAAGTATATATAATCCATTTAATGGTCATAAAAAATACTTGGTTGGACTTGGACATACAATTAAGTAGGGTATCACATTTTGTTTAGTATGAAATCTTAAAATAATATTAAATGAAATAAAAAATAATAATAAACAACTTAACAAATCACAATACTGCACAATCGGTACATTGTTAAAATATAATACAATTAGTTCGTAAGTATAAAAAAAAATCTAAAAACTAAACTCACATGGTTACAGGTTACGCATAATATATCACAATTAAGCATAATCAGTAATTCACATAAAATTAAAAAATAATAATGATAAATTAATATAATAAGTATTACACATTTCGAAGCTTATGCAGAAACAAATACAACATAATATTACACATCTTGAAGATTACATATACGACAACATCTTACAATAAGTTTTAAGACAACACAATAATATTAATATTATTTTTGTCGTCCGAAATCGTTTTTTATCTTATCTACATGTTGGTTTTTAATAATAATAACAATAAGGAAAAATTAACACATAAATAACTCTCACACGCACACAAAACTGTTACCAAGTATAAATTTTGGCACTGAAGAATATATTTAGCAAAGTTAAGAAACAAATAGCGTGGACATTGTAGGAATAATAAAATCTTATGTATATCAATGTTAAGTTTTATTTTAAAATTATTACTAATAAAAAGGTGTTAGCGTACTTTTTTTCTAAGGTAGTAAATAAAAAATAGTGAAATAATTTTTTTAACACGTGTTAATTTAGCTATTCAAAAATTACATGACTACACTAAAATCAATTTTTTAAAAATCCAAGAATTATAATTTATTTTATTATGTACAGTTTTACAATAGTTGTCAATTCAATACAAAAGACAGGCATTTATATTATTAATAGGTACGCCATATCATTTATAATTTGTAATTTTTATGTACAAATATTATTTTTAAATAAAACAAAATTTATAATTAATGTACAAACGACATTGCAGTAGGAATAAGTATGTATAACATTGAGCTATTTGTTGAAATGCAAGAAACTAATACATGATTATCATTCTGATTGATATACATACATTATTTTCTATAATAGTACAGTAAAAATATCAGTACAACACAGCCATTGTTTTGTAAATTTAACGTTTTGTTGAACAAATTGAATAAAAAATACTTTTAGGTGTTGGTTAGTCAAAAATATAAACAAAATATGTAAAAAATATCTGAGGAAAGTTCGGAATTATATCGATGAAAGTAAAATTTGTTTATCCACAATATTCATTATAATGTAATATTATTCTTCAATTAAGAATATCATGGTAACGTTTATATAAATTAATTAATTTAACAAATTTAAAAAAAAAACATTAAAAAATTAATTTGGCAAATATTTTAATTGATTAAAATAAGATTTTTACTTAAGCAAATAATAAACATTCGGCACAGCGAATTTAATTTTAAATCAACAAATAAAATCTAATTTTGTTCAATACAATAATTTATTAATACTGTTTGTAATTTATTTTATCTTATTAGTTTAATATAATATATGAGTGTAGTTTTTTTATTTATTTAGTTAAATACTTATTAAATGGAAAACATACAATTAAGTAAGTAGCAGCAAACAATAAACAAAGTAAAGATTTGTTTATGTTAACCATATCATATCAAATATGCATGTAATATGTAATGTGAGGAAAACGATTGAAATGGAAGACTCCTTATTATGTCATAACAGAATCAAAACGAATAACCTAACTGATAGCATACAACTTGAAAGATATTCATATTAGTAGTTCATTGTTTTTTTCCTTATAATATTGCATAGATTTTCATTGAATACTATAAAATAAAATTTAAAAAAAGGCGAGGTTTGTTCCTATTACATGAGGCAATAATTGTGTATTAAACATGCATTGTTGCCATCATATAGTTAAAAATAAACTTAAAACAAAACAAGAGATCTTCTATAAATAATAAATAATATACATCCGTACGACAAAATAATCATACACAATTTCATATTCTTAAAATATTATACGACATGAATATTACATAATACTGACGATTTGAATATTTGATCATAACGTTATTACACCGAGGAAAATAAATTGATGTGTTGCCAAACTCGATAAATTAATCACGACAACGGGGTTTTTATTATATTGTTATTGGGGTTAGTTTATGTAGAAAAAAAAAGGTTTGTAGATTTTTCAAACCCATTGTTCGAAACCAACTACTGTTAGCAAAGAAAGGAAATAAAACGGAGGTAAACTCATTTATTTTATTATAAAAATGACTATAATTTCGATTATTACCTACAACAGTGTTGTATAGTATAATATTTGTGATGGATGCGTTTTAGTGTTTTTATGTTTCGAAATCTCGGGGTTTTATATTATATAATAATATAATATGTATATAAATGGAATGGAAAAACTCGTAAAAAATTAATACTCGATAAAGACCGTTTGGAATATCGTTCGCAATGTATATTTTGTGTTTTTTTTTCGTATTTACGTCGTTTAACGATTTAGTAGATCTACGCGAAAATTTAAATATACCGTCCAACAGTGCAATGGAATAATAATACGTCTACCACTGATTGGCGAAGGCGGATTGACCTGTTTATGATAATCACGAACGAGACGTACAAAAACGGAAGTTGATGCGTGCGGTTGGTTGTGGTGAGGGGGGAAAGAGGGCTTCGGGACTGAGATCACGAGCGCCGCGGTAGGCACGTGCAGTTGTCCGCGGTTCCAACGGGAATTCGACCGACGAAATTAAAACGTGAATTAAAGACGTCGTCGGTCGTAACGATAGCGGAAAGAGAGTATCGTACATAGTCGATATAATAATAATAATAATGATGATGGTGATGGTGAACAAAAAAAATTCGTAAAATTACCTCGTCGCGCGACTATCACGTTTTCTCGTCGGATTTACTCGCGTTAGTGGCGACCACGGGACCGCTGTTGTTGTCGTTGTTGGCCTGCTTGTTCTCGGTGGACGGGAACCGCATCAGATTGCTGTTGCCCGACGTGCTCGGCTGTTGTTGTTGTTGTGGAACGCTGTTCCGCTTGGGCCGGGGCGCTTCGTCGGCTTTCACGTCCACGCCGGCGAATGACTTCCTCTGTTTGTTCGGCGGCGACGCGGCTACCGGAAATATCGGCTGGTGGCCGTCGTGCTCCGTGGACGACATACGCAGCAAGTCGATGGCCGCGTTATTCTCGTATATGGGCTCGGGCGGTTGCAGTCTGCCCGCAGAGGCCGCAGCCGACGCGTTCTTCGGCTCCTGCTTGGCGGCCCTGCCACTGTTGGCCTGCTGCTGTTGCTGCTTCTTCGCTTGTTGCTTGGCAGCGCCGCCGCCGGCACCGCCACCGCTGCGCACCCGGTTGGCCCGGATCAACAGAGCCGCGCGCTGCTTGGTCCGGTCCGGCCGCTTGTCTTTCGTCAGATCTGGCTTGGACTTGCTGAGCTTGACGCTAAACTTGAACGGGGGCTTATACACTACCTGCAAACTAACTTGATTGTCTTTGGTTTTTGGTTGAGCTTTGGGCACCGGTCTGGCAGGTTCGGGGGGGTTCGCGAAGCCGGCCGGCGACGACTTTGACTTTCTCAGCGTGCCGCCAAGAGCCTCTATGTGATGCGAATTCAACAGCCAATTGCGGACCTTACCCAGTGAATCGTCTTCGGGTGTTTTTTTGTTCGCCACGAGCACTTTGTTTTGGGCGACGCTGTAGTCGATGACGCCTTTCGATTTTTTTCGCCTCGTCTTCCGTTCTTTCTTCTGAGCTAGGCCAACCTTTTTGGGCGAAGACGTCTCTGTCGTCGACTCCTCCTCGGCTGCAACATTCTTGCGACTCTTTTTCGCGGGACTGTTGTTGTTGTTTACGTTACGTTTTTCACGTACGCGTTTTTTCAATGGAAGTTTTGAACGAACGGCAGCTGGATGAACAGTAACGTTTTGATTGTCGCCATCAGCTGGCAACCGGACAGTTTCTGTGGTCGAACTGTGGATGATCGTCACCGATTTCAATTTTGGATCGGATCGCTTTCCAAACAACCGCGTACTTAGAACCTAGAAATATTTATAATTGTAATATTAGATGCTGTTTATAATTATTATAATTGATAATAATATATAGGTATGGTTCAAACATCATAATAATAAAGCCTACGATGCTGAGAATCTTATAATGTATTGAATAATTAATACTATTGTGGTGTAAACTTAAGATGTCTGTGTCTATTGTCTATGGATTATGATATTGTACTCTACATTGCGTAATTAACTGAATAAGGAAAATACTGTACAAGTAAATACTGGATTTTAGGATCTGTAATTTCATACGCATAATGACTTACAATGTGAATTCCGAATAACCTGAACACATTTATGCACAATTGTGTTTTATGAAAAAAATCAAGTATACAGAAAAATCAATATGAAAATCAATATACATTAAACATTAAATATTATATTATATATACGTATTATACTATTTAAATTATTTGGTAAGTATAAAAAAAATGTTAAACGTACTAGCATCAGTAGGAAAGAGGCCACAATTAGACCAGAATAATACCAATGATCTATAGCCCATTTTTTAAATGAGGCAATGCTTTCTTCGGATAACAACAACTTTCGAAGCGTTGCTAAAGGTCCTGATGGATCAACCTAAATAAAACAAATATTCAATACAATTTTTTTATATGGTTTTGATTTTTACATTTTATTATATTAAATTGTCTATTATAAAAATTCATTTTTATAAATTAATAATAATTTTAATATACATACCTCTCTACATCTTTGAAATACATCACAATACCCATTGTAGTCATTACATGGGGTACCTGGCTTAGAATACATATCTGGTATGTCATATGGCACGTTATTCCAAGAATATGATGACCTAATTAAATATACGTTACAGTTAATTATTACTAAGTAGTTACTAGAATTTTTTTTATACCATTTCACTCCCTTCACTCAAATAGTCATATCTTTTTATCTTTTATTTCGTGAAACTTGTTTTATTAATTTTAACCCCCTCCCCCCTCAAAAAAAGTATTACTCACAAACAAGGTTGATTTTCACCAGGTAGCTTACAACACAATTCGCACGCTTTAGTAGGAGAGTCCTGAGGGGTAGGTAAACATTGGCAGGATTCGAGTCCATATGCAAGACATATAGATCCAGTACATTCCTAAAAAATAATAAATGATCAAGTAAAAATAGAACTTAGTAAAATGTAAAAAAAATAATGTACAAAATATATCATAATACTCACTCCCATGTAGCACACAAACTCTTCATTGCATACAGTCTTATTTGGCTTATTAATAGAAGCAGGACAGGTAGGAGTCATCCCATTGCAGTAACTAGCATCTCGACAACCGTTGTCATTACGACAAAGATCTCCTATTTTCAAATTGCAATCATTCGTGCAACATGGTCCCTAAAATTGAAATTAATATTTAATATTTATATTTACCATAGACGAATTGAAAACGACAGTACGGGTGAATTAAACAATTGGGTACCTGTGAAGGGCTGCAAACACTATTTGCCGTCAATCTACACGGTGGTTCTTCGGGTCGTGAATATCTCCTTTGTGGGAAACAACAAGCGTCTTTGCAGTCTTCTTCCCATCCACAATCGCACTCTTCACCGGGTTCAACAACGCCATTACCACAAATCGATGCTTGGGGTTCTGTAAGAATAAAAACAAATCGTTAATTAAATGTTATACTGTTCACATCCAGTGATGTAAAAAGCAAAATAATGATACTAAATAAATAATAAAATCTTATTTGAATTATGATTATATTATGTACCGGTGAAACATCCTCTAGTGCTTCTGGCTTTGACGTTTAGTACAGGATTTATAGCAGACAAGCTACACGGTGAAAACCTATTATTATTTTTCTTGTCGCCTGAAGTTGCTCGAGCGAACATAATATAGTTACCGTCGTCACCGCCGGGTGTACATGTTTCGGGGTCGTGCTGTAAGCAAATCCAGTTAAATTAATGGAAACATAAAAACTAATGACGAATAAATATAATTTATTTAATTTATATACTAACCGGCGAACCAAAGTTATGGCCAATTTCGTGTGCTAATGTAACATGAGACACAGCGGAAGGTACATGTTTTCCGTAATTCAATAGCGTCACTATACCGGTGTTCAAACTTTTTAAACTACCCCGGTAATGCTAAACAAGTTAAATTATAATTACTGTTAAATAAGGGTTTTTGTTTTAAACGTTAAACCGTCAAAGAAATTGTAGATACTCACTCCATTTTTTTCACATACACCGCCGGCGTTCTTCAAATCTCCGGTCCACGCTAAACCTAGAGTACCCATTTCGAAATCTCTATACGTAAACATGTAAGCCAAACAAAAGGCATCGTAATCTTCCTCTGAAAACATAAATAAAACTTGTTAAGGTTTGAGCTATTTAGGATATGGTTTATTGTTGTATAAATATATAATAAAGAAATATAAATATACATTTTTGGATAAAAATTATTTAATAACATATCTTTAATCTTGATACTATTTCAAAAATAAATACCTGTATCTACTATGCATACTTTATAAACACTAGCTTACACTTGTTTAAGTGAATTTAAAATGTCAGATAATTTTTATCATCGGTAAACACAATCGTACCTCTATTATAGATACCTCTATCTGCTGGTAACTGTATAGTGTACCGATAAAAAAATTACTTGTTTTTCAAATATTATAAAAGTATGAATTTAGAAGATGGTAAAAATAAATTAATTTACCGGTAAATTAAAAAAAAAAATGTTGATATAGGTGTTAATTAACTTTAACCTAACCATTTGGGATACAGAACACGGTTGCATTAAATTTTGGTTGTGATATTAAATTACTAAGCAATCGTTATGTTTGGATAATGATTCTGAATGAAGATCATATAATATCACTTACTTGCTTTAATGTCATTATTTATTTGAAACTTATACATCTGTGTTTTTCGTTTTGCTTTTAAAAATTATCGAGAAAATCGTAAAATGATGCACCTCTTTATATAAATAAAATTACCAACTAGACTCAATCTTCAATCAATGCATAGCACTAATAGAAATTTTTTCCGAAAGTTTTCACAGAAAAAGATAGTAATGCAAAGATAAATCCAATTGTAAATTTAATACCGTTTTTTGATCCATAAAATCATAATTTATAAATATTGTTATAAAACCAATATAATCCATACTTTTGAATTTCTTTTTGATTATACGAGCATTATTTAAAACTAATATTTAAGGTTATTGGTTTAGAAAATATTCTATACTAATAATTTGAATAATTTGAACAACATAATCGAATCAATTTATTTAAATGTGTAATAAATTAAATTAACACAGAATATGAGTGTTAGTGAATCGTATGTGCATTATCGTATTATTTTTAATTGTGGTATTTGGTCATGTTTGTGCGCTTATGGTAAACGTCATATAAAAGGTAGTGAATAAAAATGAGGGGCATATTTACAGGATAGGCCGACTGGCCCAGGCCTACTCAATTTTTATTTGAATGTTTGGTTCCATGTAATGGGAAAATCTTCCCTGATAGTTATAAGTACTCTTACACACTACAGAACAAAACTGGCCTACCCAATTATTTTGTGCTGGACACGCCACTGTAAAAATGTAAATATATATGTAAAAATAAAATAATATGATTGATTAAAAGTTAAAACTAAAACTACAGTTATATTATATATTAATCGTAAAATATAGAAATTGCATATCTATTATAACATATTATTTATATGTAGCTCTTATTAATTTTATTGTAAGTGAATACCTACCTAAAAATCTTAAAACATTTTTTAATGATAAAATTGTACTAATCATTAAATAATTATATTCTGATTAAAGTCGGTTTATTACAATATAATATCAGTAACCAAACACTCATAGATTATTTAATAGCGTGATGAAACGTGAGAATATTTTTTTCCTGTTATTGTAGTACATTTTTTCGCAATCATACCGCATTCACAAAGAAATATTTTCAAGTAAAATATATTAAAATTCGTATTATTAAGTTACTGCACGTTATACGCGATTCATATAGAATCAATAATTATTTTTACAAAGATTTAAAATATTTATAATTGAAAATACTCTTAAGTATTATTATTTTATTAATGTTGACTATTTTTTAGATTTAATAAATACCTATATAGATTTAGCGTAAAACAAATGAAAACCAGCAAAACAATTTGAAATTTATAAATTCCCCAAAAATAAAAACTAAAATAAAACTTACTTTAAAGTACGCTAAAATTACAAAAATTATTTCCGTAAATTACTAATAATTTATTAGGTAGTTAATTACACGATTAGATTACCAAACTAGAAATCAAATGATTGATAATGATTTAGTGATTCCAATAATGTTATAATCTCCAATATCATTAAATATTTTATTATTTTTTTTATTTGTATTTTCAAATTGGTAAATAATCTCCAAAATATTAAGAAAAGTACGTTTTACTTATTTAAAAATTATAGCTAATAAGCTAATAAATATTTAAATATTATTAAATAGCTAAAGTTGCTTTATTTGTAATTAATATAATATTTTAATACAGTTTGAGAAAATAATGTAAACTTTAGATATGGGACAGGTAGGTATACTATTATAGATGTAGGATACTCATCTCATTTCAATAATTTCAAAATTCAAGACGATGGTACGTAATTTTTTATACATTTTTTATACATAATAAAATAATTTCATCTAAGAAATAAAAAATATTTAAATTTCAAATAAATTATAAAAAGATTCATGTTACAAATAATAAATAATATGAAATATAAGACTATACAAACGTCGTGATATTATAAATCCATAATAAATCATATTTCCTATGTTTTTATTATGTATTATAATTAGAATATGTTACATAATTATTTATAATATTTTTATAAAATTAATTTTTTTTATTTATTAACTTTAAAATACTTTAAGTATTTTTACTATATAACTATACAAGGTGTAATAGTATGATATTATAATATAAATACATAATATGATTATTGATAACATTATAAAATTATATGATAATAAAAATATTTTATCGTCAGTTTCCTTACATATTATATCTAAATCATAAAAATAATTAGAATTTAGTAGTTTTATATGATTTAATTATTTTTATACTTGAGATATTCAATTTCTAAGAATAAGTGTTTTTAATTATCAATTCATTTTCATTTTATTCATATTCTTAGAGGAACTTAATAGATATGTGTTTAGTTTCTCTCTAATAAATAATACATATTATGCATGGTATAATTTATTTATACATAGAGTAAAAGAGTAGTTTTTAGTTATAAGACTTTGTGTATTATGAATAATAGGTCCATTATTATAGTATATATTTATACAAATAAATAAAAAATAAAAAAAAAGCGGGTAAGTAGGTATCGCTCTGCTGTATATTAGGGGGTGGGGTGGACCTCAGACTATGGTAGGTTAAATTTGAATGCAATGATAGGTATCATTGTATACGAAAAACGATTCTGAACGAAGATGATTTGTCAGTTTAGGATATATTATATTTAAATATTGTCAAATATTCTATTTTGAAACAAATAGTATAGTTTTTATATGTTACTATGGTTACTATGGCCAACATTCGCATTATGAGCGTATGAAATTTAATTTAAATTTTGAAATATTTCGTATAAATTCGAACTTTAAGCACTTATAAAAAAAAATTGTGACTAACGATTTCGGATTTTTTTTTATCACTTTAAGAACAACTTATAAGAAACCTTGTATTAAATTTTCAAGATTTTCTGGCCACCCGAAAATTTTTTATCGGCATTTGAAGAAAAAAAAACTTAGAAAAGTCGAAAATTTCAATTGTCTATTAGTAGCTTAAAAATGGTCAAAATATTTTGAAAATTTAACTGTAAAGAGATAACCATAATATAAACATTTGGTGAAAATTTCAAGTATTTACAATGATTAGTTTTTGAGTTACAGCAAAATCAAAAAATCGATTTTGTCGAAAAGTGGTTTTTCCGTAAAATTGCCATTTTTCTGTCATTTTAGATTCTGAACGGAGTGATGAATGTATTGATTTTACAATGATGTGTGTTTTTTTTTTTTTTTTTTTTTTTTTTTTTTTTGTGTCTGGCTACAGCATAACTAGTCGAAATAATGCTTCGATTTCAAACTTTGGGGGTGGTTTCCGATGGCAAAGTGGATATCCTTGGTGCATTATAGAGGTGAAAAGTAAACATTTTCCAACAGTTTTCAAAAAAATCGAGAAAAACAAAAAAAAAATGACAGAAAAACGGGAATTTTTACGCAAAACCAGTTTTCGACAAAATCGAATTATTTATTTTGCTATAACTCAAAAACTAATCGATGTAAACACTTGAAATTTTCACAAAATATTTATATTAGCGTTCTCCATACACAGTTAAATTTTCAATGAATTTTCTAATAGTTTTCAAAAAAATCGAGAAAAACAAAAAAAAAAGCCGGTAAGTGAGTATCGCTCTGCTGTACATTAGGGGGTGGGGTGGACCTCGGACTATGGTAGGTTAAATTTGAATGCAATGATAGGTATCATTGTATACGAAAAACGATTCTGAACGGAGATGATTTGTCAGTCCAGGATATATTATATTTAAATATTATCATATATTCTATTTTGAAACTAATTCAAACATTTAAGTAAAAGTTTCAAGATCTTACGTTTAGTAATTTTTTAAAAATAACAAAAATCGAAAATTATTTATTAGTAAAACGTGATTTTACACGTCGTGTATTTTTGATTTCAAATTAAAATTAAAACTTTAAACACTCGTAAATTTTTTTAAATTGAACAATCCTCAAACTTTTTTATAATTATTATAAGCTTAACTTATGGACAGCATAGTATTAAATTTTCAATTCTTAGCTTTAGATAGAAAAATATTTATAAATTTTTAACTACCAAATAGTGAAAAATATTCATGATTTTGACGAATTTTTGTCAATATTTGAACTTCAAATGCTAATAAAAAAAAATTGTGCCTATGTATTTTTATAATTTTTGAATGAGAGTTAGAACAAGTTATGTAGACCCTTCAATTAAATTTTCAAGTAATTTGTCCCAGCTAAATTTTTTTTATCAACATTTATAAAAAAAAAATAAAAAAAAATTGAAAATTTCAATTGTCTATAAATAGCTCAAAAAAAGTCAAAATGTTTTGAAAATCAAATCACGTAAAGAAAATGGCAATCTAAATAACTGGTAAAATTTTCAAGTATTTACGACTTATACTGTTTGAATAACAACAAATATCAAAAATCGTTTGAGGCTAAACCGTTATTTAACGCGGTTTTGTAAAAATTTAAATTTCAATCACTCATAAAAATTTTTTGTTTTAGTCCGGTAGAGTTTTTTTTGCAGATAATTGAAGAAAAATTTATGGAGAACCTTGTACCAAATTTTCAAAACTTAGTTATAAAAGAAAAAAATTTTACGATTTTTCAACCACAAAATTACTTGCCAATTTTCGCAATTTTGACATATTTCGTATAAATTCGAACTTTAAGCACTTATAAAAAAAAATTGTGACAAACGATTTCAGATTTTTTTTTATAACTTTAAGAACAACTTATAAGAAACCTTGTATTAAATTTTCAAGATTTTCTGGCCGGCCAAAAAATTTTTATCGTTATTTTAAAAAAAAATACTTAAAAAAATTGAAAATTTCAACTGTCTATAAATAGCTCAAAAAAAGTCAAAATTCTTTGAAAATTTAACTGTGTATGGAGAACGCTAATATAAATATTTTGTGAAAATTTCAAGTGTTTACATCGATTAGTTTTTGAGTTATAGCAAAATAAATAATTCGATTTTTTTGAAAACTGTTGGAAAATGTTTACTTTTCACCTCTATAATGCACCAAGGATATCCACTTTGCCATCGGAAACCACCCCCAAAGTTTGAAATTGAAGCATTATTTCGACTAGTTATGCTGTACACAGACACAAAAACAAAAAAAAAAAAAAAAAAAAAAAAAAAAACACACATCATTGTAAAATCAATACATTCATCACTCCGTTCAGAATCTAAAAAAAAAAAACAAGCAAATGCAGTGGCCTGGTAAATATTATTAATATATTAAAAAAAACGTATTTTGGAAATTTGTATTCCATTCTAACCTATAGATCTAGATAAAAACTGATATGTATTTGTATTTTTACATATTATTACAGACGATATTCCTTATTGATATACTTAGAGATAATTTAAGCAAATAAGCAATGCCGGTAGAGTTTCTTTCATATTTTAACCTTTTTTTATTTTAATTGGTTTATATAGAAGTAACTCAGTTATATCATATTAATATAATTGTATTCTTTGTATTATTTTTATGTATAATTGTTAATCATAATATATTATTTTATTTATTTTGGAAATTTGTATTCCATTCTAACCTATAGAACTAGATAAAAACTGATTGTAATAATATACGTTACCTATTTAAAAAATAGTAGAGATCAACCTTAAAAAAGCGGGTAAGTGGGTATCGCTCTGCTGTATATTAGGGGGTGGGGTGGACCTCAGACTATGGAAGGTTAAATTTGAATGCAATGATAGGTATCATTGTATACGAAAAACGATTCTGAACGAAGATGATTTGTCAGTTTAGGATATATTATATTTAAATATTGCCAAATATTCTATTTTGAAACAAATAGTATAGTTTTTATATTATGTTACTATGGTTACTATGGCCAACATTCGCATTATGAGCGTATGAAATTTAATTTAAATTTTGACATATTTCGTATAAATTCGAACTTTAAACACTTATAAAAAAAAATTGTGACTAACGATTTCGGATTTTTTTTTATCACTTTAAGAACAACTTATAAGAAACCTTGTATTAAATTTTCAAGATTTTCTGGCCACCCAAAAATTTTTTATCGGCATTTGAAGAAAAAAAAACTTAGAAAAGTCGAAAATTTCAATTGTCTATTAGTAGCTTAAAAATGGTCAAAATATTTTGAAAATTTAACTGTAAAGAGATAACCATAATATAAACATTTGGTGAAAATTTCAAGTATTTACAATGATTAGTTTTTGAGTTACAGCAAAATCAAAAAATCGATTTTGTCGAAAAGTGGTTTTTCCGTAAAATTGCCATTTTTCTGTCATTTTTTTTTTGTTTTTCTCGATTTTTTTGAAAACTATTAGAAAATTTTAATTTTGACCCCCCTAAAGTACCAACTAGATTCAATTCCCTATTCATAGAGGGGCTGAAGTCAAAAATCGGAGCATTATTACTGCTCCAAATGTTGGAGTCAGACACAAAAAAAAAAAAAAAAAAAAAAAAAAAAAAAACACACATCATTGTAAAAGCAATACATTCATCACTTCGTTCAGAATCTAAAAGGTAAAAAATAACAGAATATAGGTACCTATTACTACTACACTAATAAAATATAAAATAAACATAAAATATAATATACCATAAGTACTATTAAATACATTATAATATTAATATAATATAAAATCATTACTTCAGTTTTTTTTCTTACTTGGTAAAAAATAACAGAATACGAGTATATTATGTAATATACTAGGTAATAAAATATAAAATAAAAACTTATTTATAGTCTCCGTAAAAATTTTGGCGCCCCTTGACATATCCCAGGGAGGGCTATTGCCCCTCCGAACCACCCCTTAAATACGGCCCTGCCAATAATCAAACTTTGAATAAATTCATTACTAAAGCGAAATATGAGTGAGTATGCTTGGTGAATCGTATATAGGTAATACATATAATTTTGAAATGACTACGTTGATAACGGATTGACTTTAAAATTACTGACTCGATTTACATGGTGTTTTTTGGTAAACTATAAATAATTTTTCAAAAAATAACTTAGGCTGCGATATATGATCAACTCAACTTTTCCCCCCCAGAAAACGGAGCAGTGAAAAAGTATACTCATGGCGCCATCTGCTCAGTTTTAATTTTATTAAACAAATGGACAGATTCACCCGTATGAAGACAGGTAATTTATAAAGCTAATACATAATAATACATTATGTAATATAAATTTATGTAAAATGTAAACAGTTTACTCAAACAATCTAAACATATTTTTTATTTTCAAGGTTTTTATAATTACTAGATATGCTGTACGTATAGATATTCATAAAATATATACATTTCATTTTATTATGTAGGTACAGTTTTACCAACTTGAAATTGCCTTTTACACTTAACTAAACACTTACTCGAAACAGTTATCATTTAACCAAGTAGGTACCTATACAAACTATTTGATATGTCTTTCTTTTTAGTTAATCTTTATTTTACTTTGAAGACTTACCATTTTTGCTATGTAAATTTACATTACAAAGTATCTTCATAATACACACACATACTTATTACTCGTAAAATATAAATATATAGAATAAAATATTTAATGAATAAAATTTGTATGTTAAATTCTTGAATTCATCTAAAATATTAGTTACCTACATGGCTACGCACATTATTAAGGTTTAATAATATATCTAAATATATAATAAATATATAAGTAATTTTAACAATTAATATGAGTATACATTATTGTTTTACTATTAATAATGTTTAATTTATTTAATAATCTTAGAATTATATAGTATATTTTTGCAAAACATGTTTACCTTGGATTCTCGAATTATTACCATTTACATATAAATGTGTGATCGTTTCCTAAACGATTTTACCTTTTTAACGTTTGCATTTTTATGTTTCAAATCAATAAAATTAAACTATACCCACGCTTACTTACTAGTCGCTAATATCTATAATATATGTATTAATATATTCGTTCTACTCGTAGTTGAGAATTTACAGCAACTTACCACCAAGATTTGTTCCTTTTTATTTCATTATTATTCTACTCTGACAATATTAGTGATGGAAATGGAACTTTTTTACTCTACTAAAGTCATTAAGTAACGTTTGTGGTACTCTTTGAAGCAGCTGTTATAAATGGAATTTTAAATGAGAAAAAAAGATAAAACAAAAAACAAAAGCCCATCAGTTTAGACGTAAAAATAAATGCATAAAAAATGGCACCGGTGGTGTTAAAGGGTCTTTTGTGTTGACCTTTTAGAGCGTAAAAATACCAATTGAGTAGTAAAATCATTTTATATCCTGGAAGAATGTTTTCTTTACCGAATATGGTTATAATTCACAGAGTATGAACTTTGCGTATGTCTATATTTAGTTGATTTCGACTTACCCGAAAATATTTCTAAAAACTTCTCTACTCCGTAATTCCCCAGGAACTTGTAGGTAGGGTCTGGGTTAGAATGCACTTTCACCCTCTTAATCATGAAGCTTATATTGTCTGGTTTGCCATCTTGATTAAAGTCTGAAAAAAGAAACAAATAAAATTAATAACATTGTTCTTATAAATTTTCCTCATTCTCTTTAGTTATAGATTTTTATATTTTTTCATATAATGAGATATTTTTGTAACAATAAAATAAGTTATTGATCAATTTAAATCATATTATTGCTTAAATAAAATATACGACTTATATAGAAAAAGAAATTTCAATATTATTATTCCATATATCCAAAACTATAAAAAGTTATAATAATGGTTAAATAGTAAATAGTGCACCATGTTAATTTTGTAATTTAAAAATTATTTTTATAATTAATATTCCATATCTCATATATTCATAATATTATATTATTTTTACATATTTTATGTACATCGTACATGTGATGACATAATATTTTACGAAATACCAGATTGTAACCTGATAATTTAGACGTACTATACATTTTAATAATTCAATAATACCAGAAAACATAATGTTATGCTAAATTATGCAGGTGCTCGTGCTACCTATTACAAAACCACGTATTTTTATTTTTTATAAGAAATTTATCCTTATTAATGAAGCAAAAAACCAAAAAATTATACATGCAAATATGAAACCAAAGAAGAAATAAAATTATTATTACTTGTGAATAAAGCGTAGCATTTATAGTATCTGCTCAACTAATATATAGTATATAATAATAATATTATATTAAGAATAATAATAAGAGGATGTTATAGCAACTATTGCCGTTGTACCAATAATTCAAATATTATAAAATAATATAAATAAAAATAAAACCTTGTTTCGCATGTTTAATACGATAGGCTTTAATTAAAATTTTGAATAACTTATGTAATCAGAGTATTGTAAAAACCTTTATTTATTATATTATTTTACATTACTTGGACCTTAGACAACTTAAACTACCAACATATATTTATATATATAAAAAAAATGTATTATATTACAAAATATTCTTTATGTTTTAAAATTAAAATATAAAAAAACTAACTACATTATGTGATTTTACAAAAAAAATAAAACATACTAAAATTACTAGTGATAGAATTACAGAAGTTTTTTTATATATTGCCCATTGGAGAGTTGGAAAATATTAATACTAAAACACATCTTCTTATAAAAAAAATTAAATTATACCTAAGTTATTATAAATTATCCGAAAAAAATATTATAGTTTTAATCACAACCCAAAGGCAGTACATATCTACTCCCTATGTTAGAATATTATGAAATATTTTATTTCTTATTTAACTTTTTGATAAGTCGTAACTCACATTATAAATTCTTAAGAAAATATAGTATGAACCATTGTTGCTTTAGTTTAAAAAATTTAAGGTATCCTTAAATTTTTTACTATGAGAAATATATACATTTATACAATGAAAACCGAACAACTGAATCTAAATTCTTTGTAATGTACAATAATAAAATTGAATAAGTATAATAATATATACGTTTCATTATTTTTATCATCGTTATAATTTATTACTACGTCTTATAATAGTTATTAAGTTTTATAACATATTATAGACAGTAGGTAGTTACGTAGTAATATTAATAATACAATATATGTATATACTGATATTAATTTTAAATTCCTTGATTAAAATAATATATCTCAACTATCCTACGATAGTTTGGTATACTGATAAAGAAAAAATAAAGAGACAAAGGTTAGATTTATTCAGAATTTGTCCCAGAAAACACTCAATGGTTTAATGGAAATTTTGAATGGTACTCGTTTCAATAGAACAAATATAATAAAAAGTCAAACGAAATTCTCTGTATAGTAAAAAGAAAAAAAATCTATAAATTCTCGTTCTAAAAGTATTTGCGGTAAACAGTAGTCTAAATAAAGAATCTTTAAGAAATTGTTTAATTAACAAAAAAAAAAAAAACTAAAGAATATAAAGTGGATCCGCGACCAACCTGAAAGTATCTCTGCTGTTTAAATAAAAATTGATAAAATTTGATTAAGGTTAGTAATTATATATTTGAATTTATTTATAAACAAAAACAAAAATAATACTATTATAGTTATAGTTATAATTATCTATAATGATTTTTGGTTAGTAATTTATTACGCAATGCGCATATTCCCATCATACACACAATTTATGATTTTTAAATTTGACAATAGCTATATCATAATAATAAAATTTACTAAAAATTAATACATTTACCTAATTATTAAAAAAATATATTTTATGTGTTTTATAGTTTCGTTAAAAATTAAATTAAGCGTGATAAACATTCACTAATTAGAAGAGGATTAAAGGAAATCTTAATGGAAAGCCTTTAAAATGGAGTTTACCCTAGGGGCGAGAAATAGTTTCAGCACGTCTACAGATTATACGATGTAATATATGACGTTCATTATCTTAATTCAGTGTACGGACAACCAGGATTTTCGTAAAAATTACAATTCCAATCTAGTGGAAGCTCCTGCTTAATATTTATAACTTGGGTCCGGGTTTTGACTGCTTATAAAAACAAAGGCGGGGTAAAAATAAAATATTCATATGGTCTCATAAATACAGGCGCGAAATGATTACTTAACTTTGGTTTCCATTTTAGAAAACTGTATAAAATATATTAGCAAAAGACAAAACTAATAAAATGTTTTCCAAAACTTTGTTAGTTATTCAAAAATAAATAAATATATATATACATTTATGATTTTTTTTAAGGTTATTCAAGTGTTATTTTTGTTGTAGTTTTTTTTTATCAATGATTTCTGAGTTTAATTGTCTGACGGAGCCCTATCCATCAATTGGAGTCAACAAATATGAATAGAAGTATAATAATAGTATTTGTTTAATTCATTAATTAATTTAAAACTGTCTCAATAATTCCCGTCGGTTATCATATTTTTTAAAATTATTACTATTAAAACTATTTACATGTATTTTACACAATATTAAGATAATACTATTTATAAAACCAATAAATAATACATTAAAATACAGGGGCGTGCCTAGGGGAGGGTGGTGTACCCCGCAAAAAATAAAATAATTATTAATATATAATATTATGTAATATATAAATTCAATGCCACATTAGGTTATATAATAGAAATTGTATATTTTGTAAACAATAAATTGTAATAATAATGTTATTAAGCCACGTTAGAGATTAGTATAGAAGATCAAATTAATTCACTATTATAAGAATATTTGTTTTCTTTTTTACAGAAAGCTTACACTTGTAGGTATATAATTTACTAATTCAAATTCAAATTGTAAGTCAACTTACAATATCCAAAAATAATATTAAAAATTATTTTAGACGTAAAAAGGAAACTCCAATGGATTAAATTAAAAAATGGACTACATATATTTTAAGAATTAAAAATACGAGGACTTACATTTTATTATTTTAATGATCAATTTTATGCGCAACCACATATTTTGATGTATATAGTATATATTATGTATAAAAACAAATTATATTATTTATATAAATATTATGTTTTGTATTAACTTTTTTATGAGGAAATTAGCTTAATAAGTAATAGAAATAGAAATTTTGTATATATAATTAAAAACTAAAAAACAGTCGAAAAATAATAAATTTCATTATACTCGTAATAATGAAACTGTCGGTACCTTGAATAAAAAAAAAATGACGTATATTTTAATGTTTTAGTCACGGTTTTCTCTTACAGGCTCTAGAGTTAACTATAATGTATATTGTATATAATTATAACATCAACATTTATTGGTATAATATTATACACTAGAGCTCTTTATTTTAGATATACAGTGGAGCTATGAATGTATTAGTTCTAAAATAATGTGTGTGCTTCTTTTATATCTTTCGCTGCCTTTTGGAATAGTAGGAATGCTTATATTTTAAATTTAAAGGGTGTTTCACACTATGAAATTGGATCAAATAAGTGGTTTAAAGAAGTTAAAACTTAAAACTGGAAAAAAAAATAACCATAAATATATCATTATGCTATTTATATTTATTAGAAATGTTTGCCTAATTCTTTTAGTTTCTTTTTCTATTCATGTATGATAAAATTTATGTTATCCAGTAAAACAAAATATTTAAATATAAATTTATATAAACAATTAATATTCTACATTTTTCAAAATTCATCAAAATCACAGACATTTTAAAATATTAAGATATTTACTTTAAAACCCATTGGAATTCTTTAGATCAATTTAAAACAAATTATTTTTTCACAACACTACAAAAAATATATATCTTACTCATTTTCAATTTCGTGTCATAGAATGTGAAAAATATTGATATTTTTATAATAAATATTACACTTAATAAGGAAAATAACTAAGAAATATTCGAAATTAATAATAAAAAAATTCGCAAATGAAGGCTATTGGTGTTAATTATTATTTTTATGTACCGATTTTTAATTTAAACTAATACATTTAAAGATTTGATTAAGTGGAAGATCAGGTAGATCTTTATGTTTTTCTTCTTACATTTGACGGATTTGGTTCTTCAAGTCTTCAATATCATTGTAAATTATTGAATAGTAATTCAATGTAGTTTAAAACATAGTTTAAAAATATAATACTATATAATAATAATAATCATACTGCGAGAGACTGATAAAGTAAAAGCGGTTCATTCTCTTGTGTTAAATTAAGATTGGCAAACATATAATTATTATTAAGAAAAGTTTGAAATACATTTTTTTTTAATAGTGTGTGAATTTAATGGTTTTATAAAGTTTGCAGAATATTGTATTGTAAATGTATTTATGTGAATGAAATATATATACTTTAAGAAAGTTATATTACTACATCAACCATTGTCATAATGGTTCTTCGTTCATATTGAAATCGTCAGCGATATTTTAGTGATACGAAAAACAATAGTTAAAGCGGTAAAATAAATGATAAATAGGTACTGTTTGATGAATATTTATTAATATTTATTTATTAATATTTATTTATTATATTTATTAATATTTTAATAAGGTAATCGCTTCATAAATGTTCAAAGTATCCATCCAGACTAAAAATATTACTGTAGTTGAATGCAATTATTGGTTAATATATATTATTAAATATAACATTTTCAACAATATAACTACGAATCTAAGATAACCTAATGTATTTAAATAAATAAATTTCGTAAAATAAAACGATTATTGGGTTACTTACATAATATTATTATATTAAGAATATAAAAATTAAAATTGATGATTCTGTTTTGTATGCCTCCTTAAATATTAATTTAATAAACTAACGAGATTGAGATGGTAATTGACTATTTTTTATCAGGTAACATTAAAAATAGATACCATAAGTATAAGGTGCAATAATTTAATATTAAAATTATTGTATAGATATATCAATAATTTTCAATGCTGTATATTTTCTTGGGTTAAAAAGTATATGTCAATTAAACAACTTATGGAAAAAAAAAACGATCAACTAAAAATATTATTTTTAAATTATGTCAAGTAATAATAATAAGTAGTCTGAAAAGCTACCTACCACATATAGTCCAACCATATAAATTATTTTATATGCACGTTATAAAAATAGAAAAAAATCTCATAATAGCCGATAGGTTATAACTTATAATATATCGCGGTGTATACATGATTATTGCCAAACTAATAGGAATTACTTTTTGACAATTAATATATTATCTACATAATTAAATTTTTTTTAACAATAAAGTTCCATTAAAAACTTAGGTACAATACACATAATGCACTATCGTTAAGGATTTTTGAGTTACAAAAGCGGTCGTCAATTTCAAGAAATTTGGCGAACGCAGATGAAAATTTAAAATGTTTAATCATACAATTCAATGGGAATAGCTGCAGATACACTCGAAACTTAATCTTTATAAAGACGTCCTATTATATATACACAATACACATACCTTATACATATATAATACCTGCGTATATTACACAGCAATATAAATATATATATATATATATGTACGCTTATGCCTTATATACATAAAAACGTTGAAAAACCTTTTATCCGTTGCTTTTTTTATTCAATTAATAACGGCAACAATACATCGGTGTTCTCAGAGAGAGTCTTCTTATAAAAAAACATGCTCGCCGAGTGTTTTCCATCGTTTTCATTTTAGAAATAAATAATTCTCGAAACCGAGTACCGCACCACCAACATTCATCCACATCTACACTCGGTGCTCACTCGATCAAAGCGAGTGGATATTATACGAACACACGCACACACATACGAAAAATGTATGAATGTATTTAATAGCTACGGTAATATCTCACGATGGTTGGATGGTTGTAATGAAGAAGATAATGATGATGATGATGAAAAAACGTGATGCTGCTGGGTACATATGTATATTATTGATACATACATAGTTATGATTAGGGAAAATAAATAATAAGTCTTTAACTTTTGCAATACGTAGTGTTCCAAAATCCTAAATACCTGGTAAAATCTAATGTATATACAATACATTTTTATAATAAATAAAATATTTATTAATTATTAAGCAATGATATTTTTATAGATAAGCTGTGTATGAATTTATTTTATTTAACTATAGTAAATTAAAAATCAATTTAATGTTTTATAATAAATTAAACTATTAAGATATTATTTAGTATTTTAACATTGATAATTATTACCTGATGAAATTTTACTAAAGTTTGTTAGGATAGAACTGCCGTGGATAATGGTTATATGGTACAAACGGTTCATTTTTAATTTTAATTATTTGGTATTGATAAATTATGTATTCAAAACTAAACTGTCTTGCTTAAAAATAATGCATAATATACTTTGTAAAAAATGATTTTGATTTTAACATACATTGCGATAAAAATAATTGTTATTTATATTGTAAGATCCTTAGAACCAATTAATTTATATAAATTTTAGTTGTAATTACGTATACAATTAAAAAATAGTTACAATTTAAAAATGTTGGTCATAACAAAAATACATTTCATTACGTTTAAAATTAATAATTTTTGTGGTCGATTGATTCAATATTATTTTATTTTACTATTAAAATTATTTGAAAAGGTGGCAAGCATAATTTAGAATAATTTACGTTCGTAAGTCTTCGTTGTAAAAAAACATAATATACAACGTGTACGCATATATACCTATATATTACTTTTAGGTAAACGTATAGGTATATTGGCACGCAAGACCGATCGGTAGTGTACGTTTAAAAAGTTTGTTTCATCGCAGGCGATGGTGGAAGTGGTGTCGGGTGGTATTAAATAATGAAATAACACAATCTCAACTCAACGCGCGTCTCCATCGTTATCGAACGGAAGTCACCGGAAAATGCAGCAAGGTTTAGGTCACGCGAACGGCGTCGATGGTGGCTTGGCGTGAAAACGACATTAATCAAAGAGCACCTATACAATCATATACACATTACACACGCATACACACTATATATGTAGTTGAAAATTTCCCCAAAACACCTCCACCTATAATAACCTACTCCTTGCTACCGTCTTACTACTTAAGCATCATCTTCATACACGCACACCATACTAAAACGTAGGTATATTTTTACGTATACTCGTACACATCAGTATTGCCAGCAGCGGCAACTTTCGTTCCACAGGCCACCCCACGATGTATATTGTACAGGATCGGAACGATCAAGCACCCAAAACGTGACTCCTTGGAAGGGCTGCTCTATATAAACGCGATTATATAGAAAGTTTGGATTGCTATTTTGAGACCGGTGGCGCTGTTCCTTGCCAGCAATTCCACTCGCTACGCTTTTCCTCTTCCACCTTTTCGTTCTTAACAAAGATTAGTTGGTCTTTCTCCTGCCACACGTCTATTTGATTATGCTCTCGTTCTCTTGAACGATATTATTTTTATTGTTATACCAATCAATCTTATTCAATTGCCACTAATTCTTTAGCTGTAAGATGCATACTCACACGTACAACTAGAAATTGAATTTATTTCATGAGGTTTATTAAAGTTTAAAAAATTCACACATGTGAAACGATAAATAGGATAAGATAAATTGAATGACTCGACTTAAAAATATATTTTAAAATGCAATAAGATAAGGTAGGTTACGTTTTAATAAATTAAAGAACGTTCTGTTTTAATTAATTTTTAGTCATAATAAAATGTTATTAGAAACCTCAGATGAGTAAGTAAACACATTTTATCTAAACATTTTTTTAATTTATATGATTTTTTCTTCTACGAGTATTAAAGTATATTTTTATAAAAATTTTATAAAGTTAATGATTTAAAAAAATTAATATTATTGAAATATATAAGTTATAGTTTAAAGGAATATATTATAATTTAAAAGTATTAATCAACGAAGAAATTTCTCAAGTTCGTAAAAAAAATAAGGAAATATTATAAAATAAAAGCATTTTTAAGATAAATGGCCTAAAAGTGAAATCGGGCCATGGTCATTTGAAGAAAAGTGTTCACGATATATTGGTTTTACAAAGATAGCTTCTTCATAAATAAAAATCAATGAGGCGAAGTATAAAGTCTCTCCATATCTTGTTTATGCTCCAAATTCTTAAACAAGTTTGACATAATCTGTTTGGGTTAAGCTTCCAAAATCGCGAAAATGCAGATAGGTCAGGGGTTAAGATGTTGATATGTAACGTAAATGATGGACGATGGTGTATTTATGATATATATATATATATTATATATTTACATATCAAACAGATTTAATACCTGTTATTTCCTTTGAGAGTTAAGTCCAGAACTGCATAATAAGCTATTGAGTTTAAGTATAAGAAATTATTCTCAGAAATATTCTCTTTCGAATTGGTTGGACTTAAGTTACTTTCTATAAGAATATTATTAATTACCACTTTACAAAACTAGCTATTTTTGTTTATTTTTCAAGAAGATACATAATCCTTATTAAACAAAATTATGATGAATAAATTTATGAATTACAACTGATATAAATAAAATAAAAGGTAGGTGCATAAAATATAAAATTATATAGGATCTCACCTTGTAAATAGTAAATAAATATTACGTGAAATATATATTAAGTTATGTTAATTTTAATATTATTATAATATATTCATATGGATAAATAACAATAATCTGATGATTATGAGTTTAAGTAGAAGCTTTTATTAATGTAAATTCAAATATTAAAATAAAAATGACTGTATAAGAAATAAATACATATTTTAGTATAATTTCTAACAAAGCATTACGTATATAAAATATATATTTTAATTCTTCGTAATGTGTTATAACTTATTATTAGTTGTTATAGTATTTTTTTTTTATTTGAAAAATAATATTAATAGATACCTACTTACCATACTATATTATATGAATATCCTAGGTATTTCATGATATATTACAAAGATAATTATTACTTGCTACTTGCAAGGGATAATAAATAAATATAATACATAATATAATATGATACAGTTTATCAAGTCTTATATGCTTCACTAAACATCTCACTTTAATGACCTTAGAAATACGGTTTTCAGTGATTGATAGGGAAACTTAAGTCTTAGGTCTTAGATTTTATAAACTAAAAAAATAAATTATTTGTCAAATTTTAAATAGTTATCTCAATATATTTTTGGTTTAGAACTATGGTAGATGAATAAAAAATTCTTGATACAATTAGTTTGTATTTATATACAATAATAAAATAATAATTTAAATTTAAAATAAGCAAAATGATATTGTACAATAACAATTAAAAATGTAAAATTTTTCAAACATTTATAAATCCAAATTCATTACCCTTGGTTTTCATGTTAAGCCATATTTAACCTTAGGTTATCTGGCTCATTTGAGATATTTAGAAGTAGGTACTAGTGTAATGAAACAAGTCCGTATATGTAATAAGAATTTTAAATTCAATGGTTTGTTGACAGCATGTTTAATCAAAGCGTATACAAATATAATTTTTGTATACTAAATACGTAAGAATTCATTACTTCATCTCATTAAAAAATCAACAAGATTATTTTAAGATGGATAGCAATGGATATTTTAATTATTATTAATTAAGTCTCGTAATACGCATTAACATTTAGCACATTTAAATTAAATATATTTTCATTAATTTGAAAATTTAAATCGTAAATTAATAATTATATACTTAAAAAACATTAACATGAAATTATAATTTAAATTTAAAATATATATTATTAATATAATTAACGTTATTTATTTACTTTTGAGCATTTCAGAGAGAAATTATTTGTTAAAAGGTTAATATTTATATTAACATTTTAATGTTACATCATACATATTTTATATACTTTAAATTTATATTTTAATTTACAAGTTGATATAGAAATAGTAATACACATAAAAACCTTACATTTATGTACTTATAAATCGATATCAGTAATCGCTTCATAACGTTATTATATGGTCGTTATAAAAACAAATGTATGTGCATACACTAGGAAAACTTCAAAAGACCTTAGTAGTATACGTATTTGTTTACAAGAATGAAAAACTAGCGGGCTAAACCATACTACTTTTTAGTTATTGTACACCTACGCGTGCATCACAATCCTGGACACATTTAAACGTAAATATCAAAGAAAAGAGAAAAATACAAATAGTTTTAACGGATTTATTTGCAACGAATAATCAAATAAATTACATAAATATACAAGTACCTATATACAAAGGACAACAACAACGACGAAGATGAACGAACGAATTAAATACTCGAGTTTAAATTTTTGTCGACTAACTATAAATATATGCGTCACGATTGTTTGAATAAAATAAACTATAAACGACGAAGCAACATTCATTTATGAAAATTTAATTTCGTTAACAATATTATGTATTTATTGAGATGATATATGTAAGCCTGCTGTGGAATTTCAAAAAACTTGGTAGGTACGTTTCAATATTAATTTTGGTGATAGATCTCTTCATTGGAAACTGGTAACATTCGGAATCCTCAAATTATATTCATAATAATATATAGGTATAATTTATATTTCATATAAATAAAAATTCGTCGCTTACGATGTAAATTATATATTTGGTTGATGATATTAGTTTAGAATTTTGTATTATTTACATGAAATATTAATAAAGCGTATAACTAACAACACTAGTGGGTTATATCGATATATCAAGTTATAACTACAAGGTCTTATGTTTTAGCCCGCCAAGACATAAATATGTGCAATAATGTAGGTATATACTAATAATTATATAATATGAATTTAAATACTGTATTTAGGGTACCTAATTATCAGATAATCTGAACTACGAAATCATGGATTATTATTTATTTTATCAAATACTTAAATTTCGTAAGTTAAACACGTCTTATATACATCTTTAAATTATAATACTTGATTAAATACCATTGGCCATATTATTTTATTTTTATTGTTAGTCAATTTATCCATATATCAACTTTTGATTTTTAAATCACAACTTCTACATTTATAATTTCATATGCTGGAGAAGAGAATTTTTCGAAAAGTATTAATGTATAAACTATGTTAAATATTTAACTTACAATTATTTAAATATTTAAATTTTCTTTCATACTTAAAAACCCTTGTTATTTTTAGAAAATTTGCGCTCATGTGTACACTAAAAGTCTAAAATATTATCCACTACATTTCATTTATCAAGATAGAAAAATTAGCGTATTCATATATATAATAAAAGAATGTGATGTACTGTAGTAAAACTTTCAGTGACACTTGACACTACTTCAAAGATTCGAACTCGGTTCATAATATAACATACGACTGCTATCGAGCGTTTATTATTAATCGAAGATTTCTTGATTGAAAAGATTGAAATGATTTAAATCTAGACTTAGATTTGGTGTTTTTTTGGCGTGACTGTGTATTGATGAAGCACTAATTTTTATTTTTTTATAACATCTAGAAAGGTATGATCACTATAACGTTTGACCGATAAAGCGGGAATTACTTTCTTATTCACCCTGTATAGGTCATTTTACCGAATTTAAGAATGTCATCCTAAAGAATATTATATCCTAGTGCAAAACACACATTTTATTTTTTTAAATTCAACGTAACTCACCAGTGTTTCTATAAATGGCATTCACCCTCTGCACGTGTCTAGTCATAACTTCGATGCACGTCTCTTCCCTGCCGTACTTCTCGTAGAACAGGTGGTCGGCCTGCAGGTACAGCATGCACGTGGTCTTCCGGTTGTCGACAAACCCACCCAGCCCTTTCTTGCGGCTCTCGAACGGATCGTAACTGCCGCTGTCGTCTACCACCAGATTGCTGCTGGCCTCGTCACCGGCCCCGGTCATCTTGCGCTGGTCGTTCGGGTCGTACCAGTTGGGCTTTGGCACGGACGTTTTGCTGGAGGCCGACTGTCTGCTCCGGTTGACTATGGTTCCATTCGGCGATCGAACCAGTATCACACCTTCTGTGTCGTACGTTTGGTTCACCAGCCTCTCCGCGTCGGCGTGCCCGTTTTCGGCCGACCGTCGTCCGCGCAGCGCCTCCGACCGACAACCACCGCCGGCCGCCTTTGGGCCGTCTACGTCTGACAACCGGTACACGATGCTGTGGTATGGCAGCGGCGACCCATCGCCGTACCGCGACGAAGGTTCTACGAAGAATTCTTCAGCGGCCGTGCTGATGGTACCGTCGAAAAGTCCGTCGGATGTTACGATGCCACGCACAGTCACCGTCTCCTCGTCTGCAAAATCCAATCACCGAATTGTTATATAAACATTATAATATACTATATAATTATACATTTAATACGACGCCCATACACCATCCCAACCTGATAGAGTTGTTTCGGGTTTTTATTTTTGTGAGGAGTAGAAGGGGGAAAGTCGTAGTCGATTATTGAAGAAAAAAAATTGAAGTTTGTTGTTTTTTAGTTAGTTAAAACGAAAGTACGTTATCGTCGTATAAATACTAGTGTTTTCAACGTTCGGCTACGACATAATATAACGAAAACAGTGTGTTGTTTTTTTGTTAAAATCCACCATGTTTAACATCAATTTGTAATTACGGTCTAACAAAAAAAAAAAAAATTCAGATATACGGTATTGGTGTGTGTAACGCGTGCGTCGTATATAGACTAAGTTATTTCTAACACGTGGATAAATGTTAATAAACACAAATCCTTAATGGCATGTCGTGTGTGAAAAACGTCCTGTGCGTATACCTCTAACAAGCGTTTAAGCTACAATAAACGCTATAATTATAAGCTGTCATTGATTATACATTTAACCTAATTTAAAAGATTTAAATTAAGATACAGATAACGTGTTATGTGTGTAATGGCACCTACGTTTAAACCACAGTTATTTATATAAGCTATAGTAGCTATATTTTATGTTTTGGTATGACAATTTTACATAAAGATAATTATATAGATATGTATTTAAATAAGTAAGTTTTTTTATATGAAATTATGTTATTTTAAATTATTACGTTAATTTTCATAATGTATAAATTAAGTTAAATACTCGCCAATCTAGTTTATTATTAAAATAAAATAATTAAAAAATCGAGTATTATTTTGCTTTAAATATCATATCAATAATATGATGTAGGTATTTCAAAAATTTCTGTTGATAAATTTTAATATAGGTACATAGATAAAATAACTTCTTGATTACACAAATAATCACTAAACATTTTTTTAAAGAATTAATGACCCATAATATTATTAGTTCACTAAATTTTAGTAATAAATTAAATTAATATGTTCTTTATACAAGTATTTATTTGTAAAAGTTTTTTTTAAATAATAAGTTATATAGTATAGTTATTAAAGTTATAATATAATTGCATCATAATAATTAGATTAGATTTAGATAAAATATTAAATGAATTATATAAATCATAAATATAGCAATGAATGAGCAATAAATATATTGATTCTATCAATAATAATTAATATGCTTTGTGTGTGTATATGTTTGTAATAAATAACTAACAAAATACTTCAATTTTCAACTTTGTAAGTGGTTTCTTATAGAAAATTGAATCTAGTTTGTACTTTGAAGAAGGGCAAATTAAAAATTTCTTAGTATCTTTTAAAATAATTTTTATTGGTATCTAAAACCATTTTCCAATAAAATGTATTATTTTTTTTTTATATATAATTCAAAAATAAATAACTAAAAATGTTTGAAATTTTAATTCTATTAATTCTTATATAGTATAATTTTCAAAATATTTTGACTCTTTTTGAGCTATAGGTATAAACACTTTAAATTTGAATTTTTTTTTTATAAATATCAATTACAAAAATTTAATGATTAAAAACACTTGAAAATTTGATACAAGGTAAATTAAATTAAATTAAACATCCATTATAATGATTCACTCGACACTTACTCTGAAGCTGAGCCGTACCCACTTACCTAACTTTTTTATAATTATTTCCATGAATATATTTTTAATGAAATTGGATATTTATAGTTTATGAGATATTGTTCGAACTTTTAAAGAAGGGAAATATTTTAATAATTTTTATATTGTAATTGCAATATACTACTATACAAAGTTAAATATTTATTTTTAAATTTCAAACTTCTATTTATTAAAAACCATGAATAAACAAAATAATTTCCAATTATAAACTTTAAAATAATCTGTAAAAAATAGAATTATGGAGTATACAAAATAAATAAAATAAGTAGTACAATGTGTACAAATTTATATTGTTAATTTTTATTTATAAGTACTTGTTTGAAGATTGACGATCGATTACTTCACAAAAAATATCAAATGAAAATAAAACCAAACTAAAATAAAATCATACAATTACAAAAATAAATTTAAAATATTCATACTTCTTTTTTACACGTTTGAAAATTTGTGAATTATTTATTCTCACAGAATAATAAAAGATCGATATATTGAAACTTATAGAAACAATGCACAGCGCCGTTAGTTAATAGATATTACATAAGACACGTTTAAACCGGGTTCTATTGCTCACTGCGTATTATTGAATCAAGAACACTTTCCAACTTACAAGATTTGGATAATTTACTTACACCCTACAATCCAATGACCCATCAGTAACCAATCATTTATCATAATCCATGTATTTAAAAAAAAATGTATAATAAAAAAATGAACCATTGTTTGTTGATTAATTAAATGTAGAGACTTAAAACAACATAAAAAATGATTTGTAATAAAATCTCCTTTCACCTCTCATCAAATAAGTCACTGACTAAGGTTAACACTATACTAATTTTGAGATTCGGATACTGATTGTTCCATTTCACATATTTTATATTACTATATATTGCACTAAGATTTTTTTACTCATCTACAAGATATTACTTATTGTTTATGTTTGACATAATTTAATAAAATATTTCAAATAAACTAAAAATAAAACAATAAATAATATGTACCCTACAAAGTGGTTGTTATTTAAATGTTGAATTATTGTCACATAACGAACTAGAGACAAAACACGTAATATACTAATATAATATACTAAAAAATATAACTCTTAAAGGATAAATTATATGTATATTATATATTTATATGATACACTATCATGTCTATGGAAACAGTTGTATGAAAGTGTATTTGAGTAATTCCTGTACATCAAAGAAATTCTAAAAGATTTTTTGAAAGTAAAAATGCAAAAACTGATATAATGATAATTTTTTATTGTTTAATCTTAAACTCATTATCTCATGAAATTGAACAAGTTAAATAAAGAAAACATTCAATCTGTTTTTAATAATTTTGTCTTCGTTGAGTATAAAATCGAATAGACATTTTCAAGTAACCCAATTTATTTTTGCGCATCATAAACTCTCGTCAACGTAATCAGGTTATTGTTTGGTTCACTTTTTATCCAATCGATAGTGAATTTTATTTTATGTAAAAACAGACATTTGAATAAAAAATTACTTTTTCCGTAAATTATTTATTTTACAAACGGTGTTTTAAGGAAATACCAACTACCCTCAAACTTAATTTGCATACGTCAATTTCACGAGGTACATAATTAAAAAATATTTTTCTTATTTAATGTCATTGCGAATGGCAGACGAAATATAGTACTCTATGAACCTATAACAATTTATTGTTCAATTTGTAATACAATAATTTAAATTTTCCTCCAGCTACAATATTTAAAAAAAATATATATGAAATTCTAATTTTAACATTTAATTTAATTTAAATAAATCTAGGGTTGTAAATTATTAGTCTAATATTTACAGCGATGTTTTTGTAGAGTAGACTACTCTTTAAAAATGTCAATCTTCACAAAAACCAAAATTTTTCAAGTATTTTATACTATTGTATTCTTATACTAAAAATTTCATAGCAATTGTAAGAATTAATTTATATACACAGTATATCGTGTTCATACAAGGTTAGTGAGAGTAAAAAAATACTAAATACTAGTATATTTACTAATAAGAAAATGTGAACTTATATTTTTATTAATTAGAGGAATAAAAATAAATATATATTCAAGTTATGTAATTTATGATAAATAAAGTATCCATGTAACATTATTATATCTTAAAGGAATTAACACCAAAATTCAATTTATAATAATTATAGCATACACTAAGAATTAAGATAACTCATAATCTAATGCCTAGAACCACCCTTTATTAATAAATAAAAATTAAAAAATTATTACTGACTTATTTTTAAATACATCAGCAAATCGATTTGATTTTATATGTATATTATACGTACAGTTAGATTCAGCGTGCATATTCATTCCCATTTTTATTGTAATAATAAATTTATCCAAATCCTGTATATTAGAATTTTTAAATAAAAATATAGACCATATTTTTTAATGTGTGTCTTGTGTTGATACAAACTTATGTGTTACAAATGATAACCTATTTTTTTTACTATAAATTATTTAGTAAATATTTTTTTTGAAAATAAATTAGATATAAAAGTGTTTATTGTTTATATAATATATTAAAGATAATAGTCCTTGAAAATGGTATTATAAATATAAAAACAGATATAATATTAGATCTAGAATCGACTATACTCGCATAATTTTTATAAATAATAAATTAATAAATATTAATAGAACAATATAAATTAGTAAAATGTTTAGTTATCATTATAGCCCCTAAGTCCCTATTTCTTCCAAACTCATTATTATGTACCTAATATTCTTAATATACAAAGTTTAATAAGTCAAAAACTACTAGTTCGAATTTATTTTAGTATATCAACATTTTCAAATAAATCATCTATTTAATAATTTACAATAGAAAAAGGAGAGGGGGTTCTCATATGAAAAACAGAAGTTGGGTATCTCTATAAAATACTCCCAAGTTGGTACAAAATCTCAAGAATTTTAAAACATGGTCTTAAAGTGAATTTAAAAATTCCTAATATCAGATTTTGAATAACTGAATTATTGAAAACTAAAATAAGTAAGTATTTGACATCAAACTTAAGACATGAAAACAGCGACTTTTATACAGGTGAAAAAAATCATAGCAATGACAATGTAGCCTATTACAACAGTAAGGTATGTCTCACATGTTTATTCTAGTTATCACAAATTATATGGGTATAATAATTACTAATTATTAAGTACAATCGCTGCAGTCTAGTTGCGGACTAAGTATTATATAGTAGGTATCTGTAGGTAAACCGTAGTTACCGATACCGAAAAACATTACAGTAAATGTAATTTAAAATTGTCCACCATTTGACCGCACAGGTAGGTATAACACACGAATACTCCAGATTATAATATATAATTTTCGAAAATAAATAGGTATAAAAAAATCCGGGAACTTGCTCTGCTGTATAAGAATAGGTGTCGAGTATTCTTGTCATTATAATAGATGTGTTAATTTTAATTTAATAATAAATAATTGTATACAATGAAAAACGATTCTGAACAGAGATAGAATTGAGTTTATATTTCTAAAGATGTTTTGTTATTTATTTAAATTTATACAAGTATACGATTTTCAATTAGTATTCCAATAGATTTAGGTTAAACTAATTTTTGTCAAAAACAAATCGTAATCAATTATAGTGAATATTATTGTAATAATGTCTACAATGTATCTATAATATATGAATTACGAACAGATTAAGACAACAATCTAAATTATGTATGCAAACGCCTTATTAATTTAATGAATACATGCAAGTATTTTCCGAAAATACTGAAAATATTAGATTGTGTATTAGACTTAAAATTAAATTTTAAATGATACTTAAATGATACTATATATATTTATTGTACATATAATGAATGTAATATTTAATTAGTATATTTTTGGTATGCCAACAATAGCGTTACATAGGTGAGAGACGATCAATTTTAAAACGTTATCACATATTTTGTCTGTATCTTTTATGTAAGAACTGAATTAAAAATAAAGTGAAAAAAGTAATACATGCTGCTACTGTCAAACCGGTATGTGTGAACTATGTTATGTTGCGTTTTGTGGATGTAGATAAGAAAAAGAGATGCAATACAGAATCTAACTAACTAAAAAACAAGTTTAAAAGTTTTAAACCGTTTTTCTGTTATGTGGAGTAAAAAAACAAAAGTTGTTAATCCTATACTAGAAACTAAAATCAATACAGTATTACGCAGTCCTTTAAAAATGTGAATATTATTGTTATATTATTTACACTTCATATTTCAGTGAAACTTCCATGTAACGAAGTCGAATAAACAAAAAAAATTGTAATATGGAGGAATTCGTTAAATTAATTGAATTACATTTTATTTAAAAATGAAGGTCGTAGTTCTTAAAAATATTTCGTTAGACAGAAAATTTCTTAAGATAGAAGTTCGTTGTATGAAAGTTTCACTGTATTATTATAAAGTGTGGTATTTAGGAAAGGATCAAATATATTATACATTGCACTTTACACGTCATGGATTATTATCAATAAATAAAAACGGGTCAGAAAAATACAAATATATTGTCTGATGTTTTATGTTCTTTAATTACATTATTGTGTGTGTCTGTACTATATAAATTTAGTAACAATAAATAATATAAATATTAAAGTTGATATTTTTATAATACATTGATGTTATATTATGAATATCTTCTAAAAGAAAAAAAAATTTCCCGTCCAAATTTCAGTCACTAGATATACACAATTTTTAACTGTTATACAAACCAAGTAAATTTTTTATAGCAATACAGTTTCGGTAGAACTTAAAAATACATTTATGTATTTGATAGAGTTTTGAATAATTACATATATTAAAGATGATATTAGGAATATGTATCAATCATTAAAAACAAAGTTCAAAAAGTTTTAAACGTTTATTAATGAATAATTAGTAACTAGAGTAAACTTTTAAAAAGTTTAAATTTTAGAATAGTGATTCAATTTATTTTTGTAAAGCTAATAAGTAAAATAATAAATTCGGTATATTATATTTTAGTTAATTTAAAAAAGTAAAAATTATTTTAGATAATTCACAAAACAATACTCTAACGATACGTAAAATTATTAAATTTTTAAATATTAATTTATAATACAGTATTTTATAACAATTTACTTAATTAAATTACATTATTTATATAGGTACAGCTATCATCCGTTTTAAAACATTAATATTTAAATTTGATATTAATGAAAGTGATAAAAAAAAAGGCATTTTTCGTTCTATTACTTATGAAAAATGTTTTTTTGAAAACTATTAACTTCAATATCTAAAATACAAATTATGTAGTTCCAAAAAATGAGTTAATGTAATATGTGAATAATTTCAATTTCAATTTTAATTTCTTGTACAACTAAAAGTACATTTAGCTAAGTATTAATATTTACTCGAATTAATGTTTTTATTGTTTTATAGATACTTAATTTATTTATACACTTTAATTAACTGAGTTCCTTCATTTATAAATTGTAAAATCAAATGTATTTAATTGTTTTTATTAATAAAGAAACAAAAATTGAGCTTTAATCATAAACGTTATTGGATGTATTATTTGCCATTGTTTTTGAGTTTAAAATAATTTAAATATAATATATTACACTATAATATCCATCACTTACATACTTATAACAATACGAATACATCTAGTACCAATGGCCATGCGGTAAAAACATAGGTTTTATTATACAAAGGTATAATATATCTAAAGTTCTATAGGAATAAATATATTTTAAAAAGACAAATGACTGTCTGATTTCATCTACCAAATTATGCAAATCTATAATGCGTTTGAGTGTTTTTTTTTAGAACAATTAAATAAAAACTAACCAATAATCGATGAGTATGACGGAGTTCAAAATAAATTAATAAAAAATTATACGTAATACTATGATGTAAAATAAATAAAAATTATATCTTATTACCGACCAATACAATTATATAATTATACAACAACCTTTCTTATTCTATAAATAATAATTCTTTTTGTGTTTTAAAATATGTGTGTTAGACTATAATTAAGTATAAATTAATGAATATTACTAATATATGTATTTAGTATACTATTATTTGTTTTTTTTACTCCTGATAAATTTAAGTACAAACAATTAAATTTTTTAATGAACAATAATATGAAAAATATAGAGTTTGACATTATTATAAACACTCAGTGTTTTGAAGGGTGTAAATAATAAATAAAAATAAAATTTTTGAAAAACCTACGTTTTTTTTTGCTCGTGTAATATTCTCGAGTGATGTGGTTAAACAAATTAAAAACAAAGTTTTCTCCAGCCGAGGTTCACGTTCGATTTACATCATTAGCCCCTTGATATTGTGATTGATGGGTTTCACTTGAATGGATTATACGAGATTATACGAAAAATGAAAAAAAGTATCGATTAAACTAAACTCCATTAAGATTAGTTCACATTTTGTTGATTCATTAATGTGACTACAATAATCTACTCTACAATACTAAATTAAGTTTAAGCCATTCTCTATCAAAAAAAACATAATTATTTGCACACGAACTAGAACCTGAGTTAATAATGGATTTGATTAACAAAAAATAAGATATTTTTTTAGCTGAAATCCATACTGATTATACAATTTATCTGCTCATGTAATGATTAACTACTGATGAATTAACAAATCTCATAATTAAAACTATAATATAGAACAGACAAATTTTTAACGTCAGAATTGTGCGAATGATCATATTAACCTACTTTCTTTTGTCATAATTCGATAGATATATATTTATAAATTATAATATTAATTTAACTACTATAACCTAGTTAGTTCATATACTAATCCTTGAAAAAATATGTAATTTATTTTTCATATAATTGTATTATTTCAGCAATGTTGACAAACTTATAGTTTTTAATTTTTTTATTACTTCGTAATTTCATGTTGATAAGTTTGACTTAACGACAGTAATAATATAATATAGTAATAGTATATAAAAAAAAATTGTATCCATGAGAAATTAAATAATAATGCTGTAATGGTCATTCAGATTTTCAGAAGACATTTTTAAATTAATTTAAAATATTATTTAAAGTTACGTAATTTAATTAAAATCAAATAAGTACTTAACATTCCTATTTAAATATGGCTGTAACAAAGAACACAACTTGTTTTTGTAGAATGAACTTCATAAAAATCAAATATTGAATCGAGCTTCTAAAAATATAAATTTTAGAACTTAAAGAATATTTTATTAAATCAACAAAGCTCTAGCAACCAAATAAAAAAAAGACAATGTACCAATTATCAGTAAAAAATTCGTGCATAAAGTGCAACAGGGTCTAATGACTGCAAATTTTAAACAAAGATTAGCTGTTATGGGACAAGATAATAATTATATATTACAGAGAAGGGATATAACACACGGAACGTTTATACGATAAATAAACATATTACTATATACGTTATGCAAAACATTTTAATAATGCACTAGGATATAAACATATTCTCCATTCCTCTCGTATACATTCGCTAGCATAAGTAAACACACACACATTCATACATATTATAAGTTATATAGATAATATAATATGCAAGTAAACAACAAGCAGAGCACGCGTGGCCGTCTGTAGCTGTTAATAATATTTTGTTTAAATAGCTCGACGCGTTAATAATAATAATAATATCACAATAGCGATTATTTCATGGTCCACAGTTCAACCATTAATTATGAAGTTTCGTCGTACGTAACGGACACAGAAGTGTTTGTTATAATGGAATACTGGGCGCAACGTTTGGGTTTAAGAGATTCCGCATGAAACACACGCTCGCACATATATGGACACGTAATATTTTTAACTATAAAGAACAATGCATGATAAACGACTCGTCGGCAAAACGATTCAGCTGTTCGCAATGAAAACCCTGGATAAAGAAAAATAAATAAATCGTAAGACGGCCACGGTACACTGCCATGGGTAATAATAATAATAATATATAAATACTATATCGTACAGAAAGAATGGGCCGCGGTGGTGGCGGCAATGGCCTGCACACGAACTGCAAATTGATTTACCGGCACATAAATTTACGAATAAGTTCACCGCCAATATGTAAGCCGCAGAGAAATACTAGTTCTTTGTATACGTACGCCTGTCGCCATCGCCGCCATTGCTGCGATTGTATATTGAGCAAACGATTCGTGTGGAACCCAATAAGAGTTAAGTTTTTCATTTATTTGATAAAGTATAATTTATACATAAATATGTATTTATATAAGTTCTGAGCACAAATATAATGCCATAAACATAAAACACTTTTTTGGAAATTAAATATAAATTCACAATTATTCATCAACTTAAATGTTTAAACTATGATCTATAAAATGTAAGAAATATCTATATAAAAATACGATGTACCTGACATTGTCAGGTTAACAAATATCCATTCAAAAATATTAGATTATTTTTAGAATAAATTAAGTTTAAGTGGAAACTAATTAAATGTGTATCACTAAGCGTGACCAAGGGAGCCATTTAAGAATTTTGAATAAAATGTATATCAATTTACCAATAGCTAACCTGTCAACCATGATCAAAGCCACTCACAAAATTGATAAAGGTACTAATCATTTCGTACGAAAAACTATTCCGAGAGTCAAGACGTTAGTGATACCCCGTCTATCTTTCTTAGAATATTTTATAATTTATTCATAATAGCATAAGACATTTATTTTTCTATTAGTAGTTTATAGTATGTCGCATTTACTTCAATAATATATCATATATTATTGTTATAAACTTATAAGTTAATAAAATGTAACGTATAATAGTGTGAATTAGTTGTGTTGGTTTTGGTATAAATGTGTTATTATTATAGAAACAATACAATATATTATTATCGAAATTAAGTACGGCGCACTATTTTTGCTTATTTATTGAGTACTTTAAAAAATGTCAGTATTATAAATATAATATTATCTCTATCTTAAATAAAAATATTAACATAAAACTTGAAAATTTTAACTTAATAATATCAAAGTTAAAATGATTAGGAACTCGTAAACTGAACTTTAATTAAGAATATGATTATGAATACATTCATTAAAAAAACTTACTTATCGTAATTTCGTTAATCATTAAGACTATTTGTATATTTTTGAGTATATTCGTTGGAAATATTTTAGTAATAATACATATTTGTACCTATATTATACCATAGATATTTAAAGCTTTTATAATGTTTAGTGTTTGTGTGAAAATAGTATTAAATTATTTTTGATTTTTTTTTCTGTAGAGATAACATTCATCAGCAGTTTTAGACATATTTAAATAATTTTTTTCTCACTTTTAATTTATAATGTGCATTTTTAATAAAATAAAAATCCCAGAAAAGGGAAACTAAAATACAAAAAAACTCAATTACACGGGTTTATTAATAATCAAATTAATTTTGAACGACGTTTTAAATTATTATACTATGATATTTATAACAAATAAAATTGTATAGAACATAAAACAAATGATACCTAATTTGTAAAGCTCTGTCATATGGTTTCAATGTTTTCCCTCTTCCTACTATTTTGCCACATCGTAACTCTAGTGATCCTATAAACTTTAAAGCTAAGTTTTTAGATAAAATTGTATGAATAAGACTCTCACTTTCAACCGAATTAAAACTTCAAAACAGAGACCTTGAGAAAGTTTATCATACATTTTCCGACAGTAACGAAATTGGAAAGTTAAATTACTAGTGTAGTAGGTACTAAAATTTACTGAACTAGAAATAACCAACAATAAAATAAATTTCACAATGAAATTAAGAATGATAAGCAAATAATGCATCATATATTATTCAAATATTAGATGTAAATCCTATCTAATAATTAATTAATGCAATTGTTTTATTTAAAAAAAATATAACTGCATAAATGTTCTTATAACCATTCGTTAAGAATCAAAAACCTTTAAAAATATTTTTATGTTTGACAACATTACTTTTGGTAGAATATTTTGTTTTTAATATTTTTAAAAGAGTATCAGTTATTCCCTTTTATAGTATAATATGTAGTATTAAATAACTATTCTCGCCTTTGTATAGGGATGTTATAAATCTATTTATATAAAATTAATTGTCCGAATAAATATTCTATCAAAATAGATTAAATTTTTTAGAATTTTTGGAGGACTTATTTTTTAGACAAACTTATTTTCTAGTTATATTAATTTCTTAAAATGAAAAAGTATAGAAGTTTGCTAAAAATTAAAATAGAAGATAAATTGTTTATTTTAATTGTAATGCTGGTATATGTGTTTATAAGTTATATATGAAGACCAGGCGGCATAGTATCAATTTTATAACAGACCATAAATAATTATTGCAACGATGAGTCTAACCCACCAAATATTGGTTAATTTAAATACTATAAACAAATGAGTGCGTATGGTCAATAATGGAGAATATGTATGTGTATTTGTCATTATTTATTTATTCGAAAAATAAACACAGGATCTTCCATATAGATTTTTCGCGTATGTACACCAATACAGACGTGATAAACCTCTACCACAATCATCCAATACGGATGAGCTTTATTCAAATACAATACACATATATATACCAAACGGTTTTAATCTTATTTACCTTCCAATGTGCCGACGTAAGCTTTGCCTGGATCAAACGGTATTGGTCGATCACTCGAGCCCTCGAACACCACGTCATCAGCGAATAGTTTCTGGTCTGGCGTCAGCAACATTTTGAACGTCCTTTAGAAACAAAAAAATCACACCTTCAATTTAATTTGACACAAAATGTACCGAGTAATATTTAACGTACAATAATATGATGTGATGTTGTACATTATGAAGGTCATCATCATAGCGTGTGTCAGATAAAATAAATATATAGGGAAAATATTACGAGCACACACAAACAGACAAACATTGATTGATTGAACGATATGTAAAGATCATCACGGAGTTATAGAAATCCATCAACAATACAACATGCGCGGAAACGTCGTTAAATGCTATTTTTCATGAATTCCTCGTAAGGTAAACGCGGAAAAAAATACACACAAGAATTTATCTTTTTATATATTTTATAATATATGGTCATGCTACCATTACAGTATGAGTTCAAAAAGATCGAATAACATTTTTTTTTTTTGTTATTTATGAGTTTGAAATAATACACGGAAAAAATAATGCGCTCTTTTAAAAATACGCTTAAAAATAGTATATAGTTTGATACCTACTCAGTAAAAGAGGTAAACAACTTTAAAGCGTTTTTCACTATACAATGCAGTATGTTGAGTATTTATCTTTTTTTGTAGTTATTGCTTTGTTCTTGTACGAAGCTCAAAGAGCAATAAAATTACAAGTTATGTGTTTGTTCAATTTTCTCGATGGGTTATATCTATGGGTAAAGGCATTTAGAAATATACACAGAGGGATGGGTATGTAAACACGATAGTATAGTCTGATGGAAAATATTGAGTTGTATAATGTGTTTATATGTGCATAGATGAGAACTATTTTTCCAATTTAATACTTAGGATAAATATTCAACCATATAAACGCATTTTATACTTTTTTATGTTTTAGAGTCTAGGTAGACTTTTTGAAACTTCAAAGCAATTTAATTTTGTTGAACATTGAACAAATATAATATAGAATGTATAGAAACAATATAAGTGCATTTTTATGTATAGATTTAATTTTATTTGTATGTTCTACTTCAGACTTTTCTACATGAATTAACATGATGCGTTGATACAATATTATATATGAATTAAACAATTATTTTATTAAACTATTATAACAATTAAAACATAAATATACCAATTTATTTATTTTAGTTGATGTGAAATATTAAGTTTTTTTATTTCTAAAATATGAAAATGCTACCTAATATATAATATAGATTATATTAAATAAAATACTATGATTGTAAACTTAACGTATGACTTTTATTTTCTATAACTTAATAAAATCTCATATGATGTTTTTTTGCCTCAACAAATTCAATTTATTCAGCATCTCAATTCCAATCATGGCAATGTCAGAGAATATTATATACGCGTGTGTATCATATACGTTATTAAGTATATCAAATAATATTATACTAACATAATATTGTGACGTTATAAAATATTATAATTGAGTAATCGTAGATACATAATAAAATTGTAGGTATATACATTGAATCACGCTAAAAATTAGATATTAATTTGCATATTATTTCACTCTTTTATCTACGTACTTAATATACTCACATATATTATCATAAGTAAACAAATAATTGTATTAATTATTAATCCGCTATGACATGTTGTTAAGCATTTATAGACAATAACTGGGAACAAAGCTAAATGTAGGGCTATAGTATATAATATTATGATACAAAAAAATTAAAAGTAACCGTCTTGCCATAAACGGCGGCAAATGTAGTATTTAATAAACACTTTGAAGATTAAAACGATTTAAGACTATATTGGTAACCACGAATAAACTGTAATTGTTTTATAAATTGTCTGTTTGCCATAACGATTTTTTTTAGTATTTATTTAATAGTTACAACTACACTATAATAACTGGTTAGTTGACTCAAGTATCGAAATTAAATCTAAGACGTATGAGTAATAGTACAAAATTACGTTTGCAGCGTTAATCCGCGATAAAAACAAGGTTTATTATTCATGAATAATAATACGCGTATACCTAATAACCAATAGGGTACTGGTAAAACTATTTTAGAGGAATCTATGATAGTTGTGATAAATAGGCTTGCACAAAACTCGGTAGTTGATATTATATCATAAATATTTGACGCTTGACCTATAAACCGGAAAATATAAAAATTGAACGGCTTCGGAAGCCAAATAACTAGTGTAGTGTTAAGGTGAATTTGAATTTAAGGCACACATCATAATCCATAATATACCTACGTATTTATAGGGGTATATTATCATTATTATCATTAGCATACAACCGCGCATATTTTAATTGTCAACGCAACAATAAAAGGAAATAATTAGAAAAATTAAAAAAGTAATAATACATGGTCCACGCACATTGCTCGAGCATATTTGTATCACCAACACAACAACAAAAGGATATAATTATAAAAAATTATAAAAATAATAATCTGCTCTTCTAAACAATATTATATAGGTTTTCTCTAACGATTGGACAAAGAGATCGGTGAACGACCTTCTAGTTTTGAAACAATGAAATATAAGTCGTGACGTCATTAGCATGGTATTATTTTTATATGAAACCTTCAATGCCTATATCCACGTTTTATTATATTGTTCTGGTTTTCGCGAGAACTGCAGTATGAATAGGACATCGTGAAATGAGAACGAACCGTATAGGTTTAGCCGGTATAGGTAGTGTTTTCATTGGTATTATATTTGTGTTGTATTCGTTTTCATTTGTTGCCGACGTTATGGAAAGAAAATAATAGTATACAGTTGAGACCTATACTACAATTTACTACAGCACAAGACCAGTAGCATTCACTTCCTTATTGGAAAACTGTTGGTCGTATTTATTTTAGTTTATGTTTATCGCACATATGAGTCTATTATTGCGCGAGTCGAATAATATATTGTGTAATATTGTTTATACGAACCTATACGTATATTTATAATACATGGTATGGTGTACCTATACAAGAAATAACCGGATACTATCATTTTGTACCAATTTTAAGTTTATGTAATTATTATTATATAATGGATGTTCATCGTCCTACTATTATCATACTGTTAAATCATTTAATTCAATGGTACTATTAATTTACATGCGCGTCATAAAAGTAATTATTATATTTAGTACATACGGCAGTAGGAAGTTTAAGTATTCACTTGCACTACAGGAAAATGTACATTGAGATTACATTTACTTTAGAATTTATCCACCCAAAACAAAAAATGTAGACTATAATATAGACTATAGAAATGTAGAATATCAAGACAAATAACAAAAAACATTTTGAATAATATAATTATTGAAACACGTAAAAAAAAGAAATTCACACTTAATCACTGCAGATTCATGTTATATAAATTAGTCCTTCGGAACCGCATATAGAAATTAATAAATTCTTAAGAAAAAATGTATAGAAAAGTGTGTAGGCACAATAAGCACATATTTTATAATTACCTACTTTTTTTCGAGACACGTCGTATGAATGAAAATATCTCAAAATTTAAAACTACGTACTACCCATTTAATTAGTGGATAAACATTGTTATTGTATTGAATAATGAATTATTAACGTGAAAATAAATAAAATTGACAATCAATTGTTAGATTATGACTGTGACTCTACACATTTTTTTATTCATGTCACCTTAGTCATTAGAATCAAACACTGTATCACCCTAACATCAAAATAATAAACAAACTAAACAATCTAAACTGTATATTTTAGAATTATTTTTTATTAAAAAAATAAAATAAAATAATAAGTATACACTTTTTTGAATTGCTGGATTCAATAAGCATTGACACTTTTAACTTTAAATTGGTTAGGTTTTTATTTTTATTTGGTTTTTTACCTAAGAGTAATCATGAAGTCACTGTGGGATTTACACCCCTATTCCACCTTTCCAAGCTCGACTAATAAATAGTACCATTGTTAAAATTCAATAATTATTTCAAATCCTTATTCTTATGTTTAACTTCCTCTAATACCTTGCACTTAATCTAGAAAAATAACATTGTAAAAGTAATAATTACAAGTTATAACATAATCAATGTTGAATAGGTATTAAACAATTGATATAGCCGATATCGGCTATACATTTCAATAGATTATAGTTAGTTCAAACGTTCAATAAAGTTCAAACAAAAACAATTTTTTACTTGCACTTACATTATTTTTTATTAAATAAATGTATATTGTTGGTTAATATAAATTATGGAGTTAATCTTGAATTAAGTCTACGATTAAAGTGTAGTCACATAGAGCGGTTAAAGTTTCTTCAGACTACAATAAACGTGGTAATAATAATTGATAAAACGATTACGGTAGATATTTATCAATATAATTTTATTAGCCAAAAAAATAATTGGCCTATATAATTTACCTAAAACCTATGTATATAGGCAATAACTCTATGTATAGATGCAACTGTAAATAATATAAACATAATATTATAATATTTCTAATAAAATATAAAACCATAATATACGAGTACACACGTTAAATGCATTAACATTTTATTGTGTTTTATTACTATTTTCACATCAATGATAGTTATACTCTTGACATTTAAACTATAAGATGACCTTTGACGAAAATCTTTAAGCGACATTTAAAGAAAAAAAATCCATTTTTAAACTTAATAATATTTTATGTAAGTAAAATGCATAAATTCTACAAAAAATAATTTTATCAATGTGAACTTTATATATTTTATTCTTTTTATATAAGGAATCTTTCTATATTTTTTATAGATATGTGTAGGTAGAAAATACATATAATAAGAAATAGTTGAAGAAACTTGATGACATTGGACAAACCAAATGGTGTGTTATGTGTATTTGTATGATGATACTCGGTCATAACATGATGTGTATGTAGTATGTGGTTTGATCATTTAATTATATTATATATTTTTTTTAAACACGTGTTCCTATAATATAATATAAGAATAATAAACTAATACCATATGGTATAGTCATCTACTTTTTAATCCATGTACAAGACACATATTTTTATTCGTCGTCAGTACATTTTATAACATATTGAATTCTGTTTACTTGAAATAGTGAGTGTAAAATTTAATTATATTTAATAAATTTAATTTAATACATAAGTTTAAGTACTAATTATTTAAATGTGCAGTGATATTATTAATAACACATAAAACACACGACTATGAAATATGAATATTTTAAATGCGTTTTATTGGTCGATAGCGCAGCTATATAAAATGAAATGATATATTGATGTTTAATGTTTATACTCAGTTTCTATATTTAAAATACGAACTCGAGAGCTCCAAACAATAATGTTTGTTATCAATGTTATCATCCTTAAAATCATAATAGATGCCTACAAAAATGCAGACAGGATTAACCTTCCAGACGACGTAGAATCAATCTATTACGACCCTAGGGCTACATTTCTTATTAATTTTCTTTTCATCCATAAACAATGAATCACGAAGAATATACTATTATTAGAGTAGGTGTTTAAATCATACAAATTTAAAAACAAAAATATATTTAATAATTGTATAATGGGTAGTATTATCATAGAATATGATGAATATATAATATAAATATACTCACATTTTTTAAGGCATTATTTTGTGATAAAATTATTTTTATATTTAGCTTTATATTACTCTTGAACTTATGAAGAGAGGTTGACTGAAGTATGGCCCTAAAAGGGTTAAATTGGGTCAACAAGAATGCGGGTAGATAAAACATTCGTGAGGGTTATCAAAAATTTTATGAAATTAATGGAATGAAAAATAAAGTGTACAGCGTTAACAATATTATAATCTTGTTCAAAGTTAACACAAAAAAATAATTTATTATATATATATATATATTTTTTTTTTAATTTTTAATTTTAAATGAATCAATAAATCTATAGGATACGAGGTACTTAATTAAATATGGTCTGTATGGAAACGAATACTAAACCTCATTTCAATTTTTGCTTACCCACATTTTTTAAATTGTTTATATTCTTTAACCAATCACAATACCTACTAAAATTTTAGAATATATACGAAGTGATCTAATTAAGCGTGTATATTCATTATTTTGAGGTCTTAAATTTTTTTTAAATATAATTTTCATATAATTTCTGGTTATATTTTAAATAAATATACAAGATTTATATAATTTGACAACAAATGATGTTAAAAAAATATTTTGAAAAAGTATAAGCTTTTAAAAATAATGAGTGTAAACACAAATAGATCACGTCGTATATAATTATAATATAATATTGATAATATTATGTTAGAAAGATGTATAAACACTATAAAATAATGATTTTATTTATTTCAAATTGTGAACTCACAAGCCTCAACGCGAACATTTTCAATTTCGAATTATTATACTATATTATATTATACTTTAATAAAATAATAAACATAAATGTTCGTTTATATTGTGTACTAATGTACTTGATATAAATTATACCAGAATTTCTACAAGTAATCCTTATTGGTAATAATAAAATCTATAGGTATGCATCACTATTTTTTTTAGTTCATAATATTTAATTATTCCTTGTAGTTAAGTTACCTAACTACAATAATATTTATTATTTAATTTAGTCATAAAATAATATTTTTACACGATTTTTTAAGAGAATACGTAAACACTTTTTGATTCAACATAAATTAAACTTTAATTCTCCAACGTGTATGTGCAATACCGTCGCTATAGACATTTTATTATATATAAAAAAAAAAACGTGAAGCGGTATTAATAACGACATCAGAGAGAAAATGAGGGGGTATTTATTTTAATGGCACCTGTCATGGCAACGGCGGCAGTGGGGTCGACGAAAAGACAACATCCGAAAGACAAATAAAATTTGCAAGTATAATCATTATTTGCTAACGACGTAGTGCTAAAAAGTTGCCTGGAAAATTGTACACTCCTCTCGCAATAACCCAAGGGCTTAAGATACTTTTCTTTGAGTTCTTTAGAGATTTAATCGTTTCCTACCGTAACGATCAACCACAGCTTCGCCAACATCACCACTCAGTATGAATCATCCAGCGTAATTAAAAGGTTACCTTTCAACTTTTCTTTATTCCAATTACAGCATTCATATTTCAACCTGGAATCGTTCATCTTCAACCAACCTATACTTTGATGATATCCCGCAGACTTCCTGTTGACTTCGATCAAAAACCCAACAATCTAAATACAATTATTATGGTTCGTGTGAAAAATTATACTCGTACGTTTAGAATTTATAAAAAAAAGTATTATGGCTGAAATAGAGAGAGTGTGAGAAAAAGAAAAAGTTTATATACCTTTCAAAACTTAATGTAATATTATAGAAATATTATATATATGTATTAAATAATATAAAATAATTACATTTTTTATAATATCTAAATATGGACTTAAATAAGTCAACAATTAAAATGTATTCCAATGTAATGTTAATTTACAATTAACAAATAAATATAAGATACAAAACTTGTATGGGTACTTCGATCCAGAAGTTTGTAATCGACGTAAAGTCATTATAATTATAAAAACATTGGATGAATTGCTGAAAACAATTCATAATTTTATACTTGTACTCATTTTCAAAATTTGTACACAACAGTATTTCAAGAATTAATTTATACACATAATTCTAACAATTTTCAACAAATAACGATGCAAACAAATGTTACGGAAATAATATTTTCAGAGCGTCTACAATGTGAGGTACAATAATGTCTATAGTCCTGTAGATAAAATATAATATATTACAGTTATTCGCCTACGCTCTATTCAAAATATAATAAAAATATATTAGACTAATGCTTTGTTATTGTAAGTCCCTATTTCTGTGATAAATTTATGATATTGACAAACGAATAAGACGATTATATGATATGAACATATGTTGTTAAATAATATATAATAATATAGTGTGTCATGTTTTGTTCCAGTGGATGAACATTGAATATGAAATGAAAAGTAAATTTATTATTTTCATAAATTTATCGTGTCAACGCTTCAAAACATAGTATTTATTTACTTTATGCATACATCATTGAATACAGAATAAATATAATAAGACAGTAAGTTAAATTTTAAGTGTCTTCAAATATTTCAGATAAATTATTGAAAATCAGACAAAACTTTAAATTAAAATGCATTTATCGTGGAAGAAAAGTAGAAAAATAAATTATTACCATTATATATTTTTAGCTAACAATTATTAATGGTTTTATATACTACTATAATTTCTGAAAAATAGGTAATTGATATATTATAATTGATAGTTATTTGAAAACAAAATAATTATAAGTTCTAGTATTACTTAGCAGTCAACAATATTGATAGTTGATCATTGTAATGGAAATTAAAAAAAATATATGGATTCGAAAGAATATGAATATTTTAATCATTCAATTATATTTTTGAAAATTATGATTATTTAAAAACTGTGCATCTATTCTCTTTGCTTATATTTTAAACTTAAAACTTATTAATTTAATGTAATAAACTTTAGTTACATAATAACTACAATAGCTTCAATCCTTAAACGAACGGTAAAAAATCAAAAATTAACGGAATTTATGTTATATTTCACTGAATAGCATATGTATTCAAATTATTCAATAACATTTATTTTAAAATAAACAAAATTTATAATAAATTATCGTTTTTTGTAAAATGTATGACACAAAACAAAAAAATTTACATCATATATAAATTATATCGAATCACAAAACAAAATTAAATCAATATTTAATTTTTTGATCTTCAATTATAAAACTATGTTTATGTTATAAATTTAAATAATATTTACGAATAATATATTATTTGGAACAGTAAAAACAGTTGAAAGTATAGGTTCTAAATAAATGACCATACAACTTTTTCAATTTTCTAATAATTTTATTTTTTCTACCAAGTTAAAGGTTAACTATCAAAATTCAGAATAACAGGTTACGCTTATTAACGTTGAATTAATTAAACCATTAATACGTATTATGTTTATATTTATTTATTATATTATTTAATTTTAAATTTTACCTATTTTTTGTTTAGAATAAATTAATAATTATAAGTAATACTATAATAAATATTTTTTTTTCAAAACTATAAATTTTTATTAAAAAAACACACATATACACAGCTACATTGGTTTAGTTTCATATAATTGAAGAATATTGCAATTTTCAATTTAGAAAATCTATCATAAAGAGTTTAGTCCCTAACTTAAATAATTAGAAAAAAATTAATTATTGTTTATAATAATGATTATAAAATTAAATAATATTGTCAGTATTTATCACAAAAACTTGTTCCACTCTAAAACTTTTCGGTGATAAATAGGTATAATTCATAATAAAAATGTTGAGGATGAATAAACATGTATAATATACATCATAACATTTCGACGGCCTGTATTTTTTGATTACCGCAATACTATAAGCCTATGATTATTAAAAATAACATGACACAAAATAATCAGAACAAAACTGTCGTGGGTGACCTAGTAACAGTTTTGATGAACTGTTTCCGTCACGGTAATAGGATACTGTTTATGTCTTCCCTGTATTTAGTGGTTTATTGGAAAATTCTATTTTCCTATTATTTAGGTTAGTCGTAAAAAAAATACTACCGTTTTAATTTTGGTTAAAACTGTTGTAAAAATATTTTGCGGCTTCTAAGCTGCGAGTTTTAAATTATTTGTAACATTGTAGAACTTGATTTATAACCCCTATAATGGAATTCAACTAACAATATAATTGATTTGAGTTAACAAAATACATATAACAAGTTATTAAAACATATTAAAATTAAATATTTAAATTCAATGATAAAGTCATTTAATATACCTATCATAAAAAATTTATTTTTGATTTTACGGAATACACACTCCAAGCCTCCAAAACATAATTTAATTTAATTTTAAATTTACCTAAAATATAGACTTAACCTTGGTAACAAAAATATTCAAACGTACGGCGAATAATTTGTTTTGTTATTGAATTAATAAAAAAGTTTGGTTAATATTTAAAACTTAAATCAACTATACAAAATAACTTTGTTTACAATTATAAACTAGGTATTTAAAACAAATTTTCATCATTATAATTTTATTTTTTTCAATAATGTTGACTATAATAGTTTATAATCTAAAATTAATTTTGAAAAAAAAGTGTTTATTATAACTATTTAAAAATTATAAATATATTTTATATTTTTAATTAATCTCAGTCTTATAATTATTAATTTGTCAAATTTCCAATTTTAATTTATGTGTGTTTCATCTATATTATAATTATGTAAATAGTGTTGAAAATTAATATAAGTACTAATTATCAATATTTAATTGTCCGATATGGTTTTAGAATAATTATGGTTCGTTTAAGGCTATCGATTTTACTGAATATTGCTCGTTGAGAACTAATTTCACAGAAAGGGAGATGACTAATAACAATCCAGTACCTCGAAAAGTTGGAAGCGGCGTCCCTTTAACGCGTACACACGCCTAAGGCTATACCGGAGGGAACGAAAAGGAGGAGTGTAAGACAAGGAATACGAGGAGAAAGAGAATAATAATCAGTATGCGGACGCTATAACAACCAGCGTTGCGACGGAGATACGGGGAAATTTCTACGAGGGTGCGGATGAAAAAGCCTTGATTATCAGCAGGAATAAAACAACCGCTATTTTGTTAAAGAAGGAAACAAAATAATAACTGCCAAGACTTGGAGAGCCAAATGAGTTTTATTAGTATTATAATCCACATGAACCTTTTATTTATTTTTAATTTGTATGCAATTTACGCCGTTGTTACTATTAAGGTGTAAGGTATATAATATAGTGGTGAGAAGCTAGTTCATTAGTACCCCTCAAAAAATAACTGAATGTTTTATTTAAAGTTACCAATTTTTTGAGCCATTGGCTTAACCCTGAGCGAAAACCTGGTAATGCGTCCACAAATGGCTATATTGTATATGATACACCTAAATTACATAAGTATATATATATAAATAAGTATGTAATTTATTTCAGTTTTGAAATTTCCCAACGGATAGAAGCCGTCAAATATTTTAAATATTCACGCTACTCTGAATTTACAAGATAATTTTTAATCGAGGAAATGTGCAAATACAAGTCCTGGTAAGACTAAATTACATTTAATTAATTAAAACAACTAGGTACTAAATCAAAAGATGTATTAACAGATAAACATTCAAACATGAATTAGAGAGGTCTATAGACATTCCTATACAAGTATTTTCGCATTTAATAATGTTTATTTATAATATAACCTAACCTAACTTAAGCTAAAAATAGATAATACATAATACTATGTTTTATATAGACATAAACTTAAATAGTTGTTCGACAAATTATAAGCGATTGACAGAAAAAAAATCTGAAAATATTTGAGTAGGTACGGTCATTATTTTCGTACAAAAATATAGAATCTAACCTAACCTTGATATATGTGAAAAATGTTATATATCTTTGAAAATGGCATAGAATAAAACAATAGAAGTTATAATGTATAATGGGTGAAGAAATAAATAATATGGGTACCTTAGTAATAATATTACAAACATAAATGGAATTGACATGGAACAATAATAAAGGTTATTAATGGATAGTTCCGTCACTTGGGACTTTGGTAAAAGTAATTTTACAGAATAGCAAATTTTAACAAAATTCTCGTCGAGTAATTGAAAAATAAGATAATGGATTTGTAAACAATTATTATTGTATCGTGTATAAATCAACATTTCAATTGTAAATTAAATTTCGCGAGGATATCGTATAATTAATATAGTAAGTACAACCATATTTTTCAAAAAATTAGAGTGAATTTTACTTTTGGTTAAATATGTAAGTAAATATAAGCCTTAACTTATATTTAAAATAAGACACAAATTATTTGTTTCAAATTAATTGAATATATAAGTGCATAAAAAAAAATACCGATATACAATGTTTGTATATGTACAAATGATGTGAAACGATAAATCATTTGTCTCCGGTCCCATGTGGCAGGAATGAGACATTATCAGTTTTCCCAGGAAACACCTTTTTGATGCTTTTCACATGGCCGAATGATTCGTTCTGTGTGACATCCGTGTTTTCATTATATATATAAAAATGTCATAAACTCTTTTGCTGTTGTGTTACTTTCCGATGGGACTAAAGGCAGTAAATACACGACTGACCAAGTTGTTTTAGTTTTACGAGTAAATCCAAACCTAACATATTTAACATTTTGTTACAAGGGTAATATCAACTTATAGTAAAAATAAATAAAATAAAACAAATTCTTCAAGATACAGGCTATTTTGCTCTAGACCTAAAAGACTTTACAAATATAATTGTATAAAAATTCAAAATTGTATTATACCTAAGTATATTTTTTGCATTAAAACGTTAATTATAAGTATACGTAATCTTATTGTAGATTTAAAAATAAAAATTACTTTTTTATATTTTATTATTTATATTTACTACTTTTTATGTAATTTTTCATAAATATTAATAAAATATTGCAAGTACATATTGCAAAACTAGTACATCAAGAATTGAAAAATTGTAATTTACAATTTCAAAAGCTTATGATGTTCATTATAAAAATTAAGAACGATTATTTTATTATAATTATAACTTAACTTTTGGCACAGGAAATTGGAATTTAAAACAAAGTTTTAAATAGAAATTAACATGAATGAGCGACAGCTATTTGAATACATGTTAAAATATTTATCAACGAGAACTGACAACAGTTTAAAAGGATACTTTAATTGAGCGATTTTAATACGGATATATTAAGTATACAGTTTACCAAATTATAATAAAACTTTTATTTTAAAATGAATAAATAAATCTTCAGGCTTTATACTATAGGTTTTAAGGATACAAAAGCATAAGCAAATATTTCATATTTTCTATTGACTTTAAAATATTTTTCTAAACATAGACAAATCGAAGAGCAATTTAAGATACATTGAAATTTATAGAAATGTAAGTATACTCTAAACTCAATAATCTACGAATCCAATATATATATATAATATATACATATTATATATATATATACCGTGTAAGCATGTTATGTGTGTTTTTAGTTGTATGTGCGTGTCCAAGTGCTAAGATTACTATAGTGTCGTAATATTGCAAGTTCGAAATACATACTGTGGAACTATCATAATACTGATTTATGAAGAAGGAAGAATCTCTGTGGGTCTTATTTTTAGTGTTTAACAATTTTTTTTCTCTTTATAAAAACCATTCACCACCTACTCACTTCTAGTTCACCGATAAAATATATTTATAAATCTACAGTAATGTATGATATACCTAAATAACGAATATTAAAATGTGGAGTTGTATTTAAGTAGATTGAAATCAACATATTAAAATAATTTTTAAAAGTTATGTGATTTAAATCGTGAATAATTTGAGTGATAATAAAATTAAAATAACAGAAATCCAGACAACATATTATACTGCAGTTGCAGTGTAGAGACTTGAAATCGTTTAATGTGGTTCATCTCAGTGCAGAATAAAATTTGGTACCTACCTATACATTTCTACATAATTTAGAGTTCTGTCAAATACTTAAATCTACACTTTTCATCAATTTTATTAAAAAACCTTTTCGAACTTCATACGAAATGAATAGACCATATCTTTCGACACCCCCTTCTCATCAAATAGTGTTAACAAAAAAAAAAAATGAGTAATAAAATCAAAAATTATAATTTGTTTTTAAAAAAAAAAAACAAAAATTTTCAAATGCAAACGGAAAATTCTTTAATCTACACTATATCCGCTTTAACCTCAACAAATGTTTTACTGAGATATACCGAGTAATGCATGTAATATATGCGTCGTACTCAGTGTCAGACTTTTTCAGACCGACCCTTAAAGGGAACGTCGAACCCGATGAAACGGGTTAAACCGTTAAACGCGGTTCGTGTGCGTAAATATAATGTTGTGTAATGTGTTAGTTGGTGATCCCACGCGCACGTACACACACGCCAAACCACTGGTTGTCCTATGGTCGCACGTTAATCAATCCGTTACTAAACCCGATGGACACGTCGAGGTTAATCCTCTCGGTCAGACGTACTCACACCATGTACTATCGCGCAGCACTATGCCGCGACACTGCCCCCCCGAGTACCATATATACACATAGGGTATAAGCACATGAATTACATACGATAACGGGAATAATGATAATAATAATAATGTTATATGTTCGGTATAAACGCACGCACGCACACATACACACACACACACATAAGCAATGAACGCGATTCTTTGTGCTCGGCGATCTCGTGGACAAGAATAATAGGTATAATACTGCGTATAGTCGAATACAGGACGATTTTTTTAACGACAACAAACGCTACTTATTTCGAAAAGTATCTTTTTACTATTATACTTTCTTTGATAATGGCAATATTCTAAGTAGGTAAGACGCGTAATTCTGTTTTTTCCGTACTTTGTTCAACCCCTTGTTTGTCGATGGTGAAATCACAGCTGACTGTACCAGCTGCACTATCTGAATAATTTAATCAACATTTAAACGTAAATTTAAATTTAAATATAAACTATCTATCGTAGAAATAAAGTCATTATTTATAGTCATTGTATCGTTTGCATTTTAAATAAGAGGAATAAAGTATAGCAATGCGTAGAAATCTGTGATGCACTAATGCTCTGCTAATCTCAACTTAAAATTCTTGTTCATAAAAATACTATTCACGTTCCATACTCGATATCTATTTAAAATCATCTTATTATTTTAGATTATAAAATTAAGAATATCGATTAACTGATAGTGGTAAAACGTATAAATTTAAAGGTGGTAAAAAAGTAAAACAAAGAGGCATGAAAGATTTATAGATAGTAATATTTTAAAATAATAAGTGTAGCACTCTGTATAAGTTATATATCGTGTATATGCCTATTGCAACCAAACAATATCAACCAGCATGTAAATCGATATAGGTGCTTAACGGTACACCCACACTTGCACACATACACATACACACATACATACATACATACATACATACATACATACATACATACATACATACATACATACATACATACATACATACATACATACATACATACATACATACATACACACGAGTATATACAATATCGCATATATTTTAAAAGTGGCTATATTATAAGATTTTTGTAAATGTACTCATTTACTATTTTTTTTTTATTTTAAATTTTATTATACTAATTAAGAAAAGTAGTAATTTAATAAAACTTTAATTTTAGTTATTGTAGTGAGCTATTTATGTATATTTAAAACAATAAAAATAAAACTATAAAAATAAGTTATATTATATATTTGAAAAGTGTACCAAGCTGTTAGAAAACAAATACTGTTGGTTTATTTCCAACCAAATTATATGACAAAGTGTTTAGTTTTTAACTTTATTTTGTACTAAAACATTTCTTATGACTATTCTCAGTATTTACTAATAATATAATATGTACATTTACTAATTGTTTGATCGCAAACAAATTATTGTTTATGAAACATACCTACTTTAAAATCACAAACAAAAATGTTATTATTGAAACATATAGGAACTTAATCCAACTTCTAGCCATCCACACGAGAATCAAATTTTACCAAAAATCAAATACCCCTAACTAAACTTTAGATCTGAAAATAATTATTTTATGAAAGAATTGTTCAACCTATAACCACGATAAAATGTTTCAATTTTAAATTGTATGTAAGAAAATAAAAACCAAAATATATGAATCGTTTAAAAAAAAATTTAGTTGAATCAATGTACAAATGCAATTCTTTCATTAAGATAAACAATTTTAAGATAGATTAATACCTTAAAATGCTCTAAATTATCTGACTTTGCAGAACAAAAGATAAAAATTGTCCATAATTCTTTCCCGAGATAAACCATGACTCTAGTTATACAGCCTTGTCCTATCCATTTTTTATGTTCTATAAAAGATACGCTCACAAAATACTGTTAACTGTATAGTTATTACTTATTAGATGCGCAATTATAAATCTTATGTATATTTTTACTAATATCAGTATTGATATAATTTGGAATTTTGTGTATTATAATTTGAACTACAAACTTTATTTAATGTGATATTTCCATATAATTTGTTGTATTATATTAATTTATTCATAGCTACTTTCATATTCGTATGAATTATATTTTCTATTAATTGAATAATTTTTATCAATAATTTAAAAGACATACCTATCTATCATATTTTTGAAAAACATGGTATTGTTCTTTTATACAAACTATGTTGTATTATATTATCTGAAATAATTTTTAAAATTATTAATTACAAATTAAACTCAAATATTTACGCTTAATTTTTACATCCATTTCCCCAGTGTAAAAAATAATTTATTTCTCATTCTAGACCGTGAACTTCTAATTGAGTAAGATATCTTTATGATTTTGTTTGTTTTTTCTACAGCTACAGTAACTACAACTTTTTAAAGTTTTTTTAAAACAAAACATCTATTTTTTCATTTTTTAGTAGCATTTACAGTATACACTGTATACACTGCACATATTACATCGTTCTAAAAAAGTTTCTGAGTTTATTTGTATTGTAGATTTTTGTGATTAATTAAAAACAAATGTAATATACTAAAATCAAAACACATAATTTTGATAAGTATTTAATATATAAAGGATATGAGGGTGCTTTTAATATAAATATGTTATTTAAAAAAATAAACTGAATAAATGTATACAATTATCACTATAATATTTTTTTTTTTTAAAGTAGGTAAGTATTTAGCTATTATCAGAACTGAGACATTTGTATTAATGTTTTTTCTATTTTTAACACCACTCTCCAGTTATTTTAATGTTTCAATATCTAATAGCGATGAAATTATAAAAGTATAGAAAAAATTATATAATAAATAAACATAAAATAGCTATTTGATTATACTACTACTTTAAATAATTTAACGAAAAAAATGTATCCATTAATGACGTTAAACTTTTAATAAATAACAGATTTTATAATCTTTTCATATTTTACAAATTTTGCATCAAAAGTCAAATGTCTATAGTTCCTATTCAATTATAAGATTAATTGATAAAGTTCTAAAATAAAACTATAAATATTAAGAATAAAAAACTTTAATTGTGTGTATATATATAAAAAATATATTATGGTTTCATGTGAATCTAATAAAAAAAAAAGCAATATAAGAACCTCTATACTTAACACCTGGCTATTTTATTTGATTCGTTTTAAAATAACACGAGAGTAAAATAATAATATTTTTATATTGAAATTCAACATTACATATTAATATGTTGTATGATAATATAACGTTCAACGACGAAAATTAAATATTAAAACTATTACAAACAAACAAAAAGCGGGTAAGTGAGTATCGCTCTGCTGTACATTAGGGGGTGAGATGGACCTCGGACTAGGGAAGGTTAAATTTGAATGCAATGATAGGTATCATTGTATACGAAAAACGATTCTGAACGGAGATGATTTGTCAGTCTAGGATATATTATATTTAAATTATATCATATATTCTATTTTGAAACAAATTCAAACATTTAAGTATAAATTTTTCAAGATAAAGTAAAAGGAAGTAGTAAAGTAATTTTTTAAAAATAACAAAAATCGAAAATTATTTATTAGTTAAAAGTTATTTTACACGTATATTTTTGATTTAAAATTAAAATTAAAACTTTAAACACACGTACAATTTTTTAAATTGAACAATCCTCAAAACAATGTTTTGAAAATCAAATCACGTAAAGAAAATGGCAATCTAAATAACTGGTAAAATTTTCAAGTATTTACGACTTATACTGTTTGAATAATAACAAATATCAAGAATCGTTTGAGGCTAAACCGTTATTTAACGCGGTTTTGTAAAAATTTAAATTTCAAACACTCATAAAAAATTTTTGTCTGAATCAGGTAAAGTTTTTTTTACAGATATTTGAAGAAAAATGTATGGAGAACCTTGTACCAAATTTTCAAAACTTAGTTATAAAAGAAAAAAATTTTACGATTTTTCAACCACAAAATTACTTGCAAATTTTCGCAATTTTGACATATTTCGTATAAATTCGAACTTTAAGCACTTATAAAAAAAAATTGTGATTAACGATTTCGGATTTTTTTTTTATCATTTTAAGAAAAACTTATAAGAAACCTTGCATTAAATTTTTAAGATTTTCTGGCCGGCCAAAAAATTTTTATCGTTATTTTAAAAAAAAATACTAAAAAAAATTAAAAATTTCAATTGTCTATAAATAGCTCAAAAAAAGTCTAAATTCTTTGAAAATTTAACTGTATTTAGATAACACTAATATAAACATTTGGTGAAAATTTCAAGTGTTTACATCGATTAGTTTTTGAATTATAGCAAAATAAAAAATTCGATTTTTTTGAAAACTGTTGGAAAATGTTTACTTTTGACCTCTATAATGCACCAAGGATATCCACTTTGCCATCGGAAACCACCCCCAAAGTTTGAAATTGAAGCATTATTTCGACTAGTTATGCTGTACACAGACACAAAAACAAAAAAAAAAAACAAAAAAACACACATCATTGTAAAATCAATACATTCATCGGAGTGATGAAAAATCTGAAACGGAGTGTTCAGAATCTAAAAGCGGGTAAGTGAGTATCGCTCTGCTGTACATTAGGGGGTGAAGTGGACCTCGGACTAGGCTAGGTTAAATTTGAATGCAATGATAGGTATCATTGTATACGAAAAACGATTCTGAACAGAGATGATTTGTCAGTCTAGGATATATTATATTTAAATATTTTCATATATTCTATTTTGAAACAAATTCAAACATTTAAGTAAAAGCTTCAAGATCTTACGTTTAGTAATTTTTTAAAAATAACAAAAATCGAAAATTATTTATTAGTAAAACGTGATTTTACACGTCGTGTATTTTTGATTTCAAATTAAAATTAAAACTTTAAACACTCGTAAATTTTTTTAAATTGAACAATCCTCAAACTTTTTTATAATTATTCTAAGCTTAACTTATGGACAGCATAGTATTAAATTTTCAATTCTTAGCTTTTGATAGTAAAATATTTATAAATTTTTAACTACTAAATAGTGAAAAATATTCATGATTTTGACGAATTTTTGTCAATATTTGAACTTCAAACGCTAATAAAAAAAAATTATGCCTATGTATTTTTATAATTTTTGAATGAGAGTTAGAACAAGTTATGTGGACTCTTCTAATAAATTTTCAAGTAATTTGTCCGAGCTAATTTTTTTTATCAAGATTTATAAAAAAAAAAAAAAAAAAAGCGGGTAAGTGGGTATCGCTCTGCTGTATATTAGTGGGTGGGGTTACAATAACACACATTATACAACCAACTTATTTTTTAAACTATAAAAAAAGTTTACGAGTGCAAATTGGTGTTTTCAGAAAAATTTCACAATTTAAATTATTTTGTAAAATCCAACCAATAAAGACTAAACCTATTTATAGATTCATAGTAAAACATGTTAGTATTTAGTACAAAATGCATATAATATATTATAATATACCGTATAGTAGTATGAACTAATGTATATATATAGTTATAATTGACCAAGTAATAATATAAGTAATAATATAAGAAATAATCTATAGGTATAAATGTATATATTATTACCTGTACTTATTTCGTCATTTTGTTCCAAAATATTAAATGTACCTAATTAAATTAAAACATTGGGATATCAGTATTCTAAATAAATCTGAAAAAATTAAATAAATAATTTGAATGGTTTTAATTAAAAGTTGGTTGAATTTTAATCCTATTATTTCTAGTAAGAATCAATATGTATAACGCACTCAAATTACTAATATGTTTCAGTGGTTACGAGAAAATTACATTAACAGAACATAGTTAAATACAAGTCTTTGGATACACTACTCCTTTGAAACGTTTACAATATAAATGAACCTCGTCAATCCCAAAAGAAGTTTCTAGTACAAAATCTAATTTCGGAATCGGGTAACAGAGCTGTTGGCTTTAGAAAACATATTAGCAAGTGAATTAATTATTTCTATTCAGTTGTAGGCCCCTCAGCTGTTCGATTTTTAATCTCATATCCTACATAGAAAATAGGAATCTACAAAAAAGAAATTTTTAAAATAATTGAGCTCAAGTTTTAGTTTAATTTATCGTAAACATAAATTGTACGTGGTTAATTTTCGCAGATCAGCACTCGTAAGTCGAGTCCTGCTCGGAAAATGTACTTTGATTTATGTATTTTTAAATTATAAATATATGTATATGTATATATAAGCAGTATTATATGAAATTTTATGTTTGTCCCTCTTAGTTCTCAAGTAAGTATGCATATGTATAATAAAACAATATTATTAATATATCTAATAATATGTTTTAAACACCTAATAAAACAATGCGATAAAACAACTAAATATACTTAAGACCAGAGCTTTATCAAAATATAATGAAACAACCCAATGACATCGATGATGTATCTTAAACAGTATATTATAATATTGACTCCAGTCTAAATGGTGGGAAAATTTAGAAGATAATATATATAATATATACAATTTATTATTTGATAGTTTTATCAATAATGTCTACTGCCCCGTTAGACCGATATAAACTTTACAGAAACCGATAACTACTAATATAACGATTACGGTAATAAATTGAATGAGCAATTTTATCAAGTAGAAAAAATTTAGCTATACTCTAACATTAGTATAGTATTTTTTAGTGAATATTCAATATTATGGCATTATGCAACTCTAACCTGTGTGGCGTGGCGATGGTGAGCCGTAATGGCGATTGCAGTTGTTGAAGTTGTTGATTACTAACGCCGGCGTCCCTGCGCATCCTCCGGTGCTGTTCTAACAAGCCGTCCCGGTCATATTCCGCAGGCGTATAGTGCTTTATAAAATGGTTGAGCGACGGCAATTTTCCTAAGAAAATAAAAGAATACGTAAATTACATAATGCAATATCAGCATATTTTAAGATAAAAATGTATGTGATTTTTGACGATAATATTACAATATCAGCCTTTGAATTCACATTATGATTAACAAAACACCATGACAATAAAACATTTCAATACATATCATAATAGACTTTTAAGCATAACATATCATTCTCGCACACACTATACACATATAAAAATGTATAATTGTATGAATATTAAAATAAATTATATTGTTATCACATTGAAAATGTTGATTACAATTCGTCTATACTATTTTTTGTTAAAATAAGTTTTGATTATCTGCAAAATTTTTGTTCAAGTTTAATTCGTAAGCTTGTAAAAAACTTGTTAAAAAAAATTAATTTGTTTTTGACATTTAATATAAATTTTTAAAAAGGTATTGAGTTATATGTAACTATGTATAGTCAAACTATTTATACGGATTTTTTTTTTTTTAAACAGTAAACTGTTTCTGCTGGAAAATTACCATTTTACACATTAAGGGTATTTTAAGTAAAGCAACGTGAGGTTAATACTATTATAATCGTAGAATAATTTTAAAAGTTATTATTCAAAAACATTTTGAAATACCTTATACTTATTGTCTTATTGACTAACGATAAATGAATCACGTTATAGTCCGTGTGTATTTAATATTATTATATACGCCGCTAAACACAGTGTATCGAATAGAAGCAATAATACAGTAACAGCAGAATCAGTGGCAATGGGAAGAATCGTATGTATATATTACCACCCCTCGCAGTGAGCATGCTATTATCGGGTGATTCACATTGTGGTAGTAGTTGTGGCGGTAAAAGTGATGGTGGTGGTGGTGGATGTGGATGGTTGTTTGAGCAGAGGGATAGTGGCTGGGTGGAAAAATAATGACCAAACACCAACACCCGCCGCGGCGCCCCGGATGCACGCCAAGGGGAGGGCAAGAAATAATACCTTCATAAATCTGACTGGTTGTATAATTGAAAACGACTCACACACCTATCTCGCTTGTGCTCACCCTTCTTCTTCACCCCCACCTCCCCCACTCATCTCTCTCTCTCTCTCTCACACACACGCCATAAATAAATATACATATAATTTATAATATATACACTATATGCAAAACGCGAATATTGGCGAGGAATGTGCCCCACACTTTCGCTCCCCGTTGCAGCGTGTTGTACACAGCGGACACCTAAATCGATATTTTGATAGCCCTTATTCACAAAGCCTATATAAAATGTAATATGTATTATATTATATATACATGTTTATATGCATACATGCACACACATCGCTGTGCACGTTATTATTCTATAACACAAATGTCTAGTTGTTAATAGTTAGCCGTTGCTGTGATGTGTGTATTATACTCGTATATTTGTGCGTACGGTTCTTGAATGCACATTGCATATATTATATTAAATTATTAACGATATTATAATAACATGCAATTCAATGATTTTAATATTGGGTATAATGAAGTAAAGATACTGCAGTTGTTTTTAAATAATCACAAACACGTTGAAAATATTTATACAAAAAAATATATAATATATATACCTAAGCACAGATAATATCGTGTTAGAATATTCAAAATCATGAACGAAACAGTATATTCAAAAGAATTGACCCATTTTAAATAAACAGACATATCCTAATTATAGGTAGGTTAGTGTCTAAAATTTGCTGCGTGGCGTTATAGCATCGATATATTTAAGAAATATTTATTGTGAAAATGAAATAACCACAATAGAAATAATTTAACTAACCTGTAATTTAGTCTACCACAATATGGTTAAAGCGTATAAAAATTATGTTTTCATCGTTTCAGATTCTAAAATATAGTTAGAAAAAAGAAAATCTGATTGACCATATATTTCTACACACGAAATTAGCCAAAAATTCACTTATATTATTTATAGTTAACTATAAAAATACTTAAATAATGAATTTTCTTTGGCAATACTTTATTTTATTTTTAATCATTATCCTTTTAGGTAATTGTATTTAAAATAAAATATTATAATGTTTAATTTTTATTGATTAAATTTATTATAAGTTATAACTAATTAACTATTAAAATAATTCATTAAAAATAAAAATATCTAATACGAATAATAAAATAATATATAAATATATATTATATAACTGATAATATATAATACATATTAATAACTTGTGAATACAAATATTTTACTGCTTACTCTTTAAATTTGTTCACGTAATTTTTATATTTCAATAACGATTGTTTTTTGTTTATTAAATCACAAGTAGCCATCACGTAATGAGATTCATTATCATAATAAAATAACGAACATTACATTTTACATCCATTATAAATATTATAAAGTTATTTTTTTTATCATCCTACATCATTAATAACTGTATTCATCAAAGTTTTTTCAACAATTATTATAATACGTATGTATCATGTCATGAAATTTAAAAAAAAACGTGAATATTATTATTTATAAATGTATACAATTTCAATACTGGTGTTTAGATAATTATTTTAACATTTTACAATATACAAGCCTATATTAAGCGTTAATTTATTAATGGTTACATTTAATCCTATTAAAAGCGATTCTTAACAATGGATTCATTATTTATAGTTGTTAACAGATTTGTTAATTTTAATTAATCTGTTACACTACAATATGTTTTATAAGTGCACTTATTAAGTACTTTTCTTTAATTTTTACATATGTTTAAGTTAAATTTAAAATAATAAAGGTAATAACTATAAAGCAAATATATTTGGTTAATTTATTATTTTTCTTAATTATTTATTTATTTATATTAAATAATTTAACATACAAATCAATGATTTTAAATTAAATTTTAGATTGCATTAAAAAGTTTCCTACATAAAACCTGCATCAATCTGATAGAATATCTTTCTTAACTGCCACCAAAACTTTATTTTAAATTGTCTTAAACTCCTGACAAATTGTTATTTTTACTATAATAGTTATTGCAGATTGCAGAAGTTTTGAAACAAAAATATCAACCCAATTTGGAGTTTTGATTTCCACTTGATTTCTCATGATAATATTAAAACAATATACATGTACATATTACTATATAGGTACTACATATATATTTAGATAATATTTAACAATACTAACTTTTACATAATGAAGTGTTATTTTATTATTACATAATATTTTATATTTGTTAATTGTATCGTAACAAACCGAAATTGGTCTTATCTTATAAATATTCAATGCATTCTACCATTATTTTAGATGATATTTATTAAGTTATCTCTTATCTATTTAATCAATTAAAATTCAAACTGCATTTATTGAACAAAAACATAAAAATTCATCAAAATAAACTACGAATTAAATTTAAAATACTAAAACTATGGAAATTTATGATTAGACTTTTCAATAATTAACATCTGAAGTATTTATAAAATCTTGTGTATGAATACACACACACACATCAATTCCTTGTGACAAATATAGATATATGTGTATTGTGTACGCATTGAACGAATAAACATTTTGAAGACAATACGATTCAATTAAAAAAAATACGAATATTATATACAAAAATGTGATTGTAAATTAGCAATAAATTTAAATTTTTATTTCGTAATTATATTGTAGGCAGTATTTATTGGATACTCCAAATTACATTTCTTATAGGAGTATTTTCCAGGAGGTCATAGAGACCACCCCCTCTAGTAATTCTAAAAAACTATAAATTGTTGAAAATAAAATTACAAAAATATAAAGTATAAATTAATATAATTATATAAAATACAATATGGTATGATATTATTACGACTTAGCACTTCCTCAACCAAGACTCTGAAGCCCCTGATTTCTTATGAATAATCAATTATCATTTATCTACCCATGGTAACTACAATAGACTGAGCAATAGCACCTGTACAAAATATATGTAGGTACCTACATGTGGACCACGTCACCAACATTTCCATACAACCCTCTGGGGATTTATTTTAATTAATACCGACGGAGGCCATTAGTTAAATTGAATTGCCGTATTCAGAATTCCACAGAGCCTTTACATGGCAAAATAACGAAGGCCCAGTTTTGAAATCACGAAGCCTCCATACCCCCGCCCCCCACCATTACATACTACTAATACCATTCACTGTCACTCGAACACTATCACGACCCTCCACTTCGACTCATTTAACTTGCTGTCACACAATTATTGTTATACTGTTACAGAATTCTAGGGCGATTTTATATATATATATTATATTAAGCGACAGTAAAATGGACCGTACTCAATATATATGCCAAGGAAACGATTTTAAATCTGGAGTTTAACTTGCGACCAAATGTCTCTCCGAAATGGGACCCTCCTTTTTGAGCGCACTAACGGAATGTCAAGAGGGACGCCTAATTTTTACCCCGAAAAACATTCACGGACTTTTCGTTTATTGATCCACAAAGTAACAGTAAAAACACTAAAAACCAAAACAGTACGTAGTGCTCTTCTTCACTTCACGCATCTACCCAAGTAAATTAATTTTTTTTTTATTCAATAAGTATTTTATTTTAATTTAATAGCACATATATTGATAGATGGTGTTGTGAATAATATATAGCAATTCATTGATAAAAAAAATAATTAATTAATTCTTATAATTATATTTTTAATTTATACCTTTGCAATGCACACTCGATAGAAAATACTACATTTTAATTTTATCAAAAGGTACCTATTCACATTTCAGAAGTTATTCTAGTAAAACAGAATAATTTAAACGAGCGTGTTTCCTATATAGCTAATAAATTCTTTCATGTATACAGTTGTTTATGTATTATGCATATTATTATAAATAATACAACCGTCGTTTATTGGTGAATTCCCATTTAACTGTTTCAAACGTAAAACATTCAGTTATAATTTTTTTTTATACTTAAAAAATAATATTTTACCATATTAACCTAATTTTAAAAATAATAAACTTTTTTATTCTAAGCCTGAACGTTTCTATGATAAAAGGTATACCTACCCCAATGACAAATTTTCTTGAAACATTAAAAACATAATTAGCTACGATTTTATAGATTATTACATACACGCTAGTAATCAATAATATAAAAATTTATACAAAATATATATCTCTATCACTAAAACTATTTAAACATTGCATAGAAATACTGAAATATATATATGTAAATTATGTAATAGTTTACTAAAACGGTTATAATGTATGGTATTAGTAGTAAAAATAGAGTATAATAATCATAAAATGTAATTACCGAGATAACGTTGTAATTAAAAGCATAATATAATCCTATTAATGGTATTAACAAAATGACACCAAAACAATATTTTTATAATTGGCATTTTTAGGCATAATACCAAACAAAATTTTTGATGCTTAATATAAAAGCTTATAATATAAGCACAAAATCAAACATTTATATATTTATTATTAAATGTGAATAATCAATAATAACAAATGTTGATAGGTACTTAAATATTTTTAAATTATCACAACGTACCTAATTTTCATTTTTAGAAATATTATCACTCAAAATATCACTGGAATAAGTATGTTAACCAGATCAGATTTAATACTTAAATAAAAAATTAATCATATTAAACATAAAAAGTCTTTACTGATACATAGTTTATAAAGAATTATAGAGACATTATAATATATTTATCCAATATGTAATTATATACGTAATTACGTTTTAAAAAAAAGTATTGAATCAATTTTTCATTAATATTTTTTATAAATAAATTAAGCGTTTTCAAGTAAAACTGACTATTAAAATATAGAATATGTGTAAAAAAATGAATGATGCAAACTGTAGTTAAAAGGATTGAAAACTGTAATATTTTGATTTTAACTTTTCCAAAAATTTAAATATGTCAATTTTTAATAAAAAAATTTTAGGATTTTGAGGAAGATAAAATCAAATATGTGGGAAAGTCGATCTCAAGGATACTTGATGATAAATTAAAATCTGTGTTCAGAATTCTTATTGTTTCATTATATCAATCGGTAAATTAAAAATAGAACATGTCTATAATCTTATGTTGCGTGTGTGTTAGACAAAGACAGAAAATCACCGCTTCCAATCCCCTTAAATTCAAAATAGATATTGCATATCTAATTATTTGAATGAAAGATTAAATATCTGACTGACTATCTATACATCATTGGATAAAAAAAAAAATGCGACAACATTACTAAAAGTAATATTTTTAAACAATTGTCAACTATGAACCACATAGGTAAATTTTGGTGTTATAGCCATTTTCAAAATTAATTAAGTAAAAACTTTTTTTTAATTTTAAGCGGAACAATAAACATATTGGTTAATTTTAATTTTTTTTTTTTATTTGTAAAAAACATGGAAAATACATGGTCACAATATATTTACAAAATTCGTTAAAATCGTGAAAATTTACAAATATTTTTTCTCTTTTCATCTATTTTTATTCAAAAAATGAAAAATAATTATCATTTAAGTTTAACGTTAAAATAATATTCATTAAGACTTAGTGTACCTACATCATATTTTTTCTGTTTTAATACGCTTATAGTTGACAATAAATTATTTTGGTGACTGATAAGAACCACCTCTTTATAATTACTAACTCTTTACCAAAGTAAATCTATTGTTTTTACTCGAAACTCTGAAATTTGTGAAAAAAAAGTGTAGAAGTTTACTACTTTTTTAGTTGATCACTATAATGGATGCGTTAAATTTAAATTCAATTATAGATTATTATGGTTCTTGTATATAAAAAAAAGACTGTGAACAATTAGGTTAGACTAATGATAAAATAAATACCAAATAGCTTAAAATAAATCTAAATATTTTGATAATTTAATTATGTAATAATAGCATATGCATTATGTACACACATTGACAAAAAGTTCCAAATCCTTAAATATTTTTGAATTATTATAAATTAAGTAAAATCATTGATTTTCGTTTAATTACTGAATTTTCTATAAATTTGAATTTGTTATATCAATATAACAAAATTATGCATACGTATAATTGTAGTTATGTAAAAAAATTTAGAGAAAATATCGTATTAAATTGTTAGTCTTATGTGTTTAAAATAAAAATGTATTCGTTTTAAGCTAAAATATAATTTACGTCCATGACATGACAGGCTTAACACCAAAAAACTAAATGAAAGATAATATATTCATAGCTATGCTTTTATAAAAATATTATGGTATCTGCTACCTAATACATATTAATCAAACCTATATTCAGTAAAATAAAAGAGCTAGGTATTTTTAAATTATATTAGATTAAATATAGTATAATATATTTTATACAACTATGAAAAATCATTGATATTCTGTTGTTTTACAATCTTGTTTCAAAATAACACAATTGTTTAATGTATTAAATAAAAATTAATTTATCAATAATAGCTACAGCTTTACCGTCACTTCTAGCGCCTCGTAATACCACGAATTTTCTAAAAAATATTTTCATTATACCATTCAATAATAAAAATGGACAACTTTTTATACCAACATACTTTAAGCCACGTGTATGATATCAATGAACTAAAATAACAGAATAATATTATTATAGTATTGAACATTGATTGTAGTGAAAAAATAAAATTACGTTAATCGAGAATCATATGTATAAATAAGTAGAAAATAAATATAATTTTAGCCAATATATAAGTACCTAAAGTGCCTAAAACTTAAACGTAATATTATAAATGCTTAAATCCACAATTTTTACCATATAAATACTACCGTCGCGCGTCGCGCTGGATTAATATGAGATATATCAAGTTCCCTAATATGATTCATTTTACGGTAATTTTATTATATTAAAAAAGTATTAATATTTCCATGATAACATTAATGATACCAACAAAAATTACATTACATATATGTATATGTTAACTAAAAGCATGTTTATAGAAAAAAAATTAAATTAAATCCTTAACTATACAAAGTATTATATTGTGCTCAAGGAGTTGGTAATTTGTATTTAATAAAATTAAAATTAAAAATGTTATATGAATTCGACCCACTTATTTGTGTAAAATATATTTCTAATATAAGGAAATGCATCGCAATAAAATCTATACATTACATAACGATATTTTATTTAAGTGGAAAACTTCGTAAATTCCATTCGCATTGTTCTCATTTGAACAAAACAAAACGTGTAATTCTGGATAAAACAAGAGGATTAGTATTATTGTGACTCACAGCGAGTTACTCTAGGTGTCTCCATGCTGCAAAATTCCATTATCCAGAACAACTGAATAATTCAAAGTGACATTACTGATGGAAAAACAGAGATTGTTAGACCTATAAAGTGAATTCAGCTATTTGTTCAATTGATATTTATTTCTTAAAATATTTCATCTAAAACTATCTAAGTTAAATGCTACAAAAAAAATGTATAAAATATATATGTTGCCCAATAATTTGTGATCATCAATTAAATATATATCAGTTTACTTGTTTTGGATATAATTTCAACTAAATCAATCAATAACCTATAGTTTAATATTTTACTAATTAAATTTAAAATTAAAACAACTCATATGAGTACTATAGTGTACTGTTAAAGCATTATTAATATTAATAAGTATTAATCATTCAAATGGTACAAATAAATGATTACACAGAATATTTTAAATTAAAAGAAATAAAATATAAGTAGCTATTAAAACCAAACGTGTTAAATGTTTATAAATATTTATACAAAGTCCAAAATATTATAAAAATTATAAAAATTTTATAAAATACTATATATTTTATGAAAATGTCAAGTATTTACGATTATTATTTTCTTAATCATAATAAAAAACAAAATTATTTTTAAAACTTGTATTGCATAAATATTCTAGTTTTTCTGAGGTTTTTTTTTATTTTTTCCTAATTATTAAAAATAAATATAATCCTATTTCTAACCTATCAGAGTTGTAGTACTTTGTTAATACTTAACTACTAACTAGATTTAATTTGCTTCCAGAAATAATCCTCAATGTTAAAAACCAAAACAAATTTTACTCCAAAATGTAATGATTGAAAAAAAATAATTTAAAATAACACATCATTGTAAAACCAATTCATAATTTCCTCTTGGAATTTAAAATAAAACAGTATTCTAAAGGATGAATAAAAATAACTCAAATAAGTACTTATTTATAGTGAAATAATTTTGTTTTTTTACTCTTTATGAACGACGATTAAAGATAGTATAATCCAACTGTTAGATTCTAACATAACGTTATTTGTACGATACTATCATTAATAGCTCCTCCTTTCTCAGTTTACCTTCATATTGTGTTATTTTTGTACATTTATTGTACGTAATTTTTATTTGTATCCTAATTGTTTTAGTTTATATTTACTGATCCTGTAATTCAGCTGTATTATTTAGGCCATCACCCCTTGTATATGTTAGCTATCTTATTTTACTGAATTATTGTTATGTACTGTACTAAATAAGGAATATTTTATTCAGTAAATTAATTAATAAATAAATAAATAAATAGCACTGCAGAATCATAACACCGGTGTTGATTATAGAAATTTATTTTTATGATTTATTTAAGGTAGTAAGACGTATAGTATATAACGAAAATTTACGTCATTATATACTCATACATTTGGTTAATTTTATGAAAATAAATAAATTAAACACTCATAACAATATTTTTAATAAAATTCTACAAGTAATATATTGACCAAATACTTTATTTATTATAATATTATGCAAGATTGTTTATAAGTATACTATATATATATTTTTTTTTTATCTTCACTATTTATAATTCAACAGAAAACATCTGGAATTTCTAGAAGTAGGTATTGGTATAATATGTAATATGTATACATTTTATTATTTTATAAACACGTGCTATTTTGGTGAAAAAAAAGCTAAAATGTATGGTATGTCTCTTTTATTCACCTTTTGAATTACAATATTAAATTATAGATTTTTAATTGTATTTTATTAAATGATTACGTGTGAATTAAGTAAAAAGTTGATGCTATTGGTAAGATTGAATTGAATTATATTTTTATACTCCCCAAAATATATTTCAAAAAACATATTGGTGTCTTAATAATTTATTAGACTAAAAATATTATTTAAACTTTATTAGATAACCTATGCTAAATTAAGTTAGACTATAGTAAAATAAATTGTTTTGGTTAAGTATGCAGGAAATTAATTTATTATATCACACTATTAAATAATCTTAACTTAAATTAAAAAACGTCCAAACATTATTTTAATTTTTAAATGGACTTTAAAATTACAAATTAAGAATTTAATATCAGCTTAAAATTATTCAAATAAGAACTTATTTAAACTGCCAATATAATTTATAATATTAATAATAATATAATAATATTTAATAAAACTAAATAAATTAAATATGATTATCAATTATTTATTTTAATAACAACGTGAATCCAACTTACACAACTACATAAGTATAACGCGATATATAACATGTAACAAATCAGTTTAGTATTAGTCACAGGTATGAATATGACACAAATACACAATGGGCAAACAAAAAGTGACAAAAATAATGATATAATAAATGTGACAAGTTTGAAAACTATATTAAATTATCAATAGGTCATTGAGATAATAACAATGGACGACATTTAAAAAACCACTATGAATGTTTTAAGTACATTTGCATTGGCCATTGACACTATTTTTTTATTTGAACTTCATCACTATAGCTTTTAATACACTACTATTGTGTATCATTTGCTAAAATTATATACGTACCTACTACAATACAAATGTATAGTGTACTATAGTATAATGTATAAAAAGATAATAGAAGATATAGCTTGGCCTTAAAATCACCATTGATCAATTAATTGTCTAATAAAATGTATATCACTACATCTATAATGTGTATTTTAGAAGACAGCATTGATGATAAATATAAATAGTATTTATACGTATATATATATATTTGTTAGGTTATACTTAAAGTTTAAAAAAAAATCATAAATAATGAATTATAAAAGTTATTTATGATTATAAACATAATTTACAAAACTCTAGTTTTTAGTATGTAGCACACAAAACACAATACAATGTATATCAAAAGATCGCAATATTACCTAGTACCTACTTATTATATTTTTTCCTTGAATTAATCCTTTTTAAGAAATTGTTCATATTTTTTTAAAAAAATTGTTAGTGTTTTTATGGAATTTGAAAAAAAACAAATAAAATAATCATAATATCATTTTATATTGTGAAAAATATGAATGAGAAACACAAAAAATATGAATCACAGATAAAATGTGCCACTACCCCGTGATGATACTTTTTAAACATGTTTGCTTTTATAAATTTAAAAAATATAATACACTCTTTCATTCTAGCCATTAAAAAATAATTGAAATTTAACTACTATGCTATTGTTAAACTGTATTACAATTTGACAACTGTATTAAAATTTAAATACTTAATAACATCAATAAAATAAGAGATAACATATTAAAATAATTAATATATTTTATAAGAATACTTAGAAAAAGAAACCAAAAAAAAAATGGAATTTGTAATATTGATCTATAAGAGTTATTTTATAATGTAAGTAAATGAAATATTGAAATGTAAATTATAATAAAATGAGATGTTCCATATTCGCTATCCACTAATAATTTAAAATAGCTAGTGTTATACTATACGAGTATTCAAGAGGAGACTACCCACATATTATGTAGTAACCATCTTACAAATAACCAATCAAATTAATATTCAACAAAACCAATTTTATATTGTTGGATAATATTAAAATTACAGTGATTCAATCTAATATTAATTTTAAGAACATTACCGTGTCATGTTTTGGCTATCTTAGTATCTTAAAACATTTCAATTTTTCTGCGATTTATTAACATTTATACATTTTTATATCTTACACAATACACATACTCATATAACAATTTTAATGTTCTTAAAATGTATACTAGGTTGAATTATTCTAATTTTAATATTAACCTAACCAGCGACACAAGATTAGTTCTGCTGGACACACATTTCTTATGTTGTATGTTTGTAAGACGACGACAACACACAAGGTTCATTGCTAAAATTACTAATTATTTAAAAATTAACTAATAAATAAGTGAATACCTATATTATTTATTTATTTATATTGGACCAACTATTATATACGATAACATACAATTATTAAATAAATCTATCAGTGTTGGCATTTTCAAGGTTATATTATTTATACATATTATTAAAAATAAATTAATAGACGAGTCCTACCTATAGAAAAAAAATATTCAAATAGTCTCGTTGGTGTATGAGTAAGGTTTTTTCTAGTGTTTAGCATTTAGCATGGAAGGGGCAGTCAACTCAGAGTACGTACACACGCATACACTTGCATATTTTACACACTCACTCACACGCAACAAGTCATCCAACGCACCAGACAAGAGAGGTGACTAACCTCGTGGGGGCCCTCGCTCTTCTATCGTTGTCGTCGATGGTGGTGGCATTGGCATCAGCCGCGGCACAAGTCACATCTGCCATCACATGTAGGTACTCTCACAACGGTTACACAATTTGTTTATTTTACTTTTGTGTTCATATAAAAATATTAACTATTATTATTTATATTTATCCCTGGTATTGAATAACGAATGTTGTGGATTATAACTTATAAATCTGAATATTTTCTTGATTTTTCAAAAACAGTTAAAAATAAAATAAAATAAAATATCAAATTCGTAATAAAAAAATCAACTTGTTAAATGCTTCATACAATTTATTGTAAAAATATAAAATATTGGATTTATTTTAACCTTAATTAATTTGATAAAAAAATAAGACATATTTAATTCTTAAAGTAGAAACAATTGGTAATATATTATTATTATTATTATTAATTTTAGTTTTACTCGAATTAGAAATCTCAAATTGCATGTAACATGATTATTTACTTATTATCGAAGACAAAAACGACATTTAAACAAGGTGGATATGTGCCCTTTTAAGCCGTGACTTATGGCCAAGAACCAAAAATCATTGGGAAACTCAATTACTATAGGATTCGGACTCTTTTTATAACTGAAGCTGACTGTGGAACGAACTTATATAATATCTTTTTATATAGGGTTAATTAAATAATAATGTGAAGGTTGACCAAAATATTGACCCTTTACTATTAATATATGTTATGAGTTTATGACATGATACTATAATGAGGTAGGATTATTATTTACTTAATAGTTGCAATAGTATTCATAATAAAATAATATTCTACGCCCAGTCATCAAAGTCACTAAATAGAGAGCGATTTCAAGAGACATTTCGCGGTTTAAGTCATATAGATATTATTTTTTTAACTAATAAAGTTGTATTATGTTTAAATAATTTAGAAAAATGAATATGTATTAACTGAGTAAGCAATTTAAAAAATTTCCTTGTAGTTAAATATAAAATCAAATATTAGAAAAATTATTGGATTTATATATTCTTTAAAATAAGATAACTTTTTTAAGATGTTTAAGTTATAAATGATATTGTAAAATTTAAATTTAAATATATATTTCCTCTTATCATTAACTTCGATAAATTTAATGATTTGCCTTAACAACATATTAATATTAAATATACATTATACTTACATAACATAGGTCATGCCTTTTTATAGCAAATTAAAAATAATTAATTTACAACTAATTTACAAAATGCCTAGTAAATAAATATTCGTAAATGAACAAATATTAAATAAAAATTCTTACAAATAACTATTAAATATTTTATAAAACAAGCTACTAAAATATAACAATAGAAGATTATTTCCAACTTGAATTATAAGATAGATAAATAATTGTATTGAATGTAAAAATTAAAAAGTAAACGATAAACTATACGTCGATCTTGACGAAATAATAATTACGAATTAGAGCATGTCTAAATGACCACTCACTTTCAACTAAAAAAAAAACCACTTAAGAAACGTTTGTTAAAATATAAATTTAAAGAGAGGAAGATTCGAATATTTTTTGTATGATAAATCTTTTATAGAAGTCAAAAATTTAAATATGAAACAATAAAGAAAAATTAATAAAAAATAGTTAAAGATGTAAAAATAAGTACTTATAAGTTTTACGTAGGTATAGGTAATAATTATAAAGTACAACATAGGTGCTCTAATCTATTTTAAATTTTCCATTACATAAAAAAAAAAAAAATGTAATAAATAAATCATATAACTTATAGTTTTATTTAAAGTGCTTGTTGTATTTAGACAATTAACCAAATAAAAATTATATTTATGATAGATATTTATCATGCAAATAAGTAATTTAAGTATCTAACAAACAAATGATTATTTTTGATTTTTTTTTTTCAAATTAAATTAGTTCCTTATATTTTAAGATGATGAATTACCGATGGTAATTATTTTATATTTTTTTTTATTCGACATCATAATAAATTCAATTTTTTTATTTTATTCACAAATTCGTAATTTAAAAATTGTTATCAAAAAATAAGGATATGGCATTGTCACTATGAGTATAATATAATAATTCTAAACAACACAAAATCATACAACCCTAGTTTTTAGGAAATGTACATGGTTAGAGCCAATATTTTAATATATTACCCATTGTTTGAAAGAAGGACGTTGTTAATCTAGGTGTACAGACACACCAACCATATAAAGGTAAATTACACTACGCTTGGTTGAACTTGAACGCTTTAATAAAACGTAAGGGAAAAAAACCATGTTATATCACAAGAACCATTTCCAGCGGATTTAATCTCCGTGCACACGTGGTATGTGTTAGTGGGTTTAATCTTACGGAAGTCCACCGATAATTTTTCACACAAAAATTAATTGTTCAACTTTCATAAAAGGCACCTAGATGGTAACGTTCCAATAAAGTTATGGTACATCTGAACATTAAAAATTCAACATATTTAAATTATATCTAACATCCACTGATATTACGTATTAATGAAAACATTATCTTTAATGTTTTTGAACTATACTAGGTTATCGTTGGTCTTCGATTATTATAAAATGTATAAAAAGTATTTTTGTAAAACGACTAATATTTTTCGGGATGTATACCATTATTTATGATGCATAAAAGTACAATACAACAAACCATGAATAATACAAGAAACAACATAGCGAAATTCCAGAATAAACTTATGTCGTCTATGGACTATGAATCTCTTTGACAACAAAAAGAATACAGATTAAAATCCTAAACACTATAGAATCTACAGTATAGATACTAAATAACATATTCTCAATATACCATAATGTCTCAATTGATTTAAAGATCATTTATAATTTTTAATCAACATTCTTTATAATTTTTTTATACTATTATATTTAAAAAATAAACTAACCTTACATTTTTAAACAGTTATCCCTCAAACGTTTTAGATTTGCATAAAACATATAATTTAATCACAGATCAACATAAATGTATTGTAAAATTACACTTAGAAGATTTTAATAAAAATAATATGTTTTATACGGTATTTCAGTAAATATGAAAAATAACAACTAAAATAGGATTGTATAAATACAATAAACTATAGTAATATTAGTATAGTAGTGGATAACATACCTAAATTAAAACCATATATTAATTAATTATTGTAATAAAAAATGTATTCTACAAAATTAGTTAAAAAATTCTAAGATGTTTATAAGTTTATAGTGTTTATACTTAACACAGCTTAAGACATTCACCATACAATAGTCTTCAAGAATAATGAAAAATAATATACAATTTTTACAGTTTATCCAGAACAGTATCATTAATTCAAATAATTTTTCAATTAGCTACAATTATAGCTTTTTCTATGTATATAATATATATACATAATACATATGATAATCAGGGTGATAATCTTTATTTTTAAAAAATCTTTGAGTTGAAATTTCCCATATACTACTTCAGTTCACTTTATACTTCTACTACATGTACGTATATTTATATAATTAAGAGTGAATTATAATTTTTAAATAAATAAATCTAATATCAAATTTACATGACATTTTTTTTAAGAAGCATGAAATCGAGCATGAAATCAACTACGAGTATAAGTTTATAGTTTAACACGAACTTTAAGAACGATTCGTGTTCTTCATAAATAGTATAGTTTAAATAGAAATTCCTAAAATAATACGTTAAGTTTAAATCAACTTTTCAAACTGCTAGGTTAAAAAAATAAAATAAATACCCAATTGTAAAAGAATGACAATTTTTAATTCGTATGTACTTGTAATTTATATACGTTTATTAACTTTTAGAACGTTTCCATGTTCAAGACTTTTTCCCACTTCCCACTAACCAAAAAAGAGGGAGTCTGATTGATACAAACGACGACGACGAAAACGACGATATAGTAACTTGTGTTGGGGCACGCATTATCTATACGGCTTAGCATCATTTTCTTTATTGATCTCTTGAAATATAACTATTTATCTCGTTCCGAAGGTCAAATGAAAATGGTCTATTCGCTGTTCAGGTTGAACGCGTGTTATTTCTCATTTTACCAGCAGACACATATTATTTGGTACCTACCGATACAATCGCTTTATTCCAAAAAATATTATATACACCACCTTCACTGAAATCTTGTTCAAACTACACAACAAAACACAGCAATAGCAAGTTATTACTATTCTCTCATATTTTCTTTTTATCTTACACAATAACGAAACATTATATTACACTAACTTACTATTGTTATCATTATTTTTTGCAATAGGCGATTAGGCTAAAAACCTAATTAATCTTAAATCACCGCCTAATTTATAGTTAAATTCGAGGTTAAATTGTTTAAAAGAAAAAATCGACATTTTTTTTGTATCAATACTATTGATTATTTATACATAAAATATAAAAAATATATGTACACATAACACTTCTACAACCAATCATTATCTATAAGATCAGAAACAATTAATTTATTTTTCAGTAAATTTAGTAAACATTTCATTGTCAAATAATTGTAGTAATGATAAGGACGTTTCATAACAGTCGTGTATGTATAAACCTAATCGTTTATTTTATAAAATAATCGATTTTATAGCACACTCAAATTTCCAAAAGCTAAATAAGTATCTCTCGACTATGATTATTATTAAAAAATTAATTAGTAGTCAGCTTTTGCAATTTAAACAAATTGTTAACTATGTAAGCCATTATTAGCATAAAGTTTATAAATAAGGTCATATTTTTTTAATTTATGTAGTTCCAACTGTCAAAAGTGAATTTTACAAGCTAAAATAGAATATTAATATGACATTTTTTAATTATAAAAGTTAAATCGTATGCCTAGAAAAATTAAGGAAACAATTAATTTTTTTTATTAATGAAGGTGTACCACCTAATAATGGTCGATAGAACTAAAGTAATAAAAAAATCATATAATTAAATTAAAATACACAACAATATAAAAATTAAGGTGTAATATACTTCAAGATATAAAGACAAAGTGCTAAGAACTCTGACTAGGTTCGCCCACCTCAGTATAGTCTAACCTTGAATTATAGTTTGAAATCTGATCGCAATAATTGTATTAAAAAAAAATAATTGAACTTAAGTTTATAGCTAGTTCATTTTATCAAATTAAAAATGGTCACTAAAACAAATCATAAGACCTCTTGGAGTATATTAAATACTATAAGTATATATTATATTCAAAATCCAACATAATATACTGGTATACGGCTATTAATATATTTAAAATTACAAATTTTATTAACAGAAATATTTAAATAGGTATTTATAAAAATATACTTTATCTTAAAACGGCAAATTGATTAAATTTTGTGATTTTGAGAAAATTTGTAATAATCTTACACCACATAACATACCTATTATTTTATTTTTTAATTGTTTAAGTTTCATAAGTTTAAAACCCAAAATTACTCGTTTTATTAAAAATAATAAAATAATTATTTATACACATCAGTACATCACCATAATTTGTAAAATTGCAAAAGATCTACGTTATTCAAACCTTAAATGTTTATAAAAACTAACTAATAGTTTTTTTGTTTAATAAAAAAAATTTATTAATGAAGTACATACATTTTACTATCAGATTCCTATCAAATGTTACTATAACACATTGATATTATACATTATACAAAATTTAATTAATCTTTTTTAAAATAAATAGCTATAAATGTTAATGATTTTACCGTAAATATATAGCATTTTCGCAGTTTTTCACAAAAATTATCTTTAAAAATTAGAAGTAACGCCAAAATCCAATTTTTAATTTAAATATGAATCGAGAAAGATTTATCTTTTATTTTTTTAATTTTTTAATTCAATTTATTTAGTTTGATCTAATGACCCAAAATATTTATGAAATTTTACAAAACGCACAGATTATTTTATTTTTGACAATTATAAAAATAAGCTTATTTCTTATCACTTCGAAATTGTTCGATGTTAATATTATATTGTTTTGAAATTTTTAATTAGTTTTCTCACAAAATATAATAAAAAGTAGTTAGATAAGTAAATTAGATATTTCGATCGGTAACCAGATAAAAATCGAATATTAACGAATATTCTATTGTTGCTTATATATGTATTATATCATTATAAATTATAATGAACTTTCCGTAGTAAAATAGGTACAATTTAAATCACATATTGCATTGTTGCTTACATGATATTAAACCTATTATACTATAAATACTGATTTTTTTTTTTATAACAAAATTATTAAGATCTTGAACTTGCATTTTTTCATTCTTCTATTACAAAAATAAAAGCTTTTAAGGAGGACTTTTATTTATTAATTATCAAAAACATAAATATCAAAAATTAACTAAAATAATATTATAACACTAATTAGTATATAGCAATAGCCAATAGGTAGTCAACATTAATTATAGTATACCTAATATATTTAAATGATCGATTGGAAAGCTCCAAACGCAAAACCATGAAGACTGATGTAGTCTACGTGAAAAAAAATACTTTTTCATCAGACATAAATACATGTAATATTATTACAGTACCTAAGTATTATAATATAGGTATAGATGACATTGAATGTACAATGTAGTACTACATAAAATATCAAGCACTACATATTATACACAAGACTGAACGTCGAACACCAATAAACCCGACGCTTTTCGCAGACGGCATTCTTCGGTCGAATCGTTTGTACGAACGTACGGCTTAGCGTAGGCGGCCCCGGCTGCAAGAACACAAGAGAAAGCTACGATAGCCGTTCATCCCACGGGCAATTAGATACGTTTATGTATCGTGTTGTATATGTGTATTATACCATTATGTGTGTATTATTGAGACGAGGTCGTACAGAGATAATGGAATTATGTATTGACATAAGACACGAGTATACAGCATAGATATTATAATAAAATACTTAAAACATATTTTAATATTTAATACCCTGCAAGTACACATAATTTATATATATTCATATAGGTATAGAAGCTATGAGTAGGCGGTAACTGGCCAAAGTCTATTTTGTACACTCTATGTATAATAATATAATAGGGGAACTTTGGGGTGCCTAAGTAAAGGGTTATTTTTGCCGTGTCGTATATAGTGTGTTTTTCGAGTGAATCCTATATAAGGGTAACATCTACAAGTTGAATGTATTTCAACCGGAACCAGTTGGAAGGGGTCCCTTGGGGGGGGGGGGGGGGTCAAAACTTTATCATCTCTTGGTCCAGTTTTTTGATCAATGTTTTTAAACGCTGATCTATACCACCAGTCCCGCTGCGCGATAGCTTACACGAAATCCCAAGGCACACTATTGGACATATTATAACTATACACCTGCATAATAATATGGCTAAGAACAATGCGTCGGGCGACGTACCTGGTTGTTGGACGGGGGTAGAGCTTATCCGTCCAAACTTTCCGACGACCACCGTCAGGAATACGGCCACGGTGGTCGCGGTGGCGAGCGCTGTCGGCGAACCTGCGGGCCACATGTCGTCGCGCGGCTTAAGCGCCCCGTGCTCGACGGCGGCGGCGGCGTTTCACGTGCCCTTCATCGTCGTCACACTGCGGCGGGTCCGCCGATTTTTTTTCGCGGACGCATGTTTTCGCAATGCACCGCACCGCCGAGGGCCAACGAACGTTTCATGCCGTCGACCGCCGCCGTGACCGTCGCAACGGCGACGACACTCTCCGTGCCATTCGCGTGAGGATAATAAGTATATTATAAAAAGAGAAAGAAATACGACGGTATAAACGCACGCACAACCGGCAAACGGCAACGACACAGGTGGTGACGGGAGGTTTTTTGACGCGGTACAGCGTTATTGTCTTCGGTATCTTAAATTATAATTTATTAGCGCCGGATTGAGTTGCGACTGCGGGACGAAACGCGAAACGCGCGCGCGACACAACGTGCGACACGGAAAGTGAACGACTGACTGGCGAGCGGTGGCCGGTGACTACTGACTGTAGTGACTGGCGGTCGGCGAACGGACGGCGGCGGCGGCAACGACGACGACGACGACAAAGAACAGCGTCGGTGGTAGTGATGGTGGCGACGACGGTGGTGGTGGTAGTGGTATGGTAGCGGTGATGGTGGAAGTGGCGGCCGTCGCTCTCGCAACAGCTGAGGGAACCGCAGTTTGGTCGGTTCCCGGGCATCAGAGCGCAGCACACGCAACACGTGCACCGTATGAATTTCCCCGTCGACCGCGTCCGCGTTTTTTCTCCTCAAGCGAGCCTCCTCCTCCCCCTCCCCACAATCGAACCCCTACCAAAGGACGAGTGCTGGTTAGATACGTTCGTCCCGATGTCCCGTTTTGTTCGTTACGCCGAAATAACGATAATTCCCCTAGCCCCGCAACCGTCCTCACAGGGCAACCCTCGCCGCAATCCGACCTGATGCCCATCTATACCGTTGAGGTGACCCAGCGAGGTCGTAGGGTCCCTGCAGAGGCGCTCGAGTATCGAAATACATTATAATATATTTAGGACAAAGTGTGTTTTAAGGTATTGAATGCACCACCATCTCCACTTATGACCACCGGTCGTGTCTAATATGCCACTTGACATGTTTTTATTTATTTTGTTTCCCGAAAACATTTGCAGACAGGGGAGTGGTCTGCCACAATGCCATGATAAGACGATTAAAACATAGGCGCATGCAGAACTTCTCCCGGAGCAATCGGTCGTGATCTGAATATAAGAGGATGTTATAGAAGCGCCATATCCATTATTAAATATTACTATATTAGGTATTACTGGTATTAGATATGCTTTAAGTTTTAAAATAGTAAAAAGAAGAAACTCCAGTGAATTTGATTTAGCAAGACAATTGATAGATGATACTATTGTGATATAAAGTATTAACAGGTCAAATTTAACATGGATTAACAAACCTAAATAAACTTCAAGCTTATAACATGTAACACAATAACTTCTAAAAAAAAACTGCAGTTGTACTCTCGTATATACATAGACCATATAATATGGGGGTGTATTAGCGTATTAAACAATCTATTTTCACTCAAAGAATACTTAATATTTTTAAATATATAAATAATATTATATAGCCCATACCTGATATGCATCTTGTCGTGAGTTGTTCCAACGGTCTTAGAATAAGATTGTGTTAGGTAATATAAGGTTGTTCCGAACAAAATTCTCGGAAAATTAGATGTTGATGTCCACTAGTAGTGACTGATGAGTTGGTTAGTAGTGATGCGTTTCGTCATTGATCAGTTAATGATTGATGCGATCTCGTGTACAATAACCGTTTTGCCGAAATATTATCACACTGCAAACAACTATAAAGACGTGACTACTTAATATAGGTAATGCTTGCTATAAGTATATATTATTTATTTTTATTTATTTATTTATATATATATCAACGCCTTAAGGGCATAGTGCAGTACAGGTTATGATAAATAAAAAGCATTGGAGGTACCTACTTACAAGATAAAAGAGATGGTGTTACAAAGTTAACAACGCGCTTGGATACAATTTAAAATAATTGCCATTTCACTATAAACCTTAATAATATGTAATAATTATAATAATATTAATCAATCATAAACCACGATACGAAATTGGTTTGATCGAAAATTGGACGGACGTAAAGAAAACAACTGACGAAGGATATTACGATTATAAGTTTAAAAATCCAATATGATGTACCTAATATACTGTATAGAATATAGATACTAGACTACTAGAACAAAACATTTTGGTTTGCAGTCACGATTAGATGTATACTGCCCTAAACTAAAACCGTATTTAGGATCATAGTTTGAAATTTCATTAAATTTCGTTGACGGACATCGAACGTTCGCCAAAAACGAAATAAATGTTGCAATTCATTAAAATTTGGCACTTCAATAAAAGTACCTAAAAAGTTAATACGGTAATATTTGAAACGATAAAGTATACTTATTGTATAATAGATATACTATACTATACTACATTATTAAATTTGTTTCCTCTAGAAATGTGTCTTAACTCTAGAGCCTGTTAGGTATATGTACGTATATAGGCTATAATTATTACTTTTTAAATAATGAATCTAGTAAATCTTGTCATTCAATGTAAGCATACTATGTTGTATACTTATATGTACTTATACTATATGTAGGTACTTTGTTTAAGGGCTATATTCTTGAAAATTGCAGCTTGCAAATGTAATGTACAAATGATTTACACAAAAGTTGATATTCAAATATAGTTATACCTACACAAACATATAAATAACATATTAACATTATTTGTTTACTAATTATTTTACTCATGCTTTGCACTAATATCTATACAATGTAGTACTTACCTTAACTTATAGCAATTTGTAATTGTGCATTTGTTTTCCTATATCTTTTTTAAATCCGAATATCTGACAGCATAACTTTGATACTTCACACTATTTTTATTATGTGTAATTTGCATAATATTTAATTTTTTTGTTTATTTAATTATTTAGCTCAATATACGAGTATAGAACATTTTTTAACGCCAATTTATAACAATTTACACAATAACATCGACACAATTATCGAGGAGATAATTAGAAAGATTAAAACCCTTAAAATATATTAAAAGTCTAAATTCAATATTTCCTTTGTTTTACAATATTACAGGAAATTGTATAGCTATTATTTTTAACAATTTATTTGAAATTCGTATGCATATTTTTATCGGTAGTAATTGGGCTATGCTATTGAGATATTAAAATCTCGTAACGATCAACGTAATAGATTAATTGTAAATTATAATTTGTAAATATAAATTTTACAACCTAAGTAAAAAAAATGATTATTATAATAGAATGTCTGGACCAAGTATACAATGCTAGCAATATTTAGGAAAAGACTATGACTAATCACAGTAATACAATGCGTGCGGTCATTGAGTACAATAGTAAATTTATTCGGACAATGTGAAAGTGAACTATAGACATGTTATATATATATATTAATGTAATATATAGAATTGTGTTAAGCCATTTGTCGCCAGGAGTAAACATTTTTAAGAGCCTCTCTCCACCCTTTTTATGTAATTGGTAACCCCCTTCCCCCCTAATTCAGAAGAGATGGCTTTATGTAGTGTATAAAAATACTAATAAACGTATTTTTATTAATAAATTTAATAGTTATTAACAATATCTCAAATAAGTAATAACCATGTTCTTAATTTAGAACCATTGCTGTCAAAGCTGAGTAATGGTTACTGCAGACTACATAAAATTATTATAGCAATATTGTTATTATGTCATATGTTCATATTTTTCTACTTAATTAATATGTAAGGACCTTGTAATTTAAGTCCCTCCCCTTTACTGTCCCCTTAAAACGGCATTGTGCGGTAACAAAGATAAATTACGACATTATTCAATTATAATTTATAGATCAAAAACAATGTTCAATAAAGATTTTTATAGCATTGTATAAGTAATTGACATTCAGATTAGTTACCAATAAGAGAAGTCTAAGCTAGACTATATCTTCAACCATATGTCCAAAAATACGAAACAAAATAATGCAATTAATATAAAGTAGTTGCGGGAATCGTATACTCTTTTATAAATTATAATAATAACATCTATAAAAATAAATAAGTTAATTTTATTACAATAATTTTTAACATTATTATAATATTATTAAACTTACGATTTTTCTAATTAACTAATATATCATTATAAAAGTGTATTTTAATCAATAACTCTGAAAAAAAAACTAAGTATATTTATATATTATATATTTTCTTCACATAGTATTAAAGTAATTTAGTACTAATAATACTAGTATACTTGTATATATGTATGGTCTATGTGTATAATTATCCAAGTAGCTAGAAACAGTATGGGGACAAATTTACTATTTACATTTACTATGTTTCCAAATCAATATTAATTAATTAATTCTTGATCAGGATTTTTTAGCCTCCTGTTGAATCAAAACATATGTACACATTGATTATTTTAAAGGTAAGCACTCATTTACTCGAAATTTACAAAAGTTTATTGAAATATTTTTTTTTCATAATTTAATGGCATTAGTCATTACATAAAAACAAATTTAAAAAAGATTATGTTTCCTAATATTTTTTTATTAAGTATAAACAATTTTTAAATTTTTTATATTTATGAAACACAGCTAACATTTTTAATTTTATTTTCTGAAGCAGAATATATTTTTTAAATAAATAATTAAATTTATTAAGTTAAAAGGACTAGATACTATGTATACATGTATTTAAAATTTAGATAAACGGATTATTGGTCAACATTTTACGATATTTCTTATGCCTGAGTGAATTGAGTATTCAGCTTATTAGTATAATTTTGATCGGAGTGATGAATATATTAGTAAATAATATTTTTTAATTTAATTTTTTTTTTTTTAGTTTATATTTTCAGGCACTTGTTATACAGTAATAAAAATACTCTGATCTTTAACTTCAAATGTGGTCTCTAGTATAAAATTGGATCTAGTTGTCACTTTATAATCAAAAAATTAAAATTTTCGATGATTTTAAAAATAATAGAAAATCAAAAAAAAAATAGGAGGAACTATCATTTTTACCAAGAACTTGTTTTCGATTCTAATTCAAAAATAAATAAACAAAAAGTTTTGTTTATTTATTAAACAAAAAATTTACCACAAATTATATTAAAATACCAAATTGTCAAGTTTCTTTTTGTACCTTTATTTGTATGTTATACCAAACTACCAGTATTTGTAGTCGTAATACTGGATAATTTTTCAGTTTATATAGTTTTAAAATCAAAGGTTACTGAGATAAAGTACCAATAAAAATATAGCAAACAATATTGCACAAATTTGCAGCATAATCCTTATAATTATAAGCCCTATACAACAACAACATTATTTTTTTAAGGTGTAGTATACTAAAAACTTCAAAAATAATCATATTAAACAACAAAAAGTCTTAAGTTACTTAGTGTACATTTTAAAATCTACAAAACCCAAAAAATACAGACTCAATTAATACGTTGTACTCATTATAATAAATTAATATTAAAAGTAAAGTGTTGATACTATTAAGAAAATTACCTTAAATTTAAATTCTATAAAAAAGGAAATTATATTTATAACTTTAAGAAGTTTATATATGAAATTATTTATGTTAAAAATATATATTTCCAACGTAGATATAAAGAAAACAACAAACAACATTATACGAGTATATGGTTAAAAATGTGGTTGCTAAAACATAAAAAAATATTGACTTGTACAATAATTTTGTGACCAAAAGAAAATAAATTAATAATGTAATTTGTATAATATGTAGGCAGTTCTATTGTTTTTTGAAATTTATATTTTTGATATTTTTCACATGTGTCAATTTTCTTCTCACCACCTTAAAAAATCACTTACACAATAATTTTAAAAAATGTGTAACCTAGTTTTTTTCATTTTGTGCTATTTTTATAATAGTATAATATTTTAAAGGTTTCAAACTGAAATATTAATGTCACTAATACTAATTAGTGGTAATACTGCTAATCTTCTTTAGAAAAAATTGTTACCCTGCTATTACGATGAAGATTATAAACATTTAATTTTTTTCTATTTAAAACGTATTTTTATCTTTGATATTAAATATGTATAATTTTTTCATATAAAATTTTATTGTTAATAAATATTATACTTAAAACTAACTATCTGCCATGATACATTCAATCAAATAATACAAACATTGGTTCTCACGGACCATAGATATTTGAGACTAAAAGATCTGACAAGAAATCAAAAACCCAATAAAAACATATGCATGTAGCATGTTATATTGTAGACATATTTTATTGCTTTTGAATAACAATAGGTATTATGTAAAAACATGCTATAAATAAATTATAAGATTAACCCTCAAGGCCTAAACAAGTCTTGTATTTACTTACTTAAAAAATTGTTTTTTCTTTTTGGTGCTCCAAAGCAATAATATTCAAATGTCTTAAATTATTATCAGGCTTTATGATCACGTCGTTGATATCCTATTCGTATACATATTTGTATTATAGATGGCTGTTATTTATAGTTTTTCTTTTTCTTCTTTCTTTCATTTCTTCCACCTTGGTATATAATTACTTTAAAATGCCTATTACTATACATTTTACGGTCGTTGAACTTATATGTATTTGTATTCAAATCGTTTTAACTTTTAACTAAGTAGATCATAAAAATAATTATTATACACACAATTTTTTATAAAAATGTATACAATTTTAAAACTAAATAAACTACTTTAATTTTTATGTACTAATTATACGAATATTAAATAATATTAAATAAATTTTATTTTCAAATAAATTCTTAAGTTATTGAATTATATACTTACTGCTCTTAATACGATCATATTATACTTACAACAGACCAAGTAGGCAGAAAAAAGTCTGTCTATTAGGGAATCTGGGAGTAAGAGGAACTTTCAATCAAATGTGTATAGTTAATATTTCATAAGTATCTTGAAGTTTTTAAGCATGAATGAAAATTACTATGTATTTATCAATAGAAAAACAAAATTAATATTAAATATATTACCAATGTACATAAATAAGTAGTTATAATAAACTTACAGCTTCCAATATAAGTTAGTAAATAAAATTTAAGTAAGTTTTTATGAGTGGAGAGGTACACAGAGGAGTGCCCTGCATGCCAAAATGTTGGTTCACTACTTCGCTTGTCCAAAACGTTTAATACTTATAACAGTTATAACTAAAAAAGTGAAAAAACTGCTTGTCCGAAATTACATTTTTATAGATAAAATTAAATTAAATAATATTCAGCCGGAAAAAAGAGTAAAAATTTAAAACCCATACCAATAAAAATATCATTTTTTTTACAAAAACATTAGTATTTTCTAAAATAATGAGTATCTTACGTTAAATGGATTACACAATTTATTAGTCCATATTTAACCTGTTTTATACTATAATATATAATAACTAATAAGTAACCAAGAAATACATTTTATTATACTATGATAACATTATAATAATAAATAATACAGTCTCACTCAAAAATATAATGCATTAACTCATCATATACTTGAAAAAGTTAGAGTAATAAAAATACTTTACTATTGAGCCATACAAAACTTTAACAACGAAGTTTTCAAGTCTATTCAAATCTCGATTAAGACACATAATAAAACACTCCTTTTATTGAATTCTATATATAGATCCACAAATCCTTCGAAAGGATTTTTATCGTAGTTTATAAAAATTTAGAATATTTTGTTTTCTTTAGTCATAAAAAAAACTCATACTTAAACTCATAACTCACAAAACAATGCAGTTTCAGTGTAGGTGATCGAATTCAGCGTAAATATTACAATACAATTACATATGTCCCTTATATTGATTGTGTAAGCACTAGAAACTTGAAACAGTACACTATATAGTATATAACTTAAATTACCATTTTCTATACACAATGAAATTTTCAGAGTAATACAAAGACTAATAATTGATTATAAGCTATTTATAGCCTAGGCATTTGAAACATTTTATATTACATTATTTTTTATTCTAGTCTTCTACAAAATGTTGATAAAAAATTGTATGCTCGATCAAATAACTTTAAAAATTCAAAACGAAATCACTTATAAGTTTTTGATCATAGTAATTTAAAAATATCATATCACGAATATTTCCAAACTACTTTATATTTATAAAAATGTATAATTTCAATTTTATCAATTTAAGTTTAAAAACTTACTACATAATAGTTCCTATCATTCATTTTCTTAAAAAACTTAAGAATCTCTTTTAAAAATAAATATACACATTGCCTATATTTTTATAAAATTTTTAGTTATCCTCTTGTAATTCGAAAAATATTTTTTATAAGGACTAAAAAATAAAAATTTACGTCGGTATTGACTTAAAATATATAATAATATTAAATAGTTAGTATAATGTTACAAGTACCACTTACAATATGAAATAAATAATATTATAAAATGCGATTTATATTTTGGAAAAAGTTAGGTCAGATGACAGTACTAACCTATACCTACGTATAAGTAAACATTTCTTTGCATAATATCATAATTTGATTCCGACTTTCCCACTTGTTCCAGTACAGATATTATAATATTTGTTCCTAAATAATTAAATAGATATCTCGTAGGCCATAATATCAAACAAATAAAATATATAGATATAAGTAATTGTTACTATTCGGTATAAACAGTGGCGTGCCCAGGGGGGGGAGGTTAGGGGTTATGTCCCCCCCATTGACTTTTTTTGCTGACTTTCGGAAAACAAATTATTAGATATTAAAGTTGTTACTTTTTAGAAAGTCATTGCTTTTGATTATTAGTAATAAGTTATTGCTTATAAATCATATTTATTATAATATATATATTTTATTATAATTATATTATACTCTATATCCTCTCATTCTCTGCCTATTTAATTTTATGATGCAAGTTTTTGCAATTTCTCACGTTTTAGGATTTTTTTTTAATATGGTGTTTTAATGAACAAAATACTTAACTAAACTAAAATCATTATTACATAAATAGATTATTTTACAATAGTAATTAATTTAAAATATATAAAATCAAAGTACATAATATGTAACTTATTTCGTTTATTTTAGGAAAAAAAAAGCTTTCTTAAAAGTAATACCATCGAGAATAAATAAATACAGAAAAGAAATGCCGGGTATACCTTTACCTCCCGATTCCCAAACCTATTATTACAAGGTCGGAAACATGGTTATTGCTGTAATTTTCTATGCAAATAATTTTGAAAATTTTTTAATTGTGATTAAAAGTTTAAAAAACGATGTTAATCCCTACCAGTATGAAAAAACTGAAACAACTTGTACAATATAAATATATATTATATAATGTAATCAAATGTGGTTTATAGTATTCATACAATTACACTTATCAGAGTTACCCATTAGTCTGAAAAACTTGGAAGAGTCGAATAGTAAGCTATTTAAACAGTATGAATACTGAATAGGTTTAGAAAAGCTGAAGATATTTTAACAAATATTCCTGGTCCAAACGAAAAAAAACTATAGATAAATGTATGAATATATAATTGAAAAAAAATAAAGGATATAACATATAAAACTATTAAATCTTACTAAGTCATGTTGGGTAAAGCAGATGTTTATTTAGATATAACACCTATAAATTATTGAGTTTTTTTTAATATACACTAATAACTAGTGTAGTAGAAGTAGAAAGTATTTTTTCTTTGTAGGTACAAACATATTTCAAGTAATAAAAGATTTAATTTTAATGAACATAATTTGGAAATATATTTAATTATTAATTTTAATTCAAAAAAATAATACATTCATCAATTTTTATATGACTTGTATTTTTACAGTGCAATTTATTATGCATTTTTTTTTATTTTTTTGGTATAATTATACAGTTCTTGTGTGTTTTTAATGGAATTAAATCCGGTCTTTTCTTATAACATATATCCCCCCCCATAGAAAATTCCTGGGCACGCCACTGGGTATAAATTTGCACATTGCGCTGTATTTAATTTACTTTACCCAATCGAATCAGGGCAGTGTACACGTTACACGGGCACTTTATACAATGCCCAGTTAATATATATTATATTATGAAAAATTGGAGTATTAAAAAAAAATTCTTACATTAGCCAAAATATTTGAATATTGTGCTTATGCATTTTTAATATTCTTAGTTATTTAATATAAGTTGACTTATTAGTTATTTCTAATGCGAACAAAATATATGATTCATTATAATTATTAAACAGTAAATTGAATAAATACACAAATCTTATTTAATAGTTATTCCCCGTAACTGTTTTTAAAACATAACTCTGTACAGTGTACATAATATCATAAAAATGAATTATTATGTCTAGCTCCTCCTTTAGTTATATTTATTCCTGAATTTATGGCTATAAGACATTATATTTTATGTATATTTATATTTTACATTATTTAAATCTTATATAATAAGTAATAACTAATGTTTTTGTTTTTAGTTTTCGGGGAATAAACACAATACCATTTATTTTATAAAATATTAATACATTATACAATTTTTTCTTGATATATCATGATATGTTTAAATACATTTTTTACCCCAAATAATTTTATCTCAATTAATTGCAATGTTTTATCTTTTATAATTTACAAAAATATTAAAAAATTGATTGATTCTATGAAATTGAGCCACAAATATATAGTAATAAAATTAAAACTACAAGCACGAGAAAAATAATATTGTTAGGATTTTTTTTCGACATCAAATGGGTCAGAATTAAGTAACTTTTAACTATAGTAAAGTTATGCAGTGTATGTACTCAGGACAAAAAAAAAGAATAAAATGTTCGAATTTTTATACCGTAAACAGCTAGTGGTATATAATGTATGCAACACCTGAAAACTATTTAAAACATTGCGTATACATGTTAATCTTTATAAAATATATAATTTTTATACCTACACTAACCTAATTAGTTATATTATATTATTATGCCTTAATTACATAAATTTATGTTAGACACACTCTCCCCACCATTATTGCATCTATAGTGGTGGGTAGATTCTTAATATAATTTTCTTTACCTCTGGAAAATTTTCATTTCACCATGTCATAGAATAGATATACTGTATATTTTAGAAGTACTTACTTACTTAATATAACATATTTTTTTTACTTTTAAAAAAACGTATTTATCTTATTAAAGGTGCCTAACTTATTCCAATCTGATGTCACGTGACTAAAAGCGTCCCCGGACAAGTTCAAATTATTTACAATAAATAGTGATGTTGATTTTACATCAACATCACTATATCACTATTGTATAGTAAGAAATGAGATCTCCTTTTAAAAACCATTGTAATCCTAGTTAAATAATTCAAAAACGACAAAAACTACTTGTTCATATTTTGGTTTTGGTATATTAGAAATCAGATTTTTCATTAAAATGTGGGCATGTCGCATGTACTCAAGCTAATATAAGAAACATTGATCTAATGTATGGACAATTATTAACGCAGAAAATTTCACAAAATACATATTAGAAAAACATATTACAACTTTGTAAACTATTTAGAGTTTAAATGTACAACTAAACTAAACTATATAATACTAAGTGATTCATCAAACAAGCTAACCACCATTTTAGTGACGATATTAATATATTATCAAAGAGGAGGTCATTGTATGACCTCCATGAACTTTTTTTTTTGAAAGACTGGTTAATTCCATTTAATTACCGACTCAATACATATTATTGAATATTTTATAATAATTATGTATTTGTTTCTGTGTGGCCCGTGCCACATGCGTACACATTCATTAATTATACTGAAAGACAAGATGCTTATAATTAAAGAGAACGGATTTAAATGAAAATTGTATTTTTTTCTATAAATGTTCAAAAGTATTGCTTTCCAACCACAAATTCCATTTCATATATCAATGAATTAAAAAATGTAACTCTTATTTTACATTTTTTGATATTTTTAGTGCATAATTTATGTTAAATTCGATAAAAATTAAGCAACGTTTGATTATACAGTGATGTTTTTATGATAAAAGTAAAACGAATGTATCTATATAAATTGTATATTCATTTTTTGGAAATAATTTCCAGAGTAAAAAGAAGATAGGAAAACTAGAAGATGATGAAAATGATACAAATAATTAATACCTTAGAATACAATTTTATATAATTAAACAAATTTTTAAATGTTAAAAATAATTTTAAAAGTATTTTTAGTGCATTTAAAAAAAAAAAATCTGTTATGAGTGCATTAAATCGTATTTTTTTAAAGGAATTTTTCTTGTTTTTAAAGCACTTAAATCTATTCTCTACTCGTGATAAATACAATTTTTTCGGAGGATGGGAGTTGTAGGTAAAATGTATTCAATAATATTTTGTGATTCTTATTTATGTTATTATTTTAGTTTCTGAACAGAGTGATGAATATATTGTATTGATTTTACAATGATGTGTGTGTTTTTTTTTTTTTTATATCTATCATTACGTTTTGGAATAGTGGTTTGATTTTTAACTTCAGCTCCTTTTTGAAAAGGAAAATGAATCTAGTTGATACTTAGAGGGAGTCAAAAGTAAAAATTTCCAGTAATTTTCTAAAGCGTCAGGGAAAACCCTAAAAAAATAACTGAAAAACGGGAATTTTTACTCATAACCATTTTTTTGACAAAATCTATTTTTTTATTTTGCTGTAACTCAAAAACGAATCATTATAAATACTTGAAATATTCACCAGATGTTTAAATTTGCGTTATCTAATTACGATTACATTTTCAAAATATTTTGACTTTTTTAAGCTATTTGCATGCAATTTAAATTTTCGATTTTTCTAAATTTTTTTTCTATAAATGCCGATAACAAAAATTTGGCTTTCCAAAAAATTTTTAAAATTTAATAAAAGGTTTATTATAAGTTGTACTTATCGACTTATCGAAGTAATAAAAATCAAAAATCGTTGGTCATAATTTTTATTTATAAGCATTTAAAGTTCAAATGTTTACAAAATCGCGAAAATTTGCAACTAATTTTTAAGTTAAAAATTCATAACCTAACATAGCAAACATCAGAGCTGGTGTTCCACAAGGGGGTATCATTTCTCCATTACTATATAACTTATATGCTTCTGATCAACCAACCTCCGATAACACCATTGTGGCAGACTATGCAGATGATAAACTTATCATATATTCATATCTATAAATCAAAACCCCATTGTAGCTTCGCTTAATCTACAAAATCATCTTTCCCTTATGGAAACCTGGTACAATAATTGGAGGATTAAGGTAAATCAAACCAAATCTAACCACACTACTTTTACCCTTAAGCTAGGACACTGCCCGCCAGTCACTCTCTATGGTACACAAATTCCGTCCACTTCAACAGTTAAGTATCTTGGCTTAACCCTTGACCGTAGACTAACATAGGCCCAACATACACGTGTTAAAAGACTCCACCTAAATCTCCGACTTCGTATGCTTAAATCCTTACTAGTTAATAACAAACACACCAACCTTAATATTAAACTACTAATATATAAATCCCTTATTAAACCCATTTGGACCTATGGTATCCAACTGTGGGGAAATGCAAAAAAATCAAATATAAATCGTATTCAGACTTTTCAAAATATAACATTAAGAAAATTAACAAACTCCCCCCCCCCCCCCTTATGTTTTAAATCATACTCTCCACACAGACCTAAAAATTAAAACTATTAAAGAAGAAGCAGCTACTTATTATAAAAGATTTCATAACAAGCTTTCAATAAATAAATATAGATGTATCTATGAGAAAACTTATGTATAACCTCAATTTATGAGTGTCATCACTGGGTGGCTACTTTTATCAAGCTATTCATGTTATTTTATATATTTTAGCTAATACTCTTGTTGTACCAACGAGGTACAGATTGTGTATTTTAATAATAAAAAAAAAAAAAAAAAAAAAAATTCATAACAATTTTGTGATTTATACCTAAGGTTGAAAAACCCAATACAAGGTTCTCCATAAAATTTTCTTAAAATAACTGAAAAAAAATTCTAGCGCGTCAATATAGAAAAAAATTTATAGGCACATGAAATTTAATTTTTTACGAAATCGTGTAAAATATTACAAGGAATTTAAATATATAGGTAATAATATAATATATCTTACTAATTTATCCTAGATGACTGACAAATCATCTCTGTTCAAAATCGTTTTTTGTATACTATGATACCTGTTATTGACTTATTGTATTCAAATTTAACAATTCCATTACAGTGACCTACTCTCCATATTTCTACTATACAGCAAAGCAATACTCACTTGCCCACCATTTTTTTTTTAGTTTAGCTTACACCTTAAGGTTTGGACGAGTGTACTAATTTTTAAAATGTTTTTTGTTAGAGTGCCTATCTAATATCTATATAAAGTACCTAAACTGGTGTTTAAATATCATTTTTTTTAACAAAATCTAGTCTTGGTATTTTATTATTTTGAAATTGTTTTATGTCTTCGATGTATGAAATTTTCTTACATATAGATACCTACCTACTTATTCCTTTTTGTTTTCTTGTTTTTTTTTTTTTTTGTGGCCGTTCGAATTGCTATTTTACTGAATTTTTTTTAATATTTCCAAAAATGTACATATACCTATATATATAGATGGTGTGAATAAAAATAGGTATCTATGGTATGCTGTGGACTGAGGATGCCCTTTGGGTTATTCAATATAATTTGTCGATAATACTGCGGGCGCAGCCCAGCTATGAAAAAGGTAAAAATTAAAAACGGGACGCAACTGGAGTGAGCGTACACGGAATATCCTCCGATTTTCTATACCATTATTAAAATAGTCTAGTACAGTGGTTTCCAATTGGTAGTCCGCGTCCACGGACCCCCAGAAGCCCCTGAGTTGATATTAGGGGGACCGTGGTTATGTAGTACCTACAGTACTTCAGTAACTGAAGTGATATTTTTATTTTATTTTAGTGGAATTATTAAATACGTAATGGTTTTGAAATTTCCGGTATTATAAATAAATAGATAAACTATAAACTTGATTAATTTGAAAAATGTCGACAATTAATGATATAATTAAACAAAATTGAAAAGTAAGTAATCACAAATAAGGGATCCCCCGTCCAATTTAAGTTTCAGCTAGGGGTCCGTGGCTCAATGCTAATTGGGAACCACTGGTCTAGTATGTCATTACAAACTTATTTATTTTTAAAGATAAACCTCCTTTTTCGCTTTAAATTATTAATAAGATTATTTTTTTTTTTAATTGTATGTATCTAAATCGATGTTCAAGTTCAATTAGTTTTTGAGATATTTAATTTTTTTTTAATTAGTACACAATTACCAAGGATAATAAACCCATGGTAAAACCATGATCTGCTTAACAATTTACCATAACCAAAAAGAGTACCATAATTGTCGAGATCAAATTATTATTTCTCCAAATATAAAAATAAGGGCTATCTAATTTGAAAAAAAAACATTATTTTAATAGTAAAAAATAATAATTATAGTTGTTATATTACCATTTTAGAACATTTTAAATTTCTATTAACTCATTTCAAATTTGGCATTTGATGATTTCAAAATTAACAGTTGTCTTATCCGTTGTTGAAATTAAAGCTCTCGTCGAAATCTTGATAGAATTTTTAAAGTTGACTCTAATAACTTCAAGTTCTCCGTGGACAGCTTATAACTTACTGGACATTGTACAATGCTGGTAACACATCATGAAGATGTATTTAATTTCGATAACTGTATCTAATTTTCAATATAAAATAAAACTGCCATGATATGTTTAAGCACTTAGGTCAGATCTAATTACAAATTATTTCTTCTAAAAGTATTATCCGAAAATTCAAAATATGAAACAAAAAGTAAAAACACCGAGAAGAATAAAAATATGCTTGTATACGTGTCACGTCATCTAGTGGCCTAAATACATTAACCCGGTATCAAGTTTCATTAGATATCTGTGTTTACTGTTAACTGTATATTGTGGTCGTTTACTCATACAGTCGTTTCAGATTTAGTCATACATCGTCATCTACTGCAGTACCTTGTGTCGTGGAAATTGTTTATTTGATATGTCGTTATTAATATTGCCAGTTTTCTAACGATCTGTTTATTTTTGTAAATTACTGAATAATTTTCGCTGTGTCACCACCAAGGCTGTTCTAAATAATATTCATAATTATTATTGACTGTTTTTGTATCAATCATTTTGTAACTAAATTTGCGTACCAAAACCTACTAATGAAAATTTTCATCACGTATTCGACAACGAAAAATCAAGATTAGATTAGTGAGCATGAACCACACACAGTACACCGATAGCAGTGTGCAAATATTGTACGCAACATAATTATTACAAAGTATGGACGATGTAGATGAGCCAGATGAACGAGAAGAACTGTTCTATAATAATGTTAGGGAAAAAATAGTGAGTACTACCCCATTTTTGGTTTTTATTTTTTATTTTCCTAAAGAAAATTCATAAAAATCCTAGCTTTATTTTAATTTTTTGATTTCAGATTTTTCTCTTGCTGTTTGTTTTGTTGCTAGCGCTCAGTTACGCCATTATTAATCAATACAGAAAACGAGACAATATTGCCGTATCTGTTCAAGATGAGGATGATATTACAGTTTATAAATATAGGTGTGTATTCTGAATGATGTTAATTGCTAAAATGATTTATAAAAAGTGATATCTGTTATATACCAATTTTTATTTTTTTAATTTTCAGTTTATTACTTTGCACTATCGCACTGGCAGTTGCTGTTGGTGCAGCCCTATTATTACCTATTTCGATAGCTAGTAATGAAGTGCTGTCTTTGTATCCTTCTAGTTATTATGTTCAGTGGTTAAATCATTCACTTATACACGGTAAATTATTTAACTGTTGCTTAATATTTGTTTATTATTATTAATGGAATTTTGTACTTATTCTTTTAATTTAGGTCTATGGAGTTTGGTATTTTTATTTTCAAATCTATCTTTATTTGTGTTCTTGCCATTTGCGTTTCTATTCATTGAATCTGAAGGATTCCCTGGTCATCGAAAAGTAATTACAACTATTTTTTAAAACAATGTTAATTATATTAATGAAATATTTTTCCACAGTGTTTAAAAGCCAGAGTATATGAAACATGTACGGTGCTTTTATTACTTTCAATATTTGTTCTTGTGTTAACGTATTTGCTGTACACAATTTTTTATACTGAGCAATCTCTTTTTTACATGCTGTTTAGTAAGTTTGTGTTTAACTATACAATAGGTGTTTCACATTTATTATTTTTATGATTGTATTATTATTTTATGACTTTTATCTTACAGATTTATGGAACAACTATTTACCATTCTTATATTCTTGCATTTCATTCATCGGTGTACTTATGTTATTAAGTAATTATATTTTTTTAATCTTAGATTCATTTTATTTTGTTAATATTTTTTAATGTTGTTACTCTGATTTAGTATGTACTCCAGTTGGATTTGCTACCTTATTTACCATTCTAAGTCGGTTCATGATTAAACCTCAACTGCAAAAAACTACAGATGAAGAAATTAGCATTTTAAGACTTGAAGTAGATTGTCTTGCTAGAAGGTCTTTACATGTTTTTGAATAGATAATTCTTTATTTTTTGCATAACTTTTAGGTTAATATATTTAAGTTTTGTTAAAGAAAATTCATAAAAACATCAACAAAAAAATTAAACATTGTTTAGATTGGACCAAGTTACTGTAAATGGTTTAACATACATGTCACCAGAACCCATGTTAGAAGGAAAGAAACAAAATATAACTCATAGCGAAAAGGAGTTATGGACACTGCAAAACGGAAAGCTAAAACGTGGACTAACTGATAGATTATCAATTTATCAAGAAAGACTTGGTGTACTTGGTAATTTTTTTTTTACAAATTATAGTTTTACATGTGTATATAGTATATATTATTTGATTATATATTATAGAAAAACAAAGGAAAGTATCGGTATTCCGTAAGTTATTTTTATATCCAACATTCATGCTATTGTTGTTAGCACTTACTGTTGTCACAGTTTTATTAGTTGTCCAAAACTTGCTTTTGATACTCATTGGCATAAAAGCATTACCTCTTAATACTAGAGTAAGTAGATTTTTTTAATATTAATAATTCATCTAAATACATCCAATTAAATTCTATATTCTAAGCGAATTGATTCACAACATTAAAAAAAAAAAAATTTTGATTTTGTTAATGTGAAAATTTTTATCTTTTCCCTAGCAATTTACTTTAGGTGTGAGTTCACTATCCAAATTAGGACCATTTGGGGCTGGTTTGGAAATAGTCATTATTTTATATATGTTAGTGGCCTCAAGTGTTGGTTTATATTCATTGCCTGTAGTGTCTACATACCGTCCACATATTAAACAAACACCATTGACACACATAGTAGGCAATTGTACTTTGTTGCTTATATTAAGCTCTGCATTACCATTATTATCTAGAATTCTAGGTAAGTATTTTAAATATTTAAGATAATAAATATAATAACTTTTTTAATGGTTTATTTAGGAATTACAGACTTTGATTTATTAGCTGATTATGGAAGAATTGAATGGCTTGGAAATTTCACAATTGTTGCTTTGTACAATTTTGTATTTGCTTCTGCTGCTACACTTTGTTTATTTAACAAATTTACTTCAGCTGTACGAAAAGAATTATTATCAAGGTAACATATTAAAATGTATTAATATAACACACAAGTGTTGGGTATTGATTCTACTTTGTTCATCTTAATCCAAAATTATGATCTCATTTATGAAATCATAACATTCAAAACAAAACTTGGTTTACTATACTGTTTATATATATATAAATTTTACAAAATTAATTTAATGTTAAGCAAAATATATTTAATATGCTAGTAAATTATAAATATTAGGTATACAAATAGTCTTTTACAAATACAAAATTCAACTATAACTGTTGTCATAAAATCTAAAACAAATATTTTTGAAAAAAATGAATAAAAATTGAGTATTTTAAGTGTTAAATAAATAAAATTACAACTCATTTAGGTTTTTACAATCATCTAAAAAACTACTTTTATAACAAAAATAAAAATTATGCATTCATAATACATATGTACATATAAAATATACTTTAGCTTAAATGGCAGTAAAATGATTTTATAATATTTTATAATAGGGGTGAGGGGGCTGATTTTTTTAACATGCACTATTTGATCATTAAAAACATAATTTATGGTTAAGCAACATTTATAAGCATTAAATTAACATGATTATAATTTAACTATAAAAGAAATAAACAAAACCTAAAAGTTATAATTTCAATTTCAAGTATAGTGTTTTATGTTAGAACTGTTAATTTAAAACTTCCAATTTTAAAAATATTTACTTTCAATAATAACAAATAAGTGTAATATACTTATCTTTATTATAGTATTTCTTAAATATGTTTTCAAACCATTCTATGTATGAATACTTAGCTTAATAGCATTAAATAATGCTTTTAGAGATTATGCGCAAAAGTTTTGTTTTCCATAAAGTAATTTCCACTTTTACAATTTGAATATGATTGGTAAGGAAAGTGTTGTTTTTGAACATTCTCAATTATCAAACTGGATAATAATTCCTATAAAATGAATTTAGATAATAATATATTATACACAGTTACATAGTGTATAAGAATATAGTCATAAAAATATATTTTGTGAAAATTTACTATACTTGATTATTTATGTCTTTATAATAATAATAATAATATAATATTTATTTGCAAATCAGAATACAGTTCATTAAAATTAATACAATATAAAAATATGCAACACTCCCTATAAGCATAGCTTGTATTGGGAGAGTAGAGTCCAGATACTAATTATTTAGAAAAAAAAAATTTGAACAAAATTTAATACATTATATAATTTACATATTATAAGTATAGTATTGAAAAAAATTTCATAGGGAGATCTATGACTAAATACTCAATAGATAGGTATGATCATACCAGTTCATGTTCTTATCCATTCTATCGTACCATGCCTACTGTAATGCTCGTTATTTCATTGGTTGTAATAATTTTGACACCAATATTTTATATGTGAATATTGCATGATACTGTCATGTACCATCACAATATATTTACATCTTTTATTCTTTTATTTAACATTGTAACTGACAATTTATTCTTTTTATATCAATTATAATCACTTTTGTTAATTTGATAATATAATACAAATATGCTGATTTGCTGTTTTACAAATTGTCTTAGTGGAAGTAAAAATATCAAGAAAACTACTGTAGTACTGTTAAACAACCTAATACTCTCCATCGATTTCCAAAAGACCCCCTTTTTTATAATTCATTTCATAAGAAAAAATAATTCAAAAAGAACAATTTTTTAAAATATGATCTAGTGTTGATAATATGAATAGCCACTGAGAAGCGAAAACTGAATAATAAACTGAGTCTAAAGAGGAATGTGCATATCAGTAAAAATGTGATCATACATATCTATTTAGTCATAAAAAGATATATCCCCTTCTCTCTCTTTTTGGCCATCATTGTATACATTTCTCACCTTAAAAATAAAAATATTGTTTTATTATAATTTATAAGATTATCATCATAAATATTTGTTTTATACTTCATCAAATTAAAATTGAATTTGTTTTTTTTTTAGGCTCAAAAGTTTTTGGAAATGGATAATGGGCCATGATTACAGTATTACACACATTAATTCTAGTTTTTCAGTAGAAAATTCACCGACTATTTCTAAAAAAAACAGTTAAGTCATTTTATTCCAATTTAAATTATTTGTCATTTACACTACTGTTTTATTTTTTAATTGTTTTGATATTTTTAAAAAAAAAATAATAATCTATTAATGTCTTATAAATGTATTAAATTTTACCTTTGTGAATACTAATGAGTAATGTACATCATCAATTACAATTTATCTATAATAGATATAAATTACAACTGACTGATGTGAATTAATGAATGTTGATTGACAGACTGATGATAAGTTTATACTTTTTGTTTCATAAACAAAAAATAAATACTTTAAAAAATGTTGAAACGTTGATTTTTAATGTTTTTAAACAACTAAGGATAATTGAAAAAAAAAGCAACTGACAAAAAAGCAATATATTTGTCTTTTTAAACATTAAATATGAAAAACAATAATTTGATTTAATTGTTTAATATAACAATATTTTTTTTTAATTTTTAGTAAATCATCATTAATTCTTTTAGATCACACACAATTTAAAAAAATGTACATTTAGTTATTTTGTGACTTAGCACGAGGAAGGAAGATATTTCTGTTTAAAAACTTCTATTTTTTTTCTACTTGAAATTTAAAATGTACATGAAAATATCCTAAAAAATATTGAAAGTACTATCAAACCGAGGGGCTTAATAATAGATTTTCAAAGTTGGTTAGTCGTAAACAACATATTTTGAATTTCATAAAAAAATGGTACTAAAATTTGAAGTTAACAAAACAAAATTTCATTAGTGATTATTATGTAGTATTTAACGAAAACAATTAAGGAATAAAAATTTAACATGTGAACTACCTAATTTTTTATTAGCTATATGCCTATATCTTATATTATCATAATATTCAGATAACCAAGTGCAACATAGTTACCAATAACATTATTTTGTTTTTTAATTATTAAATGTATATTTTGCATTGTAATTAATTAAATAAATCTTGCCTAATTAAATGTTTTTTTTAATTTTAAAGATGATAAACATGACCTATTTGATTTTTATTAGCTTTATCTATATTGCTCTTTTGTCACTTGCTATTTTTCCTTTTATTTTTTTTTTCTTAAATTTCAACTAAGTAACTTAAAATCAATTTATATTTTAAAATAATATGCTGCATTTAAAACAAAAATGAATGGTCCATTATTAAAAAATTAAGCATTCCATGAATGGATATTAAACATTACGTTTTTATAATTTAGAATGTGAGTAATGTGACCCTATTATTTTTTGTATTTTATTACTGAAATTATATTTCTCTTTATTTCCCAACTTTATTTTCTAACAATTATATGCTTTTATTAGTCATAAATCATAATCAATCAATTAAGTGATTAATAGTCAATTGTCATGTGTTATTGAAAAGCACAAAGTATTATGTCTGAACCAAATATTGTGCTTGAATATTTTACATGTATAATAAGTCCAAAAAGTTTAAAATCCTTTCCAAAGAAAATTATTCTATTTATTTATTAGTTTGCTTAGAGTTGTCAATTGAGTACCTATTATTTTTATTTATTTATTTCACTAGATCAAAATCAAATGTATTAATAATAATAAACCAATATTGAATGTTATTAATTTTTAAATAAATTTGTGATATTTAGTACTAAAATTATGTATACTTATATATTTAATGATGAATTAAGAAAGTATTTATTGTAATTTTTTTTTCATGTAGAGGGTGATTTTGTTAAAGTTAAATTGGGAATATATTTGTTTGTTCTCCTAAAAAAAAATTTTAAATGCTTACTCTAAAATATTTTTTAATTAAAAAATATCCCACTCCCTTATTTGAAAGAACAGTAAAGAACTAACACTCCAATTGGCAATCTATTATTTTAATTTTAAAAAACTATAAACAAAATAATATACTTATCTATTAATTATTAAATATCTAAAAAGCTACAATCTATTAATAGTACTATTTTTAAGAATTTAATATTTGATCGTTTCCTTAAAATTTAGATTGCTATTTGTTAAATTAAACTTAATACTGTCAAAAAAACAAGGTAGAAGGATAACTATAAAAAATATTATAAAATACAAAAAAAGTATGATTATTATTACATATAAATATTTCTCAAGATATGATCTTTAAATATTACCTGGTTTAACTTACACACAAAATGTTGTATATTTGTCTTTCTAAGGTTCCTATATTCTTGTGAATTTTTTTCTAATTAGAACTTTATTTAAAACTTTTTGGACATTTGCTGTTAATGTTTTATTTTTATGCCATTTGTTTTGTTTTTATATTTTTTTCCTTTTGTTTTTCATTTATTTTATGTTTAATTAATCAATAAATAAAATAAATGTCAATAAAAAAAATTGTTTTTTTTTTTAATTTATACCTATTTGTTTTTTATTTAATATTATGTTTACAAAAATGATATTATATTAAAATAAAATATTAGATGTCTTATCTTTTTTATGTACATTAATTGTCGAGCCATAATAGTTTTGTGCTAATGGCTAATAAAAAAAAATAAAAATATTAGATATTATATAGATCATAATATTATGTAAATTGTACATATATTTAATATTTATGTTCTATTTACGAAAAATAAGATTTAACCGTTTTATTTTATTTTTCAATACTTTTTGAGTTTTAACTTAATAAAAATTTTAGTTGATATCAATGATAGTAAAATTATTTTTAAATTATTTCTTCAGATAGGTACTTTAAATTACTATTGCCAGAGGAGCTCAAAATTGATTTGTGGGCCTGACATAGGCAACCCATGGCACCAAGATTCTTTTTAATTAGGTTAATATTTTCATATTTGTTTGATTAAAAAAAAAATAATTTCAATATTACAAAAATAATAGTATTTAAGTAACAATAATTACTCATATATAACTGTTATATTTCTAAGCAACAGTATCTATCCCAGATTTCCAAAACTTGTTAAAAAAGGTCAAGCTCAAAAATTGTATTAGATAATCATAATTTATATTAAAAATTATTCATAAAAAAAATGAATACATAAAAATAAGTTAATAAACTGTAAAGTGAAAGTAATGAACATTGTTATTAGAAATATCATTATTCATAATTTAATTTATCCAATGTTTAAAATGTGTAAAGTGACTCTTATACAGTTGTTCATTAGCAAAAAAAGTTTCTAAAATCAAGGGAGTCTATGACCTATCAAAAGTTCTCTTAAGTGATCCATAATGTCATAGGTTAGGTTAGTATATGTCTAAAAGATTAAGAAATATTTTCGGAAATTTTACGCGCTCCCATTTAATAGACCCGTTTATAGAAATATTTTGCAGAGACCCTGGTTTTCACAAAAACAAGCCATTACTCATTAGGTATGTGACGATCACACTTCTAATTTCGCTGACCGCACTATAGATTATTGAACCATTGTTGTTAAAATACAATAAGTATGGACGTATGGTTAATCTTCAACTCTTCAAGATGGGGTAAAAAAAAGTTTAAACTGAAAAAGTGGGTATCATTTCGTTGTTTATTATTATTATATTAGAGTGGGTCACCATTATTATAGGTGTATTAAATTTGAATTCAATGATCATTGTTTAATAAAAAGAGTTCTGAGCGAAAACGGTCAATCAGCCTATATCATCAAGTGATATATTTTTTTATATCATAATAATATTAGCTATTTAATTATTAAGTTTACTTTTAATATTACAGTAACAGAAGGTTGTTATATTTTTTCAAAAAAAAATTACATTTAATATACCTATTATTAGTATTCAATTAATAATTATAACTTAAAAGTCAAAATTTAATAGCATCTTCGTGTAAATACCGTAAAAATAAATTCATAATACTTATAAATAATAGATAATATTTTTAAATTAACATATTATCGTTATTTATCGTTTAAAATGTTTAAATAATTAATTTCGTCCAAATTAGAATTTAAATGTATACCTAATAAATTATAATAAATAATAATATCATTAATATGTATTTTAGATTCTGAACGGAGTGATGAATGTATTGATTTTACAAATTTACAATGATGTGTGTTTTTTGTTGTGTCTGTGTACAGCAAAATATAAAATAATATATGACAATATTTAAGTATAATATATCCTAAACTGACAAATCATCTCCATTCAGAATCATTTTTCGTATACAATGATACGTATCATTGCATTCAAATTTAACCTATACTATAGTCCGAGGTCCACCCCACTCTCTAATGTACAGCAGAGCGATATACCCACTTACCCGTTTTTTTTTAATTATTTTTTTACGTACTATCTATAATTTAATAGAATATTTTTATAATAATAGAATAAAATATTGAAATAAATATTGAATACAATTTTTTAGATTCTGAGTGAGACGATTAATATATTAATATCACGACTATGTGTTTTTTTTTATGTTTGTCGTTGCCGTTTGGGGCAAGAAAAATACTCCGATTTTCAAATTAAAGGATAACATTAAAATATAAGTAATTACTAATAAGTTATTACTTATAGTTTATACACTATAGCAAACAAATAATGAAGATAGAAATAGTAAATAGTATGTATTTAACTATAGGTGGCCAGATCGTATATTTAAATTTGTTACATTATAACAATATGACATTATATTTTGTTATGTACCCTCATCCATGAAATAATTAAAAATATAAATATCTAATGTGTTGATATAGTTGTTATTTAGTAGTTACCAGTCGGTACATAGGTATTACATACATCTAATAATTAACTGATAAAAGTACTTTACTAACTTAGTATTTAGTAACTTTACAATTGTCTTGAGAAGACACCACAATCTTATGATGTAGGACGTATAGGTATATTTTATGATTTTTTTTGTTGTTCGTAAATTATTATACATTTTTGCTTTTTGCATTTCTTATTATATTTTTTTTAATTGCGTGTTAATATTTTAACTATTTACTTACTTTATTTACTTATGTTTGAGCATTGACTGAAGCTACCAGTCCGTACTTTCAATAAATAAATAATAATTATTAATTACTGATTGAAATGTTTGCGCATTCGGCTATTCGAGGACTCGAGGTTATTGCAAATAGATATTATATTATCTAACTGTGAAGACTGAAGTGGAAACAATTTTCATTGTCATTTGAGCTATCTACTACTGTAGATTATTATAAATTATAATACACGCGTACACTGTACAGATTGTGTTGTTCAATGCTGTTTTTTGTGTGATATTGACCTTAGAATAAATGCACTTTAGTCATGACTTTCAATTGATTGACATACAAATTATTTGAACCCTATTTGATAACCATTGCCTAATCATGCCTATAGAATGGATATATTCACTATTATATTAATACCTGTATTATTATAATAAATTACTTACCTATAAGAAAGCTCATGTAACTTTTATTACGTAGGTATATGACTTAGAACCTAATTTTAACCACATCAACTACATATACTGGCATATTATTATGTTATATTTCTTACTACATAAATGTTCGCACAATCAGTGGCGTACACACGGGGGGGGGGTGTTCAAACCCCCCCCCCTTAAACTTTTTAAATACTTGAATACTTATACGAAAATGGCTAAAAATTGTAAATTATTTATTTTCATAACATATTTGTAGAAAAATAAAAATATAACTATATATATATATCATATATGTATGTATAATTTTTAATATAACCCCCTCCATTGAAAATATCTGTGTACGCCACTGCGCATAATATTTCAATTTTACCAGTGTGTATAATAGTGAGTCGCCGATATTGAGCTCCCTCTTTCCTGACATCCCAACGAAAGACCAAAATGTTTCGATTGAAATCGTATATTGCAAATTTGCAAATTTCTCTTTATTGTAAATAAAAACCATGAGACGTGTGTAGGAACTTGACTCATTTTTTTCATAGTGATGTTATAATAGGAGCCAATATAATATATAATAATAATATACTTACATTTCACACTGTATACATATTATGTATAGGTGTAGTTATACTCATAGGCGCAAATAGCGTTTGAGATTTGGGGGGGCTGAAGCCCTAGCTACTAAATGAAGCATTTATACAAGTAATTAATACCTAAATATTTTTTTAGTACAACATACAGATTATAAGTATATCGTATACTGCGCACTTAATTATTATAATATTGACAAAAAATAAAACTTATTAAATATTTTTTTCAAATGTGCTATCCTATTTCATCTACCCAGGGGCGTAATTACGGGGGGGATATAGGGGATAGATCCCCCCTTGAGCTGTATTTATATATTGTCTTATACCTATGCAAAAAAGCCCTCCACAAGTTTGCCATAGAAATTTATTTTGACCCCCCCCCCTCATAAAACATTCTCAATTACGCCACTGCATCTACCTACTTGTAATAGTTCTCAAAATGATATTTATAATATATACCTAATATACATTATACACCACATAACTTTTAGGAAAACAATAGGAATTATTAATACTGTAAGTATGTATGATGGCTTTAGAGCAATAAGTAACAACAAAATAATATAATTATAGAGTATATAGAGTATAGTATTATAATACTGATAAAGCATAAAAAAAATTTAGAAAACGTTTGGGGGGGCTATTGAAGTGTTTGGGGGGGCTTAGCCCCTAAAGCCCCCCCCCTATTTGCGCCTATGGTTATACTGTAGTCCAGTATAGGTAATTAAGAACTATCTCAAAAATACCCATGTACGAACTGCTAGTTGTTACCACAATTAGAGATAATCTTTAATCGTGGTTGTTACATAATCGGATAATCCTGTATCAGTTAAATTTATATTATCAACTATTTGCATTACATAATATGTATTATTGTAACTATTTAAACAAACAGTTATATTAAATAACTAAATTAACATTTAGGAAATTATTAAAAAGTCCTATAATTATTATATTATATCATTATAATGATGAGTAATGACTATAATGAGTATATTATACTCGTTATTAACTAGTGACGATATCGTCCATATCCAATATTATACAATAATAATTAATATTTATATAGCTTGTAGACTGTAGTGTTAAATAATATTACGAGTATATTTTGTTGGACTATATAGTATATGCCTACATAACCGTTTCTATGTATGGTAGATTATAGTTAAAGTTCCTAGAATATTGAGAAAATTATTATAGACTATAGACAACAAACCGCGGAAATCACGATCGATACAAAAAACCAAATTCGTACATTTTATTAGATATTAGATATTAGTTCTAATTACAAATTCAATTATAATCGTAATTAAAATTATAATTTTATTTTTTTACTTAAAAACTGCCTATATTAATAAGATTTTCAGTGTTAGAAAATTCTATAGGTATACCTACTACCTGATATGCTAGGTAATTTGATAATGTGTGTGCAAATGAATAATGATTGACATCTTATATCTTTGTATACATAATATAGGTGATATTTTATATACTATATAACTTGAACTATACGTTATTCATTACATTATTGTATATAATAGTAATATATAGTATTATACCTTTGTATGTAATGAATACAAAAATGGCATACGTGATATTGACAATTTCTTGACTGCATAATATGCAATAGAATAGAATATCGGTAATAATAGAGTGATACTATAAGAAAATAATGACCTAAATATACTATAAAAGCAAAATAAATGATAAAACATAATATTTTATAACAATTAATAACTTATATTGAATAAAGAAGTGTATTTTTTTTTACATAATTCGGTGTGTTTTCCGGGTACCATAACCAACGTCTACTGTCAATCTATATACCTAAATATAAATCAGTGGTTGGTAAATATTTGTAACGGAGAAACAAATTCAAAATGTTCTAAATAATACTACAGGAGCTGGATACTTGAACGTGAAAGGACATCATTTCGAGTAAGATATATTTAAATTGGGATATTCATTATGAATAAACTATACCTAATCTCATAATATTCGCATTCAAAAACGATTCTGAGCAAAAAACTTCTTTTGACTTTTTTCATATTTTCCACGGGTCATCGTTAATTTCCGATTGTCCTAAAGCGGGAAACTTCTGAAAAAATCAAAAGATAACTTTATTATCTAATAATGTATACACCACTTCTTATATCGATAACCATAATTATTTTCTACTTAAAATAATAGTCATCACAGAAAAAAAGTTCAATAAAAAACTATCATAATTATTAAATTATGTAAGTCTAATATAATAATATTATAATTTATAATGTTAACTATCCATTCCGAACGCTTCGTATTATATTCTTTTATGTTAAACATTTACACGTATATTAAGTATAATATGCACCTAATGTTATCGTTATCTTTGAATACAAAATATTTTATGATAAACCGTTAAGGCGATAACCTGAAGTGTATAAAGTAGGAAGGTGTTTTGTGGTAGGTAGGCCTATACAGGCTTCAGTAATATAATTATTATTAATTAACTATACATGAATTTTAATAGATAATATAATAATATTATATACATATACACTATATAATATATATCATCATATTATATTCAGGTATTTTGCTTTCTAGCAATATATGTAATACTTATAATATTGGAGTAAAATTAATAAATAATGTACCGCATCGCCATACACAGTTTTAAATAAGTATTTAATTTATATAAATACCTAATTCTAAAACTCTAAAGCAAATTCATCTGATATTATAAAATAAACATTTTCACATTGACATTTTAATAAGCAATACAGTTGTTTTTTGACTGATTATTATAAGTTATAAGGTAACACCGATATTTTCCGGTTCTGATATAAAGTTTATTGTATACAAACATGATTGGTTATAACTAACTATATTATGTCGTAGTTACACTGAATTATTTTTATAAAATTATTTTCAAGATCAAATAACAAAGTAGGATACCGTACAACAGGAATTCAATACAAAAAAAAAAAAAATAATAATTATAACTGTAATACTGAAACTGAATAATACTATAATTGACCGTATACTTTTTTTTTTTTCATTATTAAATGTCTTCGTTTTTGTATAAAATAAATACGTAACTAGGTATTAGGTATGCGGTATAATCTCAGTGTATTTATATTTTTTATAATAAACATACAAAATATTGCTTTATAGATAGGTTTGTCTGATTTGCCAGTTTATGCAGAGCACATTCTTAATTAATATAGACAATAGACATGAATAGCGGAATATAGGTACATGTGAATTGTGATTACCTATATATGAATTAAAATAGTTTAATAATTTTGTATATACACAAACATAATATACGTACAATTTATTACTTACGGTATACCTTCCTATTATTACGTATAGTAATTAGTAATACATATTTTATGCGAATACAAATGTTTTATGAATATAACTTCTTTTAAGACTTTTAAAATATGAGTTAATATTAATACTTATTGACACTGACAATTCTTAATAAGACTACAAAATATATTTTTTCTCAATGATACCTATTTCGGGTTACATATAGATTTAGAAACTGATTTAACTTATATAGTTAGGTAAGTTAGTAAGTACCTACAGTCCTACACCTTTGAAAACATAATGTCAACGATTTGGTTTAAAAAAAAAATAAATATATTATATATATATTACACTTAATTTTATTAAAATATGTACAAAGTTATTAATTTATTATTGTTATAAAAAGTAATTTACTATTACCAATATATAAATGATACTGTGACAAAGTTGATCAACTAAATTATATAACCTTGAACATTCATTAATATCTATATAATATATATTTATTGTTAATAATAATGCATATCACAATTCAAAGAACTATATAGATTGACATTTAAATATATTATTAAGCAATAATGTTAATAAATTTCAGTTGTTATGTCTAATGTACTATATCTGTATATAACATGTCATCACGTTGATGCGCATGTAAAAAATAAAATAATAAACGCATCATTATATATAAATTATAATTGATGTAAATATAATTATTAATAATAAACCTACTTGGAATGCAATATCTTATGATATTTTTTATACTGATATATATATATATATGTGTGTGTGTGTATCATGATAAATTAAAAAAAAACAATTCTTGATCATTTTTGTCTAAACATTATAATATTATTAAAAGTTATATATAATCAGTCTTTGTAAAAATATGATCATAGTTCAAAAGACATTTTCAAGGACATTTTATATTATATGAAGTAGTTTTATACATTTGGCTTCTTTGTCTTTATTATCAACATCAAACGTCCTGACATAATAGTACAAATAATATAATAGATAGATTTCTTTGACACGAACAATAGTGTATGGTGGACATGCTGTAAATGTATAGAATCGTTTTATCATAACTTGAAATTAGTGAGTGGTGTCACTAATATCCGGATTCCAATACTATTCAGACAATCCGGAAATCCAAATCCGAATCATATAACGAATAGAATCCGAATTATTCAATATCCAAAAATCCGGATTTTTAACATCATTACGTTGAAACCTAAACATTTAGATTCGGATTAAAGCTAGAATGCTAGATGACAATTGACAACTATATGAATACAATCTAGTATTATATCCAGATTCAAAATTATCTTTAATATAATAGTAACTAATAGTACATTTTAATAAGCACACTAAAAAGAAGCGTTCCATTCTAAAAAAAAATTATGTCTTTAAATTTACTTAATCAAAACTCTTTCGACTTTTTAACTTTTATCAACAAGTACCTCGCTCACCTCACCCTAATTACGGCTCTGACTACATATAAGTTATACATTTAGTGTAAGTGCATTTATAGTGTGATTATATTTTTAAAAAATAGCCTCCCTGAATATCTGGGCGACTAGGCCCGAGTATTACTGCAACTTCTGATCGCCTTTAGTTACGCCACAGTTGATATGATGAGGTTATAAGAGGGAGTGAAGAAGATGAAATCAATAATTTAAGGATAAGAGATTTTTGAATAAATGTCGAGACCCGCGATATAAGACATTGATCAATAAAATTGTGATGCTTAGTCGCCTAGATGTGTAGCGAATGCATTACGTGGTTGGCAAAGTTTGTTAGTGTAATAACTAATGAGTAAAGATTTTTCCTTCCTAAGAATTAAGGTGTAGTACATGGATTTAGGCTCGTTTATTTTCACTTCCCATTCCTTATATCGTTTTTCGTAAAGAAAGATATATTCTGCATTTCTATGAAGATATAATGTGTAAAGAAGCAATACAAATAGTTGCAGAATTATGATTTATTGATCATAAGAGCTTTTTTTATCAATAAAGTTACATTATTAATGAATATATATATTATATATAATCTTATTGACTATAATGGGTAGCGTGTGTTGATAGGATATAATAAAAATATAAAACAGTAACCTTGAGGGAATTCTACGTTAGTTGGTTTTGATGAAGAAAGGGGTAAACGTAAACCGTAACGATAACTTCAATTTATTATACTAGCTGTTTTATGTTTAATAATTAGCTTTAAATATAGGTAACTTATAGATAAATTATATAATGAAACAATTTTTATTTTACAAAATATTGCACAAGACACTAATAATATATTCTTTAATATTTTTTTATATAAATGTTCATGGTACATTATTTAATATTTAAATATATATCAATGACTTAATATATATTATATAACATTTAACGATTTAAGTCGTTGATACATAAACTGAATATTAAAATTGTGGAGTACAATTTATTGTAAAAATATATCAGGGATGAGCAAATATTTCTACTTCTCGGCTCCTCCATAACATCTGTCTAAGTTAGGATTAATAACTTAAAAGTCTTAAAACTTAGTCCTAACTTCCTAAGTATAAATAGGTACTTCAATTGAGTTCAATACGTATACCTATTGGTGTATTAATCACGTATATATGTTTAGAAGATTGAAGTATATATATATATATATATATATATATTAATATATATACCTACAAATACATTGTTATGCCATTGATTATCAACGTCTTGATCGGTTTACTAACAGTTAAAAAGTTAAAATTCGATAGGTATATTATTTTGTTAAAAAATTATAATAATGTATGATTATAAATTATATTATGAAGTAAAAAACAATGTAGTATTATAAAATGTTTAATTCATAATCAAATAGTTATTTTTTATTAGCGTTGTTAAGTAATTGTTATTTTTTGTAATTGTGCATGTTTAGATATAACACATTACTATAGAATGTTCGAATAGTAAATATTTAAAAATATATATTTTATTATGACTATGTCGTAGGTATTTATATAGATGTATAGTATAGGTAGTATAGTAAGTATATTAGTAAACTATATATGGTAATATGGTATTAGTAAATACCATATTCGTGTCCTACTGTCCTATAACTACTTTAGTAAAATACTACCTAAACCTAATTTGCATTTGTATTATTGCCGCATAGTACGCATAACTCACACATATATATAGTACATTATTATTGTATTAATTGTCATGTTACCGGTGAAGCAGTTTAAATTAAGTAGGTATAATGTGTGAAACTTATATTTTACGTTTTTATTTACACATATTATAATGCTATTTCAATACAGTAACGTCCAGTTGTGTGGTGGGGACTAGGGGGGAGCGTGTTACCGATTCAACACGTTTATATATTGTGTAATGTATGATGTATCTTATAAATTATAATAATTATAATAACATTAATAACTTATAATTTATATTTTTTATAGTTTATACTAAGCTAGCTTAGATTTTTTATTAAACAGACATGTTTTTTGATATCCTTATATATAGGTTGCTGTAATCCATTGAAATTAGAATTGAAAGAGGACGAACAGGGGCTTACACCAATAATTAGTATGTATATTATTGAATTTCAAGTCGACGGACATCACCTCTGCGCAAGGTGCTAATGTGCTATGTAGATTTAAAACAGTGCACTTAGCCACTTGGGCACCACTCGTTCATTGTGTACTCGGTCGGTGGCCTACTGCTACAGGCAGTCGAGTAGGACACGAGTGATTGGGATTTGGGAAGTAGGATAGTACATAGTTGATATTATCGTGTAAGTCGTAGGTAGCGCGCGAACGTACGTTTCTAAATTCTTCGGATTGGCCCAGATCGTACGAGGGGGACACGTTCGGTCACACAGGCATAGAGTTGTAGGTACACATTATAATATACGCGCGCGCATCATCGATTGCATCCGACGAGTACGACGACGTAGACGACTGAAACACAGTGGATTAGTATTTAATATAATATTATATATTTGAAGTCGGATCGACCTGCGTGCGCCTCGCGCTCCCGATTCGCGAGACCCGTGAAAGCGTCGGCGGGGTGTGCGTGTGGGCTATACGGGAGAAAAACATGATCCTCCGGCCTCAGTGCTCCTGTACTCGGACGGTCGGACGACGACAGCAATAATAATATAACCTTGGCCCATTTCGCACGGCCAAGACCGTGTGTGTGTGTGTGTGTGTAGTCGACCGAGGGGGAAATTCGGTTGTCGGTGAGACTGCGGGTCGTGTACCCGTTTGTCGGCGGCGGCTGACCGCTACGCGGCGCTCCGGTCGTGCGTATCGATCTGGGGGGGCCTTTCTCATCCCTACCAAACGACCGTCGACAACCTGTTCCGCAGCGGCGGCGTCAGGCGTACCGCGTACGGGTAACCGGGGGACACGGCTGTGCCTACAACAACTGCCTATAGACCTTATTGTCGTCGGCCCCGTCGTTCGATTGCTTGACGTTTCCGTCGTCGTACAGTACACGGTACGCACAAGCGTACGCGATTCGCCGCCGTAGTGCCCCGTACAACGTGCCACTGTGCCAGCGTACGCCGCGCGCCATTGCAGCAGTGTTGTGTACGATCGTGTCTGGAAACCGGCGAAACGTTATTTTCAAAACTCGTCTATCGTTTTCCGTCTACGACACGGACGTTTTCTTTCATTATTTTCAAGCAATTTCAATATTGATACTATAGGCGGTGTTGTTGTTGTTGGTGTTACTGTTCAAATACAAAAATAATATTATAAATCCGTCGTCCCCGCGTGGTGTCCGCTAGAGTGCGTGTAATATAATTCCTTTGTTTACCTGTTCGCTATCCCCTGCCGACCCTGCAGGCCGGAGCCCTCAGCAGCTGATATCCCAGGAGTTTTTGATTTCTATCAACATTTTGCCAATAATACCAAATAATAATATTCGAAAATATAATAATTTGAGACGTTAAAGCGCGCACTTAAATCTGCGGCACATAGTCAACGGCCGGAGTCTCATCCTCCGACCACCACGGTCCGTGTACTCGTGTGAGTCGTGGGCAGACAGAGACAACTCGAACTCGACGTCGTCGGTCCGACATGTGTCCGCTAGTGTAACGACCTACGGGGATACCCGCGAGTATATCTTCGTAGCGCGTGTGTCTGTCGTCGTGTTCGCCGGCCACGATGTCCGTTGCCGGGCGGTGGGTGGTGTGCGTGGCCCTGCTAATGCAGTTGGCCGCGCGATCCGAGGGCAACTGGCTCAAGAACTTTGCCAAGCCAAAGCCGCAGCTCAGGCTCATGGAAGGTGTCACCGAACACTTGCACAATGTCATGCCGTACGAACAGGTGCAGTTCAGTAGTCCGAACGTGTCCACGGCGTACGTCAGCTCCACCAAGTTCCAAGCGGCCGGCATGGGACATTTGTACTTCATCACCAACAAGTTTATCCAGTATATACTGAGCGACCAGGCTTTCCCCGAAGGTAAGTTTTACTTGGTCGCCATCAACACCGCTTTAACGTACAGCCGGGTTCATCACACTGTGTCGTTGTGTCGTGTAGAGATAAATAATCTATTCGACTTGTAGGCGGGTAACTCGATACCAACATTGTATTTCCCGTCTACATATCTGTCTATGTATTAAAAATAAAACAGAACACGACACTACTTGATGGTTGCATGAACCTGGTTCATCTATTTGTCTTCTCTGTCCATCGATCGAATTTATTTAAGCACATTTAAAACGTTTTCAAAAAATTAAGTGATTGTTATATTGTTTATGTACTCAAAACTGTTGTCTTACACTTATCTGAAGTGCAATCTTAAAACTTTTACAAGTGGGGGAGGAAGGGATAAGGTAAAGTCTGCCAAGAATAACTATCCAATGGTTAATGAAAGTCTGCAATATTACCAACGGAATTAAATGTTTGCATTTTTTATACTATATGTCTATATGTTATAAATGACAAGAGTATTAAAATTAATAATTCTGTTGTGTATTAGCTTAGGTTGGATTACTAGCACTTATACAATTAAAAGTCATTACTTGAATAACATATTTTTATATGTAAGTAGTTGTTAGAACTGTAAAAGATCATAGTTTCTTACTTATCAAAAAAATAAAAAATATAATACATTCATTATACTATTTGATAAATGACTGACTAGTGTTACATTAGCTACATTAAATATTTATTTAAGTATCTAGTTATTGAACTATTAATAATATTAAGTTGGTTTTTTCGGGTTTTTCATACTAATGAAGCCCTCTTAAATAGTTAAATGTACAAAACCGTAAAAGCCATATTTTATTAAAATCATTAAAATTTACTAAAAGATCATATTTTATCTAAGTATGTTTAGAATCTGTACAGAAATATCTATAAATATGTTGTAAAATAAATTCAAATAATTGAAAATAATATTAAATATAATATATTATAGCTACAGTATAGGTATAGCTATTTAAGTACCTTGGAGATATTAATATTATCATTTTTTATTAACTCCTCAGAACAGAAATAATTGAAATATGATACAGTATCAGTTTACATAACATTCATTTTATGGTTGAGAAGTTACTATGGTCGTCTGAACCAGACCTTGGCATTACTTCTTTTTTTAATAACATTTTCAAATCAAAATCTTTATTTTAATTATTATTTATACTTTGTATTAAAATACCAAGTAAATAGACTAGTAGTAGGTACCTATGTCATATTAATTAAAAATTGAAAAAAAAAATATTTTATTACATACCTACCTTATTTTGATACTTCTTGATGAATCATAGTAAAAGTAGGTTAGGTTGGTTTAATGTTTATTTATTATATTATTTAGATATGTAGTTGTTTTTTTTTTACTATAATACACGCATGATAAGTAGGTTTAAAATTAAGGTTCTTTAAATAAAATATATTAATAAATTTAATAAAAAAAATAATTAGATTAAGTTCTTAAACCTACTTTTTAGACATTTTGATATCTGGTTATTAAACCATTTCATTTTGTATTAGTTAAGAATAGTAGGCATTATACAAAATTACAGTATTTTTATACTTACAAATTCTATGCACTGTAATCTATATTCCTTAAAGACAAATATTAGAAATATGTAAATAATACGATTCCTGAATTTCCATGTCATTATTAAATAAAACAATACAAATTATTATAATATAAAATATACCTAGGTTAATACATACCTAATAATTATATATATTTAGGTTGATCATGTCTAAATTCTTTCTCCTGTAAATATACCTATCATTATTTTGATTAACAAAGGTATAGTCCTTATTATGTAATATTATATAAAACATATTTTTTACTTATATGCTTACTATTTTAGTTACTGCTCCGACTAATTTTGGTTATTGATTAAAAAAAAATTATTAAATTACTCGATTTTAGAAATTGTTCATAATGAATTATGTTTTGGTTATTATCAACATAATACTATTATGCAACATCGATTAAACACTTTGGTTGATACTATCTTTAACAATAACTGATGTATACTGGCTAGTTATTTACCGATTTTCAAATCAAGCAGTTATGCTATAACTGCGAGATAACTGTTTTGTTACTAGTTTAATAATACCTATTAATAGTAAAACAATATTAATTATTTTATTTCAGTGTCCTCTGTACTGTAATTTGTTATGAACTGTAGTTATAAATATATTAAACTTATAACTGAGAAGTAGATAGTGAAACTAAAGATTATTCAAATAATTAAATATGTGATTGTGATATTTGTAGGTATTTTATGGAGAAAATAAAAGTATTTTTTTTTAAATCTTCTTTTAAAGAAGTAGTATATATTTTATTATTTACATTTCACAATTTTTTTTAATTTTATCTACATTATAGGTACAAGCTAATTAAGTACAATTTTATTATTACTATTTTTTACAATATTACATTGGCTTTTATATTATAAGCCTTTAAATTTAAATAACAATTAATTAATAGTAATTTAAAATGTATTATAATATAATTTGTGTACTACCACCTACATTTAACATATATTTCTATCTACACTATTTAATTTAATTTACCAATATATATACCATATATTTTGTATTTTTTTTTTACATTAAAAATATTCTAAAATAAATAGTAAGCTAAATAAGTACATATTATCAAAAATTAATCTACTAAAAGTATTCACAAAATAATAATTAAATAATAGTTTTAATACAATAGTTCATATTTAGGTAACTTTATTTGCTTTTATATCAATAATCAAAACTTTTTTTTAAATAATATATTAGTTCTTATCAGAAAAAACCATCATACCCATCATAGCTATTAAGTATGCTGTAGATAAAAAGTTCGAACTAAAATTATTATAATTATCAGCTATTGTTTGATTTGGTTGTGGTTTTGTTATCCCAGTACTACGTCTTATAGCTTTTAACCATTTTGAATACCGATTTTTTTGTTCTTCTTCTGTTGTTGTTGGTTTTGAGATGTTAAGTGACCACTCATGACTTCCAAGCTCAATATTTATGACTTTTGCTGCTGCTTTAGCTGAGCCATATATAGCCATGTCGTCAGTCATTTGTGAGCTTATTACATCTATTCCCATGATATCAGCTTGATAACTTAATATATTATTGTAAACAGAATAAAGACCATCTACAAACAACTGAGATGGAACTATATTTGTATCTTTTTCAAATGCAACACATACATCTTTGGTATGAAAGCAAAATGCTTCTAATGCAGCTCGAAGTATATGTTTTTTGTTAGTAAAATGAGTCATACCACATATTATACCCTTGGCATCTGGTTTCCAATGTGGTGCTGCTAACCCATTAAAAGCAGGGACAAAATATACATCGCTTACATCTATGTTTAATGATTCTATTTCTTCATCACTTTCTACGATTTTCATATTATTCTTTAACCATTCTACTGCTTTTCCACCTACTGATGTCCAACCTTCAAAAGCATAAACTGCTGGTTCTTTATCAATTTTGTATGCTACTGTTGTGATTAATCCATTATTAGATCTTTTAAATTCTGTTCCTATTATACAAGACACTGCACAGCTATCACCATAATTACTCATTATTTGACCAGGTTTATCAAAATGTAATCCATAAAGCGCAGCTTGATGATCAGCAAATATTGATCCAATTGATATTCCCTTTAAATGTGTTTCTTCTATAGTTCCATAATATTCAGAAGAACTTTTAATTGTGGGCAATAATGAAATTGGAACATCAAAAAATCGGCAAGCATCTGGAGACCACTCCAAAGTTTTTAAATTCATTAATAACGTCCGAGAAGCATTGGTAATGTCTGTCACATATAGATTACCTTTAGTAAGCTTCCAAACTATCCAAGTATCTAATGTTCCAAATTTAATATTTTCCATTGAAGCCGGTTGTTTTATGATGTGTTTATTATTAATTATCCATTTTAATTTAATTCCACTGAACATTGATGTTACTTTTGAGCCAGTTGCATCTTCAATGTCATCAAGTGCTTTTGGACAATTTTGTATACAGTCTCGAATGATTGTGTCTGTACGAGTATCGTTATAATGAATTGCATTACAGAGTGGTCTACTTGATTCTACATCCCATGCTAATACAGTATCCCTTTCATTTATAATCCCAATTATCTTAATGTTATCTTTAGATAAATTTTGTAATTCTAGTTTAACTATTACCTCATTAATAGTTGTACATACCGCATTCCAAATATTTTCAGCATCGACTTCAACCCAACCAGGGTATGGTTTTTTGAGTTCAATAGGCCTGTATGAATCCAACAAAATATTTCCACTATGATTGAGTACGGAAAATTTGACTATTTCGGATTCAACATCAATTACTCCAATTAATTGTTCATTCGTCATTTTGGCTGTGTGAGATGAATGAGATGATGTCTTGTTCAAAGCTAAAATGTTGACTGCACTCCACAAATTTTTGTATCACTATTATATAGGTACAATTGTCTACTGATTATACGGATACAGCTGATATCTGTTCAGACTAATGGGTTGAATAGGTCGAATTGTGCAATATTATTTATATATTTCTAAAGTTATTTGGTTAAAAAATTGTTAATTAACAGTGCTATAACCTATTTGTTTGATTCTTATATATTGAAAGTATTTTTTTATTCTTTTTTATTTTGAACTTTAGACTTTCATTACAACAGAAAATAAGAATAAAAATTGCTTAAAATAACTCGAATAAAGTTTACAGTGTTATGAAATACGCTGATATCGTTGTTCTGTGGTATTCGTAATAGCCAAGATAATATCTGAATTCTGGACTGTTTAATATTGTGATTTATAATCGTATTTTATAAAATACGATTATCTACATTTACTGACCTAGTCGGATATTAAGAAAAACAAAGACAGTCACAATAACTAGTAAAATACTAAATAAAAAATAATACTATTAAATTGATAAAGGCGGGGTTGAAAATGTGTTGCGAATGTTGCGATTTTGTTTATATGCGTTGATAAGAATTTTACACATAAATTGCGTAATAGATAAACATAATTAAAACAATTACAAATCAATTTTAATAAAAAAAACTTATTATCAGACTGCGGATAAATTATATCAGTCAGTAATAAATAATGATAATGATTCACTGGAAATGTAATTTTCAAAACGTTGCCACGTCGGAACTCGGAATGAAATCATAAGAATGATGACTGTACGTCATCAGTTTCGTACGAATCTGACTTGGTGTGTTTACAATATATGTTTACTGGTAACACTGAGGAAAATTATCCACAACGCACCATAAAATATAGACGCCGACCTTTGCAGCTTAATTTTGTCTAAAAAGATTTTATAAAAATGTTATATGACCGTTTTGTTGTTCATCCTAAGGCAATAAAACCGATAAAGGTCAAATGATAATAGATTTCGATATTGTATGAAATTAAATAATAAACCACGAAATCAACATCGGATGTTGCCTTTATGATTAAATTATTTGAACGACCATCCATAAATTTTCATTTTAATTTAATCGTTGAATTATTCTAAATTTAATTTCATGTTACTGTGTATACGAATAGAAGTAGGTACTTATGGTATACATGCATCATTCTGTATAGATACAATAAATTTTAAAAGAAAAAGCCGGACAGGATATGGTGAACAGGTATTGGTGGGCACTGGTCTCGCTTCACTTATTTCGCCATAGTATCGTGCATTCGTGATGTATTATTATTATCAAAAAAATTGAAAGCAATGATGCAAATCACCGAGTTCGAGAAACGATTCCGAATAAAGCTAGCTGACTCGTTAGAGTTTAAATTGACATCAAAAACAATAACAAAAATTTAATACATTATAGTAGGTTGTCTGTATTCTTAATTAACACTGGGAAATTACTACAGAAAATTAAATAATTGTCTCTTTCAGGTGTCCTAAATTTATTGATTTTTCATTTTGTATTTAATATAGCAGGCTATACAAAAATTTTGATGTACGGATAAAAAACAAAATAATTAAATCTGAACTATTATAATTTATAAGGTTCACTGAACAATATGTACTACAATAAAATATATTTTTAAAATAAAAACTTAGTACACAATATATCACTCTGTTTAAAAAATATTTCATTCTGATCGTTTAAATATATAGTTTAAATAATCAATAATTTATGTAAAACCCACTAATACTTGAACAATTTAAAAGTAAAAATAGCATTAATAATTATAATTATAATTATAATTTAAAATACTAAGAAGACCTGTATTCGAGTGCGCACTGTCTTAGTGTAACTAAACAGTAATTTTACGTTCAGATGAATAAATTTTACTGTTTTTTTTTTTTCTAAATAAAAGAGTGATTTGAATCGTCAGAATATTATCCCAGTCCATGTGATGTGTATGTTTTAAAGGAAAGTTATGATTTTAAAATTTTATATTTATTTGTAAACAATAGTTATAGTATAGGCAATAGGCGCAAAAGATGTCTGTAATTGTTTAATACTTTATATTCCACTTACCTGATATAATAATATTATTACCATTTATTATAAATACATAGTATATTAAGTATATAATATTATGATTATTGGTATTACATCTTACGGTGATCTTTATAAACAATTGATCGTCAACATTTTATTTTATTTTTTGTAGTTGAATGTTAATATTATTAAAGATAACATTATTTTTTATTTACTTATTGTGCGTATTTAAACAAATAGATGAAATTTGTTTACGTCATTTTCATCGTGAATCTAATATGACGTCATACATAAGCTATAGACGTCTCTATCTCACGTGTATTTAATTAAATGGATACGCGTGTTTTATGGAAAACCTTATAAAAGTTAAGACCGTGTAAAATAAACAAAATAAAAAATGAGCTTTAAACTCCTTGTACCCGTGCGTATTTGTACCCATATGTCACTTGTGATTTGTGAACCCATGGTATCAAATATTAATTGCGTTCATACTTATATATATACATTTCCGGTCCTATTTCCTTATTATTAATTATTTACTCTTGATAAGTTATTTAAAAATAACAATGCTATCAATGAATGGATATTTATTTTTTCGTGTTATTCCTATTAGGTACCTACTGTAAATGTACAGGAATAAAATCTGTGCTGTGGCTTCGCTATTATATGCCTTTGAAACTGCGCCGTAGAATCATTTATTTTTTATTTGCTTCAATACAGTATAAACACTTTTTATAGCCCACCCACAATTGTTTTGGACTGCAGATTGATCGATTAGTGTAGTTGACTTTCTAACCAATATTTTCCATAACTTGGCTGCCTTAAATTTCAAATTGTTGTATCTATAGAATCAAAAAATGGAACAACTTAATTAACGGTAGAAAAACGTAACATTTTAAAATACTTATAATAAATTATTAATTATTCACTGAACTTTAAATATAATTAAAAAAAATTAAATATTGTCTGCTGAGCATTTTTGTTTATACTTTTTTACGACCCATGAGCTAAAACGAAATCGTGCGTAGTCCCCTTCAAAATAATTATAACCAATTTAGACTGTATGGTTGAATTCTATTTAATGTATCTGCAGTAAATGTATAATATGCAATTATAAGTGCTTTGAAGTTATGAATTATGTCAATTGTAATAATAATTACAATTGTTTTTTTGTTTATTAATTTTTGATAATTATTGTATATTATATTTTTATTACATTTTCCTATAAATATATTTTATTATCAATTGTATTGCCGCGACGATCTACGAAGTCGTGATCGACGCGTTATCGATTTAAGTAGCTGTCGTCAGTCGCTTGAACAACACGGAAAAGCGCAACGCGTCCTCCGTGCCGTTTATAAAAATTATTCTTTATTCTCAAAATCTCAATTATTATTCAAAATAGTTAATCTTGGAATACAGTCCACATATATACAAATAATTACGTTTTTCTTATTTATTTATTATCCTTGCTTACCGTGTCCTAACAATTCTTATTATATACTATATAGTATATATTTTAAAATAAATATACAAGGGGAGGGGTGATAAACAGTAGCCAGCGGAATCAATATGTAGATATTATAAACGGTGGTCGGCGGAATCGATACAAACCTTTTTAATATAATTCCCCTTATATTTCGTTTAGATACACAGATATAACTTGTAAATAAATTAAATTAATAACGGTACATTTAAAAAAAAAAAAATTGTTAAAGAGGTTTTATTAAAAATGTATTATTTATTCAACTTTTTAAATGATTTTATTTTACGGTTTTCAAATAGGTATATCTAAATAATTTAGATTATATTATTTTATATATATTATACGCTAGAATTAAGTAATAAATATAATTATGTATTTATGATTCAGTTTGATATAACACGATATAATCTGGTTAAAAAAATGAATAGTTAAAAAATATATACTTAATTATTATTGTAAATGTAACTATTTAAATTATAGACCTAAATAATATAAGTGAAATTCTCATTATTGTTTCCTAAAAATCTTGTCTTTTCACACGCCAAGTGTATACAGACAATGCGAATGATGATGACTAATGATTATACGTTTGTTCCAATCTGTTAATGATAAGCAACAGGTCGGTAGTAAAAATATTGCGTTGTCACAGATTTACACAAAACTGGTAAATTTTCTATGTCATGAATAGGGTTTGGTTTATTTTTTACTTTTACTAGGATTAGCACAGCACATTTAACTAGACTTGTTGATAAATTACAATTGTAATGTTTCGATTACTACGTTTATCTGTTTTCAATAATATTGTCATACAAGATATAAGTATCTAAGTAAATAGTAAATACTCGAAATGATTTAATTTTCAATTTGCATGTCGTTATCAAATCAATTATATTATAATTATACATGTATCAATTGTATCTAACTTAACTTAACTATATTAACTTAACGAATAACGATAGTGTTCAAAATTAAATACATTTATTTTATATACATTTCTAGATTCCCGTAATTTATTAAATAAATTATTATTCATTAAGGCCGGGTATCTAACTTCTGTTTTCTGTTTATATACATTAACATTATTATAACTTTTCATGTGATTATCTTATTTCACATAGGACATGCAGTTTACTTGTACAGTATCGGTAGCGCGTTGTTTAGAAAACCGGATTTGCCCGACACAACCAATTTATAACAGCAGACAACTAATAATATTATACACTTGACATGTTATTTTTTGCCTCGTTTATCAATTGAACTCGTTTAACGAAAGAAAATCACGTACGATACCAGCTGCAGCAGCCGTCACTATTCGCCATGCCAACAATACATAGCTATATAATCGCTCGATTTTCCACGTATACAACACCACCGAGTACGGCGAGAACAAAAACTAATATATATGCAACAAGCATTTTCTATTTGTTTTTCATTTTGTCCAACTAAAGTCGTATGTCACTCTGAACAATTGTTTCGCAACAATATATCGTTCGAATATTACTATTACATATTTGCACGAGTATAAATACCTACGTATTGCAATTCTATTATTATTATTATTATTATTATTATTATTATTATTAGTAGTATTTATATTCATTCTGTCATTCACTTCGTTCGTGTCTATCGTCATAAAACCGTATCTAAAAATATCGAAAATCCTCGTGATGTTATATTTGTTCTCTCTGACTCCTTATTCTTATGTTTTTCTATCCCTTTTTAATTAGAAAACTTTTATTAACGACGTGCTATTTAATAGTCAATAGGTATATTTTTTTACATTATCTTCTATAGTATGATATGATACAAGTAGTATCCGATATATAAATACAAATAAAACTCTTATGACATATCGTTTGTAGGTTAATATTTATGACAATATTTTGATCCTGTCGCCATGAGTTTATGACCTACTTATTGGTATAGTGTAATTCTTAAGTTATAAAATGACCTAACCTAATCTCTACACATCAACCATGTATTTGTATTATTTATAACAATTACATTGTGTTTATCCTAAAAAATATACCTTATGAGATTGCTATGGACAAAACTACATATATATGCTAGTATCATTAGTTTATACTTTATTACCATACGGATGAATATTGCTCGTTTACTAGGTTAACCTTTCAAATGTGAACTTGAAAGATGAATGATAAGCATGATTTTTTCTTTAAACTATTTTACTTATGTAGTTATGTTATGTTAAATTTGTGTATGTGTAAGTTTGTGGATTTTGAACGCAGTAAAATAATTTATCTAGCTGTTGGCGGTGACTATACAAATAATACTACATAATGTTATAGAATAGAAGAGACTGGCCTGTACTTGTAACGGGTCGTTGGAGTTATCAAATGACTCATCGGGTATAACGAACTCCATTTCTTTGTATCGTACTGGGCAATCATATACAAAGTACTATTAATGCAATCTTTATTTCTATTATATTTACGTATTGCGCCAAATAATTCTACCATTATAGTTGCAATTGTTTCTTAAATATTTCATTTTGATAATATGTTTGCACAGACTTCTATATAGAAATCTGTGTATGTTTGATGTCGTTTTATCATCAATCGCAATCCTAATTATTTATAATGATTATAAATTATAATATAGGTACATAGTTGTTTATTCAACGAATTATCAAAACAATATCATTCCTGTATATTTATTCCAGATATTATTTAATATTTTCTAAAAACTGCTTTTTAAAAAATTAACTAGTATATAAAACTTTATTTTTTTTTATACATTTAATTTAAGTAATTATTGCTATATTTGAATATATAATGTAATATAATAACCACCGAAAACTTTAAACCAAAAAAAAAATTAAAATTTGAATTTGAATCTATTCCTATGCAGATTACAGATAATATTGTACATGGTCTGCATGTATTTCCAATGACGTGCCAAATAATTATGAAAAGATTGCTTATATTTTTGTTTAAACTTGACCTTGTCATTGATTTTACTATCAATACCTAGAATAAGATAAATTTTTTTATCGGCCAATATCGAAGATAATAATTAATAGCATTTTTATTTTATTTTATTTTAAGGTGACGTTTCATCTACATGTGTTGTCTCCATCTTACACACGTACGTGTCGTACGACGTAGTAAATTTTCGTTCTCCAGTTTCAATAGTGTGCTTTTAGTTTTAATATTAGTGTGAATTGACCTATTATCAAACTTTTAGATAAGAACATTATCTGTGTTCTCTTGTTGGCTTTTTATGATATTTTAATTTTTAGGTGAGTTATGAGTATAAAATTATTAAATATTTGAAAATGATCATAATTCACTTTAAATTTTTTTTTTTTTATTTATTAATATAATTGTTTCAATACACTGGTATTTTTACAATATTACTATTTTACAGATTACAGATCATAATTATAATTATAATGTATAATAGTTTTGGTTAGTTATGAGTCTGGATCAGTATCTGAGGTTGAAGTGTCTTCATTGGGATCTAGTAAGATGTCCTGAGGTAACTTTAAAATTAAAATATCGTAAAAAGCGTAAATGTTCTTACCTAAAAGTTTGACTATAGGTCAATTTACTCTAATTTTAAAATTAAAAGCACGCTATTAAAATTGGTGAACGAAAATTTACTATGTCGTACTTGTGTAAGACGGAGACAACACATGCGGGTGAAACGTCCTCTTAAGCTTACAATACGGGTGTGAGCTCAATTTACATTTAATATTGATACAATTAAAAGTTACAATTACAAGTGTGATATAACAGTGAAGTATTATAGTCGTTGAAAGTACTTGGTTAGGTTTGTGTGATTGAAATATTATAGATAATAGAATCTAAAATGTTATATATTTTATAATAACATAATATTACTATAAACATGTCCATGATAATGTCCAACATAATCATTTACTCGCCCACTGTTATTATTAATTTTTTTAATTAACATTTTCGTAAGGCTACTCCTAGCATCCGATCATTATAAGGTCATATACAAAATATGACAATATTATAATAGTATGAAAATTATTATTACTTTAAAAAAATCTGTGTATGATTCAATGTTTTGGCGTGCAATGGAGAAAATTATTGATAAAAATTACGGACTCATTTTTGTCAATATGAAACAGATCGTTCTAATACTCATAATTCTATATAATAATATATATTATAGTATATTATTTGACGTACAATAATCTTTGCTATTATTTTTTAAATATTTTTGAATTCACGCATTTCATATTATACAAATAGTTTAAAATATAACATTGTGTTTATTTTAAATATAATATAGCATTTATATAATATATATATATATATCATCTGGGATTTGGCTTACTTGAATTGTGTTCAAACCTGTTATTTGTATTTCAATAAAAACCTATGACTCATTTAAATATTTCCATAATAAATATTATGACTAAAGTTTGAAAACTATATTTCAAATCATGATGCAATATAAAATAATATTTTCAGGTTCTCTAATTATCACCTCATTTTCATATTCACAATATTGTTTTTCTTTATTTTAATTTTATAGTTATATTTCTGATATTTTGTTAAGGTAATATTTTTCTATATTAATACTTATCGAAGGGTATTGACGCGTTTTTAATAAGTAAATAAATAAAATATTTTATAATTAAACGTGAACATTAAATTAATTTAAATTAATTTACAAATTTAACATAACTACCAACTAGTATAGGTTTATATAGTATAGCTGCTTCACTGAGAATAACTAAATTTCTTTACAATGATCTTAAAATATAAATAATATAACAACAATTTATGTTTATGCAGAGATTCTTATAAATTAAAACTCTTGAGTTTATTCATATTTAACATTTATTGCTTGGAGTTTTTAAAAAGTTAAAATGTACATACTGTAAATAAAAACAAATTATTATGAATATATAGTAAAAAATGTATACATAGATAATCACTTAAATTAATAAAAAATAATTGTTTTAACTGTATCGGTAAGTGTATTTACACGTTATCCTTTACTTAATTTTTATATTTTTATATTTTTCTATATTGCTTAAATTTCGTATGAAAATAATGATATACATAATTAAATTATTAATGAAAACATTGCCATGTATATTATGGTTTTTATGTTACATAACTCGAATAACAGTTTTTAATTTTTCGTTTAAATATAAAAAATAAATCTTGATCGATTATATGAATATTATAGATATTATGTAGTATTATTTAACAAACATAGAGGTTTTCGCATTGTACCTTTTAGATTGTTTTTAAGTATATATTCTGTTTATCGTACACATTTAAAATATACTAGAGTTTTCAGTATTATTACTTATTAAAAAAAAATTATTTCGATAAATTAAATCTAGACTGATGCTATTGCGATGTACGTACTTTATGCGCTGATTTAAGAGAATTATTTATTGTCGAACACATAAAAATTGTATTTTTAAGGTGAATTTTAGTTTTTCTTGCAGCACAGCGCTTTTGTTGTTTCGTGTGTTTGGTAATTATGTAATTATTTTTATATAAAATAATTTTTAAAACCTTTTTGGAGTATTCTTGAGTTCAAGTACCTTTCTGGGCAGAATAGTTTTCTCACTTGCCGGAGCGGCGGTAGTAATTTTTTTTTCATCATGGCGTTTATACGTGCGTTGCAAATTTACCCGTGACTGTTATTTGCATGACAAAATAACGTAATTTTCGAATGGATAATTCAGTTAATTGTATGTTGTTGTTTTTTTTTTTTGTGCACAATCTCTCGCACATACAAACCCATCAACACCGAACCACAGGTATTATTGTGTATATATAGGAAGTTATAGGTTGGGCCGTTCGTTTAAACATGTGTCCTGCAATGTCCATCACAACTTATAGAGAATATATATATATATATATATATATAATGTAGACTAGACGTACAGTGAAAACCTATATGTATTAGCTCAAGTACTTATTTGTAATAACAATATGCAAAGCGTTTCCCAGGCAAATCGATTTTCTGCTTACCGATATACGTTTTGTATCAACTTTCATGATTGTATTTATGGTAGTGGTGCGCCCTCGACGGGAACAAAATGTTTAATCGATCCGATTCTAGTATAATGTGATACGCGTGGGACGATCGACGACAGTTACGTGTCCAGGGGATGATTGAAGGGTTTTAAGTGTTTAAATTATTCCTACACATTCCGAAATGTTATTTTTAATTAAATTATTACATTTTGGAACCTACAATATGTTATGGTATCTCTAGAAAATTACGATTTTACAGTTATCCTGTACCTACTATTGTATATTGTACAGTTATCTACATTATATCTGAATACAGAATAACCGTATGTTATCATTTTTTTTGTGCGATGACCGCAGTTGTTAGTATGGCGAACAGGATATAATCAAATAGCCGCCATCTTTGATTCTTTTAAGAGGTGATGAGTAGGCAATGATTAATGAGTAATAATTTAGTATTAAATATATTACCTATTATATTTTAGTGCTTATTGCTATACGTATATAGACTATAATCTACATTCTACATAATATATGACAGTAAATAATCTTTATCGGATTTAGGATGGATAGATGGAAGATAAGACTTGCCTTTATAAAATGTCAAGTTCACCAAGCCACTAGTTATAAATTATAATTGGTTAAATATAATTGATATTGAATAAAAAAAATATAATCATAGGGCTTATATAAGCAGCATTAATTATTGTTGTCTTTGACATACAATCTCCTCGTATTCTTGTATAACATTGAAAATGTATGTTCAGCAGTTCACGTTTAGTTTCGTTAATTTTAATATTAGAGTAAATTACCCTATTCTTAAATTTATAGGTAACAATGTTATCTGTGTTCTTTTATAGAATTGTTCTAATATTTAATTTCTTAAGTGAGTTAGGTGTATTAAAAAAAATCTTTTCATAATATATAACAAACTTTAAATTCAATTTAAAATTAAAAATTTCGAAAAACTTCTATAGATAATGTTGTTGTCTACATTTCATAATAGGTCAACTGGTCAAGTTTATCAAAATTACAAATTTCCTTTCTAAATACAAGTTATTGGTCAAGTAGCCAACTGATTAATGTATTTAATGCTCCGGGGTAACAATATATGAGTATAGTGTCAAAAATATTCTCATATAGTAGGTATATTCTTTTTAAATATTTGAAAAATTTCATAGTAAGTAATGATACAGTTGTCCTGATAATATAATATAATAATAATGTAAACTTTACTCTTTACAAAATGGCTATCTTCAGTTTTTTGAAAATAATTAAACAAACAAATATATTTTTTAACTTTTTACCAAAACATTAAAAGAAATCAATACATGAAATTTTGTAGTTTTTGTCATTGTGAATCTTATTAAAAAACCAAAATTATGATTTCGCAATGGGTAAATCCTTTAGGGGCATTCTGTATAATATATACAATAATGAATACCGTGATACCCATTCTGCAGTTCGTCTTCTGTAGGTACGAATAGTAATGGAAATCCCCGTTTGATATACAAATCGTTTGGAGAAAGAAATAATTAACTCTAAAAGGCTAGGAGGTAGGATTGTCTGAGTAAATCTAGTATAATCTAGTTCTAGTATACTATATATAAGACAATATTTTAAAATTTACTGTGGTTTTTGATGGTACTGACTTTTTTTTTCAAATAATCAACCCTCACGTTGTTTAATTGTAAATCATTAACGGCAGATATTAGTTTGTAACAAAATCAGATTTCTAATTAGTTTATGTGCAAATATTGTATCTAATTAGCCAATAATAGGATAGCATGATCTATGATTTATACATGCATGTAGGTTCAAAAGATATTACCTAAACCCATTTCTTATACGATTATATTAACTATGTAATAATGATAATAGATCAGTGTTGACTAATGATTAGTATAATTTTCATTAATGTCTAACGCTATGTTATGTTTGACGTTTGTACTTTGTTATAGTTGGTGGCGTAAATAATTATTGTTCAATGACGTTATTTAGCGTAGTCGTGAATGAATTATAAATAACGAATAAATAATTAATGAAAAAAAACACCCATAGCAATCAAATACTAGTATCTATATTGAATATCGATAGGTTTATGCGTCGGAGCATACATCCTGGATTTTTTCGTAAGTCTGTCGTGTGTGTTGTGTGTATGCAGTGTGACAAAACGAGAGTAAAATAAAATAATGAGCCGTGTGCGTTCGTTGCAAGGTTACAGCATTTGATATTCTGCTCTGTTGTATAGAATTAGCGCATTAATCGTATTCGTATTACACTTTTATAATAGCAGGTACTTGTGGATTAAAAAAACAATGTGATTTTTTGTATATGCTCATTCTCTTTTTCTTTCTCAATAATGCAGTTACTTAAAATGTGATTTTTAGAATTATTTTATACGCTCAAAGACCCCAGTTACGCCTAATTTATTTATTGTGTATGTGTAATATAAGTATAAAAACTATAAATAAAATTTATATTATCGTAATGAGATGCTGTCTCTCCAAAACCCACATTCGATACGATATGCATTGTAAGGTATCTGCATGCGTAATAATTATTCTAAAAATATAGTTTAACTAGGTGCCATAAGTTACAATAATGCTTTTTCTTTCAAACTTTACATAGAAACAGCCACCGTTTAATTTTTTGTCCAATGTCTTCCAATCGAGATTGTAACTTTTATCTATCCTACCCCCTATCCGGATGGATAGTTACCACTCACTTTAGGAGACACTGATCTACATTGTATTATGTAGTATTAACTTATTATACCATTGTTTATAAATATAAATATTTATAAATTTATAATCAATGACTATACCGATAAAATTTCATTACAGAATTAGAATATTTATTATCAATTTATTAAAACTTTTTGTCTAAACTCTATTTCTTAGAATAAACATTTGTACGGTACTATTCAATTCTAAAAAATAAAATTAATAAACAATGCTGATGTTTCAACCTTTCAAGGTTAACTAAAATAAACAAATACACGTGTATTGTTTCGTATACAGCGTTATTGTTACAATGATTAAAAATTAATGTATTCTAGGTTTTTCAATTTAAATTGTCAGGTCGAATTATTTTAATGGCAATTTATTTGTTTGATGGCCTATGAAATAAGTTTTCCAAGTTAAATAAATTAGGCGTTTGGGGTAATTATATTTAACAGCGAGGAATATGAATTATTAGTTAGATACACAAATACTGATGTCATCAAACGACATTATTTGGGTAGTTTTAATTAAAAATTATAAAACTTTAAAAGCTTGCATTTCAAATAGTTGTAAAAGAGTCTGTTTACATTAAATATACACACCAATACACCATAAATCATCATTCATACTTTTAATTTTTGTGGCTGCCCCAAGTTATTTTAGTCAGTTTCGAAGTAGTCATAACATTTTTAAATCAAATTCTTCGCAATGAAAAAATATTTTAATATAGACGAAGGACGATTAAATGTGAAATACACAAGATGTCGTTAGAGACCTGTATCGTGTTTTCGTATTTTTATTTTTTTTTTTTATGTAGCACGTGTATAATATGTCGATTGTTGACTTTTAAAACTTAAGTTTTTTTTAAACATAATAATAATATATACAATTTTAGTAATATTATGTTATTTATTTTCAGGATTCATTGATGTGGAAGGTGATAATACGATTCAAATTGATTATTTGTCTCATGAATGGCCAATATTGGTAAGCCATTACTGGGCAAGTGCTACCGTGTTAGTTGCTGGACTAGTGTTTGCTGTTTTAATGCCACTTATTGGACTGACGTTATGTTGTTGTCGTTGTACTGGAGGTTGTGGCTCTCGGTCTCAACCATTTGACGCCAAATACGATTCATGCAAAAGACAGTTTTATGGCATAATACTTGCTGGGCTTACTATACTAATATCGTGAGTCCGCATACTTAATTTCTATAACATGCTACATATTTATTATTCATCATTCTAGATTGGTAATATATATATATTAATTTTATAATTATTATGTGATCAAAGTCTATAATTATACATTAACATCTTCTTTAAGATTATGAACGGAATTATGATTTTAATTGATTTTATGATTATATTATGTAATGATATTATCATCTTTGATTTTATGGGTGGTTTTTGGTAGTCAATCGGATCCAGTTGTTACTCAGTCATATACTCGGTCGAATGATTAAATATAAAGTACTTTTAAAAATAATCGGGAAAAAAATAATATGAAAAAACGAGCATTTTTATAATGAACTAGTTTTCGATAAAATCGATATTGTTTATTTGTAGTAATTAAATATGGTATATGAATAACTGTAGATACTGAAATTTTTCAACAAATTGTAATATAAACATACAAATATTTACTAGACATGATACAATTTTAAACTTTCAAAATCTTTTGATTCTTTTTGTGATTTTAGCTTATTTTTGATTTACATGTAATAACTTGTCATTTGTGAGTAAAATAGGTTGAAGACACAAGGTTTATCATAAAAATACAGTCTTTATTAATTTTGTTCTAATTAACAAAAAACTGTTACTCGTAGTAATTTAAAACATCACTATTATTTTAATTATCTTTTATTTATATACAGTGATATTTTTAAAATAATAACAAAATTTAAGCTATTAATAGGCATTTGACATTAATTAAATTTTGTACATGATTATAAAAAACAATTATGCTTAACCAAAAAGCTTAAAAGTTTTTTACAATTTAAAAATATTGATCATAATTTTCTATGAGCATTTAATACAACAATTTATCAACATTGCAAAAATTATTGAATTTTTTTGTAGTAAAAGTTTTTATACAATTTTTAATAAGGCTAAGGCTAAACAATTTATTTCAAGATTCCTTGTTAATTGTTAACAAAAACCTAAAATTCTGATTGATAAAATACTTTTAGAAAAAAAAAATTCAATTTGCTTTTGGCAAACACAATAGTTAAACCTACCTTATTACTTGTAGAAAAATAAATTACTTATAGCAAAATAAATATAAAACTTAATATCCTTAAAAATATAGGCTCAGAATCATTTTTAATTATATACAATGATTTTATCATTGAATTCAAATTTAATACATACATATATAGTACGTGCATAGTGACTTACATACTTAGTAGTGACTACTATAGTAGTGACCTACTATACAGCTTTGATTTTTTTTTTATTATCTGTTTTTTTAAGTTTTAACTAGCATAAATCAAAATAAATAATTTATAATACTTTTACCAATGAAATATTATACATTCTAAATAATTATACGATTAATTGTCTAATTTAAATATATTTATACTTAGTTATTAATAAATAAATTTTATTTTAGATTTGGCGTTGTTTGTACATTTGTGAGTAATGAATATTTGGAAGACGGTGTTAAGGAGTTACCATTAAATGTTAAGAAATCTTTAAATGATACCAGACTGTTTATAAATAATACAAAAAAAGTAAGAAATACCTCTTTAGTCTTTATTCTTAAAAACTAATATAAGTATTATATTTATATAAATATGAAATACTTATATATTGTACATTTGTAATATATTAATTGTCTAAATTTTTAGGAAGTTGATAATTTATTAGTTGTAAACTTTGATGAATTGGAAGGAACACTGTCAAATATATTAGAAGGTAAAAAAAATAGTTTTTATTTTTACAAAAATTAAATTTTAATTATAAAAATAATAAACATATATTACAGCTAGTGGTGAAATTGTTAAAAAAAAACTTGGTGAAGTTTCTAAAGCATCAGTTTTATCTAATTTAACTGCTGTTGTAAATGGATTGGGGCTCATCAAACAAGATCTTTCTAATGTAGATTTATTGACTCGTCAATTACAGGAAACAGCTCTGCAATTAGATGCTGGTATGATCCTTTATTATTTTAACTATTATCACTTGAAAAAAAGCCCATTATGAATGATTATTTAATTTATTTTAGCCTTAAAGGAATGCCGATCAATAATAATGAAAAAATTGGAGTCGTGTCGATTTGAACGTACTTGTCGGGATATTTTAAATCGATTCAATATTCAAGATCTTTCTTTAGAAGCAAATTTTAGCCAGGTAAACAAATATTGTGATGTATAAAAAATATTATTATTATTATTATTTTTAACCACTAAATGTTTCAATCTAAAATTTTGTTTGCTTACTATGGATAGATATTAGACAATGATCTTCCAAAGGTAGGTTATACAATTTATGGTATTTTTAATATGTCTGTTATCATATACTTTAGAAAAAATGAATAACATGTTATTCATATCATAAATATCTATATTGTTCTATAATATTTATTAGTATAGTGAAACCTCTATTAATAGAAACCTTTCAATAGTGGACATTTTTTAATTCCCCTTGGCTGTCCACTATATAATGGTTTCACTATATTAATATAGTTTTAAATTTAACTAAATACTTAAATAACTATTATTTATTGCTAATATGACATTCAAATTTGTCTTTATAGTTGCCAAATGTAACAGCTACCTTGAAAAATATATCTGATTTTATTACTGCTGATATTGAGGAAGAAGTAATGAAGGGTCAGCAACAATTTGAAAAAGTAAAAACTATTATACAGAATGCTGTTAATGATAATATCCCAGAAATAAAACTGAATATTCGAAAAGTGGGAAACGCTATTAAAGAAAATTGTGTAAAAGTGGATAGAGTTCTAGATCGTGTAGATTCTACAATTGCTAATTCATATTCTCCGACAGAACAAGGAGAAGGCCTATTAAAAGAATTTTCACCTTATCGGTAATTAATTTATACCTGGAATATTACAAATATATTTAATTACTTTTTTTTTAGGTATTATGTTTGTTTGGGTGTAGCAATTACACTGTTTTTGATTTTGATTTGTCTGACTCTTGGACTATTCTGTGGATTTTGCGGTAGTCGACCAGAAGGTGGATATCATGATGATGATTGTTGCAATAAAGGAACAGGTGCTTCATACTTGATGATGTATGTCATTTTAATAATATCACCTTGGTTTTATTTAAACATAATAATAAATATATTGATTGTCTTATTAATATGTTATAGGGCTGTATGGTTAATGTTTTTGTCATCAGCATTTTTGATGATCATCGCTTTGTTTTATTTTATTACTGGTGTCACTACAGATCGTATTATATGTGAACCATTGCAAAACCCTACACCTTCAAGGGTTTTAAACATTGTAAATCGTTTGTACGATGTATCTGCGATTCATAAATTAGATAATCAACAGCAGCCTTATTCAAGACCAACACCAATCAATAATGATTTTAATATAAGTTCTATAATTCGGTAAATACAATTTCTAAGTACTAATTAACCTACATTTGAGTGTTGTAATATTTTACATTATAAAAATGATATTGTTCATTTACAGGGATTGTCATCGTAACATGAGTTTATTCCAAGTTTTAAAAATGGAGAGACTTATTGATCTTAACAAAGTTTTAGAATATCCCACTTCTTTTGGTATTGATGAACATATTGATCAATTAGTATCAAAAATAAAATTAGAAGGAGAAATAGTAATCTTAACACCTGAGGCAGAGAAACAATTAATAAAATTATCTAAATCGCCTCTATCCAGTATTAATTTCCCAGCATACACACATATTGTAAGTTTTTATTGAAGCTTTTTTTTTAAATTCTCTTTGACCCTAAAATTTAACAACATTTGCCTGACTATAGCTTGGTGAGAAAATAACATCAATCGATTTGATCCAACTTGCTGATGCATTAAATCAAACAGCATCTCAATTGCCAATGTCAAAATCAGAAGTATGAATTTTGATTAAATAATTAAATTTGATAAAATATTAACTCTAATAATCATAACATTTTATTTTAGGTTAAATTTTCACTAACAAATCAGGCTATGTACTTAAAGGTACATCAGGCACAACAAGTGGCATTAATGTTAGATATAAGTCAAAGGTTAGAATCTACTGCTAATCAGCTTCAAGAACATTTACGCTTTAATCATTCTTCATTGCGCCATGCAGTTGAACATCTTCTAATTGAGGTCGAACAAGCTCAAAAGTATTTATATAATGAAGGGCCAACAATTGTGACCAAAGTAAGTAATACCAACTATGTTAACTTGATTACTGTTTTATTGTATTATATTTTAATTTAACTAATATTTATGAACTTAAACTTAAATTGTAAAGATTTCTATTTTTATTTTAATAAAATATCTTCAAATACTAAATTATAAATACTGTAATTAATAGTAATATATACTAATGTTTTCTAGCTGGCAAAAGAATTTGGAGAAGAATTTAACAAACACATAGATCAATATTTACAAAGAATTGTTAACCAAATTAGAGAAGATGTTGGTAAATGCTGGCCCATGTCACAGGCTTACAATGCTTCTATTGTTGCTGGATGCCAAAAAATACTTAATCCTTATGTGAGTATGAAACGATCATAGAAATATACACAATTCAAATTTTTAGTTATGGACAACTAATATAAAATGTACAGTCTCACATTATTTTACTTAGTAATGGTATAATATTAAATTCTTCGGTAGAATAAATGTCTATGAGGGACATTATTTATATTTTAAAAGGATATTATTAGGCACTAGGTAGCAGATAAATATGCTATGATAAGCTTAGAAATGTATTCTAAAAATGTAAATTATAAAAAAAATATAATCTATTTTTTATACATAATAATAATTTACATAAAAATGTAATATGATTATTGCCAACCTTTTATACAATATGTTTTAGCTATAACTTAATTTAGTAAATCTATCAAATATAATATTAATTTTTAATAGCCATTAATTTATCTTTGTATAAAATTTTATTAAGTGAGTATAAAAAATATTAATATGAATTAATTTACCAATAATATAGAATTTCAAAATATAATGTGTATAAAATTAGATTATAAATTGTATATAAATCATTATTTTTCAAAAATGTTTGATGAATAATGTTTAAAATATTTATTTTATTTTATTTTTAATAATGGAGTACATTTACCTATTATTAATCTGCTTTAAGTAGCTATTGTTATTTGATAAATAATTTCATTTTTGGGCTGTTTCACTGCATACAATTTTTAAAACCAGATTTAATTATTAATTTTAATATTATTTATTTATTTATTTATTTATTTCAATATTATTATAGAATGGTTTTTGGATGAGCGTTGGTATTTGTTCAATACTCTTCATGCCCATTATTATTCTTTGTGTGAAATTGGCTTCTCTCTACCAGAAGTCAGATCCCTATCCGGGTCCATTAGTTGAAGCGTAAGTGTTAGTGTTGCATCCTTAAACTTATTTTAATTAATTATGTTTGTTTTGATATTATAGAGAATACTTGTATGATGCATATACAGACCGTGAGAATATTCCATTAGCAAGGTAAAGTATTTTATTTTTAAATTTGCTTAATTTATTTTACATTAAATAATATATATTATTCTTTATTTAGTTCAAATAACAAGAAAAAAAATGCACGGAATAAACCACGTAAAAAAGTGACTACTGCTCCATGTGGAAATCGATCATCAAATATACCTATAGGCTATGAGAATATGTCCAACCCAGAAATTGCTGTTAACACATCAGCTACTGAAAGTCGTCATCCTGGACATGGTGGTTCAGTTGATTATAGTGCTCATCTTGGACGAGCCAATATTGTAGTGCCTACTACAAGCCCTTCAGGTGGTTTACCTGAAGCACAACCAAAGTATGTTTTATAGTAAAATATTCTGCTAAATTTTTTTGTTCAAAAAGATGTTGTGCTTGTATTTTTTGTGTATTTCACCATCAACAAATTTAATTCAAATCAATTGATACAGTTTAATAATTAATGCTTTTGAAGTAAATTGACCTATTACAAATGACCAAATTTAAGAACTATACCAATAACTAGGTTATCTAGTCATTTTTTTTCAATATTTAATTTTAATTTTAAAAGATCCTTTTTTATGAGGGCTGGTTATAGAGTTAATTAAGTGTAGAAATATTAAAAAAAAAAATTAACTTTAATGAGGTAATAGCTTTATTTTTTATTTTTTTATTTATTTTATACGGACAATGTCCAATTTACAATATAATATAATAACGATAATAATAATAGTATAATAATAATTGACAATTGTCAATTAATAAATTTTTGAATAATTCGATATGTGTAATGCAATTAATACAATAATACAATAATAATAAAAATTAATTATTATAAATATAATATCACGACTTGTAGATCGAAATGTTTGCCTATATTTATTAATTTTATTTACACAGATATTGTTCAATTTACAATATAATATAATATGGATAGTAATAATAGTATAATAATATTTTAAAATTAATACATTTTCGAATAATTCGATGTAAGTAGAAAAAGTAATACTTTAGTAACTATAAATTAATTTGGAATAAAGAAAGAAATATAATTTATAGGCTGATTATTGAGTTTAAAATTGAAATTAAATGTGATAAAATATAAGAAGTACAATATTGAAAGTGCTTGATTTTTTTTTTTTTTTACTCAGATAATAATAAAAATATTGCCAAAAAAACTGATATCATAACTCAAATTTGTAATTTGTTAATAAATCAAAATATGTCTCAAACTAAAAACTGTATTGATTGTGTGAAACATAAATCTATATTATGCATAAACAAAATAAAATCATCAATATTTAATATTGAATTGTTTTATATATTTAATAATTTGTTTGAAGTGTTTCAATACCATTAGTATTTAAACCTAATTATAAATTGTAATCTTGTAGCCACAATACGTTAAATACGTAAAGCTGTTTGGCTACACTATGTATGTAACAACTAATATTTGTATATGTCATTTTTAACAAAACTTTTCCAATAATATGTTGCAATAATTATTTATGTAATTATATTTTAAGGCCTACCTGGGACTTCCCAAATGGTGGACCACCTCATTATCAAAACCCGATCTCATCTGAGTATGAACGCCCTCCGCCATATTACTATCCTGGCCCTTCTGGACCACCAGGGTAAGTAATTTATTTTACTTTACTGTCACAAAAGACACAATGATAAAAATAGTTTTTTTTTTCACAATTTGTAAGTTAAACATTACTTAGGCATTGCCAACATTTATCTCGCACCATATTAACTAAAAACCTTTGTAAATAATAAATGCACAAATCTAAGGAACACAAATTTTCAATTATGTAAATAAAATATTATAACTGTGAAAGTTACAGTTCAAAAATTGTTTAATAGCAATCTGTGATTTTATTAATCAAATACATAAATTAAACATTTATACTTAATATGTTCAGAAGTTATAACGCTTAAACGCTTAAAAAAATGTATCATTATTGATTTGATATGCCTTTAAAAACATTTTGTGTATCTGCTATAAAAGCACCAAACGTTTAAATTTGAAATACTTTTAAATCTGCATAAAATATATTATTTGATTTTAAGCAGTCATCAACAGTATTTGACATTCATAATAAAATGATAGGCAAAACAAAAAGTAAGGCACTCATTATAGCACTTGAATAATGATTGTCTTACATTAAATAAAAAATAAGACACCATTTCATGTATTTTCAAATTATGTATTTTATGTAATAAAATTTTAAAAATTTGTGTCAAGAACACTTGTTTTTACTTCAAAATTTGATTATTTCTACTAAGAATAGAAAAATATGATTTATAAGAGTATAAAATTCTAAATTACCATATTTTTATTAAAAAATGATTTTATTTCATGGATGAACAAATGCAATTGTATTGTATACAATTGTATATTTCCTTACTTATATTATTATCCTAAGTTTTAAATAATAATGTTGGAGGAAGTTTTTCTATTCAATATTATCATAATATGTGTATAAATATATATTTTTTTAATTACAGAGCTCCACCTGAATCTCAGTCATCATAAACTCATCAATTATACAAAACTTAATCCATTACAATAATAACCTTTAAAATTGAGAACTGACTACAATTGAAGAGTTGTGACCCTATTTTTGTTTAATATAAAAATTGAAATTCATATCTGACTTATGAACATTGACTCCGAATGTATCAATCTAGTTGATTGCTCTCTTTATCATTATAATAAGATTTTTTTGTTAATTACAAATATTTATCAAAATTAAAATTAAAACACATTTACTTTTGCCATTGCGCTCAAACCCCCCCCCCCCCCAAAAAAACACATCTATATTGTATCATTCCTTCATAATACTGCCTTATTTATTCATTGTGATCAATTATTTTTTTTATGTTTAATAAATAATTCTTATATTCCCAGTTATTCTAAGTTATAAAGTAGTTTGAAATTGTTATTTAAAGACTAGATAATAGCTCATAGATACATATTATGTTTCAATTAGCTTCATAAAATTCCTTGTAAATATAAATACAATAACACATTTAGCAATTTATTATTATTTTTGTAAATATTTTAAATTACTATTTTAATTATTTAACCGATAAAATTAAGAAAAAAATAGATTTAAAACGATTAGTCTTGAAGAATAATGTTCAGTTTAAATCTGAACATCGTTTTTGGTTACAAAAATCGTTAATTATATTATATTTTTTTTATTATTTTTGTGGCAATATAAAGTTAAACTAGTCATCGTGTGACAGATAAACATCAGATTATGACATAGACTGTATAGATCTTACAAACAAGTACTGCTATTATTTGTCCTCAAATATATTTAATTATAAAGAATAAATATTATTATAATAAATTGTACAATATTCAATTATATTCAATAAGATTTATCATATCTATTCGTCTAAACATTTTTTAGTAGATATCATATTATATTCGATATTAGATTAGAAATAAATTCTTCACAACTTACTAAATTAATTAAAATCAATGAAGACATTTAAAATTATATTGATATTATGTGATCTTACTCAGCTACTAACATTAAAAAAATCATGTGTGATTTATTATTCCTTTGAAAAGCCTGATTTTTTTTAATTATTTATTTGATATCATACTATCATAGTAGTATTGTTAAAAAAAATACGTAATATTAAATATATATATTTTTTTTTTTATTGTATGTTTCGTATTCTCTGTTGATGTGTAACTTTTGACTTGAATGAGCATTAATTATCATGTAATTAACTAATAAATGTGAGTATTTATGTCTGATTATAATTATGTGTTTTATTTAAATATTGTGCATACATATTATGTTAATTAAATGTTGACGATTATTTAATCCTCCAATTCCTTTGACTTCCAATAAAACTGATTCTCCAGCCCTGTATTATTTTAAAATTTATCGGTGTCAAACCATACCTACCACCTTTACTATTCCACTATCCACCACTGATTACATTTTAAACGTCCAAAGACCTTAGACAATGTTGCCTCTTCATTTTCTAAAAAAAAAAAAAAAACTAAATAATGTATTTACTGTAATGAGATCAACAGGCCAAAATGGAACTGGTGAACTACCTAGAAAATCTCAGTGATCCACTTTAAATCAGAACCTATAGACATTTTATAGGTACCTACATTATAAACTATAATTATATAAACAATATATCTTATGATTTTATGAGTTATGTATATTGTAACTAAATATTTTGTATTATACTTAACAGATAAAAATGCAAATACCTACAACAAAATACCAAAATAACCAACGGTGAAAATACATATTGAGTGTATGACCAAGTAATAACTATAATAACTAGTTTGGAAAATAAATTATTTATTGAATTACAACATAATAATAATTAATAACTAAAATCATAATATATTTGAATATTTAATTTCGCTTAATTTTTATTTATACTGGATAGGGTACGGTTTGAAAAGTCATAATTATCTAATTATTTTATAGTTAATAATTCCAACGAATTTTTAATTTTAACAACACTTAAGGTTTGAAATACAATTCAAGATTTCTCTTAAGAGGACGCTATACCCGATGTCTGTCTTATACACTCGTAACATAGTTAAAAACTGTTTTGCGCATGACAACTTTACTATTACTCCCTCGATATTTATATCAAAATTCAAAATTACCAAAATTTTAAATCGCATTGAGAAGAACTTTACCTGTGTTGTAGCGTTTTAATTTTTTTGATAGTGGTAACCAATAATTTTTAAAATTAAATGAAAAAAACCTAAATTTCTCAAAACGATAACTTTAATTGCATTCATGTTATCAAAAATATTAAAACGCTACGACACAGGTAAAGTTCTTCCCAGTGGGATTTATAATTTTGGATGTTTTGATTAAAATATCGAGGGAGTATAGTTGTCCCGTGCAAAACAGTTTTTAACCATGTTACGCGTGTATAAGACAAAGACAAAATATGCGGGTATAGCGTCCTCTTAAATACAATTAGGTAATTTTAACGTTTTCTAGCTAAGCAGTATAACACGATCATCGCGTACCTGCCTAGTAGATAATAAATTTAATTTCTACTAACGAATCGCAATTATTTTTAACCATGGTTAAATTTTTGCTAAATAAATAATGCATTGATATAATATCAAGAAAGTTTCTAATTATTGTTTTTAAACCACTCCTGCAAGTGACTGTAATTTTTATGAATATTAACAATTAGCATATGAAGACCAATCAAATAAGTTAGGTGTAGACGTGTGGTTTTCATGCTAAACCATTTTTTTTTTATCGAATAACTTCAGTGGCACGGTAGCACTAATGCACTATCCATTAGTTTTCAAGTAAATAAAATTACAATATTACTATCAAAAGATGACAACATTACTATTTACTACTGAATAAACTATTATTATTATTAACATTAGAGAGAAAATTTAACTGAATATTGAGAGACCACAGCAAATTACATGCATACAGATATCACTTAAAGGGGAATGATTATTTTTACCCACTTCCCTGTCTATTTTCCATATATTTAAACAATACACATAAGGCATAACACGTAATAAAATTCCAATAAAATATAACTGAGTAAACACTGTAAACTGTAAAATTACGCATACATAATAATATAATATATATTACATACATATAAACAATAAACATAAGTATTTGTTTATGAGTGTCATTTCTCTATAAATATAAATAATGCAACACGCAGGGATTAAAGTGAGGGGGGACGCAGGAGGACTCAGTCCCCTTACCTCTGACAGCGGTTAAAAAGCGTCCCCTTTAACAAAGTAGGATTTTATACATTAGACATTATACATAAAATTATATATGGAACGCTTAAAACTATATGGAGAAATTAGTCCCCTCTGGAATTGTTTCCCACTTTAACCCCTGGCAACACGCCAATACCTATATTGTTTTATGTAAAATAATATTTGAGCTTAAGAATAAATTCATCACTGTGTACCTATCTGTGGGTTAAGTTAGGTTCATAATATTCATTTGCAGACATATTATGATAATTAATATTATTGTAATTTATTATTTACTTATTATTGAACGTACGGAAAATTAGTTACAAACCTACGACCAACGATAGAATACTTGAATAGGCCCCAGCCACGTATGTCGTATGTAAGTACATAATATTATATCAAATCACAAGGCCGTAACTGAAAAAAAATTACGGGGAGGTCCAACATTTTTTTAAAATATAAACGTTAAAAATGTATAGTCAATAAACTATATTATAGTATACCTATTCCTATTATAGGAATAATATATATATATATTATAGGTATAATACCTACATTGACATTTATGTTTGTTATTTAGATCGATGTACATTAAATATATTAATAAGTCTATTAAATAATAATATCTTCTTTTTTTTCTCGTATTTCGAATCACATTTTTTCCGAACACCCGCATAAAACGTATGGATAGAAATATGCTTAATCACAGAAGCAGTATATTTTCAGTTATACCTGAATATCTGATCATCGTTAAGATGCTAATTACCACTTATGAGTTATGGCGACGTCCTAAGAATATAATTAAAATGTATTTTGTTCTCGCATTGCTTCGCAACGAAAATAATAGTCATTTAAAGATTCATAATAATTCCTATGTGTAACTGTACCATTATAACATTTCGGAAATCCCTATTTTTACTTGAAAAACGAGAGGGTACCGTGTACTCCTGTGCGTTTCTGTTGTTCTGCTTGGCAACTTTATAACAACTATACCTTAGGTACCACTGATACCAGTATACTGGTTTATGTTTTATGTATTAAAATCTTCAATAAAAACTTGATATTGTTTAGTTTAAATCTGAACATTGTTTTTGGTTACAAAAATCGTTAATTATATTATATTTTTTTTTGTGACAATTTAAAGTTAAACTAGTCATTGTGTGACAGATAAACATCAGATTATGATGTAGACTGGTAGACTGTATAGATCTTACTAAAAATTTGATATTATTTATTAAGAGTATATTTATGTACAATCTGTAAAATAAAACAATTATTATTTACAATAAGCATAATTTATTACTTTATTAGAGAATTCTGCAAGACGATATGGAAAAAGTAAAAGAAAGCACTTAGCTCTCGCCTCTCAGTGACATTGTTTGGTCAAATTGCTATTAATTCTTTTAATATAATTCATGTACTCTGTATATATATTTTTGGTGTATGATTTAAAAAATACAGATAAATGTGGTCATTTGTATAAACATACGAAATAAAAATAGATTTTCATGCATATGTGTCTATAGAACTCTCCGAACATTTTTAAAAGTTGATACTTTTTAGGACAATGAGATTTTACCGTTTATAGTTTTAAATTTTTAAATGATTAATTTTAAATTTCCCGGTGGGCCGCTGTTCGTATAAAATATATATTTATTAATATTATTATTCTGAAATTATAAATTAAAATATTACCTAATAAGTACGAGTATGTAATGTTATTAAACATAAAAGCCAGATTTCTAATTATTTTAAAATACGGCACCGACTTGTGTTCGGCCAGTCCGTGCTTGGCCAAGATTTCCATATTATTCCAGATTTCATTATTTATTATATTTGTAGTTGTTTACTAGGTATTGAATTATTAGTTTTATTATATATTACTAATAAACAAAAAAAGCGGGTAAGTGGGTATCGCTCTGCTGTATATTAGGGGGTGGGGTGGACCTCAGACTATGGTAGGTTAAATTTGAATGCAATGATAGATGTCATTGTATAAGAAAAACGATTTTGAACGAAGATGATTTGTCAGTTTAGGATATATTATATTTAAATATTGTCATATATTCTATTTTGAAACAAATAGTATAGTTTTTATATGTTACTATGGTTACTTTATAGTATCTGTTTATTAATACAAAAAGTATTAGGCAACATACGCATAATGAGAGTATGAAATTTAATTTAAATTTTGAAATATTTCGTATAAATTCAAACTTTAAGCACTTATAAAAAAAAATTGTGACTAACGATTTCGGATTTTTTTTTATCACTTTAAGAACAACTTATTAGAAACCTTGTATTAAATTTTCAAGATTTCCTAACCACCCAAAGAATTTTTATCGGCATTTGAAGAAAAAAAACTTAGAAAAGTCGAAAATTTCAATTGTCTATAAGTAGCTTAAATGGTCAAAATATTTTGAAAATTTAACTGTAAAGAGATAACCATAATATAAACATTTGGTGAAAATTTCAAGTATCTACAATAATTTGTTTTTGAGTTACAGCAAAATCAAATAATCGATTTTGTCGAAAAGTGGTTTTTCGTAAAATTGCCATTTTTCTGTCATTTTTTAGATTCTGAACGAAGTGATGAATGTATTGCATTTACTATGATGTGTGTTTTTTTTTTTTTTTTTTTTTGTGTCTGACTCCAACATTTGGAGCAGTAATAATGCTCCGATTTTTTACTTCAGCCCCTCTTTGAATAGGGAATTGAATCTAGTTGGTACTTTAGGGGGGTCAAAATTAAAATTTTCTAATAGTTTTCAAAAAAATCGAGAAAAACAAAAAAAAAATGACAGAAAAATGGAAATTTTACGGAAAAAACCACTTTTCGACAAAATCGATTTTTTGATTTTGCTGTAACTCAAAAACGAATTATTGTAATTACTTGAAATTTTCACCAAATGTTTATATTATGGTTATCTCTTTACAGTTAAATTTTCAAAATATTTTGACCATTTTTAAGCTACTAATAGACAATTGAAATTTTCGACTTTTCTAAGTTTTTTTTTCTTCAAATGCCGATAAAAATTTTTTGGGTGGCCAGAAAATCTTGAAAATTTAATACAAGGTTTCTTATAAGTTGTTCTTAAAGTGATAAAAAAAAATCCGAAATCGTTAGTCACAATTTTTTTTTATAAGTGTTTAAATTTCGAATTTATACGAAATATGTCAAAATTTAAATTAAATTTCATACGCTCATAATGCGAATGTTTGCCATAGTAACCATAGTAACATATAAAAACTATACTATTTGTTTCAAAATAGAATATTTGACAATTTTAAATATAATATATCCCAAACTGACAAATCATCTTCGTTCAGAATCGTTTTTCGTATACAATGATACCTATCATTGCATTCAAATTTAACCTTCCATAGTCTGAGGTCCACCCCACCCCAAAATATACAGCAGAGCGATACCCACTTACCCGCTTTTTTTTTTGTTTTTCTCGATTTTTTTGAAAACTATTTGAAAATTTTACTTTTGACCCCCCCCTCCCCCCAAAGTACCAACTAGATGAATTTTACTATTCAAAGAGGGGCTGAAGTCAAAAATCGGAGCATTATTACTGCTCCAAATGTTGTCGTCAGACACAAAAAAAAAAAAAAAAACACAAATCAATGTAAAATCAATACATTCATCACTTCGTTCAGAATCTAAAAATAAAATATATAAATATTAAATTAAATTGAAATATTACAAAAAATATTACGTTACAATATTAAATATTATATAATATATAATATAATATAATTATATTGTATAATATATACAAATTTTTATATTTAAATTTAATTTAATATTTACATATTTTTTTTTTTTTTGTTAGTAATATACAATAAAATTAGCAATATCAATAGTCAACAACTGTACAAAATGAATAAATAATAAATAATAATGTTACATGTTACATAATAATATATTGTACTGTGTTATTGTCAATAACCCATAAAATAAAATAATTAAAATGATTTTACCATAAAATGATTGTAGTTCTTAAAAGGCCTAACTGCAGGCTGTTAATCTATATGCAATGAGCCTTAAAAACAGTATAGACTGTTTGGAAAAATAATAAGTAGTTCGCAAACGGATTACTCCATTGCAAAGAGCCTAGTCTATTTTTAAAAAAAAAAATTTTCCATATGGCCTACGACATATACATTATACATAGATAATAAAATTATAACGAAATAACTTTACAGATAAATTCTGAGCAGCAACTCATATTTAACAAAAATAAAATAAGCATCCAAAGGACGTTTCAATCAAATGGCCTTAGCCGACAAATAACGTTTATACCACACAATTAACGAATATAAAGAATATTTAATTCATAAAAATATAATCAAATATTTGTAACAAGTACCAAATATCAAATATTATTTATAATTATAGTATCAAAATCAAACTATAATTATTTCATATATTTTTACATATTATTTAGTTTGCTGTTGATATGAATGACAATCTATCCAACTTAGAAATACCAGAAAATATATTTGTAGAAGATTTCAAGAAAGCCGACCAGTAAAAAAGAAAAGGAAACAAAATGACAACACAATGTTTAAACATAATAACAATGTACAGAACGATTTATTAACGCGTTTTGCAATTAAAATAGCTTAAACTAAAGTTAGCAAAAAAATAAGGAACGATCACATACGATCGGCTGAGACTAAATTGAATAAAATAATATGTATATAATAGTATGTCGGAGACGTTGACAAAATAATAATAAACAAATAGTACATCGAACAAGGTGACGAATAAAAATAATAACCTTCGACCAGCTGTTCTACTATGGTGAATTTCACCGTTATCAGGTCGTAGTTATTATATTATTATTGATTTATCAAACGTCATGTTTTTTTGTTTATTATGACAACAGTGGCGTGGCTACAACATTTTTAAATTTTTTACTAGGGGCCACGATTTAAGATAGTATGGTAAGGTTGCTCGACGACCTATGATAAGAACGTTTTAAACTGTCAACCAAGGTGGATATATCCACCTTGCTGTCAACCAAATTCAATAACTAGAAAAGCTGGAATATTATACACTAGCGCTTGCAAAATGATGTGTAGTGTGTACCGATCATGATTTAAAAATAGTAGCCCGCCAGCAAGGTTTATAGATTATAGGCTATAGCCACTATTACATTCAAGCGCTAGTAGTGCATTTTCCAGCTGTTTTTAATTATAGTGATTTCGGTAGACACTAATTCATAATGATTCGTCGGGCAACCATACTATCTTAAGCCGTGCTAGGGGCGAATACATTTTTTTGGTACCCCCCCCCCCCCCCACCACAACCACAGATTTATTAAACCCCCTCATATGTTTTTACACTACTATTTTCAAAAAAGTAATATTTAATTTCTTTTAATAAAGCAATTCTAAATAAAAGTTGTAAACAAGTTCTAGAATATTATGCTGAAGTGTAAATAATAGTGTAATCACAATATTAAATAAGAGATAATTATAATATTAGTTCATAGTATTCATACCTAATCAGTATCACCCACACACCAACCAGCATTTAACTAGGGGCAGTTGCCCAAAAAAATCTCCTTCGCCACGCCACAATTTTTTCTATGAATTATATTTTTTATTACGGTTGATCGTTTGTGATCGCCTTATTTATATCACTAACATAGTAACATAGGTTAAGGTCTCATTTATATACTTATTATTACTTTTGAATAGTAGTCATTAATGCTTATTATCATATATATATTATCCATTTGTTCATTATTTCTTATTGTGTTATAAGTTTTTGTAATTTCCTACGCAATATTGTGTTAGGCGTACCAAACGAAACACACAGTTTTTCTAATGTAAACGCACCTTAAAGTTTAGGAATAAGGGTTAACTTTAAGTCATTTCCGAATGTTTATTCAAAACCTCAAATGACATGTAAAGGATTTTTCTTTACTATATAGTCAATAAAACTTGTATGAACATTTTGGACATTTTAAAGGAAACTTTCAATTTTGTTCGTATCATGTTCAAGAATTTATGATACATAGCAGCTCTATATAAGTCATTAAATAAAATCAAGAATAGCATATTAAATATTTTAAAATCAAAGCATTTTGGTTCCAACAAATTTCAAATGAAATAATTTTAAGTTATACGAAAGATACTAATTTGGAACTGATAATATTTTAATTTTTAGTTACTATCTTATTTATTCAAACTATGTAAACAAATTATTTTCAATTTAAAAACGAACTACCAATACCTTTTGTACATGATTTTAAATATTGCACATGTCCATATTTTAGAATAATAGAATACCTACACGTTGATAATAACTCATTAAAATATAACAACTCATCTGTAAAGATTATAATTATAACCTTTATTCTAAACATATTTAATTATAATCATTATTTTATTTGTAAATCTTATTCTTGAAGCTTTTAAACTAAAAGAACATTGCAAAAGTTAACAAATCGTAATTTAAGTCATAAATTTAAAAACAATATAAAATAATAAATAAAAAGTAAATTTACATAATTATTCTTAGACGTTAGACATGAGTAGAACACGATTCCGTACGTTTTGTACCCAAGATCAGTGGCGCCGAGTCCTATCTTTAGATGAGGCCACGGCCTGACCACATTTTTAAAAGGGGGCCGGTGATAAGAGGGGGGGTGGACGTCTTTACAGTGTTTTAATGACAATTCAACATAAAAAACTATGTACCAATGTTATGATACCATGAAATATGGTAATGTATAATTTAAAATACTGTGTTAAGCAAACATTTTGAGAGATTCCGGATAAGGCTTATATTGTGGCCGCTGGGGTGGCTTGGGGCCATTGTATTTTCATTTGACCTGAGTACATTTTTAGAAGTTCGGCGCCACTGCCACTGCCACTACCACTGCTTGTTGACAACTTATCGTATAACAAGTCTAAAAATAGAATCTCAAATAGTTATTCATTTTATTTTGTTTTATATCAATTAATTAAAATTTTTAAAAATTTAAAAGCTAAATAGGCCGTTAGTGTATTGAGCGTCGCTAAAATTATGATTTTCTCAGGCTATTTTATTCTCCTAGTCCGCTACTGTATACTTGGCCTTAAAAGTTGTAGATGTAGATATATATACGGGGTGATTCTTTTATTATGAACCATTCATTATTTCAAAAAGTATTCATGTTTTTGAAAACGTTTTTTTACATTGTTTCAAGTTGTTAAAAAATCAATGTTTTTTTTAAAAATTATGTTTTTATCCTTATTTTTTTTTTAAGTTTTATAATTTTATTGAATGACAACATAGTTTTAATTTCATATTCCAAAGCAGAATAATTTTCTGAGTATTTTGATACGTAAAAAACAAATTTAGGACGAGTAGTTTATGAGTTGTATCCCACTGTGCAAAGTTTGTTACTATTTATCGCCGCTATATAAAAATTAGGTCGCAAATGAAATATTTCAAGACAATGTAAATAAAACATCAATGTATTATTACTTTGGTAAAAATAGATTAAAGTTAACGAAGAATATTATATAAATATTGAAGATTAACCATTGATACAACATTTAATATTAATACCAATGCGATATTATATGATTGTTACTTACAAAAAGTTTTGTATATATTACCGAATAATATTAATTCAATATTAAGATTATTTATTGATGTAATATAACAAATTAATAGGAATGCGATGTTATCTTATGACACTTTTTGATAAAATATATGTATATATTATATTATATATATTAATGTAATGTCTATGCAATATTCATGATACTATTGATAGAAAATTATTACTTGCTAATTTTCAAATTGTTTATTGGTAAATCTCTATTGTGAACTATAGATCAGCAGACAATATAGGCATGCAGGTATTATATAATAATATTATATATAATTGATTCTTATACGTAATTTTAATTTTGCGTATATCATGATTACAACTATTCCCATTTTCCAATTCTCCAGTCTACAGCTGCAGCCCTTAGTCTTGTGTACTTGTCTCCGACAGTCCGAAACAATACGTAGCTAAATTGCGATTTATATTTATATTTCATATTGTGAAGTGAATTGTTATTTGTGATTTTAATAAAATCTCAGTATTGCGTCTTCATCTTTCATACAAGAAGTAAGTATACTTACTAACTAATTTAGTTCAATTTGTTTCAATTTGTCTATAATGACTTGATAAATAAAAATATGTAAATACCTATGTACCGATTTATTTTCAATAAAAGTTGTATCTCTTAATACTTAGGTATATGTACCTACATAAATTTATGAGTTCAAGATTATTATAACATATTTATTATGGATTAATTTATTTAATTTAATTATTTATTATAAACCAAATGCATATTTAATATGAAATAATAGATATCTATCTAATATTCTTTTATTATAGGGTCATACATCAAAAAAGTGGGTTGTAGGTATTTTTCCCGAGACAAAAGAGTTTAGCGCTATTCCAATAAATTGGCTGATAAAAAATGTTGTCAACAACCGTGCTGTATTTAGTTGCAAATGGCCTCCACCACCCATTATTGTAACTAGTGAAACAATAAAATCTGCCATCGAACCGTCTCCTGAGTGGCCTGTATATACCATACGGTTAGCCGATAATGGCAAGGAATATTGTAAGTATCTTAATCGCGGACGAAAAGTCCGGGGACAAAAATCCATAGACATAAAGTCCGCAAATGCAAAATATTTTATATAATTAATATTTAATTTAAATATTTCAAAATTTCAAAATGTTTTTACACACATTATATATTATTATATTTTCGTATAAATAACAAAAATATATCGAAAATAGTTATAAGTATCTATAGACCAGCTATAGTATAATGACAAATTTATATTTTTTATTATAAAATATATAGGTATATTACATACTATTTTTTTTAGTTTTCGTTTAGTTTACGTGTTTATAAATAAAATATAATTCATTGTTTGTTGAAATATATTTAGTTACAAATAAATTTTAATATTGTTGTTCCTAATATATCGTGTGCTTGTATGTTAATATTTTTAAATACATTCAATATTTCTATGTATCTACGTACCTACCTATTAAAATTAATTAAAATTAATAATAAATTATATAAGTAACTTATTTTTATAAGTTATAAATGAAAATAAGAAAATGGAAAAAAAATATAATAATATAATAATATGTATAATATATAATGTCTGCAAACATTTTTAAATTTTTAAAATAAATATTTATTATATATAAAATACTTTGTATTTTCGGACTTTTTGTCCGATTATAAAAACTGAATTCGGACATTATTTCTAGACTTTATGTCTGACTACTCTGACTAGGGTGACTGTACAATACTGACAATATAATATTAAATTTAGTTTTTGATATTCCTTAATAATTAAAATTTAATTTTAGCAAATTTCAACAAAGCATGGCATCAGCAAATTATGATTAATTCTGAAAGTTCTTCATCTGAAGCTGAAAAAACAAAGAATTTATCTAAAAGATCTAATATTTTATCGCAACATATTTCTTCTGATTCTGACTCTGATTGTGAAGAAAGTAAGTTGTGTAACTATGAAACTTTATAATTTAAAATTTAAATAGTATTATTTATATTCCTTCTTTTTTTTTAGATTCTGAACGGAGTGATGAATGTATTGATTTTACAATGATGTGTGTTTTTTTTTTTGTTTTTGTGTCTGTGTACAGCATAACTAGTCAAAATAATGTTTCAATTTTAAACTTTGGGGGTGGTTTCCGATGTAAAATTGGATATCCTTGGTGCATTATAGAGGTCAAAAGTAAACATTTTCCAACAGTTTTCAAAAAAATCGAATTATTTATTTTGCTAAAACTCAAAAACTAATCGATATAAACACTTGAAAATTTCATCAAGTGTTTAAATTAGCGTTCTCCATACACAGTTAAATTTTCAAAGAATTTTGACTTTTTTTGAGCTATTTATAGACAATTGAAATTTTTAATATTTTTTAGTATTTTTTTTTAAAATAACTATAAAACTTTTTTGTCCGGCCAGAAAATCTTGAAAATTTAATACTAGGTTTCTTATAAGTTGTTCTTAATGTGATAAAAAAAATCCGAAATCGTTAGTCACAATTTTTTTTTATAAGTGCTTAAAGTTCGAATTTATACGAAATATGTCAAAATTGCGAAAATTGGCAAGTAATTTTGTGGTTGAAAAATCGTAAAATTTTTTTCTTTTATAACTAAGTTTTAAAAATTGGATACAAGGTTCTCCATACATTTTTCTTCAATTATCTGTAAAAAAAACTCTACCGGATTCAGACAAAAATTTTTTATGAGTGTTTGAAATTTAAATTTTTACAAAACCACGTTAAATAACGGTTTAGCCTCAAGCGATTTTTGATATTTGTTGCTATTCAAACAGTATAAATCGTAAATACTTGAAAATTTTACCAGTTATTTAGATTGCCATTTTCTTTACGTGATTTGATTTTCAAAATATTTTGACTTTTTTTGATCTATAAATAGACAATTGAAATTTTCAATTTTTTTTTATTTTTTTTTTTATAAATGTTGATAAAAAAAATTTAGCTGGGACAAATTACTTGAAAATTTAATTGAAGGGTCCACATAACTTATTCTAACTCTCATTCGAAAATTATAAAAATACATAGGCACAATTTTTTTTATTAGCATTTGAAGTTCAAATATTGACAAAAATTCGTCAAAATTATGAATATTTTTCACTATTTGGTAGTTAAAAATTTATAAATATTTTTCTATCAAAAGCTAAGAATTGAAAATATAATACTATGCTGTCCATAAGTTAAGCTTAGAATAATTATAAAAAAGTTTGAGGATTATTCAATTTAAAAAATTTTACGAGTGTTTAAAGTTTTAATATTAATTTGAAATCAAAAATACACGTGTAAAATAACGTTTTACTAATAAATAATTTTCGATTTTTGTTATTTTTAAAAAATTACTAAACGTTAGATCTTGAAACTTTGAAACTTTTAATTAAATGTTTGAATTTGTTTCAAAATAGAATATATGATAATATTTAAATATAATATATCCTAGACTGACAAATCATCTCCGTTCAGAATCGTTTTTCGTATACAATGATACCTATCATTGCATTCAAATTTAACCTAGCCTAGTCCGAGGTCCACCCCACCCCCTAATGTACAGCAGAGCGATACTCACTTACCCGCTTTTTTTTTTTAATGAAACCAACTAAATTAGTAAAATATCCAATTGATTACTTACAGATATTTTTAATTAATATGATATTATAATTTATTGAATCAATCATTTTTGTAGGTTAAATGATTTTATATAATTTAAAAATGACAATTAATGTGTCAAAAGAAAAAGACAAGTTTATTTATCTAAAAAATAATCAACTGGTAATCATTAAATGCATAATAAAAAATAAAGAAAATGATATTAAATTAATTGTTAATACATTTTTGAGTGTTTCAGAATTTTTTTCATCCCCTTTACCTTCTATAACCATAGGCTAATTTTTAGTAGATCTTAATTTAGTATCTGAAAGTTTTACTATATCTATTTCTGATATTAAATATAAATGTTTTGTAATAGGTATAGGGTTAGATAAAACAATCATGATTTTACTAAGTCATTTATTGCATGAAACAAGTAATAATAAGTAGTACTAGTTATCTATAAATGTAAAATATGTATAGTAGATATATTATGACTTTTTATGTAATTTTATATTTATGATTATTTGTTTTTAATATTGTATTATATATTCATGTTATTTTTGTATTATGTTTTATTATTCTATAATACCTTTGTATTTCTTTGATAAATAATAAATTGTTAATATTTTTTAAGAAAAGCTGTGTTTTTTTATGTATTATAAACGTGTAACGTTATTGTTGTCAAAGTTTAAAAGATCAATAATAAAAAAAAGTATTGTGTATCAGGTATCCAGAAAAATCAATTGCATTGCAATATTACTTAAAGATCTTGGATAACATCGCATTATTATTAAATAATCAATATCACATGGATATTACTATGAAATATCACAAAATATTTTTCTGTAATGTTACAACAATGATATATTGCGACATTTATATAATATTAGCCCATAATATTGAATAAATATGATTTTTTGATATTGTTGAGGTATTTGGTGGCAACAGAAATATAATGATTTTTGAATGTCAGCAAATACAAGCATTAACAATCGCAACAATATGTATGTTATATTAAAATAACAAATTTAGTGATATTACGTGTTGCAGTGAAATATTACATACATATAAAATAAATATAATATTGCACAGTGGGATGTATTTAAAGTTTAGACAAGCGGAGTAGTGGACAAACGTTTTGCGGGGTAACCCCATATTACTCCACTCTGCGTATCAAAACTTTAAATATACGTACAACTCATAAACTACTCGTCCTAAATTCGATTTTTATGTATCAAAATACTCAGAAAATTATTCTGCTTTAGAATATAAAATTAAAACTCTATATTGTCATTCGAAAAAGAAAAAACTTTTAAAAAAATAAGAATAAAATATATTTAAAAATATAATTTTAAAAAAAAATGTTGATTTTTTAACAACTTGAAATAATGAGTGGTTCATGATAAAAGAATCATCCTGTATGCATATTATGTACAATATGTACATCCGTAAAAGTATAAAATAATAAACATTTATCCGTCTCGCACGCATAGACCTTATAGTATAAGATCTATGCTCGCGCGTATAATACAATAATATATAATACGTAACATTATTATAAAGGTACATGGACATACTATATTGTGATGAAAAATCTATCGAGTTGTCCGCGGAGGAGAGAAAAAAAAATCGGTAATGGATATTATTCGTATATCTATGCACCGGAACGGGAAAACTGACCACGACGACTATACTACGTTGCCGCGTTGACCTCGTGACCGTGTTGTGCACATTAAACGCACCCGGATATATACGCGTGCACCCTCGGCTGTAAATAATATTATATTATAATGTTATGTACCGCGATATACCTAGGTACATATATAACGCGCGAACGACGTATACCCGTGTACGTCTGCAGAATATCTCGTACGCGTGCATAATGTGCATTTTAATATACGATATATATACCATCATACTGATGCATTCGAACGAGCGTGTGTGTATATTATTTATAATATTATTATGTGCAGTATTGTGTGGGTATTTGCGGGTACACGACGATTATATTATTATTATCGTTTATGTGCCACGTTTTGCTTATAATTATTTATTATTATTATTAGGTGCATACCTATTACGACGATGTATATTATTACGCGTGCGGTGTTCGTTGCAGAGCGATAAAAAGAACCGACAAAATATGTGCGCGCATACTTCATAATATATTATTATAGAGACGTTGCATGCACAGGTGTCTGCGAGCGCGTACCAATTTGAATGTGGGTAACGCATATAGCACACTACGGCAGCCGTATCGTATTTTAGCAAATTATCGTAATATATATGTATACAGGTACTCACTTACTTTAATTATACTCGATATTTTGGTGTTATTTTTTTCCGTTTTTGCGCGGAGCCTGTACCTCTGTCGCGCGCACCGTGCCTAAAATAGGAACACGACGACTTGAGCAGATAGAATAGATTTTATTGATAATTAATAACGGGATCATCGTTATTATTGCATACCGTATATTAATATTAAATTTAATTTCGCTGTTGAGTTGTTGTAATATACGCACTTCCGTACACCGAAAAATAGTTAGTATTCGTTATACTTCATACACAATTAGGTATAGATACTTTATATCTTTTGTCTGTACAACTGATTATTACCTATACGGCTATACATATTATATATTATTTAGGTACTTTTTTGTTAATTGAATTATTTGAAAATATTTTTAGAGGTAAAATCGTGAGATAACGAAAAATTTAAATACGACATCTTTATAAGGTTATCACATTTAACTATTTTAACAAACTTGAAACTATGAGATATAAAGTTATTCTTCTGTACACTTGTATGACTTAGAATGAACCCAAAAGAAAACTTATAATAATATATTTAGGTTAAACTTATACACTCTGTACATAAACAATATAATATATGTAATGAAACAAATAAACAACTGTAAAAATGTTAATACTGACTGAGAAGCGTTTTGAACATTACCTATATATAAGTACTCCGGTACTCGAACATCTATTCTATTCTATGGAAGACAAAGCATATGTATTATGTACCTATATATGTTAAACATAATATGTAAGTATTCATGTAATAATGTATACTGTATAGTGCCAAGCTTTATTGAACAGTTTGAACATTACAATATTCTAACATTTATAAACAGGTAATGTGTAATGACTAATGATATTAGTAACTATTTATCCTTTGATTTGACATTTTTTCTCAATCGTACAATATCATAAATCATAACAGGAAATCGAAGACGTAAAAAATTGTAAATATTCTAATCGTTTTAATTTAATTATGTCTAATAAATCTACAACCAACACATATACAGAAAGTACTAAGTATACTATATATATACATTATACACAATATTACGAACGCGTGTGCAGTGTATGTCATAAAAAATAGATAATCATACGCGTGTAATTCTATAGATCTGCTGATCTGCAGCGCAAATGCGTAATGTCTGTAGTACGTCCATACATACATACATATAATATAGTATATAGATCTATACGCGGATTTAACAACGAAATACGTATAAAAACTGACCGAATTACCGTGATTTAACGCTATTTCGTTTTGAAGCGCGCATTAGTTGGACATTTTTTTTCTCCTCTAAATTCCGCCCGACAGGTTTTGCCACAGCGGAGCCTCGTGACCAGTGGTTACTGGTTTATATTTTTATAATATATAAACCGAGGTGTAGGTATAATATATTATTATGGTGTGCGTAGTAGCCTAGCGGCCTTGACCCACAAACTCCTGCCAAAAAATCGTCATCCTTCTCGTGCGGTGTACACACTGTCGACAAACACAATAATAACAAAAATAATAATATTATTATTATTGTAAATACGATGAATGACAAGTGACGACGACCCCGTGACATTTGTCAGAATGTCAGCTGTATATGTAAATACATAATACAATGTTTATGTAAGTAAATTAATTGGTTGAGATGACTTGTGTGTCGAGTGTCTTAGTTCGTTGCCGTGTAACTGCGAGTTACTTTGCAAGTTTCGTAAAAGTCATAAACAACTGCAATACACAAATTTAAATGTTTGGTAATAGTTTTGACAATTATATTGACATTATGATTATGATTAATTGTTTCTTGCACTATTTGCAATATAAGGTTGGTTTTTCTTCTCTTTTTTATGTTACAACGTCGACGTGGGTAATCAATGTATTATTATTTATACGAGCCACATATTATACATATATATATAGCCATATTATATGTATAGGCATATCTATACTCCATAGGTAGGTATATGACGATGTAATACATTAGTATTACTGCCTTCACTTCAGATATTATTCACCACAACGTGCGATAATTGCCGATTTGCATGAGAAATTGGTTAATTTAATGGTTCACTAACATTTAATAGGTACAGAAATAATTTTTATTAAGAGGATGTCAGCGCTCTATTTGTTTTCAATCTTGCGCAAGAAAATCCAAAGTAAGATTTACCCCATTACAAGCATTGCTTAAAGGGATAAATTAATTTTAATACATTGTAAATTATTTTTTATAATTTGTTATATATACTTGGGTAAGACAATAAAGAAAAAAATCAAAGATAATATCTTAATTTTAAGTTTGATATTAAGTCAATTCTCTCTAGTATTATAAAGGTAACAACAAAAAGTTAGTTTTGCTGAACCATTAATTTGCTGTTGCCCGTGAGTCAGGGAAAGAAAACAAACAGTGCACTGACATTTTCTTAAGTCCATCACCTCACTATTTCAAATTTATTAAATGTTTAGTGAATGTTTGTGCAATCCGTTATATACATATACGATATACTGTGTAGGTATTATATACTTATATACTTGGGGTTGATTTGAAAATAACAATTAATAGGTACTTGCCCGAATTTCATAAATAATCAGCATTTAATATTTGTTATTATTTTAAAAATAATTTTAAATTTAATTAGAATAATGTATTACAGTAAAATATGTCGACAACCCTGTTTCTGTCTTCCATGATATAGGCGCAACTAGGGAGAATTCAAAATTAACAACCCCGAAAATCTAAGCCATAATTCTTAATTTATATTATATTTTAATAAGTATTGTGTTTTTCAATTATTCAAAATCGTTTTTTTAGCATTAGTTTTACCTACCACAGTTAATAATATTATATCACTGACATTGTGTTTGGGAATACCATACAAAATGAGCCTTTTCCTAACTTGTATAAATTGTTATCGTAATTCCATTAAATTTTGCAACACTCAACCGCAGTTTTTCAAAGATAATATCTAAATTAATTTGTAATATAGGGAAAAATATACCAAAAATGTATAAAAATAAATAATAGCCATTCAACTTCATATATAATTTAAACATTGTCAAAAAGAGCTTAGGACTGAGATGATGATTAATTGATTGGATATAAGTTTATTTAATCGATTGGTTGTTATATTTGAGTGTACCTATTTACAATTTTCATACCCCTCCAAAAAAAAAATATAGGTCTACGCGTATAGGATTGTGCCTATAATATGTTCTGTGATCCGTCAATTGTCAACCCCAATAATTTAAATATTTATCCCAATAACTCAAGACAGTTGTTTTAAGAATTAAGTAACTTGAAGAGCCAAAGCACACTATTAAGTTTTCCTTATTTAAATACTGAAGATGTATAGTCAATAAATTATATTCACCACTAAAATGTTTCTACTTTTAAAAATTTCGGGAGGGGGGTCTCTATTCCTAGACCCTCCCCCCAGTTACGGCCTTACAAATATATTCTTGTTTAATAAACGAATTTATCGGTTTATCGTTCATAAGTATTATTATAGTCATATATTTTAGGCTTTTTTAGCGTCGGTTCAACAATTTGTAGGAAATGTGAAATTAATTACCTATGTAAAATACTAAAGCAATTATTAAAAATCAAATTTTCTAATATTCAAGTATTTTATCATTTCACTTGTATATGTATTTTCTCTAGTGTTATTTATGTATAAATATTTATTATTTTTTATTATAATGAAATATTCTCGGCTATATAGTGTCCATATTGGAGCAACAATAATATTATTTAACAAATTTTAAGCTTAAAATAAAATATATAAAAATAAGATTGTATTTGATTGAAGAAGATAGGTAAGGATTAAGAATTTCTAGTTTTCTTATTTCTCTTTCTAGTCGGAGATTTTTAGTATTTATAAGAATTGTAGTACAAAATATATTAGTTTAATTTTATCAAATTTTCATACGTTAAATAAATGTGTCACCGTTATAAGGAAAATAAAAACTTTAATTTTGAAATTGTATGTACAGACAAAACACAATTAATTATTTCAAGTCTTCCTTTTTATGTTATTCTTATCCCCGTTATTTTTTAATGAAATATTATATCTTTCGATATCAAAAAATAACTGTTATAATAAATTTAAATAAGTGTCTGAGGATAGTAATTTAATGGTACAAATTAATTCAATAATTGTATTTTAATAATAATAATAATTATTTTTTATTGATGGTTAATATACGTGACTATTTTCTTTTTTTCGTAGAAACAATGTTAGTTACAGCCCACCGGCATAAAGATCTGTATAAAAAAAATGTAATCTGATTTACAGATCACTAGGTCATGCTACTCGTGCCGTATATTATTTCGTAAGATTTTAACAGTTTGTGCGTCCAGAAGGCAGAAAGCATTATTTTCTGTGTACAGACTTAATATATATATATCTACAAATTACAATGCCTGCGCGTGTATATATACCTTAAGAATTAATATATTTTTGTCGGTGCACGCCTATAATAATGTACCACAGATGCATATGAAATAGTTTCTAGTGAAACTGTATCCTTAATGTTATCTTTTTTAGAAAATTGTACGCATTTATATATTATATCTGTTGAGGGCGCTGACCTCTTCAAACCGTACACGAGAACAAAACATGTGGCTAGGTCCGGTCAATTAAAGTACACGATTCCAAAAGTAAGAGTTGTCGAGACTAGTTTTGTATGGAGTCCCGAGGAATGTGAAAATCCAATAAGCCACAACCTTCGAAAAAAATTTAAAAAGAAACCGTAAACACTTAATAATTGAGTTTCAATATAACAACGGCCTGGATATCCGAATTCCGACAAAGGTCAGACGCGTGCCGCGTATTTTACCTGTACGTTTATACGACTAATGCGCACTAATCTATTTTTAGAACCGTTCATATCCCGACAATCGTTATGAACCGTTTACAATTTCATCGTATTATGTGTTTCATGAATGTACCTAATCTTTTTTAATTTTAATACATGTATTATTAATATATATAATTACACCCACTAGCACACTTTACGAGTCTATATAAAAAAAAAAGCGGGTAAGTGAGTATCGCTCTGCTGAACATTAGGCTGGTGGTGACTAGGGTAGGTTAAATTTGAATGCAATGATAGGTATCATTGTATTCGAAAAACGATTCTGAACGGAGATGATTTGTCAGTCTAGGATATATTATATTTAAATATTGTCATATATTTTATTTTGAAACAAATTCAAACATTTAAGTAAAAGTTTCAAGATCTTACGTTTAGTAATTTTTTAAAAATAACAAAAATCGAAAATAATTTATTTGTAAAACGTTATTTTACACGTGTATTTTTGATTTCAAATTAAAATTAAAACTTTAAACACTCGTAAAATTTTTTAAATTGAATAATCCTCAAACATTTTTATAATTATTCTAAGCTTAACTTAAGGACAGCATAGTATAAAATTTTCAATTCTTAGCTTTTGATAGTAAAATATTTATAAATTTTTATCTACCAAATAGTTAAAAATATTCATGATTTTGACAAATTTTCGTCAAAATTTGAACTTCAAATGCTAATAAAAAAAAATTGTGCCTATGTATTTTTATAATTTTTGAATGAGAGTTAGAACAAGTTATGTGGATCCTTCTATTAAATTTTCAAGTAATTTGTCCCAGCTAAATTTTTTTTATCAACATTTATAAAAAAAAAATACTAAAAACTTGATTATTTCAAATGCCTATAAATAGCTCAAAAAAAGTCAAAATATTTTGAAAACCAAATCACGTAAAGAAAATGGCAATCTAAATAACTGGTAAAATTTTCAAGTATTTACGACTTATACAATTTGAATAACAACAAATATCAAAAATCGTTTGAGGCTAAACCGTTATTTAACGCAGTTTTGTAAAAATTTAAATTTCAAACACTCATAAAAATTTTTTGTCTTAGTCCGGTAGAGTTTTTTTTACAGATAGTTGAAGAAAAATTTATGGAGAACCTTGTACCAAATTTTCAAAATTTAGTTATAAAAGAAAAAATTTTTACGATTTTTCAACCACAAAATTACTTGCAAATTTTCGCAATTTTGACATATTTCGTATAAATTCGAATTTTAAGAACAACATAAGAAATCTTGTATTAAATTTTCAAGATTTTCTGGTTGGCCAAAAATTTTTTATCGTTATTAAAAAAAGAAATACTTAGAAAAATTGAAAATTTGAATTGTCTATAAATAGTTCAAAAAAGTCAAAATTCTTTGAAAATTTAACTGTGTATGAAGAACGCTAATATAAACATTTTGTGAAAATTTCAAGTATTTACATGAGTTATAGCAAAATAAAAAAATCGATTTGGTCGAAAACTAGTTTTGCGTAAAAAATCCCGTTTCCCCCTCATTTTTTTAGGGTTTATCCCAACTCATTTAAAAAATATTGAAAATTTTTAACTTTTGAACCCCCCAAAGTACCAAATAGATTCAATTTCATTTTCAAAGAGGGGCTGAAGTCAAAAATCGAAGCATTTTTACTGCTCTAAATGTTGTCGACAGACACAAAAAAAAACATACATTATTGTAAAATCAATACATTCATCACTCCGTTCAGAATCTAAAAAAATGATATGGATATATTATGACATACGTATTATATTTGTAAGTATACAGGCTGCTGACTACAATTATATTAAGTTTGCGAATATTATAATTTATCGTATGATAAAATATGGACGATGGTAAAAAATAAAACCGTCTAGACTTGTGTGAAGTACGCGTATGCATGACGACGGTGCTGGTCGTGGTTTTGGGAGTGTGGGCGTGGGAGGTCGGTTTTGTACCCAAAATACTCGGACCGGCAAAATATCCTCAGGCGAAAAAACGTCCAACAACTGCAGTCGTTGTCTACGTGTAATATTGATATATTGTATTATGTACACGTGTTTGTGTGTGCAAGTACTTACAGTAAGCTCCATAATAATATGACTTGGCCACTTAGGACATTTGTAGGGTATATGATGTATATCGTATTAAATATTTATATACTTTTAGCCAAACATATATATATATATAGATGATAAACGGAGTAGTCGTTAAACGTGGTATGCCAGCAAATTTACTTATGTTAAATATTATTTATATTGTATTATAAACTAGTGTCCAATATTTATGTCATATAAATAATACGAAATAATATGTTTCGTCTAACTTACTAAGAATGTATTTTTTTTTCTACTTGAACGTGTCATTATTACTAAGAGTTTTAAAATACATCGTTTGGTTTAATGATGCAACCTACACAATATTATATTTTACAGTAATTAAACGTCGAAGTTTTATTTATGGAAAACCTTAATCGCCTTTTTTTCGATTATCAAAAATGCAAATTTTCATGATAAATTTAAACGCCCGGGAGTACATAAAATAATAGTGTCAAACCATAATGCAACACTGTATACTGGTACCTAATTGATTAGTTATAACTTGAAAATTTATGACAGTGTGTTACACTACTTGAGCCTATGGGGTAAATACCTATGCTTGGTGAATCACTGTACAATGTACATTGTACATGCATGTTATGTGTATAAAACTGCAATGGTGTATACATATATATATATATAAGTGATTTGTGTGAAAGGGATTAGTAAAAAAAATCTACTTATACTAATATGTTCAAAAAAAAGTTTATAAACTTTTAAAAAAAGTCCGAAGTAAAAAAGTTTGCCATGAATAAGTCGCTTAGGACTTAACATGTCCGGAGTAAAAATTCCAATATCTATGTATGTATAACAATATTTAAAAAAAATTGCAATAATTATAATGTTATTAATATTATGAGTTATGACGTATCAGCTTATTTAACTATGGTCAAAAAAATAATATATTTATAACATATCATGTACATGTATATAACAATAATATTTAAAATAATATATTTAAAAAAAATCAATAATTATAATTTTTATCTCGGTCTTGTTCTAATATAATGACCAACCTTTTCTAACAATTCTTTAATGGTAATAATTGAATTGTTATCTATTCTTTGGCATAAATGGATGTGTTGAATTTTGTTTTTTTTACCGACCCACCCCCGGAATAGAAGGTCTGAAGTCTGAAATAAACACTGATATATAATCTTATAATACTTGTTTCCATTTTAGTTTCTCTGAGTTCTATAAACAAAATTGATTTATTAGTATATATTAATATAGGACGAACAATATAAAAAATAAATGAGGTATAGTCATAGTAATAAAACTAAAATTGATTGGATTTTCATATTTAGAATAGATTATAATAATAATAATAAAATCTAATTTTATGTTACTGTTGAAATATAAGAACTAAGATATTAAATGACGAATAATGAGAAAAAATGGTATGTAGATGAAATAATGTATTAAAAATATCTAAAGAATGGTCTAAAAAAAAATACAGGATTCTTGGAATGAACAGGTACCTATACATATAGAACTCATAAATCACTCATCTTAAAACAGGTCCTTATATATAATAACGTTGGTTTATAACTGAATTATTTTTTATAGATTACTAGGTATATTCAGTTTATTTTAAATAATTTCAATAATTTTACTCTAAACCGACTAAACCTAATTGTTTTATGTATTTCTTTTGTCTTAAAACATACACAATATAATTTTATAGTAGGTGTGTACCTACTTAAAATTCTATAAACCGTTTATTGTTTATTATTTTATTTATAAGACGCTTATACATCAATATAAATGCTATTTATTATTACTATATATCTAAACATTCAAAACATACATGAATACATCAAAGATCTAATTTTATTTTATAAATAATTTATGTTAATTGTAACTAATCTGAAAAACTGGAATTACAGATTATTTATTATTATTACGATGGAATAAGTTATCTTGTCTTATGAATTAATTATTTTTTTTTATACATATAAGAATAAAAATAAAATATTATATTATAAAGAAAAAGCAACCTCACAGGTGAATTCTACCATATACTCGAAAATATGAATTTTGAATTTGAAACAGTACCTGAATTATGATTTATGAATTTTTTTTTACGATTCTATTATACTTTATAATTTGAAATCGATATCCTTTTTCAGATTTTGGTGAACCTTTTGCTACTACACAAATGTTTCACCTAAAAAAAACAGCATCCTTTCATGTTTGAAAATTACAAATTTGAGAACTGAAACTTATTTCGTTAAACTATAAATGCTAAGTTATAGATTTTTACTACTATAGTTACCTATATCACTCCCATAACATTTCAGAGATTGAATTTATTAAAGATGATTATGTGGGTTATAAGATATTTATTAAATTGCACTTAAGTTTTTCTTAAATTTATTTAGTGTCGTTTGTAGAATTATAAATATCAAAAATTAAGATTTATTTTAGATAAAATATAATTACCTAGCAAATATTTCTAAGTAAATAATAATTATCATAATTCATAAGTCAGATTTATAAATAATAAATATATATATTAGTATATTCAAATTTTACTAAGGTTATATAGTGATACAGAACATTTTGCACATAATAAATACAGTGTAATGAAAATGTAATTAAATTGAATTATTTAAAGTATACAAAAAAAAAAAAAGCGGGTAAGTGAGTATCGCTCTGCTGTACATTAGGTGGTGGGATGGACCTCGGACTAGGGAAGGTTAAATTTGAATGCAATGATAGGTATCATTGTATACGAAAAACGATTCTGAACGGAGATGATTTGTCAGTCTAGGATATATTATGAAAAAATCGAAAAAAATGTATTAGTTAAACGTTATTTTACACGTGTATTTTTGATTTCAAATTAAAATTTAAACTTTAAACACACGTAACATTTTTTAAATTGAACAATCCTCAAACTTTTTTATAATTATTCTAAGCTTAACTTATGGACAGCATAGTATTAAATTTTCAATTCTTAGCTTTTGATAGAAAAATATTTATAAATTTTTAACTACCAAATAGTGAAAATATTCATGATTTTGACGAATTTTTGTCAATATTTGAACTTCAAATGCTAATAAAAAAAAATTGTGCCTATGTATTTTTATAATTTTTGAATGAGAGTTAGAACAAGTTATGTGGACTCTTCAATTAAATTTTCAAGTAATTTGTCCCAGCTCAATTTTTTTTATCAACATTTATAAAAAAAAAATAAAAAAAAATTGAAAATTTCAATTGTCTATAAATAGCTCAAAAAAAGTCAAAATATTTTGAAAATCAAATCACGTAAAGAAATAGGCAATCTAAATAACTGGTAAAATTTTCAAGTATTTACGACTTAAACTGCTTGAATAATAACAAATATCAAAAATCGTTCGAGGCTAAACCGTTATTTAACGCGGTTTTGTAAAAATTTAAATTTCAATCACTCGTAAAAATTTTTTGTTTTAGTCCGGTAGAGTTTTTTTTGCAGATAGTTGAAGAAAATTTTATGAAGAACCTTGCACCAAATTTTCAAATCTTAGTTATAAAAGAAAAAATTTTTACGATTTTTTAACCACAAAATTACTTGCCAATTTTCGCAATTTTGACATATTTCGTATAAATTCGAACTTTAAGCACTTATATAAAAAAATTGTGACTAACGATTTCAGATTTTTTTTTATCACTTTAAGAACAACTTATAAGAAACCTTGTATTAAATTTTCAAGATTTTCTGGCCGGCCAAAAAATTTTTATCGTTATTTTAAAAAAAAATACTTAAAAAAATTGAAAATTTCAACTGTCTATAAATAGCTCAAAAAAAGTCGAAATTCTTTGAAAATTTAACTGTGTATGGAGAACGCTAATATAAACATTTTGTGAAAATTTCAAGTATTTACATCGATTAGTTTTTGAATTACAACCATATAAAAAAATCGATTTGGTCGAAAACTGTTTTTGCGTAAAAATTCCCGTTTTTCTGTCATTTTTTTTATGTTTTTCTCGATTTTTTTGAAAACTGTTGGAAAATGTTTACTTTTCACCTCTATAATGCACCAAGGATATCCACTTTGCCATCGGAAACCACCCCCAAAGTTTGAAATCGAAGCATTATTTCGACTAGTTATGCTGTACACAGACACAAAAAAAAAAAAAAAAAAAAAAAAAACACACATCATTGTAAAATCAATACATTCATCACTCCGTTCAGAATCTAAAATAAATTACAAAATAAATGCAAACCATAAAACAAATGTCCTATAAATATATCAAGCGGAATGTATGAAGAAATGTCGAGAAATATACAATTGTCATCACTTATACGAAAATACGTTACACGCTGCAGATTGCGGCGCACGGAAAAGTGTGCATTTTTCACACAAAAATCACATTTTATGAATATTACATCTAATTTTATTGTGTTATTTCTATAGTGAAATGGTATCATACACTTATTTCATAAATAGAGTATAAACAATAGTGTAAAGTTTATTGTGCAAATTGCGTTACGGTTAGGCTAGTCGTGTGTGTTCTATGCAATACACATAATACTCAAGTATACGTGTCGTTCCAGTCGTTCCAGGAGAAGACAAAAATCCATAAATTAAAAATATAAATAAATTTTTTTATATTGTTATCAAATCTTATTAATAATGATTATATCATATCTATAATCTATTGTGTACTAAATTTATATTTGTATATTTTCAGGAAAAAATATTGGTTTTCACCCTTTATTTCAAATTTCTTAATCTACATCTGCAAACAATACCTGTATAGTGTATACCTACGTATATAACCGTATAACTGATGTTCGAGTATTTTCAATAATTCCATATAAAATGCATTATACTAATGTCATATATTATCATATTTATATTGTATTATATCATGACAACTGTACATACGACACACCATAACAAGCATAACACACCCATCATCCGGTGAAAGGCTTCTTGATAGATAAAAGCTCTATATACTCTTAAACAGTCGCATAAAACTATGTACTATATTAAACCTCTTTAATTCTTAAATAAAATTTAATTTTTATAAATCGAAATACTCCGATAAATATTTTGCTTAGGAATATTAAATTGAAAATGTGTGTTGTTCTTCAAAAAAATAACAAATGATAAGTGGTAGCGATAAAACAATATTTTCTGTAACGACTGAAAATTATATAAAATAAATATTTTCAAAAATGTTGGTGTTTTTAGAAATATTATGGGTGTGGGGTGTTATAGGTTAAATGGATCACTCGATTTAATATGACGATGCCTTCCGCTTATTAGTAATAAGTTTAACATAATATTATTATTATAAAAACACTATTTATTCTCCTATTATAATTTATAATATTATATTCCAGTGGTAAAGTACAATTTCAATATACATGCATATAATAATATAATATATTATTTATTATTTATAAATTAATATAATAATATCATATGCTTTTCCTCGGCATTGGTTTCAATTGTTTCAAAACCATTATTGCCTACCGCAAACAGAAAACGAACGTACCGAGCGCCATAATCCATATCATAATATATACGTGTATAAAATAATACACTTTTCATTTATATACAGTATACACACACGTGCGTGTGTGAATTTTTTTCTTCGAAACCCGTTTGCCGAGCGTGCTTGGCCCACTTCCGGCACGACACCCGTTCAAGTTCGCGTCACACCGAAAACGAACAAATGAACAAAACGTACCAATATGTACCTATAGGCTATATTATTATAATAATACATCAATACATATAATACATATATTTAATATTCACCGACTCGAGATTGCTGATTATTGACACGAACGTGATATATAAGCCATATAAGTACTTGAACCGATGGATGAGGTAAATAATACACGCATTGATTTATTATATAAATTGTAAATGATACACTCCTGGACACCTGTATTTATACATATTGTACCCCATACGTATCAGTGTATCACTTAAACTATGGGTATACAGCAGAGTACAGACTATACAGGTGATTTTTTTATCGAAGAACACTCATTATTTCTGAAAGTATTCATGTTTTTGAAAATATTTTTTTAGATAGTTTCAAGTTGTTAAAAAAAACAACATTTTTATTAAAAAATTATATTTTTAAATATTTTTTATCCTTATATTTTTTTAAGTTTTTTACTTTTTTGAATGACAGCATATAGTTTTAATTTCATATTCCAAAGCAGTATAATTATCTGAAAATTTTGATACATAAAAATTGAATTTAGGGCCAGTAGTTTATAAGTTATAAGTATTTAAAGTTTAGATGCGCGGAGTGGAGTGGTACGGGGTTACCCCGCAAAATGTTTGTCTACTACTCCGCTTGTCTAAACTTTAAATAAGTATAACTCATAAACTACTGGCCCTAAATTCGAATTTTATGTATCAAAATACTCAGAAAATTATTCTGCTTTGGAATATGAAATTAAAACTATATGGTATCATTCAAAAAAGTAAAAAACTTAAAAAAAATATAACGATAAAAAATATTTAAAAATATAATTTTTTAATAAAAATGTTGTTTTTTTAACAACTTGAAACTATGTAAAAAAATATTTTCAAAAACATGAATACCTACTTTCAGAAATAATGAGTGTTCTTCGATAAAAAAATCACTTTGCAGTATACTTAGTATATAAATGCCGATCGCCATCGGAGATACTCGGTCGCAGCTAAATACTTGCGAATTGCTATAGTATTTTATTTATAATAAGAGTATAATGTATTATTATTTATAATAGCACTATATAGTATATAATCTTTGCAATGGGTGGAAAATTATTAAAATACATTATAACAACACGAAATGTCGTTATCGCTAAACTAGTACATAATATACTTTTTTCGGTCCACTATCGGAGTATATTCGGAGTTTAATAGTTTAACGTCCGTTAATGATAATATATACGTATAGCGTTTATAATGGCGTGTAACACAATGTCCTGTGAGAAATTATATTTATTCCACGAGCATTATTTTCGAAGGGAAACATTTTCCGCAACCGTCTGCCACAGCCCAATAAATTGTATGAGCGTGAGGTTTTGTTTTTCTCCTTCTCTTACTAACTCACCCATTCACTCTTTCTTTCTCTCTCTTCCTCTCTTTTAACCAGTAGTGACCGCGACCTCCCTTCACTATCGGACCCTTTCCCCGCGCACGCTGTCTCTCAAAGTACGTCCACGCGGCCTAACCTTGACTCCTCCTATCTCTGATTCTGTCTCTCTCACCGATCCGATCAGATCCGTCGGAACTGGTTTACTAGCGATATATATACAACGGACGTACACACAACTCGTACTTCTTCGAGGCATATATATTTTTTATATATTAATGTGTCAACTGTCAAATGTATATATATATATATATATATACCTAACATAACACCATAACGTAGGCATAAATTGGTACCCACAGGCCACAACTACAATGTTGTGGTACGCACACATAAAATAAACTGTTTAAATGTATAGATCATTTACGGTTGGTTCCTGCACGTATAAAATGTAATATTATGAAAATAATACGAAATAAAACGAAATAATATTATAATAATTGTGTACCTAATTATTCAAAAGAAATAAGTTTTGGTGTATAATTCATAAATTATTTAAGTATTAGATAATAGATATCGCGAATATTTGACTACTCAAAAACGATTAATACCCTATTTTTAAGTCGGATTAAACTTTCTATACATTATTAATTCTGTATGTAATATCATAGGCGTCAATTTGCCTTGTTAGAAGGGGAGCTAAAATTATAAACATAGAACAGGCCCGTGGAGGTTATATACACATTACATCGCTGCTCTGCATAATATATACACCACTATGCCGCCAACATTGTTCAGTTTTTTTCGTTATTCTTTGAATTTAATTTCCGGCGTGTTTGACTTTTTTTCTCGACCCGGCCAATATAATTCGTGAACGTTTCTTTCTTTCTAACTCGTCATCGTATATAACATTATACTGTACATACTATACATATACACACACGGACATTATATTATAATAATATTGTATTCCGGACGAGTGGTACCACAGCAGTGTTATATTCTAATGGACCGCGTCTAGTTTGGCCCACTAGCCCACTGATCCACTTACCTAATGACTCGGACTTGCACTGCAGCGGCCCAAACTTAAACCATAGGTACAAATAACATCACAATTTATTTGGAACATGATATGTTTTTTTCTCTCTCGTTCACTCTACATTTATATATACATATTATACATGCATACTGATATACGCTTTGTGAGGAACTCAAGACGATTGTATCGAAAAATAATATAGTGGACAATAATAATAATAATGATCACTAAAGTAAAAAATAGGTTTTCTAATAGTATTCGAATCACGTCGTGTTCGTTTCGGCGAAACGATATTATACATCATGTTATAAACATTATTATGCGCACAGCTATAGGCTGCAACAAGTCGATATATAGAATACGTATACACAAATGTGCACGACAATATTCGAACGTGCTTAAGGATACAGAAAGAAAGAAAAAATTCCATAATATCGTCGACGAACAAAAGTGAAAATTCATACATAAATCTTATAATAGCCTGGAACTATGCGTATGTGTGTGTGTGTGTGTGATGTGTTAGGTATAATAATGACGCATGGGTAGGATTCGTAAGTGTGTGTGAATGTGAATGGAATCGTGTCATCAACTTCACTTTTACTCTTGAAACTATGAAATAATTGAACATATATATATTATAAAGACTTATTGAGACTTCGTGTGCTGTATGTATATATGGTCATAGAGTGTTTGATGCTTTGGCAGTCCATTGTTTACAGCGTATACTGAATAATCGACTGCGAGACATTCAGTATAACATGTTTTCATAAATATTGAAAAACAATAAATAATAATATATAGTATAATATTATGATTTATAAGGTTATGTAAAAACAGCCAACGAGTAGGTATATGTAAAACGTAAAACTACAAGTGAAACGATATAAAGTACGAGATATTTCAGAATAAAGTTCTGTCGGAATCGTCTATAGGTTATTGAGAATGAATCAAGAATTATATTTGAATAAAGAAAAATAATTGAACGAAAGCTTATATTTTATGTTGTATCCACGACTCCATATTTTATTTGAGTGAGAGTCGACCCCGATAACTCAGTAGCCGAGTGCTCTAACTGTTCGTACTTGAACAAATATACATATTCGTTCAAAAAAAAATATATTCGTATAAAACTAACAATGTCATGCGATGTATACCATATATATATTATGTAAGTATATAGTAATGTCTTAAAAATTACTACTTCACAAGTAGTATGAAAGAGGTCATACATCTTATAATATTATAATTTTTTTTAAACAAATGAATAATGATTAATAATTCATTAGTAAAAAAAAAAAAAAAAACGTACACATTACGAGTATGTATTTAATAATAATTTCAAATACAAAATTGGGTCAATAGGTATACATAATAAAAACATAATAACATATAGTGTTTTTAAACGTTATAATTTCGTTATATTTATATTTAAGTATGTTTCTTTTGCTCGAACAAGGTTGGTGTATAATTATTACAAGATTCATTCTATATATTAGTTAATTACACGTCATGTATGTTCATTTATTGCATTTTTGACCGAAGGTCGACTCAAGTTATAATAATACAATTCAATTATTTAAGTAAAATCGTGATAAGTAGAGGAAGTGTTGTAAGAAGTAGATAACGTAATTTATTAAAATTTGAAACGAAAAAATATTTTCATAAGAATACTGTAGTGACTCTATAATATTTTATTCAAACAAAACAATAACCAATTATTCCGGGGCTAGGCAGTATAATTTATGAACACACGCAATATTATTATAATACATTTCTAAATAATACCTATCCTTAGCTTATCTGAATTATGTAATTTGGAAGACGAAAAGATCTTTAGCATTTTTAATTAGATATAACTAATTGTAAATTGTAAATCTTATAAATTACGATATTTTATAAGGTATACTAGTAGGTACAATGATAATAAATTATAACACAATTCCCCATATGGTATAATAAAGAAACAATTTTAAACAAGAAACGATTTGCGTATTTCATTATATCGTTTATATAACTACAACGTCGAGTAATAAACGTCATATAAACTCGTAAATCACACATTTTTTGTGATGAACATGATATGCATACACAGTACCATGATCGACCGCAGAAATTTTATCAAGGAGAGGCATAATAAAATCAAATACCAAAAGGTAAATTAAAAAAAAAAAATTTATAATAAGTCAAAATATTAATGAAATATTTATTTAAACAATAATGAAGATTACATTTTTCAAAATTATGTTAGGTTAAGTGGGAAACATAGTAGAGGAGCACAGATACTTTCAAATCGCACGTGTATGTAGATCGAAAGTTGTGAATACGTTTTTTTCGTGAACTCGTACAGAGCCGATTAATATTATAATTTATTCGGGGATGTGATGTCAACCGACAACGGCGATTTAGAGTTCAAACTCTCCGGTCGATTATTACATACATTTACATTTGTTAAGTACAGTATAATATGTACAAGTGTAAAAAATGTATCGTTTGCCACGTTGTTATAGTTGTTACACTTACTCGGCATAATAGAATAAATTGTATTGTTAAAGTTCAGCAAATAAATTCGTAAATTCAGAACATTGTAAATTTATATTATATGAATTATTATAATTATTATTGGTTTCTTCGATTATTTTTCTAGTGCCAAATACTAACTATTTTGGGGTTTTAGCTTATCAAAATAAAATTCGAACAACTTAACTTTCTGGAACCATCGGGAAAAAAACGAATCGTTCGTACGTCTTCAATTATTCATTTGGAACTTATAATAACGTTAAACTATGTACCCATTATATACTTTTCAGTCGACTGCAATATAATATTAATCGGTGCGTAATCTTTTGTATAATAATATGTTAGACATATATTTCGGCCAAATTACTAATCACGCCGATCGTCTGGAAAATATTTCACGAGCTCGCGATAATATAATAGTATTTATACATACTGAACTCCAATCACACATACACACACACACACACACACACACGCATATAATATATAGTAGTAGATAATACAAGTATACCCGTTTCCGCAACGGCTTGTTGATTGGTATTTACTATTTTTTTTGTATACTACGAACGGTTTCGGCTCCCGACCTAGTAAAAACAGACATGACTACGACTCCCCAGCCTACACCACGTCACCAGTGTATATTTAATAAGTAATTTGTATGCGGCGCGATGATGTGCTTATCTATACTCATCTAAGCGTACGTATATATTATGTGTAAGTAATTTAAGTTTATTGTAACTTATACGTATTCTAACTATATAATAACGAGCATAGCTCGAACTGTCGAATAGGCGAGGGTGTGAGACTGAGAATTTATAGGAATATATACTGTATACTCGGTATACGTACCTCATCTTAACTATAATATCTTTATAAATTACGTTCAAAACTCATCAGGTCTTAAAACGTTTTGTATAAGTTTCTGATGTTTTTCTTTGGTGATTCTAATATCATACCTCGTATATTATACTATTTATATTCATATGTGTATACATTACACCTATAATATATTACACCTATAATAAGTAATATACTGCGCGATTATACTTCTAATATTATGTGTAATATATTACCAATTCAATGATATTTTTCATATATTATGCTGTATCTACATAACAAACTAACGCGATGAAAACAGTGTGGCAGTCGTTCCATTGTTCATCGTTAGCGGCAGCGATGTATATAAATCAAAATTTGAACGAGTAATTTCTGAGTTATTAAAATGTTTTTACTTACTACATAAACATAAGGATAATAGTCTTTAAAATTTAATTTAGAAAATTATCAAACATAGATATAATCCATATCTTTTAAATCAATTATTATCATGGATCAGCTATTATTCTTAGTATAAGTACACATTACACAATACAATAAGTTAAATTGCTCAAAATAGTCAAAAATTGCTCTCTCAAATATCGATTTATGTACATAACATTTTTTTTTAAAAATTCGTCTGATCAACTATTTACTGCAAGGAAAATAGGGTAATTATTATAGTTGAAAACTTGGTCCTCGAGTACACTAAAAAATTTTAGTAATCAGAGTTTGAATAAATTCATTATTAAACGAACAAAAATAGGTATTAAACTGTGAATCACACTTGCTCCGTGAATCACCCCGTATGATATTTTTAATATTCTCACTACGAGTTTCGTATAGTGTAATTACGGCGATATCTGAGTACCTACCTACCTATATTATAATAATGCGTATACCTACTATGGAGTTTAATTGCCGCCGAAATGCCGAATTATGTGGAACGGCAAGAGTCTGCCTGCAGCCAGCAACATACAATAATAGGTATATGCATTAATATATAATTTATAATAATAATAATAATATGACATGTGTATTATAATATATATAATATATTATTATTATTATCGTTCGCGCGTGTCCCGCCGCCGCAGGACAGTGACCCTTGAGTCGCGCGACTCCCCCCTATATTATATATACCTCTATTTTTATAACATCGCGGCCCGGAAGTGACGGCGGCGGCGACGGACTTCCGATATCTCGGCGCACTATCTATTTCGTTTCGACGACGACCTCCTGTGCACCTAAATATACACTCGCGTATATTATAGATATATAATATTATAATATCTATTATACATAGTACGTAGGTATAACATTATTGTTGTTGCTCTATAGTGAAATCTCTACGCGCGGTGTGGAGGTGCCCTGGCCGTGGTGCGTGAGGTGCCTATATATCCGCGCAGAGGAGGTGGAGGAGTAGGCGTCCTCGTGAGACACGTTTTCGCTGGCTCGCGCCGAGAGACGATTACGATCGCATGTGTGCACAACACAGTGGATACGTATAACAACAATATAATATACGCGACGAACCACCGTCCACCGTCCACCGCCGTCGTCGTGACTGTCGATCGCGCGCGCGCTCTCCGGTGTCCTCTCTCTTTCTCATTAGCACACATATCGCGCTCGGTGGCCGCGGGGCAGAGGGCCGAAGATACGTTTTCGCGATTTCGGTAGCGGACGGCCCCCGCGCTGGACGCCCGCCCCCACCCGGCGCGTTATGTAGGCGCCTCCGGCCCGCCGCGCGCCGTCCACCGTCATATTATATTATTATTATTATACGGGTATATATGTGCTATATATAATATGCGTTCACTCGCTCTCCTCATCTTCGTCGTCGCCGTCGCCGTCGCCGTCCCACTCTTTATCGCCGCCGCCGTTAACGGAGCCGAGAAGATTTTTTTTTATTATTATTTTCGTGGTCCGCGTACACCGCTCTTACACACATTACACGCGCGTCAGCTAACGCACAAACACGCGCGCGCGCACCGCTCACCGGCCAGCCACTATAGATCGCTCGATCGCTCGCTGCCGCCCTCCAGATCGTCGTCGTCGTCGTCACAGTCGTCGTATAAGACCGCGGTACTCGCGCGCGACATGCCAATACGGCCGACCGCCTGCACTGCTACCGTCGTCGACCACCATCACAAACACAAACTGTACCGTTGTCGTTGAGTCGAAAATATTATAATATCATTATCATATAATAATTTAATATATTTTATTATAAAATATATAAGAGGTCCGAGTGTTGCCGAATCGAACAAAAAAAAGGCGCAAATCGGTTTTGTGTGTATAATTTAAATACTATACAAACCAAACGACCGGGGTACATCATCATCGCCAAACGACTGCAGCAACACCGGACCGGGTCACGCGAGTGTACAACTGGGTCACGTGCACGACAAACAAAAAAAAAATTCGTCTGTACACAATAACATCGTTTTGCGTCCGCGCGTTTCCCGTCACGTAACGCCCGAAAACGTTGATTGCAACCGTTCGCGGTGGTATATTTTCCGTTTTTAGACGCGAGCGTGCGCGCATCAACACTGAACCGTAGAAACCGTCGTCACCGCGCGATTCGCGGATCTGGTTCATCACCGATGACAACGGTTTGACGTCACCCGATCCAATAACACTCATCCACACAACGTGTCCACGATCGTACAAATGGTGAGTAAAAATCAAAAACTGCGAATAGCACAAAATAAATAAGAATTATATTTAAGGTATATACATTAGCGTATTTATATAAAATCCAATATTAATGTGATTAGGCCGTCTTCTCTTGTTCTTAAATTTGTTGGCCCGAAAATCCCATAAATTTGGACAAGGTTTGGGATTTGTGGATTTCGCATAAAATTAATCGTACAAAGTTCAACAAAATTGAAAAGTCGCCGCCTCTGTAGGCGTCTATAATGTTCAATAAATAGGTATGAGTATACTTTGCCTAATTATTTAACTTTTTTGTTACGATTTTCTAATACGTGACAAAAATTAAATAATGTAATTTCGGCGTGAAATTGTCAAATCAAAAATTAAAATTGTTATCGGTTTTGGTATTTTGTTTTCAGTACTTATGTGCGCAGTATAATTTTCTACAGTTAATTGCTTTAAAAACGTTTTAATGTTATAATTTCTACATTATTCTAAAAATATAATAATAACTAAACGTGTATTAATAAAATAAGCCTTGTCACTTAAACACGACTGATGCGAATTACGCGCATTAAACTTTACACGTAAACGCGTATTATATACGGCTACGCGTTAAAAACTGATGAAAAACATAGGCTGTGCATGAGGAAGGTAGATATAGGCAGGTGAGTAGGCACTTTCGTAGTCTCGTTTAAAATCCTTGGCCCGATTCGTGCTGTTGCTCTGACGGTGTAAACGAATAACTTGTCGCGCGTTTATATAATTATTTATCGAAACCGTCATAATATTTAATAAAATATTATAATATTATGTAGAATCAAGGAATGAAAAAATATAGTTTACGGTTGTGATATATATATATATCACAACCGTAAACCACATAATAATAGTAGGCATCGTAGCATAATAATTAAAAACATCATAATATAGGTACGCTCAAAACGTTTGACGATGACCTTATTCGTCATACGTGTATACCTACATTATATATTATAATATATACTCTGAACGATTTGCGTCGGGTGATTTTCGTTTGCAGCGTCGTATTATATGGTGTTATAATAGAATTAGATACAGTATGATTAAGCATGCTCACCCCCATTTTTTCTATATAATAATGAATTTATTCAAATGTTGACTTAGATTTTTCAAGTATAATAATTAGTATACAGAGTAAGTATAGTAAGAAGGGACCTTATATACTTATCAATTGTTATACAATTTGTATACCCAATTAATAAGAAGTATCCCGCAACGATACCAATAACTTTGTTTTGTCATATAAAAACCAATCTCTTTAACTGAAAATTGTTAAACGTATGTTTCTTTTTTGAAAATGTTAATGAATCTAAATCAAAATTCGAATAAGTAGTTTATATCATTATAGGATTCTCATGAAATGTATAAAAATCTTACTAGTCTTAAAACATATACCTTAAGGTAAAAAGATATATACCTACTTAAAAATCTTCAAACATCAGAATTTAAATCAATTAATTGGTAAAATTAAAAAGGAGGAGGAGTTATCGTGTTTGTTAAATCGCCTTTTATACACTTATAATATATAGCTAATATAACGCACTCAATACCGATTACCCATAAAACGGTTTCTACAGTCAATCGTAAAGAAAGCCGTTTTTTAAAATTTATTGCTTAAATCCTGTTTGGAATACAGTTTGGACCACGTTGTTGTTACCAAAATATCTATCGCTAGATGCTAGAGTGGTTATCGGTTGATTATTAACAAAACGAAAATTATTATTACTTATTGTTCGTGAACGCGTGTCTCGGTCACTGAGCGGCGATAAATACTCGGTAAAGTATAATATTAATATACTAATAATATACCTTTCCGGTCGTCCCCGCGTGTCGATCGCGAGCTGTACAAATAGACGTACACGCACACACTTCTACGCACACATACCTATTATATACTTAAACGTGTACAGGACGACGAGATTTATAAACGCCCCAGGGGCGTTTGATCGTGCCGTTTATATATATATTGTATTTATACGCTGTGTACTGCGATGACGGCTTTCTCCGTCGCGCGGGGTCAAAAACACTGTTTTGTATTTGAGCAAAAATAAACGGGTCGGCTTTCGTTTGCGGCACATTCGCGCCCATAGGTCCGTGATATATAAATTATTAAAATACTACTATGCTGATTGGCCGAAATGTGCGTCCAAAAAAAACTACGCTTCTTTTAATGGTGTGCAGAGATTATTATCATATTCGGGTAAGGTTTTTCTGTGTTTCATCGTGTATACCTATATTGTAATATACCATTTTTTTTATCGAAAAAAAGAAAAACAATTTATACACGCGTGTACAATAAGTTATTATGATATTATCAAAGTATTATATACATTCATAGAATCGTTTTATATGGAAAATCATCCTCAAGGATACAATTTAATGTCATAGTATTCGATATAAGTTTCGTATGAAATTCTTATAGGTTTAACGTAGTTTTGCAGTTTTTATTTGTAGGCGGAGTGTGAAGGCACATATTATACCAGAGAACACAAGTAATATTAAGTACGAAACGTCGAAACTTTATATATTTTGAAACGCTTGAATGTTAGAGGGTTTAACCGGTCGCACATCTGAATACTATGTAGGACCGATATTATGATATCCCAACGTATACGATAATTCAATGTAACAGTAAAGTCCTGATAATATTATGATATAATAAGTCTGCACACCACGCACGACTTCGATCAAGGGCGGCTACGTTACTATAGTATTACTATAACTAGTAACTTAGTAACTATTATACCTATTATACGCTGGTTTGTAGCGCGATATACATGTACAATATACATACTTTCATTAGCCACGTTTACTGATTCCTTTCGTTTTCGTTATGTCTTGTTTACGAATATAGATATCCAAAGGTTCGCCCAAGACCAGGGTGCCGGACGGTTCACCGACCCGATCGACGGGCGGTGACGTGAACAACAACGGTCCCACCAAATGCCTGAACGGTGCGTGCGGCGGTTACGGTCCGTCGTCGGCCGGCAGCGGGGGCGGAGGTGCCGGCGACAGTCCGGCAGCGCAACCACGGCGAGTCCAGGTCACCGCCAAAATACTGTTCGGCTCGGTGAACGCCATATCGACGATGAAGCAGAACGACAAGCTGCACAGGAAGAAATCGCAATGACCGTCGTGCGCGCCGCTGCGGCAAGAGCAGGGACGACGACGACCTGTAGCGCACCATCACCGTCCGCCGCCACAGCCGCCGACTTGGGTCCAACGACGACGGAGGCAGCACCACAGCGGCCCGCGACGCGGTTTCCGGCGGCGGAGCGACTATGAGGTTTGATATTTTCGTTTGTCTATATAAAAAAAAAATCATGCCATATAATCCTATAGACGTAGGTACTATATGTGAATAAATATATTTCATACAATTTTTTTTAATAATTTTTTATATGCAATAATAATATGGAAAACTTCTATCTTATATTATTGTTACCGTTGAATTATTATTTTAATGTGTTTCCGATCAGTCTCAGTCGACTGCGTTGTAGGCGCGTACCTACGTGTTTTGTGCAGCCAAAACATATAAGACGGCGTTTTGTATAGGCATTTTATGTACATCCATGAGTTCCAATGACTCGTACTAGTAATCAATGGTAATAAATAATAATACTTGCAGTGCTCTGAGAAACGGAGTTGATTCCAAAATATTAGATTTTTTAACGTTATACTTATACAAGTACGAGAGACTTATAAATATTGATATACAAGGCGATTTTTTTATCGAAGAACACTTATTATTTCTGAAAGTATTCATGTTTTTGAAAATATTTTTTTACATAGTTTCAAGTTGTTAAAAAAACAACATTTTTATTAAAAAATTATATTTTTAAATATTTTTTATCGTTATATTTTTTTTAAGTTTTTTACTTTTTTGAATGATACCATATAGTTTTAATTTCATATTCCAAAGCAGAATAATTTTCTGAGTATTTTGATACATAAAATTCGAATTTAGGGCCAGTAGTTTATGAGTTATATTTATTTAAAGTTTAGACAAGCGGAGTAGTAGACAAACATTTTGCGGGGTAACCCCGTACCACTCCACTCCGCGCAACTAAACTTTAAATACCTCTTATCTCATAAACTACTGGCCCTAAATTCGATTTTTATGTATCAAAATATTCAAAAAATTATACTGCTTTGGGATATGAAATTAAAACTATATGGTGTCATTCAAAAAAATAAAAAACTTAAAAAAATATAAGGATAAAAAATATTTAAAAATATAATTTTTTAATAAAAATGTTGTTTTTTTAACAACTTGAAACTATGTAAAAAAATATTTTCAAAAACATGAATACTTTCAGAAGTAATGAGTGTTCTTCGATAAAAAAATCACCCTGTATATATATGTTTTTTTAATTCATGAATTTATTTTTAGAAAATAAATAGATTTCATCAGTACGTAGGTACTTGTTGTGTATATATTCGTTCTATAAATATTATAGATTTTTTCACTGTCCAAAATTCGTTGAAACCAAAAAAAATCTCACGCCAAATTAAATCTGAAACAATACAATAGTTAAAAATAAACATTTATTTTTCTAACCGATTAAATATACATTTCTTTTCGGTTTATTTCACAACAATTGGTATAAAACATTTACCATAATTTTGACTTTTTGAGAGTGTTCAAATTTCTATACATGTATTATTTGATTTTCACACATTAAATGAATATCGTAAGATATTATTGTTAATTGCGAAAAACTCAGTGGCGAGTAGGTACCTACATTTAATGACGTTATGTATAATGCACACACACACCAATACAAATATTATTTGGTATACCTAATATGCTTTAATGAGTATATATATATTGAATAACGACGGTCGTTAAGAGAAAAAGAAAAATTGTTTCTACGGGTTAATATTACGAGTGAAAGGCAATTACGACCGTCTTTTCTATGATGTTGACGTGAAAATCCAACACGGAAAACCGACAGAAAATTCGTCGTTGTCTACAACAGCAGTCGCACGTTTACAATATATATATAATATATATATATATAATATTATCCCGAACAACCGGATGATGGTGGCCATCTATAAAAATAACACGCGTGCACGCGTATAATAGAAAGTTACGATATAATAATGTCACCGTTAAATGATTTTTAGATCATTTATACTTCGTGCGTGCATCCGCCACCCGTCGTCATCAAAACGATTTGAACGCGCGCTGGTTAACGATTTCAACTTTCACGGCTCATTTGAATATCAATTAAAAATCTCGCGAATGTCACGCCTCGAGAGCGCATATCGCGCGCGGCGCCGGTCCGTTTGCCGTTCGGCTGCTGCAGTGTCTATAATATATAATAGTATGTATGTATGTATATATAAAACGTATATACGGTTATTATTTATTCGTCAACTGGAGCGTATATCATATAGAACACATGCGTACCTGCCTGCCTACCAATACGTAAACACGGTTGCGGTAAGAGAAAGTCCGCCATCGTTATCGGGCAAGTTTAAAAAATAAATAAAATTCCCACCGTAATAATATGCGCAGGTACATGACATAATCCATAGAGGATGCAATGCTGCTTGGTCGTTTTTCTTTTTTTATTTTTATTTGAAATCGTTTCTCTTTCGTCTCCAACGTGAAGAGAGAATAATACAAATATAAATGCGTATTATACGTAGGTATTAACGCGTATTATGTATAAGTATAGTACTTAAGTACATAAGTACCTATGTCCTATACTCCTATATATACTATTTGTTAGATTCTTTAATATAAGGACACCCCTACACCCTAACCATATAAGTAGTCCATAACACTGTGTCTATGTCTATATTCAAACCACATATACATGATGGGAAATTAATATTCACATAATAAAAATATGTGTATTAAAATAATATAACTGAAGTTACATTTGTATACATATCAAAAATCGGAATATCATTCGAATAATAAGAGTATATTATAGTTCTATAAACATCATTATAAATTATAATATCCGTATATCCATTGTACACGCTGAGTTTTTTTTTTTAGTAAAGCACAATACTATTATGTTACATTAATGGTGAATTTCGAATGACATAAACAATAAATGAACATTTAATGAATGAATAGTAAATTCACATATAGTCCATTAGGTATCTTAAACATAAATTAGTGGCCCATGATTGGTCCATTAAGTTTTAGTGAACCGTTTTAAGTTAACCAATTTTGTATGCGACTGCATAACATTATTTATAAATACAAGTACATACATCGTATATGTGAAACCGTTTCAAATCGTCAAAATCTGTAGTTTCCATAGAATTCTGCATTTTTATTTACATAGTATCATTGTTATGATATAGTGCTGCAGTATTATACTCGATATAAAACCATAATTCTAAGAAAACGTATAAAAGGAATTAGATTTTCATCTCGGCCGCGTTCTATTGACTTTCTCTGCCAACTACATTTCTACCTGCACAATATTATATTTAAAACAGTACGTCAACATGCTACGTATTTTGCGTGATCTGTTCCGTGGGTAGGTAGTACGTGCGTGTATGTGTGCAGTGTTTGTCTAAAGTTCTTTGGGTTCGCTCATACCATATATATATATCATATTATCATAGTGAAATCAGAAGCGCGCACTTTTTTCTATGTTTACGCATTGGTGTGCACTATGTGATATAATATATCCATTAATTTTCTTTCTTGTCTCTCCCTCTCTCTCTCTCTCTCCTCTCTTCTTTTCGTGTCTTGACGGGTGTGAAATTTGACGTTTCACGATTTCTCTGCTTTCTTCCGTCATCGCTCGTTAAAACGAAAGACGACAAAATAAGAAAATAATGAGGAAAAAAATGCGTATACGAAATTAGCATGTATATAAAACACCAGCGGGTGGGTTTGCCGTCGCATTCAGTCGTCACCATTCATCGACGCTGCGGCGGTTACGGCAGCTGCTCAGTCGAGATTAGTATACTGTCCTAATTATCATTTATAATAATAACAATATAAATGGTTATTGGACGAAAATACTAATTAAACTAAATAACAATATATTGTCTACTGCAAATACTGGTCGCGAACTCACGGTGTGAATTTTTTATAGTCATATTATAACAAAAGTGTTTTGAGTTTTATGTGTGTTGTTATAAATGTTGATTTTGTTTTACAGTTTTGAAACGCCCTGAAAATCGCAACAGTCTCGCTAAATCCTTTCGCTGTACACTACTACATGGACCAAATGGGATTTTCATATATTTTCAAAAACAAACATAACTCATTTTATTTCTTAATAAATTGTTCGAATAATATAAAATATATATATGATGTATATAATATGGACATCATATGAAGGTATGTAACATTTCGCTCTTATATCGATTATCATCGATGTATATATAACGAGGTACTGCAGTTCAACATTACTTCGTACAAAAAAATAATAGTCAGCAACTACGATCTTTTTGGTAGCTAATATTCTACTATATTGTAAATAACTTATTTATTCAGTTAATATTTTAGTTAATCAATTAATTACGAATTTAAAAATATAAAAATAAATTATTTTAAATTATGTAACGAAATTTTACTATATTTAAACATAATATATAATTTATATCAAAAACACGTAGCTGTATTGTATCTTAAATCACTAGCTAAGGTGCACATGTAGATAAATTATTGTTTTTTTTTTTTTTAAACATGGCTGTGATAAAATAATTTTTTGCGATCCCTATACTGTTTCCCCTCGGTTTTTATCTAAAATGTTGTTTAACAAATACCGTGGTATTTAAAATTACAGGGCCAGCAATTAACTTTTTATTGGAAAAAATGCATAGTTGAAATATAAATTAATTGTTTTTCAATATACTATAATTATTTCCTATTTATACTATTATACTATACTACTACAGCATATTACCTAAACATTCAACTTAACTCTACTAACAACAATTATTTTTCTTTGAAACTGTACTATAATATTATAGTGAATTATAAATATACAATAAATAACTTTTACGTGTGCTAATAATACTTTTGTACATGAACTTTAATAAAATACTAAATAATAAATGAACCGTACGAATTTGTATTTCAGAAAAACGTATCTATTAACATAACTGCACATATCAGATACATTAATTTACTTTACACATACTTGCTGTATAAATTACTATATGTTTTTTTTAATTGTTGTGTTGACAATTTTTAATACTTACTGTTACTGAAAATTGTCTTTATAAATTAATGTATACAAATAAACTCAATTTTTTATACATACACAACTTATATGACTATACGTGACCTTATGACTATTATATTATATTATATTATAGTATTATACTATTATTAATATTGACATTGTACTACTGTATGTATAAACAATATACATATTACATACTATAATTATATTTTACTTCTATACATATTGTATGACGATTGACGATGTCAATAGTTTTACATGACTTAGATTTAAAACCACATTGTGCCTACCAATTATTTAACTCTAAATACAACAATTCTGCAAATTCAAGTCTCCATTTAAACATATATATAGGTAATATGGTGACAATCTATATATGAACCTATTACTTATATAAGTACCTATAAGTATCTATATAAGTACCTATTACTTGAGTACTCGACATATACCTACGCTCGAATTAAATAGAAATATAAACTTCACTAATTACCTTGGTACTGTTAATATACATAATATAATATAAAATAACCATAATAATTGATTACAAAAATTATTTTATGGATATTTATTTATATTCTATTTATATTCAACCTTTAACCTGTACACAGAATCAACGACTACGTTCAGAAATATTTTGAAAAAGATTTATAACGTACATTTATTAAACTATAACGATGAAATGAATACAATTTACTACATATCTTACATGCACTTCTACGTATACCTATAAAAATATGGATGATCTATATGACGGCTACACTTAACAATTTTACATTAGTATAATTTATAATCACTTCATAATCATATATATTTATTATAATCAGTATAAGACGACCGCGATAAATTATAATAGTATTATTGCACGCTTGCTTTTACAGTAAGTTCCTTCTATGTACGTAGTTTGTCCCAAAAAGGATGATTCATCAAGCGATAGTTATGATCATCTCCATTTACCGTCTTTCCTTATAATAATTCATTTATTTAAATATTCTACTATAATATATCAATATTTACCTATAACATTATGCCTTTACATAGTAATGTAAAATTCGGTAGTTCACATACACACACGTCAATGTTAATTTACTGACTTTGAAATTTCACTTTGGGCTTTCACTTAGATCCCAGTTCCCCCTTCCGACCGGGTATAGAACGCAAAAATGAAAACTTAGATAGAAAGTGGGTCGCAAGGTCATTAACATGTGCAAGTAGATTTCCACGCATAAGCCAATTTTATCAATTTAAAACATGCCTATATGCTATATGGTATAATAAATACCTATTGCATATAAAAATTAATATACATTTCGCGTATCTATAACCTATTGGCTTATTGGCTATTATAATTTTTCAACTCATTGTACCTAATATTATATTGTTTGATCGAACTTTCCCGTCATAGTAATAATCATAATCGTATACAGTTAGACGTCATTCATAAGTTCACTCAAACAAAGTATTAACTATTAAGCATATTGATTATTCGTGTCTATGATATAAATCTCGCTTAAACAATTTGTAATTTTAGGAATTTCGTACAAATGAAAACCACCCTAATATGCGCATATATTATAAATATTATAATCTTTAAAAAAATAATATTATATTGTTCTGTAGCTAGGGTTGGGATACGTCCCGATTTGGCGGGATATTCCCTATAATTGTCCCGTGTCCCGCTTCAATTTTTAACGGGATGCGTATGTCACGATACCTTATCTATTTTTTTTTAGTATCTCAATTCCCGCTTTTTAAAAAAGTGGAACGTCAATATCCCGATTTTTTTACAATATTACATTTTAAAAAATTGTGTGTCCCACGAGTTAAAAAAAAACCCCAACCCTAGCTGTAGCATAATTGACAAAACAATAGAATATAACATTAACAAGAACATTGCCAAATCAACAATGTTCATTAATTTATTCAATATTATTCGAAGTTGCAAAGATACTATTGTCAAATTGGTAAAAAAAATTTTGTTAGCTCTATACCAACAAGATTATTTTAAATCCAACATAGTTTTTTATCAATATGATTGTTTTTTCGGTGTAACCTGTTATAGACGTTCACCACACAGACACTGAACGGAAAAATACAAACACGTATACCAGGTACATTATACTTATACGACTTAACTATGCAAGTTCTTTAACTATTGCACAGCAACATAAACTGAACGAAATAAACGCACATATCACATCAAATTATTTCTAGTTTTAACATATTTACAACTGATTTTACGACTAACGGCGATTAACTATGTTACATTTATGTAAATCATAAAATACAAATATACACAGGAAAGTTTTGACTCTTTCAACATTAAACACTCATTTCACATTTGTGTCGAAAATATATTGTTTTTGGCAATAATATTCTTCACAAATTTGAGGTAATTTCAAAACTGTTGATAATTTTCAAGCTAATGAATGTTTACTGATAAAATAATTTATGCATCACCCTGTAAATTATTATATATATTTGTATATATGATAACACATACTGGACACACTGCAAACACGGCTACGTATATATAACTTACATTTAAACATTTTATAACATAAACAAAACAAAACATTACTACATTAGTATTTAGGTACTAATAAATAATGATATATCAATTATATCATATAATATAATTTATATAGTTAAATAAATAGATACTTACGTAATTTTTATTTTATATACCATATACCTATAGACACTATAATTATACTTATGAATCTGGATATCTACTATCTGACAGTGAGATCTAAATAATAACTCTAAAACTGCTACTGTTACTAAATTAAATCAAAAACAATCTAGGTACACAATATTGTGTCTAATATTGAAAAAATTGTATCGATTATTTTTTCAATTATTATTGTTATTGGTACCTACATAGGTACAACATTTTTAAATTTTCTAAAAATTATTTTTATTTTATAATATATAATTATTATTATTTAACTCGACTACTCAACGATAATTGTACATATAAATAAAAAACATACGACACTCAACTATATTTAAATACTATACAACAAACTTTGTACTTTACAGAAATACAACAATTTATTATTATTTATTACTTTACAAACTATTGTATTCTACATCTACAAGACTACAAATTAACAACCTGAAAAAATAAACATAATAAAACACATATATTTAATATATAGGTACTTATTACTAAATAATATATTACTTATTATTATCTAAAGTCAAAACATAACATTTTAACTTTAATCGACTAATGAGGACAAATGGTTCAACACGCTATATTACCCTTTAGTCGTCATTATAATAATATCTTTCTAAAAGCAATTATTAAATTTAATTCTTCTTCCTTTTTGTATTTTCAAATCAATATAATATGCCTAATGCAAAATATTATGTAGGTAGGTACTTAGTACCTATATGTATATAAAATATAAGTACCTATAAAAAATCTATAAAGCCCTTTTAATTGTGTTTACAATTCGCAAAAATGTATAAATGATTTGGTAACTATTTAACTATTTAAACTACTCATACTCGTACCTACTTAATTGCTCTAGACCTGTGAAACGTCTGTATACTGTTAGAAGTAGTCAAGTAGGTACTAACAAGTGAGTAGTGACAACAGACAAACATCATAATTTATTATTTATATATATGATTATACCATACCAGACAATTATAAATTATAAAATTGACATCTACTACCCACTAGCTAGTGCCTACCTAACAACCAACATAATATTACCTACACTATTGACTAACCAACCCATGTAGCTAGAAGTTTAATTTATAGTAGGTACCTATACGCTTATGCGAATGGGCAGTATCGAATTATTTAGAAACGCTTAAGAATAAAATTAAATACAAAAATTATAACATATTTTTAAAAAATTCTTACGTATGAAGTATGATAGAAATTTCGTTTATTACAGTTATGTAGGTAGCGGTAGGTACTTACCTATATAGCTATATGTACCTACAGATTTTAGAGTAAGAGTTTTTTAATGGCAACTCAAATTTAATTCTTATTAATACCTACAATCGATTCAAAGTAAGACATAAAATATACTCAACAACTAAATTTACAGTTTACACTTTACGTCTTTACAGCATAGAAACATAACATTAAAAAAACGGTTACTGATTTTAATAGTTATAAGTTACCTTGGTATCTATTATGTTACCTATAAAATGTAAATGTACCTATGTGATCGGTTATAACTGGTAACGGTTATGGAATAGTTAATCTAAGTCCTAAGACAGTAAGACAATACCTACTTAATTATACAACAGATGTTTTATTTTGAACACGAATATACGTTCTATTAGTTATGTATGTAAATACAAGTACAACATACCTACCTAATATTACTAGATACCTAGATACTACACTTTTAACAGTCTACATTTATACTATGCCTATTACCTATACCTACCTAATAAACGGCTAAATTATACATGTAAAACAAATATTTTAACTAGCTGTACTTATGGTACAATTGTTACACTTTATGTTTGTACTTAAATTAACAAATAAACATAACACAATTTTATAAGTATCTATTGACTAAAGTAGTATATTACAGAACTTACAAGTTACAACAGACATTTTTATTTTTACTGGAAATTGAATACAATTTACGTATAGCCGTATAGATGCAAATAAAAATAATACACTTTTAAAAAGCAATTTACCTACTACCTATATTTGCTGAATTCACATAAGTACAAACACTACAAACTACAAACTAGTATTGACTAATCCTACATGGAAATAAAGGAAGTATTGAGTTCTAAAAAAATAAAACATACAACTTGACTATTAAACGCATTCACAATTAACACACTCTCAACTCAACTGAAAAACTAACAAATTTATATTTTTTATGTTTCTATCTACCAAATCGGTTAATAGATAAATTAGTTGAGTACCATAGACTAAGTACATACCTACATCAGTCTACAAAATAAACTTACCATTAACGATAACTATAAACAATATAAGTCAAATATAACTATAAACATTTTTTTTAAATTAAAATTATTGATTTTTATATAAGTTAGTAAATAATACAAATCATAAATAGCTACTTAAAAACTATAAAGTATACCATAAGCACCAAATATTTAATATTATTTATTATATTTTTGTTTAAATAATAACTTAAAAAAATAAATAGAAATCATAATGAATTAACAATGACTAGATAGATACCTACCTAAGTATAACATACATTGCTACAAACATACAAGCATATATTATTATATACACATACTTACAAACAAATATAAACATACATAGACAAACAATATATATATACAAATAAATAAATATAATATGTGTATAATTATTAAGTACATATGTATATTTGAAGAATTTATACCTACATATATCCATACATACAAACAAGCAAACATAATATATGTATATATTATACATAAGTACCTATATATGTATACATACATAAATACATACATACATATATACATACATACATACATACATACATACATACATACATACATACATACATACATACATACATACATACAAATATACAAACAAACATATATATTTTATATATATTTATATAATAAGTAAATACATAAATTCATACATAACTACTTACAACCATATATACTAGGTACAAAAATACATACATACAAACAAACATATATATTTTATATACCATATTTATATAATAAGTAGGTATATACATTAATTCATATATAACTACTTACAACTTACAACCATTGAACCATACCTATACTAAGTACCTACTAATATATATACATACATACATACAAAAAACATAAATAATGTACATAATAAGTATATACATTAATTCATACATAACTACTTACAACCATAAATACCTACTACATAAGTACATGCATTGATGTACCATATATATAAACATACATACAGACATAATAATATATACATAAGTAAAAACATAGATACTTATATACCTATATGGTACATACATGCAAATTCTATGTATTATAATTTATTATATAACACAAATTACAAGTAGGTACTTATAACCTAACTTAAAAAGATAGGAACTTTTAACTTGACTATTTATGGATAATGAGATAATATTTAAAATGAAACTACTTTAATACTTAATTCATACTATATACAAGGTACAATAACTAACATGTCTACTGTATCAAAAATATATTTTGATCAATACGTAAATCATATACATTATTATGTCTATGCTATAACTTTAGTCAGTACATATTACTACAATGCAAATACCATTATAAATAATACATTTGTAAGAATTTGTAATATTTTAACAAACTTTGACGGTAATAAAAAAAACATTTAAATAAACTATATACATATTGTTTGATAGAATATTTTACATTACAAATATAAAAAATAAATTTCTAGCTCTGTCAAACAATATTACTTTAACAATGTCTATTGACTATACATACCTTTACGATGTCCTTATTCCAGAATCATTTATTAACGTAAAAAAAAAAACATAATAGGTACCATAAGCACAAACATATAAGGTTTGTTATACAACGTTAATTTTTTTCATTTTAAACTGACAAGACTATGTTTAATCCCTACAACTCAATCTTGACAACCTAATTTCATAAAAATAACAAACAATACTATTATTACTTATATTTTATTGAAAACTATGTACATTGGATACATTCATAGAATGATAGGTATATAATATACTTTGACTAAATACATATACATTAGTACAACTGTACAAGTATTACACTACAGTACATCAAGCTAGGTACTTGAATAACTAAAACTAGTAAAACTTTACATTTGAAAGAAATGTCGTGATTGTATAATATATTTTAATATCAATCACAATTTATACTTTATTATTTAACTATAAAATATTATTTAAAACATCTGAAATAATTAAAATTATAAAAAACAAAATATTAAAACCTACTTACCATTATTATTTACAATATTAATATTGTGACCTCTAAGACATAACAAACACTCACTGCCTTGTGACTATAATACCTACCCATTGACATTTAAACACAAATTGCCTACATTATTAACATTAATAATATTATTTCACATTTAAATATTTAATACTTCATTTTTAATTACCTATCACAACACATAATTTTAAATTTAATTTGTTTCAAACAGTCATATACCTACCTCACATAACTTTATTATTATTTCATATTGTTGTATGAAACAATCCCAAGTTGTAGGTACTCAATAATTTGGTACATATTTTGTTTTATATCCAAAATTAAAATATATTATACTATGTGATTTTTTTAAATTTAATTAATGCCTTAATAAATATTTTTGGTTAGGTAAATAAATACAGTTTATATTTAATTGTTGTTATTATTGGACATAGGCCATTTTACTGAAACACAATTCATATTTAATTGAACAATAACTGACTTTTACTGTATACAGACTTATTAAACAAGATGTTTTATTTTGTAATTATATCAAACAGATAAAAATGTATATAATTCTAACAAAAATAATCCAGATAACGAACAATACAAAACAATGACCAGAACACTTCATTTCACAAAGTTAGTGATTTAATTCAACTTGGTAGATACACTTCTCAGAGCCGTGCAAAGCGGGGGTATTAGGGCAAGTGCCCCAGGGCAGCAAAAATCCCTTGACCGCCTATAATTAGGGGCGCCAAATATAATTGCCCTGCGAATCACTGATGATTAGCACGGCACTGATACTTCTATATATTTTTTGCCAATTTATATTGCATAATTTAATACCATCTACATGATGTATCCAATTACAATCTACTTATGTATTACAACTAACAAACTTACAAATAAAAGTTAAAATGCTGGCCATTAATATAGAACAATATGTTTTTTGTTAATAAAAATTTTGTTTGTGAATGTTTAACTAGTTTTAAACATTAACTTGATTGATTAGCGAAATACTAACACATACCTACTTAATATTACTCAATATAATTGTTTATATTTATTTAGATTATAATATCATATTTGCCTAAATTTTTACTGCCTATTTTATATAAACTTTTTTTTTTTAAACAGAAAATGGAAAAATCATTTTTAAGTTTAATTTGTAAGTAAATACATACTTACTGATTCAAACAATATTAAGATTTAAACAATAAGATTTTAGTTTATTGACTATTGTAAACCTATATAATATATTGTGAATTTTTATAAGTATTATTCATATAACTTTTTTTTTTAGTCTCACTTTCAGGGTATTATTGTCAAATAAAAAACATTGAAACCTAATATTATAAATTATAATCATTTAAATTATAGGTAAGAATGTAAGATACCTAAAAAATGGAAAATGGTGTGGTTTGTACCAACATTGTGTATTTTAACTATTTTTTTTATTATTATATATAATTTTATTGACCTTTTTATATATTCTTATACTGAGGTTATAATTTTTTGAAATTATTTATTATGTATTGTTATTTATTTTATGAAAATAAAAAAAACATTTAAAATATAAATAAAATTATTTTAATTTATTTATTTTTATAAAACATTATACAATACACACTACATTTTATTCTTACTTGACATTATTTTTTAACTTTATTTTAACATTTTGAAATATAATTACATACAATTATTTGTGTATAAACATAAGATTTAATTTATTGATAATAGTAATTTTAATTTTTCATCTGTACACATTTCTAGTGGAGTAATTCCATCCTCATCTTCAATATTTATTTTTGCACCCTTACTAACCAAATATTTGCAAATTTCTTCATGTCCACAAGAAGCAGCATAATGTAAAGCTGTTTGGCGTGTATTATCTTGGAAATTAACATCAGCTGAGTGATTTTCCACCAAAAATTTCAAAATATTGAAATCTCCACGATCTGCAGCCCAGTGAATTGGCGCCATTCCCATACAATCATTAACATTTATGTTACCTATAAAAGTCTTTATTTTGTTTAAGTCTCCATCTTTAACCCAATCACTAATGGTTTTTTCGTTTTCTGAAAGTGGTTTTTCATCATTGACAAATGTACTAACTGTTACCCATCCAGTTTTTTCTGTTTCAAAGTTTGGATTAATAGATGTTACTAAATTTATGTATGATGTCATAGCTTCTTCTCTGGTCATTGTACCCAATTCAGACCAGGCATACCATTTTTTACGACCTTTTAAGTCAAATATCGAAGGTTTTGGTTGAGTACATGTACCTACCAATGCTTGCTTATAAAACCCATACAATTTAAGTTGCATGTCAACATCAGATAAATTAGATCCGGAAATATATGAGACAGCTTTATCAAACCGAGCAGATAAATCTTCAAAATTAAAATCCATTACTTATACTATATTATATACTAATAGGTCTATTATACAGAAAAAAAAACAGGAATTTTACTTTAGACAAAAATTATTAAGAAGCAGCTGTTTTGAGGACCAATGTTTGCCCGTCTAATTCATGTTTATTATTGTTTAAAACATTTTCGTATCCACCTGGTGTAGAAAATTGAACAAATCCGTAACCCTTTGACAAACCAGTAGAATGATCGAACAAGACGTCTGCGGAAGCAACGTGGCCAAATGATGCAAAATATTTACGGAGTTCTCGGCTACTAACTGTCCACGGCAAATTTCCAACGAAAAATTTGGTCAATTTTGACATTTTATATAAAAAAATTAACTTAAAACGATGAATAAGCTTTGCAAACTATTTTTGCTAAAAAGAGCACGTTTTTTTTTACCTCAAGGTAATCAAGCGATACGCCGAATGCCGATGCCCGATAGTACAGTAAATATAATAGCCATATTATTTCAACGATAAAATATAGTCTTTCCTGATAACAAAATAATAACATCTGTTTCTGAAACGCAAAGAGGTTATATATTAAAAAAAAATTTATAATTCAAATTCACAATAATTCACAACATAATATAATAAAACTTTATAGAGGTACCTAAAATCACGAATATAGACTACAGTAGACACCATAGACATATTAAAATATCATATAATAATATAATAATCGGTAGACAGTAGACCTTAGAGTAAGAATACACTATACCAAGCCCGTATACGGGGGGGAGAGAGTTCAAAACCCCCCAGATATGTTTAAAGGAATTATTTTTTATCATTAAAATAATAATAAAATAATGTATTTTTAATTCATGTACCTATTATGAATATTTTAACCCCACCTTGAAAATTAATTCTGAATACGTGCTTCAGTGCTTGCACTGGTTGCACTATACATCTCATTGAGTAATACTCTATGATTGTTACATCTGACATTTAGTATTAGTATAGGTTAATAATATAATAAATTGTCCTATTAACTGAATTAACTCTCGTCAGTTGTCTCTTTGTATTTAATAACATTTATTTTACTAACACTATTCCAATTATTAGAATCATTAGATCACGAATTGAGATATACAACTTGAAAATCAAAAGTTAAAATATAATTAAATTAAATATGAAAATATTACGCTTTTTAATTATTACTTATTAGTATTTAACTAAATCTCCAGCTATTAATAGCAGTATTTTTTGTACTCTAATTTCAAATGAAAGGTCTGAACTTATTTAACTTTTCTATGATCAAGAGTAATACAAGAAAAAAATCCAAAAGTACAAATCATTCTTGGTCTACTTATATTAGGAGTTTTTAAATACTCATAATCAAAAATGATTACCTAATCTGTTTAATATTAACGATTTTTATTATTTTGATATGGTTCAAAAAAATATTAGTTGTAGACATTTGAAACATTCCAGTACCTATTCCACTGTTACTTAAATTATTATTATTTAAATTTAAAACAAGATTCCTCATGTTGTACTTAATAAGCAATTTAAAATGGTCCAAAAACATAATTTTAGATTCTGAACGGAGTGATGAATGTATTGATTTTACAATGATGTGTGTTTTTTTTTTTATTTTTTTATTTTTTTTTTTTTTTTTTTTGTGTCTGTCGACAACATTTGGGGCAGTAAAAATGCTTCGATTTTCAACTTCTGCCCCTCTTTGAAAAGGAAATCGGATCTAGTTGGTACTTTGGGGGGTCAAAAGTTAAAAATTTTCAATATTTTTTAAATGAGTCGGGAAAAACCTTAAAAAAATGACGGAAAAAACGGGATTTTTTACGCACAACCAGTTTTCGTCAAAATCAAATTTTTATTTTCCTATAACTCAAAAACTACTTGATGTAAATACTTGAAATTTTCACAAAATGTTTATATTAGCGTTCTCAATACACAGTTCAATTTTTAAAGAATTTTGACTTTTTTTAAGCTATTTATAGGCAATTGAAATTTTTAATTTTTTTTAGTATTTTTTTTTTAAATAACGATAAAAAATTTTTGGCCGGCCAAAAAATCTTGAAAATTTAATACAAGATTTCTTATAAGTTGCTCTTAAAGTGATAAAAAAAAATCCGAAATCGTTAGTCACAATTTTTTTTTATAAGTGCTTAAAGTTCGAATTTATACGAAATATGTCAAAATTGCGAAAATTGGCAAGTAATTTTGTGGTTGAAAAATCGTAAAATTTTTTTCTTTTATAACTAAGTTTTGAAAATTTGGTACAAGGTTCTCCATACATTTTTCTTCAATTATCTGTAAAAAAAACTCTACCGGATTAAGACAAAAATTTTTTATGAGTGTTTGAAATTTAAATTTTTACAAAACCACATTAAATAACGGTTTAGCCTCAAACGATTTTTGATATTTGTTGTTATTCAAACAGTTTAAGTCGTAAATACTTGAAAATTTTACCAGTTATTTAGATTGCCATTTTCTTTACGTGATTTGATTTTCAAAACATTTTGACTTTTTTTGAGCTATTTATAGACAATTGAAATTTTCAATTTTTTTTTATTTTTTTTTTATAAATGTTGATAAAAAAAATTTAGCTGGGACAAATTACTTGAAAATTTAATTGAGGGGTCTACATAACTTGTTCTAACTCTCATTCAAAAATTATAAAAATACATAGGCACAATTTTTTTTTATTAGCATTTGAAGTTCTAATATTGACAAAAATTCGTCAAAATCATGAATATTTTTCACTATTTGGTAATTAAAAATTTATAAATATTTTACTATCAAAAGCTAAGAATAGAAAATTTAATACTATGCTGTCCATAAGTTACCTTAGAATAATTATAAAAAAGTTTGAGGATTATTCAATCTAAACAATTTTACGAGTGTTTAAAGTTTTAATTTTAATTTGAAATCAAAAATACACGTGTAAAATAACGTTTTACTACTAAATAATTTTCAATTTTTGTTATTTTTAAAAAATTACTAAACGTAAGATCTTGAAACTTTTACTTAAATGTTTGAATTATTTTCAAAGTAGAATATATTACAATATTTAAGTATAATATATCCTAGACTGACAAATCATCTCCGTTCAGAATCGTTTTTCGTATACAATGATACCTATCATTGCATTCAAATTTAACCTACCCTAGTCCGAAGTCCACCCTACCCCCTAATGTACAGCAGAGCGATACTCACTTACCCGCTTTTTTTTTTTTTTTTTTATAATTATTGTTTGAAGTTCAAATGATTACATTTTTCTTTGGTTTTAATTTCATCTATTATATCATCGCCTTGGAATTTCCCAAACCTTTAAATATAATAATTTTAAATAAATATTTTTAATTAGGTAATTCGCACTATATTTTGTGACATAATTTGTCATCTATAAGTGATAAATGACTATCAGACTATGTGAGTATAATATGAAAATATGAAATATTTACCAATAAGATAATTATTAGTATTCAACAATCCTAATATTATCAGTGCTTTTATAAAAACAACTTAGTTGTTATAAATCCTACAATTAATACATTTAAGTACGAGTACGACACAATATTGATGATTGTATAATATTAATTATTATTTACAAAATTGCACCCACGGAAATGTAACACAATTAATTATACATGTGTAATTAAATAATATATACCTATTATTTGCTTGATATATTATAGGTTATAAGTATATTGTATAATTTGGTTAATGGATCATCTTTTTCATTTGATCAATTACTGTAAATTGTAATAATTATGATATCTTAGAAAACCATGTTTAATTTGTTATTTAATAAGATAATATAGTAGATATACCGTCTACGCTTTACAATATAGATAATATAATATATACTTAAATACCTATACTTTAACATAATATTATAATCAACGGTTTATTCCTGGAAACGTCGTACACGACGGGTACAATATCACAGTGTTTAGGTATACTATTGTAGATATTATCTCTCTGGCCACCAGAAACAACAGAAACAGTTATAGTTGCGTTTACTCATTTACATTGTTTAAAAGAATTGAAGGAATCGCACATTATATAAAAGAGATACCCCATAATATCTTTAGTTCAATGACGTTAAACCCGCATTTTTGTACAGCTTTTGTTTGTCATAAGCAAAACTTTCGTTCGCCATCCCAAGAATACCAAACTTATTAACTGAATTCAAACTATTACTAAGGATAAGAAATTCAAAATTTCGGATTAAGACGAAAAATACTCACTTTTATAGTTGTCTATTAAACTATTAAAATCTATACTTACATAGTTACATAATGTTATGTTATAATGATACAATTTAAAGGCAAGTATACACACGTACGCACTCGAGCCGTGCAAATGCTTTATTGACTTAACACGTCACATATTTTTAAATGCACCGATTTCTATGTACCTATACTATTCTTGTAGTATAATATTCATAACAATACTAACAAGTAATCCAACTGCTATTATCCATGACAATAATGTTTCTAAAAAATAAAGAGTAATAGTATTCGATTTTTGTTAAGCTTAAACGAATTTGAGTTCAATACTCTTTTATTAGGTACCTATACATATATTACGTACATGTATATAGCTCTTGCCTAATGTAAATAACTTTTAAAATAATATGTAGATTAAATAATAATAATACAAGTGTAATACCTAGTAAGTACTAGGTAAAGAAATTAAGAAAATCTACTCGGTACTCACATCAAAATAATATTTAAGTTAATATTATACAGTGAAACCTTTGAATAGTGGACACTCTCGGTCATCGAAAATCAGAGGAGGTAAATTGTTGAAATTTATAAAAGATAAATGGGTTAAAGGAAAAAATATACACATTCATATAGATTTAATATTTTAATTATAGTGTTTTAACAATATTGACGAATTAATTAAATTAAATATAAACGAATAATACTGTTAATATTTAAAATATAATATATAATATCAATAATACAACACCCAATTTCCATTAAAAAAAATTAAAATATAAAATAATATCTGGGCATGTGTCGAGTAGACCATTGTAATGGATATGTTCAATTTAAATTTATTGTTATATTATATAATTTTTATGAAATTTTGGAAAATGAACAACTTATAAAGAATCTTGTATTCTATTAACAAGCATCCAAAAAATGTTTGAAGATAAAAGATAGAAAATCCCAAATTTCTATAAAAAATATTTAGAAAATTATTTCATGTGTTGGAAATGCGAACATAATAATATTTTGTGAACATTTCAAATAGGTATATACGGTTATTTGTGTTTAAGTATATAATACTAAAAAAAGAAAATCAATATTGTCGAACATTGATTTTGCGTAAAAATTTCCAGAGTTTTCTATTCGGAGAATTTTACATCGAAATGTAATGAAAATGTCCCCGTACCCAAGAAATCATCCGCTATTGGGAGGTGTCCTTTAGGGGAGGTTTCGCTGTTATAAATAACTATAATATACAAATATTAATATTAAGTAGGGCTCGGAAGTTGATGCATTTTGCATTTTTTTTTGGAACTTTTTAGATGATGCTCTCCTGGCCAAAAATCTGTTTCATAAGCATGTGAATCTAAATAGCTAATTTTTATTTTGCATTTTTTGGTGTTTATTACATTTTAAGTCATTTGTTGAGATTTTTAGGTCATTTTCCCACATTTTTAGTTATTTTTTCTGATTTCACACTAGTTCATTTCTTATCGTTTCTTGTCGATCATTATACCGATAAATTAAACCACAGACTAAGATTAGTACCTATCTAATTTTATCTCGACGATTACATTAATTGTCGTTGTCGTATTGTATACATTTATAAAACAAATATTTTTAATTTTTTTATTTTCCTATTTTAAGGACATATTTGTCATTTTTATGTCATATTTTGAATTTTATAGTAAAATAGAGTAAAATATTTTAAAAAAACGTATTTTTATTAATATAAAACTAATATTTGTAATTTCTTTGGTCATATTTTTAGGTCATTTTTATGGTCATTTTATATTGTTTTTAAGGTCATCAACTTCCGAGCCCTATTCATTACATATTCTTCTGTGTTTATTTAAATTTTTTTATAGATCATATTATTGTTTACTTCATGCAATAATAATAAATTTACGTTTTTTCCAGGGCTTTAAATCGATTTTAAATATCGATGAGAATCGTTAAAAATCGAATAAAAACGAATATTCTTTTAAGTATAGATAAATAATATATATTAACGATTTTTCATTATTTCGTTAATTAAGTAACATAATTTAAGTATTATATATCCTTGAAAATATAAAAATAAAAAACAAAATTTTATCGTTTAATCAGATATTTTATTACATTTTTTTACATAAAAAAAGTTGGGTGCTCAAAGTGGCACAAAATTAGAACAGAAAAAAAATGAAAGTGGCTTTTAAATTGAAAAAAAAACAATGAATATGTTGTAGCCAAAAAAATTTGTGTAGAAAAAAAATTGCCAAGTGGCTTTTACAAAGATACCCAAAGTGGCTAATTACAAAAATAAAAATAAACTTTATAAATCTGTAGAAAACAAACTTGCAAAACATAGCAATAAAACAATAAAAAAACATCGGACAAGACGACACAATAAACGAAGAATGGGGGGGGGGGGGAGGATACGAGATGGCGTTTTCGATGCGAAAAATTGTGAGTTAATGGCCACTGGTCGCCTCTGCAACATACTCACGACCGGACCTGCGAGCAAACGACGAGTGTCATGGGTTCGTTAACTTGGGTGCGTGATGCGCCAACCATTACGGATGGTAAGGCTTGGCTGGCTCGGTTTAACGGAAGTGATAGTTGACGGAGATTTTGGAGCTAGTGCGCGATGTTATGCGCTACGACATCGGATATGACGATCTTGGCGACAAGCGGCGGTGACCGGAACACGGGAAGAGCTTATAAGTCGGAGCTACGGAACCGGCGGCGGGAATCGGCCGGCAGTATTGCCGCATAGGACGAAATAGAAAGTAGGCGGACTGCGTCACAACGCGCGCCGCAGTTCCTGATACTCTCTGCGAATCCTCCTGCAGGCAACTCGTCGGCCGCTTCCGGTAGCCGCCGTTGGAGTCACACGCGCCGCCGAACCCTAGAACGTCGAGATTCCACGGGTCCGGCGTCGCTGACTTCCGCGTTCCCAAATCCTTTATAAACTCACCCCGCGAATTAATAGTCACCACCGCCGTCGTTACTAGTCGTCATCATCACCGTCGTTTTCGGTACCGTGGGGGCGGAATCGTTGCCCTCGTCGGTAACACTAGCCACCGCGTCTCCGTCGTCCCTCATTCCGCGCGACCTCAACAACCGGGCGCCCGCACAACCGCCAGAGGGTCGAGCGCATCACGGCGACCGCGAGCTCACGACGACCACAAACCCGTCGTGTTGCTGCAGGTGATCGCAAGAACGTGCTCGGGCGACATACCGCCGGACACCGTCCGTGCACTTTCTCGTATCCTCCCCCCTCATCCTTCGTCGACGTCGTCCTGTGTCCGATGCCCTCGGCCGAGCGTGGGCCAGCTTAACGTCTGATGCAACACGCACCCGTCACAACGCGTTTCACCCTTCGCCACGCCGATTTAAGACGAGTGAACCGGGGAGCGCCTCGCTTCGGGAGTGATGGGGGTTCATCCAGATCCAGCACGCCGACAATCTGACCGAAATGATCTCTTTTTACGACTCCATTAAAAACCAATTGCAAGATGTTGCGACATTCCATCACGATCATCTTTGCGGGCACCACCGTGGGCACTACCGCGGGAACCACCACGGGAACCACCGCGAGAACCACCACGGGAACCACCGCGGGAACCACCACAGGAACGACCGCTGGTTGTTCATCGCGAGTCATGTTATTTTTGACAAACTCATCCGCCTGGTTCATGGCTCGTTCGATTGCTTTCACCTGGTCCAGTGTTGACTTCAACAACGTGGATAAGTTGTACGAGAACGATTTACCGTTGTATCGCGATTTCATGTTGATGTTCGGAAAAATATGACGTTGGTGTACACGCTTCGTGGGGTTTTAGATAATAAACAAACTTATTAGAATATCGTCGGTCACACCGCTGTGCTAGACGATATCGAAAATCACCATGACGACCAGTTGTTTATTACAAGCCAACGAGTATCTACGTTCTCCAATATTCTTATCGCGGACCACATTAGGATTTCGCGGGCTTGTTTATTTTTCCAAACATTACTATTTATCGATATAATAATAATTTATTATAGTAATTTGGTATAGTATATAAGTTTTTTTACAAATCTCGAAATAGTTAATAATGGTACTCATTTTAATTTTAATTATATTTTATGCTAATGTGAATTACTAGCTTACATTTTTATATTACTAAAAAACATAATTAAATATCAAACTGTGTGTTATAATCATATTCGTGAGATGAGTACCAATGCCATCAGAGGCTCTAGGTTTTGAAAATGTCACGGGGGGCTCACTATTTTATAAACACATATACAGTTTTACCTAAATAATTACTAAACATTACTTATAGTCGTTGAACAATTAAATTACTAAAATATATAGTTATTTGTTGTTTTGTATGTTATAACATTTTAATAATATTAGCAATTTCAATTTACAATTTTATTTTCAATTTTACAATTGGTAAATAGTAATAAACATATTATTATGTGACCATGGATTTTGCATGTGTTTTGAAAGATATAGGTAACTAAAGACGGATGTATAACAGCAGTAAGCGATCTTTGGTAGATCCTCTATATTCTATAAGGTATGTACTATGTACTGCTGGTACAAGGTAATTACCAATTATCACCAATATAAAAATGATTATATTTTACATTTTCTGAATAATATAATGAATATTAATAATTCCAATATTAAAAAAAGCGGGTAAGTGGGTATCGCTCTGCTGTATATTAGGGGGTGGGGTGGACCTCAGACTATGGTAGGTTCTGAACGATTCTGAACGAAGATGATTTGTCAGTTTAGGATATATTATATTTAAATATTGTCATATATTCTATTTTGAAACAAATATAGTATAGTTACTATATGTTACTATAGTTACTTTATAGTATCTGTTTATTAATAAAAAAAGTATTTGGCAACATATACGCATAATGGGAGTATGAAATTTAATTTAAATTTTGACATAATTCGTATAAATTCGAACTTTAAGCACTTATAAAAAAAAATTGTGACTAACGATTGAGTTACAGCAAAATCAAAAAATCGCTTTTGTCAAAAAGTGGTTTTTCGTGAAATTGCCGTTTTTCTGTCACTTTTTTTTTGTTTTTCTCGATTTTTTTGAAAACTATTAGAAAATTTTACTTTTGACCCCCCAAAGTACCAACTAGATGAATTTTCCTATTCAAAGAGGGGCTGAAGTCAAAAATCGGAGCATTATTACTGCTCCAAATGTTGTCGTCAGAAACAAAAAAAAAAAACACACACATCATCGTAAAAACAATATCTACATTTTTTACTCCGTTCAGAATCTAATATAATATGAAAATTTAAGATAAAATATACAATATACCTATTGGTATATAATTATACTGCAATATGTTATTAGTTATTATTAAATAAAGGTATTTTTGTAGGTATTACTGCCATTGATTGTACCTATATTATAAAGGAATTAGGAGTGTTATCATTTTTCGTTTAGTTAAAAAAATATAATTAAATTATTTGAAATAATAAACTTTTTCTAATTTCGTTCAAACATTGCTTATTGCAATAAAGCCATAAAGGTATCATATTATAGACTTGTGGAACATAAGCTTTTACTTAAATAAGTTTATAATACACGTATAGTAAACTATATAATATAAAATTATACTTTTATATTTTTGAACTTCAATAGTTCTTAGGTAATTCCATATCGGTTTACCCACGAGCCATGATAAAAATACTTGAAGTGAAATATTATTTTAAACGTGCATTTATCTACTTAAGTATAAAGTAAATCTTTTAAAAATAATAATCGTTACAATTAAAAAAGATTAAGTGCATAAAATCGCTAATATATCCATTAAAAAGCTTGCCTTTTATTCGTAAGCATTATTTAAAATCAAATACTTTAAAGAGTTTAGAGTATGGATAAAATTAGAAAGCGCTGTAATATCTATAATAATATATTTAAATGGTTTTTACAGTAGAAAAAAAATATTATCATTAACAATATTTAATATTATTTTTGTTTTTTCATTAGCTTTTGACAAGTAATTATATATTATAATAGCTCAACAATTTAACTTATTTTAATTTTGATTTAAAAAAAATTGTCACATGCAATTTTTTATATTTTATTTTAAATGAGTTTTTTTTATCAAAACATTTAAAACGTATGTTGCTATATAATATATTTTATTATTACCTATTGTTCATATTTTGTTTCAAATACTTGATAGTTGATACTCACTAAAAAGATAATAATATTATATAGGACCTAACCATAATATTATGGATCAAGAAATAAATTAAATTATAATCTTAACTAAGCTTTATATATTTGAAAAACGTAGGTTATTAATGTTCGGGTATTATTATGCAATTAAATTAAACTTAATTAGCGTCTTTTCTTTGTACTATATATATTATTTACGTTTTGTAGAACTATATAAATTCAAAAATTTAGATAATAACGTTAATAATTAATACGTATAACAAATTAACATCAATAACATCGTATATTCGTATATCTTAGATCATATTATTTAAATTATCGTGTATCAATGAGTTATAAAATTTGAATAAGTTTAATTATACTTTATACCGTTACCATATATTTTTAGATTATTTTCAGTCACATAAAAGTAATAGTGTATTTTTTTCAGTGGGATAATTTTGGTGATAGGTGAGTTATATTGTTTAAAAATTGATTAAATCAGTTAATCATATTATGATAGGTACACAATATAATAGTATTATATAATAGCCAGTTTAAACTTCTAGACCTACTTAATTTAACAATAACATAAAATTACAAGCAGAGGTGTATTCATATAAATAAATAATGACGGGGAAGCACAAAAAACTAAATAATTATAAGCATTTGATAAAATAAATATAGTATAGATAGGGCCAACGTCTCTCCCCAACGATTACTAATGTAGTAGTGTACTTTTTACCTAACTATATCCCTAGTGACTAGTGAGTATCCAGAGTATCTATTATTCTATTATATTTATAGTCAGTATCGTAATATTATAGTTGTAACATAATATATAGATTATAGACCAACTTACTAGACTTATACTAAACCAAGTTGAATCATGCTTTGACTCCTCAATATTAAATTATATTATTAGTGTTGTACAAATTTTTGGATAAGAGTAGGTATTTCTTTATTCACTTTTTTCCTTTTATTGATATTAAAGGAACTTATACTTATATTTTATAGTGGTAATTCAATATAATTATTATTTATTAGATGGCTAGTGGGCATATTATAATTTTTAGGTATGGGTCATGATTGAATATGGTGAACAAATAATATTTAAAAATTAATTAAAAATATGAAAAAACCAAAATAATTGAATTCTTTAATTAATTCTAAAAGATATTTGCAGGTATACTTTGTAGTTAAGTAATTTATATACGTATATATAATATTATTATAATATTATGCCATATATTTTGCACAATAACATGTCTAATAATTAAATCATTTCAATTTAAAACAATTATTCTTATCAACATCGATTGGGTTTCCATTATAATTATATAAATTTTTTATTTTAATTAATATATAGTCCAATGTAAGAACTAATTTGTTTTCTCATTTGTGCTAAGTATTTTGTTTATTTCAGTAAATAGTCCATAGGTAATTTACCATTAAAATTGATTATCAATTAACATTAACTATTATATAGAAATGAATACTGTGCATAAACTATGTTGTGTATTATTACTATTATTACATGTTTATAATCAATAAAAAAAAAAAATCAACCTATATTCACTCATCATAAAATAATATTATTATACCACAAAATAAACGAAATTTATTTCATATCATTTCATTTATTCTGTGATTATACACTTAAAAATTTTCTCTTAGATAAACAACAACAAAAAAAAAACCCAAAGAAAACCGAAATTGGGAGAATAAAAATACGCCAATAATAATAAAATATTATATTTTTTTTTTATCGTAATAATATGTAGGTAGCCAGGTAGGTATAATAAATAATAATTAATAAATTGTTTTGTTCAATAATATGCATTTTCACTAATTTTTTTTCACGCAGATAGACTATGAGACTATCTATTCTATAAAATAAAAGGTGATCGTCGACAATTTAAACATGGGTAATGATTAACACGATGCTATAACATGATATTTCACCATAGCACATATAAGCGTTTTCGTGTTTATCGGAATTCAGTAAAATCAATCATTTTTAATTTCGTTATTGTCCAGCGGAATTATTTTGACAGTACTCGTAATATTATGCAGTTACCATTGCGAATCCAGACCCGCCCGTATGCACATACATCGAGACATAACTATATTATATGTATTACAGCCTACCTACAGGGTGGTATTGTGATTCCGTAAAGAGACGCTGCGGCCCTCCGCCGCAAAGCACAACTAACCCACCCTTCGCAGAAGCCACGAGCTCGTGTCGAACGCGATTTTGTAGGTACACGGAATATCATAATAAATATTATCATTTGATCGCCGATAACAATTATCGCGAATGAATCGATCTCGCGAACGGGACCGGTTCGTGAAAATCCATCTGGCCAGACGTACACGTGTTGATGACAACAAAAGGGCCGCCGGCACGTGTGCCATCCAAGAGGCCGTCGAAGGCGGCGGGAAATTCGCAGACATTATACCGAAGTTTTCCAGAAGTGCTCTATTTGTGTTCGCGTTTTCGGGCACGTGCCGGAAGGAATACGTAGCGGCTGCCTCAGCCAGGCCAGACAGCGTTTCGTGGAATTTCCGTCGTGACACACGGCTTTCCGGGCACTGTGGTCTATGCGATAATGACGATAATGACGATTACACGAACTACAGGAAAATAATTATAACGTTATTACGTCCGATCGACGAACTATTTCTATTTCTCGAAAACGTGTAACTGTGGTTTATATTAGTGCCTCTTTTTTTTTTTTTTTTTTTTTTTTTTTTTTATTAAATCAATAAATTATAGTCGCGACAAAAAAAGAAAAAATACCACCTAATCATCATTACAATACTTATAGTACCCACCGCATGACGTGAACAATGCACATATATAAATATTATACACATCTGTAGCTCATAAACGTGTACTATTTTATTTCAAAATAATAATAATAACACAAATTTTACAACGTTAAACATTAACAGTTAAATTCTAAAAATAAATTATATAAAAGAGTGTAATAACAATATAAAACTTTTTCAAAAATATATTGTATAAGAATAAACATTTAAATGGATGACTTTTTTTGTTAAAATAATTAATACTGGTCTTCCTAAAATATTACATTGACATTAAAAAAAAAATATATTATGTATTTAGATAATATTGTTAATCAAAAACTTAAAAAAAAACCAATGATTAGGTATGTTAAGAACAAGCTCCGAAATGTTTAACCCTAGTTCCTTTATAGACAGTGTATGTGTATTCATTATAATCAATTCCGCAATGACCGAGAAAATTGACATTACAAAATTCGATGACATAATTTAAAAAAATGAATTGTGCAAGAATTATATTTTAGTATTGATGTATTAAGACAGTTTTACTTAAATTGCATGATGTATAGTTTTCATAATCCTATAGGCTATAATTATTTTAGAAAGGGCGATTGTTTTGTCATTTCGGATATTACATGGCCAGTTAAGACTTAGTTAATTTTGATCATTTCAATTTACAAAAAAAGTTAACTATATTGACGGTTCCTTGAAATCTTACGTGTTTTATCATTAAGTTTTGGTGGAGGTGGTCCCCTAGCAGCAATATGGCGATTGTAAAGACTAAAAAAAATAAAATATTATTACTATACTTTATAAGGCGTACCTAAATAATGAGTTATTTATTTAATTTTAGAACTAAACAATATGTATAATGAATAAACTTTTAATTAATTCCTGGAAAACCTAAAAAGAAATAACCAAGACTACCCCGATTAGAATAAAATAATTAATTATTTAATAATTATTGAATGGTGTTACGGCCAACCTCCAAATTATATTTTAAGTTTTGTATGTGCATTTTATTATGCATACCCATAATATTATCAATTAATTTTATTATTAATTTAATGTTTTAATGTAATTTTGTTTTTTTAAGTCTTGGTTATTTTTTCATTGGTTTATTCCTATAGGGCCATAGATGTATTTTTGAAATACTCACTATCTGTATGTTTCCGATCTAATATAATCAATTACATGAGATACTCCAACTTGAAGTTGGTCAGCAATTGGAGCAACCCAAGGATTAAATTCCATTCTTAATACAGATTTATTTCCAAATAGATCTAAATTTCCCAATTCTGGTGGCAAAACTGTAAGTCGATTAGCTTGAATATGTAACTCCCGTAATCTGGGTAAATAGCCAATTTCTTTTGGTATATCAATTAAATCATTTTCTCGTAAAACTAGCTGTTAAAAAAAATATTAAATTATTGAAATATTTTAAAAATATATAAATATGATATTTTTATAATTACAAACATTTATATTGAAAATTAATTCTTAAAGAATTTTAAGAACGCTAATAACCAGTGGCGTATCTACGATTTTGGCGCCCCTTTTTTTCTCAGTTTCCTTTCACATTGCCACAAAAAACTTTTAAGCCCCTATCTAATTAGAAAATTTACTTTTTCTCTTTATTACAAGTGATACCCCAAAATGTATATTTTTAGAGAACACTTTTATTTTACTATTACCATTCTATTCATTCCTAATAAGAAAGCTGAAAAGGTCAACCTTTATAATTAATAACATAAATTATAATTTCAGATCTTACTATTTTTAACATAATATATAATAACCACAATATAATGAAGAATTTATGATACAGGTTATTGCTTATCAGTTATTCAGTTATAACTTATATATTTTCTCAATAAATCCAATAAAATAAAAATATATATCCGTCATTTTCCAACAGATGTTCCCAAAAATGAAGTTGGAAAAGCTAACCGAAGAAAATGTATTGTATGCTCTAAAAAAAATAAAAGAAAAAACACATTATATATGTGTGTTTTATGTGATGTTGGATTATGTGTAATACCTTATTTTGGTATTTACCATACAAAAACCCATTACAAAGCTACTCAATTATTATATTAAATTTGTTATTAAAAAAAAATAATTTACCGTTGGTTTTATACTATTAGTAATTTATTATTTATGAGTGTGTATAATATAATTTTTTATGGTTAATATTGTTTATTATAACTTTTGTATGAAAAATTTGTAATTTTTTTTTTTAAATACTTTAACTGTTAAGAAAAATCTAATGTTTCATTGATTTTGTGCTTTAATTTATTTAGCGGAGTACATTTTGAGAAACCCTGGCTAAGAGTTATACAATTAGCAATAACTTAGTAAATTTTGTTCCAATTTTTTTTTTTTTTAATTTTTTCAGATTCAGCGCCCCGGGGCAATTGCCCTCTATCGCCCCCCCTAGATACGCCACTGCTAATAACAATGAAAATGTGTTAAAAACATGTTAAATCAAATGTAATACTTAATAGAGTATTAAACTTACAATCTGAAGATTTTTTAACAGTCCAATTTCAGGTGGTATAGTCTCAAAATCATTATCACCCAAGTATAAAGCACGTAAAGTTTCTAAAATTGTTAAGAAATATACTTAAAAAAATAATTTATAATTTAAGAATTGGTATCATTTTATTAAAATATAATTACCCAACATAAAGAAATTTCCTGGCAAACTGGATTCATTTAAATTATTATATGTTAAATCCAATACTTCAAGAACTGCAAATGCTCCAAATCCTCGTGGTAACGAATCCAAACGATTCATTCTAGAAAAACAGTAGTTAATAGATCTATTATATAATGCTTTAATTTTAAGTTTTATTTGTTAACAAATTAATCAAACTTACCCAACATTTAAAATACGCAATTTTGGCATTGATGAAAGAGAAACTGGTAATTCTTCAATATGATTGTTAAATAAATTTAACATTTCCAATTGGGTTAAATTTGCAATTCCAGGAGGTACTTCTACAAATTAATACTCAAAAATTTAAAATTATATTTTATATTGACATTTTACAACAATAATTTTCATAAATTATATTTTTCGGTATATTGAACGCGAACAGTCAATGCTAATATTTTACTAACCTAAGTCTAATATTAAACTATAAAATAAAATGTTTGTACAGTGTTTATTTATAGCGATAGTGATATAAATTTAACAGACTTTAAAGGCTGTCAAATGTAAATGCAGTAAAGTTTTAGTCAGCAGTTTCAATTATTTAATTTAAATAAAGCAATTAATACGTACTTTGTATTTTATTGTGACTCAATGTGATACGAGTAATATTATGCATATCAACTGAAATTAAAATAATAATAATATTGTAAAAAACAACAAATAACAAAAATAATTTATTTTTAGACTGTTTTAACATGAATTTAAAATTATTTATATGAGTAGCAGATTTCCTTTTATAAATAAAACCTATTCTTATAACAGCAATTTTATTCCCATAGCTACCTACTTGAAAAGTTTTTTTTTTATATTTTAATATTAAGTACTGTTTATTATTATAGTTTATCATTATACTTGCACTGAGCCATAACAAGCCCAGATGGAAGAGGTGTCAAACAGTATATCTCAAGTGACATTTATTCAATATTTATAATTATATAAAATTAAGGGTCGTTCTTATAATACCTGGTTAAGCATTAACAAACACTTAATCTGCCGATAATAAAATCTGTTATCAGCCGGTTAGTATTAACTGACACTTAAACAGACATAGTAAGAATGGACAATGGTCATAGATATTATTGATATTTTTATAAAGAAAATAATCTGAGTAATATTTTTATTTTATTTTTTATAATCTGATAAAATATGAATACCTATTCACAAATCACAATATTCACAATTTGCATGATAAATATTTCTTATTTTTTTATTATATTAACAATAACTCTTGGAAGAGCTAATGAGATAGATATATATTATACAGAATATTTTGTACTTATTCAAATATGCTGTACAAGTAAATATTTGTAACAGTTTAAAGTGTTTAAACATAAAACATTAAAGAATAGTTAGTAACTTTTTAGGTTTTTTCTTAATTTCTTATTTATTATATTATAATTAAATTAAAAATATGTTTAAATGTTAATTTAAAACTTTAATATTTAGCAATTCTAATATTCTATAATTATGATGTTCTAGTCATCTCAATAGTTTGGCTATAATAGGCACGTATTATTTAACATTTAACAATTCAACAATTTGAAATTCATAAGCAATATGAATGAATAATAAAAAAAATATAGTTTATTTCTAAATGCAATTAAGATAAATTATCAAATAATAATAAAAACAATTAAATTTTTGAAAAAATTTAATTATTCAAGTTTTGAGGTTGAACTAGTCCCCCCTTATCACTGAATTCTATAGAGTTTGGAAAACAATAAAATTATGAAAAACAATATTTTATCCATCTAACATATTAATATATAATATATTATTTTTGATACATCAAATTTATTATAAATGGGAATAAAAACCTAGTAGTACACCTAAAAGTTAAATAAAATGTACTATAATAGGTAGGGCACTTTGTAATGAATGATAGTGATGTCCTTATAAGGTGCTTGTAAATAAGAAACAAGTTTCCATAAAAGGAAATGTTTAAATTTAGTACACTTACTGAGTCCTGGCATCTCCTCGAAGGAGACTACCCCTTTATCCGCTAAATCCAGCTCTGGATTTTGATTTTCCAGTGCTTCTTCGATAACTTTCTTCGCTTTCGACATTTTTGGGGTTGTTGGTAAACAAGAAACTGGTCCATTTTCCATGATTGGCGGGGAGTGGTACTTACGTAAAAATGAAATAATAATACTGATAATATTATCAAAAGATATTTTCAGTGTGACCATCTTACATATTTGGTTTAAATAATAAAAATATTATAGCACTATAATATGAACTTCGTCATAAATTTATTATTTTTATGTATTTGAATGTATTAAAATTGCATACTTAAAGTGCCGTAAATCATAACATCCTAATGACATAATAATATATTAGATTTATGTATTGTTGGTTACTAGATACTACTCTTAGATAAGTATCCTAATAAAGTACCTATTAAAGTTTCCAATCGTTATTATTTACTATTTTTTTTCAAAACAAATTGACTGGAAAACTATAATAATACAATTGCATTTTATTTTTTAAAAATCATTTATAAGTCAGTATTCTGTTAATGAGATTGTTTTAATGATTATTTATAATTTACAGTAAATAGGTATTATGCAATAGTTACCTATATATATGTTAACTAAAATAAAAACTAGTTCAAGTAAGTATATAAACAAAGAATTTTATAATTAGTAATTAAATTTATTCATAAAAAAAACGTAAAGGTCTGCATTTTACTCCATATATCTATATATATATTACCTATGTACTTATTTATGAAATATAAAGGTATAACAAATATTTATGTATCCATGTTAGGTTTAGTATACGTTTAGTTATACCTATAGGCTATATTATATATATATATAAATATAATTATTATTAATTTATATAATTTAGTCTTCAATTACCTATAACGCTATAACTGTATATTAATTAATTTGTAAATTATTAATTAATATAACATGGTATAGAAATTACGGATTAATTATACATAAGTTTGTAGCCAATACTCCAAATATTTCCATAAATTCCACATATATAGGTACCACTATACCAAAAATAGCGTATCAGTACCAGTTTAGGTTTTACGTTAGATATTCGTTTACTGCGCAGTAGTTCCCCAAAAATAAATTTCCAAATTGGTCAGTACATTATAGACAAAAATAAAGTTCAAGGAGGGGTGTACGTGTATATACAGATACCCAAAACACCCCTCTTGGTTGTGCCACTGGTATACCTATTTATATCTACATATATATTATAATCTAATATATGTATGTACAGTGGTAGCCCTGCAAGGCACGGGCGAACCAGGCTGTCGCCCGCGGCGCTTCCAAAATATAGAGGCGCCGGAAGCGCATTTGTAGGTACTCAAAAAATTGTAAAAACTTATAATGTTTCAGTAAAAAAATTTTTTTTAAATAATAACGATGTGTAATAATTACATTTCTCTATAATAATAAATTATTATATATTTAAACTATATTTTTAAGGGCACCTATACAAAAAATTTGCCAAGGGCGCCATAATATCTTGGGTCGGCACTGCAGTGTAAGTACGCTATATGTCTATATAACTATTATAATTATATAGGTATTATTTTTTATGTATATTTACATATATGGTGTATTGTATATATAATAAATTATATATACATATATTTATTTAATATAACACATGAAAAATTAATATAAAAGAATAGATGTGGCATTATATATTGATTACCGGAGACTATATAAGCTCTGCTAAATATAACATTGACCTCCACCTTAATACATTTATGTATAGGTACCAATATGTTTATTATGAATTAATTCACTAATAATCAAATCTAACCTATTGATATAAGCATATATATATGAGTGAAATAATATTAAATACATATAACCAAGAGGGCACAATATAACCTGCAGTAACCCGAAAGTGTTGTCTCCGTCTTATTTCAAACATACAAAATATATACAAAAAAAAAATTTACGTTCCGTATTAGAACCGATTTTTTGCAGTTATTTATATAGTTTAATTATACAATATATATAAGAATAAATTATCCTTTTATCAAAACTAAAGGTAAGAACTAAGAACATCATCAGTTAAGCTTAAGCATTGGATATTTTTGAGATTTTAGTTGTTAAGCAATATCTATATAAGTAGGTATATAACCGTAAATATACTTATATCTATATATCTATCGCTATAGCTTAAAAACTAAAATATCAAAAAAGTTCTGTTAAACACAGATAATGTTTATGTTTTTATACCTTTAAATTTGATAGGTAATATATAATAGTTCAACTATTCTATATTAAAGCTAACAATAGTATAGTATAACTAGTAGTATACCTACCTAATAAAAACACAGAGTTGGTTCTAATGGTTCTACTAAAAGCAAATTTGCCATAGCCCATAGGTAATATTAAGTATGTTCCATGTCGTAAAACGAAAACTGTATAGTTGTGCATATTGTATACACATGCGGGTTAAGTGTTTTCTATTAATTCTATTTTTTTTAATAATATATTAATTCATGCAGTTATCTATAATATCAAAGATTGTAATATGAAGAAACAGAACCTACAGAAACATTTTTTTAATATATACATACCTATACCGGACAATGAACACTCGTCATTTTTGCGTAAAAATATAAGATTTGTAAAATAAATTTATTTAGGACATCTTTTGGATCCACTTTAATAATTCTATGAACACTTATATACATTTTATAACATAATATAGGTATTAAATTGATACATTTTATCTTATATATTTTAATTACTGCTTTAAAGAAAATATAAAATTATTCATATTTTAATACAATTATATATAGCGAATATAAACTATATTCGCCACGAAAATGTATCTATACTTTTAAAAATTTCAGTGAAGGGGGAGGGTTTGTCTTGATTAACCAAAACTGAAAACATTCATAATTTTTACTCAAATCTATACAATTCTACGTGATGACGCAGTGTAAATATATATATATATAATATATTTATACCATAATTTGCTATATCTGTTATAATAGGTAGGTAAACCTAGTACGTAGTATAGGTATACAGGTTTATACCTATACCTCAGTGCCGGCCCGATGGTTTTCGGGGCCCGGTGCAGAATTTTGCGGGGGCCCAACTTAACCTAAGTGATAATCGTATTACATAATTTGTGGGGCCCCGCACAAACGCGGGGCCCGGTGCAGTCGAACCGCTTGCCCCCCCCCCCATAGGGCCGGCACTGCTATACCTAAATAGTATCTTTGTCTTTCGTTTTAAAATGTATAGAAGTTATAAAGTTGTGAACGGCGATGTTTTGTATTTATTAATTTTTATTATTGTGTACTTACCAGATGAAAAAATTAAATATTTCTATAAATAAAATATATATAGAAAATTAAATAGGTACGTGGAATTTCAAATAGGTGTAGCACAATCCTAGAAAAAGATTAAAGAGGTGTATTGTATTCTATAATACCTTCTGATTGGCCGGCATGAAATGTTGTCAACCAATCAGAGACCGCCGCCCAAAGCGCTGCGCACGAACATTGCGCAGTAATTTTACAGTTCGAATAGACCGAGCCCGCGACGAATTCAAGTTAGTTCGTCGCCGAGTGTCGAGTTGGTCTTACCAATTTTAAGGCCCGCGGTTTTTAATTATTCGTAATTAGGTTTTATTTTCATCTCCTTTATTCCATATATATTCTTAATTCTCTAAATTCTAATTTATTATTCAAATTTTCAAATTACAAACATGTCTACATTTAGAAGAGTAAGTTATTCATTTTATTTTATTTTTTATCATTTTTTTTCTGTTAATTAAAAAAAATTCAAATCATTTTACTTAATTATAAATTATTTTTTTTTATTTTTTTGAAAGCTAAAAATAACATTATTAATTTTAGGGATCAATTTTTCAAAACCAAGACGTGCCGGAAATTACTTCTCCTTCCGTGGGTCAAGATAGAAGCAGTAGAGACTACAATAGTTTCTTTTCTTCACCTGAACAAAGCCTAAGTCCAACGAGGAATTCTGGTAAGTACCTACCTGCTTCATTATTTTTAATTTTAATTTTTTTTTTTTTTTTAATTCACATTTTACATTTTTAGGTGATTCGTTGAACTCTTCGGAATATTTTTCTATAAATAAACTTCGTAGTTCAATGGTTGGTCGGCAATCTGTTCCTAATTATTCAACACGACAATATACAGCACAGGTGAGTTGATTACTTTTATATTTTATTTAACATACAATAATATCACATCTATGGCTAACGTAATTTCATTAAACTCTCTGACATTGATTTTAACAATAATCGTTGCTATGTATATTTCTTTTTACGTACATAATTGTTTTTTTTTTTATGTGATTTAATTATTGAATTTTAAATAAATTAATTACGTACTGGTTATTTTTATTAGGAGCAGTTGGCGACTTTAAGACGTAACTCGCTCCATTTGCCATATCTTCCAGATCGAAGTGTGACAAATATGACAGATTTTGGAAATGTTAGTCCATCTGAAGATGTCGGTGACATCGGGCGTAAAAATTTGCGACGACCTAAATTGGATTTATCGTTTGCCTCCTACGGTGGTTATCAGATTCCGCAACAACAATATCGCGTTTCACCTACATTTAGTGATGGTAGCGATCCACTTATTTCGCATCTCATGCTTGCGTCTAGATCTAATACTCCCGATGATTCGGACATATCAAACAGCCCGGAAGCTGTAGCTGATTTAATAGTATGCTTACATATTTTTACTATTTAATATTTTAATTTATAACTAATGCTTATTATTCTCTTTTTAGAATCAAGTTAATATTAATCCTTATGGTTCGTCTCCATTGACCGAACAAGACTTGGCTAATATGCAACGCATATCGAGTGGGAGATTGTCTGCTGGTGAAAATATACATCAAACTCAGAATTTACTAAGTACGTTATTGGCTAACCAAAGTCAATATCCCACCCGATATGGTTCACCGGCTGCTGGTCAGTCTCCGGTCTATGAGAAGAGATCTCCTCCTCCATTTTGGTCACCTACTAGGCCAAAGAATGATAGCAATAATAACCAAGTTGAAAATCGGACTTTTAATCGTAATGTGTATAGTAAGTATTAATTCTTGTATACATTAAGCCTATATTTAAGTAAATACCTATATTATTATTTCATAGGTATAATTAGGTATGTACCTATACTATGAGAAATTGTATTCTACATTTATGTATAAATGAAAGTTTTGCATTAATACGTTGATATACCTATAAATATATATAATTTTTTATTTTATTATTTATTCTAGGTGGCTTACATAAAGATCCAGTATTTACTTGGAGCGGTCAACTTCCTAAAATTGTACATAGTTCTCCAAATTATTCATGCAAAGTATTTTTGGGAGGTGTACCATGGGACATAACTGAAGATGGATTAACTATAGCTTTTAGTCAATTTGGATCTATTAAAATTGAATGGCCTGGCACATCAACCAATATAAACCAACCGAAAGGTTATGTTTATGTAATAATGCAATCTGATCAAATGGTCAAACAATTGTTAGAATCTTGTACCAAAGGGTCAAATGGAAACTATTATTTCAAAATATCGTCTCGAAAAATGAAAGGCAAAGAAGTACAAGTAATTCCATGGCTAATAAATGACAGTAATTGTGTTAAACATCCTTCTCAAAAGTTGGACCCCACTAGGACTGTATTTGTAGGTGCCTTGCATGGTATGATGAATGCTCAAGGATTATTCAGAATTATGGATGATTTGTTTGGAAACGTTTCATTTGCAGGTGGGTATTTATTGAACTAAAATCAATTTTCATTAATTTTTAATACTTTTTTTTTTTTTTTTTTCTTAGGAATTGATACTGACAAGTATAAATATCCTATTGGTTCAGGCAGAGTAACTTTCAGTACTTACCAATCATACACTAAAGCTGTGGCTGCATCATTTGTAGAAGTTAAGACTCCTAAGTTTTGTAAAATAGTAAGTTAATTACAATTTTACTTTTGTTAAGTGTTATTAAATTAATTTTTTTATAGATTCAGGTTGATCCATACTTGGAAGACAGTGCTTGTAGTGTTTGTAATATTCAGCTTGGACCTTATTTCTGTAGAGATCAATTGTGCTATCGTTACTATTGCCGTGGATGTTGGAATTGGAAACATACAAGTACTACATTAAGTACACATCGTCCATTGATGCGCAATTCTAAGCACACTCCAACTAGCATAAGTTCACCACCAAGATTTACATCTCCCAACAACAACAGTTTTTCTTCACCCACGCTTAATCAGTAAGTTTAGAAATTGAAGAATTTAATTTAATTTGTTTACTAATATGTTTATTTGTTATAGGTTTGAAGTGGAACAATGAATATGAAAAATTAACTTTCTATTTTTATTGTTATGTTTTTGAGAAATTTATTATTATGTATTAAGAGTACAATTCAATTTTGTTAAAATTTTTGTTAAATTAGTGTTCTTTATTTTTTTTTTTTTTTAATGATGGGCAATCAAAAAGATTATAGTATTACTGAGGTTTTTACAAACAACAGTATCTTTTTATTTGTCACATTGATATTTACTATTCTTGAATTTTGTATTTAATTACAAAAACTATATGCATGATATCCTTATTTAATTTTGTGAAATATAGTTTATTTATTTTTACTATAATTGATTGAGTTGTTTTCTCTTTACCTTTCATCTAGTTTATAATCGAATGAGCATTTTAGAAGAAATACTGAGTATACTGAATATTTAGCACTAAAAATATTGTAAAGGTATTTTATAGGTGTGCCAACATTGTCTTTAGATTATTTTAAATTTAACTATTTAGTTAGCCTTAAACTTGGAGTAAAATATTAAATTTGATAAGCCAAGGTGCAATAATTTGACTATAAGAACAATAACATATTTTAAGCAATTATAGTGCATATGAATATATTAGTTTTAATACCATATGTTAAATAAAGTTTGAAAACACTTAATTACTGTATGCATAATTTGATTCACGGAGGAGTATTAAAAGAACACTACCTAATATACATTTATGATATAAAGAATTTAAAAATTAATTATATTCTATTGTTAATTAGTTCCAACTGGCAACTAGTCTCATTACTGTTTCCAAACTTATTGAACCTTTTTCATAATGAAAAAGTATCACTTCACCTTTATTACTTGGTCTATATTTATATTTAGTAAAAAAAAAAAAACAAATCAAATAATAATCAAAATTATATCTATTTATTTTGTAATATAAAATATTTAGTAAGTTATATATACTTAAAAATTCAATATTTTTCAAGGTAAGAATAGATATATAAATGTATCCATTTAATTTTTTAAATAATATTACTTAAAACTATCAGAATTTCCAGACATATTTGTTGACAAGTCCATATTAACACTAGAATTATCTGCAGCAGAACTTGAATCTATAACCATTGCACTACTAGTATCACCTACATGAGTACTACTGGTATCTTCTATATTAGTAAGACCGTCGTCGTTTGAAGTATCTTCTAAAAAATCAAGTATATTGATTCCTTCAGTTTTCTTTTTTAACCTTCTGTTCCAGAGTCTTAAATTAGGATTTCTGAATGGTAGTACAACATCATTATCGTCATTCATTTTTAATAATCTATTAGTTTTTGGAAGTTTTTTGCTTAGTTCAAGTTTCAATGACTCAGTTGCCTCATCTGAATAATCGTTAAATAAAGGGGGATCTTCAATGCAAATATCTAAAACACATGTTAACATAGTACTACTAAATGTATCTTCTCGCTTTTGGCCTAAAGCTTTATGAAATGTATCTACAGCATCTCTAAAATTGGTATTGAGTGATTGAACAAATCCAATACACGTTAATGTAGATGTGTTCATAGGAGATATAACTAATGCCTTAAAAACAATTGAAGTTTAAATTAAAATGTGAAAAATCAGCAACTTATTTTTTTTTGTGTGATGTGTCTTACTTGTTTATGATACTCAAGAGCTTTGTCATAATTTTTCATTTTTCGATAAACATGTCCCAAATTATTAAATAGTGATTCCCATTTATTAGCTATTATAGGTTGTTTTATCTGTTTAATTCTTTCAAGTGCTTCAAGAAATTTTGATTCAGCTTCTTTATATCTTAAAATACAATTCATTTATAACTTAAATAATGTAATTTATAATACTAGTTGTACTATTACTTAGTAGTAGGGTGTAAAAAAAAATATTAATTAATGTAAATTTAATAATTAATATTATTTGGTTTAATTAAATGTTACAATAATTCTGAATAATAATAATAATTAATCTTTCAAATTATGTTTAAAATATACCTAATAATTTATGCAGAAACAACCTACCCTTGGCCAGTAAATTTTGTTTAATTAAGTACTATTTAGTGCATTGGACTAGAAGAGAATTATCATTCATTTTTTTTTTTTTTTATCAAATCACTTAATACATTTTATAAATACATGTTATAAAGAAAAAAATATTTGATTATTTTGTCCTAACCTATTATGTTTAATAAATATATTACTTTGTCAATATCTAAAATTTCTACTTCAGTCGTCTTCATTAGATTTTAATAATCAAAGTATATGAGAAATATTTTGTTTTAGTTATCTATCATAATAAAAACTTTAAATTTTCTTTGCTAAACCATTGAAAAAAAAATAAGATATTAAGGAGTTTTAATAGAAATCCAATAGAACAGATGAAAAATAAGTAAGAGGTTAAATTATAAATATTCATTGGTTTGGCTTTTATAAATAGTTACAGCAGAGTGGTGTACTAAGGACAAACAAACACTGATAACTATTAATAAATAATTATTATGGTTTACTATTGATAAATGTGGCAAGGCGTAAACAATGTAAATTTAGAAATAATTTATGATTAATTAAAATTACAGCATATTTAAATACACATTAATACAAATATAAACATTTAACATACCTATGACTTTGAAAAGCAATAACTCCTAATTCATGTAACACAAATGGATCATTTGGAGCAATTTCCAAAGCTTCTTTTAAATACTTTTGAGCCATAATAATGTTATTTGTCAATGAGCACTCTAAACCAATATATAGAAGAGGTAAATGACATCTAAGCATATAAAAAAAATTAATATGTATAATATTGTGTTAAATAAGTATTATGATCAAAATTTAAAAAATATTAACCCTTTCAAAAGTTGTGATGCTTTAAAATAAGCTGCCATTGCCTGATCATGTTCATTTTCAACGGCAAATGAATGACCATAAGCCAACCAAGCTGGTCCAAAAGTGTTATCAAGATTAGTAGCTTTTCCTAAATATCTTCTACTCTGATCACGTTTTCCTATAATTAAATACAATATAAAACCAATTGTTTCATAAATTAATAAACTAATAACTATTAAATACCTATAAGATAATAATAACATCCAACAGCAAACCATGCAATTGCTTGATCAGGTTGAAGATCTACCAATTTATGTGCTAAATAAAATAATTCTAAAAAAAAAACAACCAACATTTAGGATAAATTAATTAAATATTCAACATTTGTATATAATATCCATACCATTTGATTTTTCCAATTCCACTAAACAAGCAATGTGTATAGGTAAACAGTCAGGATGATATGGGTCTTGTTTCAAAATACTTTCTGTAATTTGAAAACAATCTTTGTATGCACAAGCATAGTAATGTCGTTCAGCTTCAGCCTCTTGAATATCCAAATTATCCATTATTAATTCAACAGGTATATCAAATTGTGAAAACGGACCAGTTAATTTTGGTTCTTGATATTTTTTTAACAGTACTTCATACAAAGGTTTTGTAATGCAATCATTTGGATGATTGCTCCATGGTAATGACTGAATTAACATTTGTTCTGAAAGTAATATTGAATAACATGACCATTAGATATTAATGATATTATGTACATTTATATTAGAGGAGAGTTTCAGACGTTTCAGTAGTTCAAAGTTTAATAAATTTAATTGAGCTTTAAATTATTGTATTTATTCAAAAGTTAAACTTAAATGGTAAATTAACTAAACCAAACTAAAATAAAGAGTTCATCATTTAGATGATTCTATGTAAGAAATTTTTTAATCAAGCAAACTAATTTAGTTACAGAAATAGAATTGGATCTATACTTTGTCGCTCTCTTCCATTTCTCGTTTTTCAAGGTTTTAATCTATTCAATATGATTTCTTATAATATTAATAAATAAAAATTTAAAGTAATTTAATTTAAATTTAATAATATAATTATGCTGAAAGCTGGTCAAACATTTACTTCTTACCCAGCTCATCCATCTATAACAGGGGTCGCCAACCTTTTCAAACAAGTGAGCTACATTTGAAATTTTTAGTGCCAGGTGATCGACATCTAGGAGAATTTAGGTCTTTAGGAAGAGATTTGTTTTATGAGCAAAAAAAAAAAAAGGTCTGAAAAAAGGTGCACACTTGCACGTGACAACTAATAAATTGACAGTCGAGTTAAATTGACAATAATTCTGACTATTTATTGTAGCCCAGGCAGGCCCGTCGCTAGAGCATAAGCAGGTTAGGCCATTGCCTAAGGGCGGAAACATTTTCAATGAAACTGGGGCGGCATTTTTTTTATGATGGAAAATTCGTTGTATTAAATTGTTTTAGGGCGGCATTACGTTTGCCGAAGGGCGGAAAATTTCTTGAGACGGGCCTGAGCCCAGGCAATTGTTTTCAAATAAAAAAAAAAATTATGACTATTACCGATTGACCGATAATGGTAAATTCCTAGAATACAATATAGCAATCCACATTATCCGATTATTTATTACGCGATCGACCGACAATGGTAAAATTAATTTTTTTAACGATCGACCTATAGTCCTAGAAAGATCGACCAGTCGATCGCGATCGACTGGTTGGCGACCCCTGATCTATAAGCATACCTATGCTTATTGGATATGCTTCCAAACCTGCAGCTATGATGTATTGTTTTAATTATTATTTTGTTTGTTTGTAAAATAAATATATTATTATTACTGTTGTTATTTTAATTTTCAAAATAATTTGTAGTTTAAAACAAATTTTATTTTTATTGTTTGATATTATAGAATTGACGGTCTTTAAATGTACATAAATGATCAAATTATAAAGTTAAAATCAATTCATAGTAGAATTTTTAAAAAGAGATTTAACAATATTATATTTGTATATGACATATTTGGTTTATTTTTAGATAACACGAAAAATGTATAGATAAAATTAGTAAAGTTAAACACATATATGGAAATGATAATTAAGATAAATAGTCGAGTAATTAAACAATTAATAAGATAGATAAAATCATAGGCGTCACTAAGGAGTATCAAGGGGTATTTTTGCTACCCCATAATTTTTTTTGGTGTAGCAAGGGTATCATTTTGCTACCCCCAAAAAAATCTTAGATTTAGAAAATAGATTCGATGTTTATTATTCAAGTGTATACTGTATACTGTAGTATTATTAAAATAATAATAATAATTATATTATATAATAGTAATTATTCATTTTCTAAAAATAAATGCAATGTAAATTTATTGTATATTTTTTTTTTTTTTGCTATCCCAGAATTTGGACTCTTGTGATGCCTATGGATAAAATATTGGTAAAAAGGTTATAGTATATATAATAAATTATAATAACATCAATACTAATAACAAGAGAAAACACAAATGTATATTAAGTTCTTCAACCTAATTTATAGCTGTTAGTCTGCTCTCATGTAGTTTTGTTAATCCTTCTTCAGAACTAACAATTAAGTAATAATAATAGTATTAATAGTATAAAATATAAATAGTATTAAAAGCGGGTATCGCTCTGCTGTATATTAGGGGGTGGGGTGGACATCAGACTATGGCAGGTTAAATTTGAATGCAATGATAGGTATCATTGTATACGAAAAACGATTCTGAACGAAGATGATTTGTCAGTTTAGGATATATTATATTTAAATATTGTCACTATAGTGACTATATGTTACTATAGTTACTTTATAGTATCTGTTTACTAATAAAAAAAGTATTTGGCAACATACGCATAATGAGAGTATGAAATTTAATTTAAATTTTGACATATTTCGTATAAATTCGAACTTTAAGCATTAATAAACAAAAAATTGTGACTAACGATTTCGGATTTTTTTTATCACTTTAAGAACAACTTATAAGGAACCTTGTGTTAAATTTTCAAGATTTTCTGGCCTCCCAAAAATTTTTTATCGGCATTTGAAGAAAAAAAACTTAGAAAAATAGAAAATTTCAATTGTCTATAAGTAGCTTAAAAATGGTCAAAATATTTTGAAAATTTAACTGTAAAGAGATAATCATAATATAAACATTTGGTGAAAATTTCAAGTATTTACAATAATTCGTTTTTGAGTTACAGCAAAATCAAAAAATCGCTTTTGTCAAAAAGTGGTTTTTCGTAAAATTGCCGTTTTTCTGTCATTTTTTTTTTGTTTTTCTCGATTTTTTTGAAAATGTTTACTTTTGACCCCCCCCTAGATGAATTTTCCTATTTAAAGAGGGGCTGAAGTCAAAAATCGGAGCATTATTACTGCTCCAAATGTTGTCGTCAGACACAAAAAAAAAAAAAACACATCATTGTAAAAGCAATACATTCTTCACTCCATTCAGAATTTAAAAGTTTTAATAATATTTATAGTATTAATTATTATGTAAGTAAATTAGTGATGATTCCAAATTCGAAATTTCATGTATGGCTAAAACCCAGAACCATGCCATATTTGGAGTGTTATTTTCAAATCTACAAAATTAGCATTGATTAACTACATAGACCAAGAAAAAAGTGATTGAGGAGCTAGTTCGAAAACTGTATAATAATAAAATTCTGGACCATAGATAAAAAACTAAATTATAAACTTTTAAACTGTGTGCTTCAAGTTATTTAAAAAAAAAATCTTATTAAATTAGTTTCATGTAGTTGACAGTGGACAGCCCTATTCTTTATTTTAACAACCATGTTTAGGTAACAGCACTAAAACATTAACTATTTTATAATTAGATAATATTATACAATATAATTATAAAGAATATAATACTTTCATAAAGTTCTAATATTTATAGAGTCTATAATACCGTCTAACAGATATTAACTTTATTTATATTTGAAGTAAATTCATAATTACTTATAATTATAAATATTAAAATTAGATCATATCATTTTTATAAAATGAAAGATCATATGATAATAATAGATAATAGTTACAATAGCATTAATTAAAATAAAAAAGGCATAGTAATAATAGCTAGCATTGGTTGTACTCAAATGTATATCAATTATAATTTTTATAAGAATACATAATTAGTCTGACATAATCTGCCTAGCTTCACAGTTTATAGTATGTAAAAATTATAAATCTCAACTAACCTTCAAATGAAGTCAACATTTGATGTTGTATAAGAGCTTGAAATGCATCATAACAATGTACATCATTTCTCAAAGCTTCTCTGTAACAATCTGTAGCAAAATTTCTGTTATCCAGTGCTTCATAGATTTTTCCTTTAATACAAAATAATGCACTTTGAACCTAAAAAAAATACTTCTGTTTGAATTTTCATTCTTTGTAATTAAGATTAAAATTGTATACTGACATTAAAATGAGTCAATCCATCATGAGACTTCATATCTTGTTGTTGAAGTGATACATTACATGAAGTAGGATTTATTTCTGAATTAATAATATTAGCTGCTTCTGTATAGTCTTTGGCTTCTACTAAACATCTTAAGACCATGTAGTAACATAACATATCAGTCTTAAAAATAAAAATAATTGTAATTAAAAGTTCTAAAAATAAATTAGTTACAAATAATTATTTATTTAATTGTTAACTTGATTGTTCTTACTTTATCCAACCCTTTATTTTTTATCAGTACAACTGCTCTCTGGTATTGTTTTAACAAGAACATGCAACTAGCTAGTTGATATACATCTCTTGGATCAAAATGACTTAATGTAGCTGCTTTATCAGCCCAAAATAATGCAGATGAAAATAATTGCTAAAAAATATATGAGATAATATTAACTGTTTAAAATATAACTGTACGGGAAATCAGTAAACAATAATACCAAATCAAGATGTGTGCGAACTAGTTTTCTGCATTTTTCCAGATGAGGATTATTACTCTGCTTCATATTTAAATTTTAAAATATTAACACATCCGACGTAAATCCATAAATTTCAAACTAAACAGTAAATACTAAATAGTTATTAGTTTCAGAACACAGATTCTTATACAAAACCGCATCTATAGTATATACTATATGAGTAATGAGTTTAATATCAACGATATCAATAAACAATGATATTTTGAGTTTTCAAATTTTTCATTGATAATAAGAAACGGTATACCAGTGTTGCCAGAAAAGAAGTTTTGATTTTATTATTAAAAAAAAATTCAATTTAATTTGTTTGTCATTCGTTGGTTTGATTTTTGTCAATCCGTTATCCGTATATAATATTATGAATTATAATAATTATCCATAAACGGCATAAACATATTTCATAAATAAAGTATTCTTACTAGTGATGGTAATATTGTTCATAATCTCAATTCTCTATCTCCTTTAGCGCTGCACATAAAAACGTACGAGCGATCATGATGCTGTGATGTGATAGTTTGCCTGATTTGGCTCAAACTTCCATAAGCTTTAGAAAAAAAAAAGTAACTTAATACATAATTATAAAATACTAAACGCACAGGCCAGTGACGCAACAATCTAGGTGGATGGCGATGCCTAACGTCGGTTTCCCAATGGGCAATGCCCCATCGAATCCCGGAAAAAAACTAAAAAGAACAATTTATAAAAATGATAAATATATTATCTGATTATATAAATTAAAAAATTATCATTTGCTACATGCGATGGCCCCAAAATCACGAAAAAATAATCAATTTAAATATTTTTTATCCTTATATTTTTTAAGTTTTTTACTTTTTTGAATGACAACATAGATTTTTAATTTGATATTCCAAAGCAGAATATTTTTTTGAGTATTTTGATACATAAAAATCGAATTTAGGGCGAGTAGTTTATGAGTTATACGTATTTAAAGTTTAGTTGTGTGGTGTGGAGTGGTGTCGGGGTTACCCGGCAAAATGTTTGTCCACTACTCCGCTTGTCTAAATTTAAAATAAGTATAATTCATAAACACTTAAATAAGTATAACTCATACACTACTCACCCTAAATTCGAATTTTTTGTATCAAAATACTCGGAAAATTATTCTGCTTTGGATTATGAAATTAAAACACTATGTTGTCATTCAAAAAAGTAAAAAACTTAAAAAATTACAAGTATAAAAAATATTTAAAAATATAACTTTTCAATATAAAAGTTGTGTTTTTAACAATTTAAAACTATGTAAAAAAATATTTTCAAAAACATGAATATAAAGGACTAGAAAACTAGTGAACACACTACTTTACCACAGTCAGGTTGTCGAAAGACAAAAACAAATAAGTAATTGTGTAAATAAATGTGCTTAAATAATCATTTTTAATCTTCATAATCAATTAATATATATTTTTTTTATACATTCAAATTTTTAAAAATTGTTCTTTTTTCCGTGTTCTTTTTTTTCCTTGGTCTTTTTTACCGATTACCTGTCCCATCTATATAGGCTACAGGCTTTAAAGCATAATATAGTCTATGTCCTGTGATGAAATACCTAGATATTCCGTGGGTACTGGGTAGTTTATGGCCAGAAGCACTCAACAAGAGCTGTTTCATAATAAAATATTAAATGCAGGATCCTAAATTCCTAACGACCAAATATTTTTAGCAACACATATTTTTTTGAGGATAGCCGCCACTGACCACAACGGACCTGTCAAAAAACCTTCGATCTGCAATTATTTACGATAAAACTGCAAAAGTTTCCATTGTTTCCAATTCTAATAAAATCCAACAGTTCCAGACTTTCCTTCATATTTAATTAAATATTACATAGAGATCTTTCAATGAAAACTTAGAGCCCGCCACTTAGAAAATAATTGGCCCGGGACAATATCATTTTTGGGGCCTTTAATATTTGTTAAATGTAAATTAAAAAGACAGTGAATACTAGAAATGATATTGCATTAGTTGCATTAGTGAACACAATTTTTATTTACAGAAACAGAAGATAAATTAATTTTTAATACTTGTATAAAATGTATATACCTATCAGTTTTAATTAATCTTAATAATCTTATATTCTATAATATCTTCTATAGATCGTTTTGATGAATATGGTACATTGGTACATATTGGTAAATATTAAAATAATAAAGATGCGAATTAATGTGAAAGTTACATTAGTTACACACTTACACAGAGTAATAATTACTATATAATCAGATATTCATATTAGAATATACCGAATATAGTGATATTTCTATAATATATTCGATTTCTAATAAGTCATTGCTCATTAGATGATCTAATTTAGATCATAAATCATAATTCATAATGTAAATATTTTATAAATAGGTAGGTACAATCATAGGCGTGTCTACGGTGGCAGCCTAGGGTGCCTGGGCTGCCCCTGCAATTTTCGAAAGACTTGACAACCGAGTTTTAAATCTAGTGGTTTACAATTTTTATTTAGAAAAAAAATTTCATGCATTGTTTATTTTGTTATAATAATAATTTATTGCATTGTCGAATTGATGTCTTCATTCATTTAAGATTCTTATCGGAAATCGGAATAATAAAATATGGGTATCCGTCAACTATTATAATAATATAATTTAATACATCCTACAAAAAGAAGACTTATTCTTTGATATAGGTATGTGTGTTGGTTATTTTATTATTAATATTATGTGTTGTTCAATGTTCTTCTTATTATTAAACTCATTAGGTATATACTTACTATTTAAAAAATGTGGTTATTGAGTTATTCTATACATTTAAAAATCATATATTTTGTTTATTATCTAATAATTATTTTAATTATATTATAAAGGTTACATAGGTAATGTTATAGTATAGTATAATAATATATATATATATATAAATATATTATAAGGTACTGAATATATGGTATATTATTAATATTGTAAATAGATAATACAGACTTTTTTTAAAATATTAAATTAGTGGAGCTACCCCCTTCACACCACAGAAATTTAAGATGGGTATGGGGCATTTTTCGATTCATTAAGTGGCGCCGGTCATTAGCTAGGCTGCCACTGCGGATGAAGTCTAGTCACGCCTATGGGTACAATTAGAGATCCTTCAATCCTTGTAGAATCTTATGATCTAGTATTATAGGAACTAGGAAGTCTTCCACAACTTCACAGGTTAACAATATTTCCAACGTGAATGTGATAGAAAATTATGTGATACATTTGCCAACACTGTTATGAACGATTATAATTACAGATTATCACTCGAACTGTTAAAATTTGTTCGTAAAAAATATTTTTTGTTTTCTTTTGTTACTATTTAGTGTTTTGTCATAAATTTGCAAATTTTCGTAAGACACAATAATCTAAAATACTTATCAATGTATCGTTTAATATCATTATAAATTTCGATGGTAACTAATAACAAAAATATGTCTCAACGCGAGTTAAAAATATCGGATAATTACAATTTTTCGTCAATTTTTCGTTGCAAAATATAACTTTAATTTATAGTCTAAAATTATTTCGAAATGGTAAGCGACCTTTGTAACTAATAATAGATTATGTTGTTCATATGAGACCATTTAAACTCATTTATTATTTTTATTTTAATTTATAATCCTATTAACAATAGTATTTGTTAAAGCTGATGTTTATTTATTTGTAGGTATCCATATTTAAGTAATACAATCTATTCATTGTCTTGTTATAACTTGTTTAATTTTCAGAACAAATTAAAATCATCTCAAAAGGATAAAGTGAAAAAATTTATGACATTCACACAAGCATCTGAAAGTGTTGCAATTTTCTGTTTAGCCAAAAATGACTGGAAATTAGAGCAAGCGTCTGATAACTTTTTTCAAAATCCACAAGAATATGAAACTGTAAAAATCAACACCCAATTAGGTTTTATAGTTGATAAAAGAAAGCTGGAGGCTATGTATGCTAAATATCGTGGTAAAATTCTTTTTTATTAAAATTTATTATGTTTAGGATTTTAAGTATTAGTTTTCTAAAATTGTATAAAATTTATTTCAGTGTATCTAACACAACACTATTGGACATTAATGGTTTTTGTTTATAAATAGTTATTTTAGTATTTTACAGTAAAATTTATTACATAAGACTATTATGATAAGTATATTTTGTTTATTTATCTAAGTATCATTATTGTATTGTTTTAGATCCAGCTGAACCAAACAAAATTAATGTTGAAGGTGTTATGCGTTTGCTAGATGAACTCAAATTACCTCCAGACTCAATATTAGTGCTCATAATTGCTTGGAAATGTCAAGCAGCAGCTCAATGTGAATTCACTAAACAAGAATTTTTAAGTGGAATGAGTAAAATGGGGTAAATAAATATTTATGTTTATTAATAATTAATGTGTATATTTTAATATCAATGTAATTAACTATATTTACTGGATAGTATTTTTAAACTATTTTTATTAGGTAATCAAATCTTGAATGCCATTTTTTAAATCCAAAACAATATCTTTCAGTGACCACTTATGAAGTAAAACATTTTGTATACAAAGATAAACTTATTTTTTCTTACTCTAAGGGGTTAAAAGTTAATTGTTGTACTAAACATGGGTAATTAGTAGTGGCATTAATATCACCATTACTTCTACTAAGTAAAATTATATTCTCTTAAGTATAAATTTACTTAATTGTAGATATACAAATTAATAAATTCATTATTATTATTATTAAAACATTTAATCGGCGAGTATATTATGTTTTATGACTAATATAAATTCTAATTGATAAATAATAATGTATTATAATCTTGATTTTTATTCTTTTATCGAAGATTCTTAAATAATATAATATATATTAAGAAGTGTATAAATTTAATTTATTATGAATTTCATATGATAATTTAATTTTTTCTTACAACTTTAGATTAGAAAAGCCACACATATTATTCAGTTGCAACATTTCTATAAACAAGTTTAAAACAAGTGTTATTCCTTTTATCATTTAGAAGACTTCACAATAACATTAATAAATCATAATTTATAATTTTCATGTCAGTGTTTGATATGCAGAGTTTTGATTCAATGGGATTTGAAGTATAAGAGGGCAATAGTATAACTATTACTAACCTGATATTCAGCGCCGTCGTTAGGTTTTGCGAGGCCCTGGCAAAATCTTTAAAACTGACCACAATCACGTTTAATAAATTGTTTACTAATCAATTCAAATTAAATTTTATACTTTTATTTTTACATGTGAATTAAATATTTAAGAATTAATTTCTAATAACTATTAAATATTTTTAGCTTACACTGTTTAGTAACTTATATTACAAATATTGATGAATCAAAAAGAATTACAATTACAAATGATAATATTATGTACTCGTAATTTAAATGTAGGTATTCCTTTATTTATTAGATTTTAAACATATTGTAGTTAACGAAAAATATGGTTAAAAGAGCGAGGCTCCAAAAAACAATGAAAACCGCGAGGCCCTGGCAAATGTCCGATTTGCTGGGTTCACGCGACGGCGCTGCTGATATTGATGCCACTACACAATGTTAGCATTTGATTTTAGGTATTTTTATGTATGAATGACAACTATTTAAAAATATGAGATTTTTAATTTTTGTTCCTGTATAGTTTATAATTTATATTTTGTTTTTAATAATAAAAGTTTGAAATACGTTTTTTTAATAAAATTGTTAAATTTATTTCAAATTTTCTTCTATCCCTGGAAAGACTGAGTTTATCTGTCTCATGTATAATGCATTAAAAATAAATTAGGATATGAATGAGTAATTATTTGCTTAGCAATAAATACAATAATGGTATTGAAATTGATTTATTAATAGAATAAGTCTAACATATTACTATCTAACAAAATAAAACTACATGATTTGTTTTAAAACTTTTATTAGGTCTGATTCAATAGACAAATTAAAAATTAGATTACCAATTTTAGAGAGAGAACTTTCAGATCCATCAAAATTCAAAGATTTTTACTATTTTACATTCAATTATGCTAAGAATATAGGTCAAAAAGGTTTAGACCTTGATATGGCTATTACTTACTGGAACATTATTTTTGTGGGCCGATTCAGGTTCCTTGATCTATGGTGCCAGTTTCTTAGAGTAAGTATTTTAAATTAAAATTAAAACTGAATAATTTAAATTTTTAATAATAATGAATAATGATTGATTCCTGTTTCATTATTTTTTAAATCTATGAATTACTTTTTTTTATAGGAACACCACAATAAATCAATACCTAGAGATACGTGGAATCTTTTATTAGAATTTGCTTGTGTCATTGATGAAGAAATGACAGATTATGACCAAGAAGGAGCATGGCCAGTTCTAATAGATGAATTTGTAGAATGGGCTAGACCTATAGTCTGCCGTAATAAATCAACCCATATTATAAGTGAGACCCGATTATTGTAAAAATTAATGAACACCATCATATACATATGTTTATAAATTATAATATTGAAAATGTTGATTCTCTGTTTTAAATTTGTTTGAGGGAGAATAATGTATGACTGCTCTGCTAAAATATATACCATGGGAATATTTTTAAATCATGTTATTTAATTTTTATAGCCTAAATTATATTAACATTGTATTCTTTATCTCTTACAAAATTTGGAATTTAATAATTAATTATGTTATTAAAGCTTTAATGAACGAAGTATTTAGGTCTCATTGTTTGTTAATATAGATTTTAACATTATAGATTGTTTGTATAAGTTTAAATAATGTACATTTTTGGTTCTGGCTTTCAACAATTATAACTTACTTGTAAATTATCTTAATATATAATATAGTTTGAATAAATAGAATATCTACCTCTTTGAACACATTTATTTGAAATGAATTAAATTAATATGATCAATAAAAAATATTAAACATTTTTAATGAAAAACATATTGTTAAAAGCCATATATTTTTAATAATATCATTATTTTAATGAACATTAGTTAAATATGTAGTGTATACCCTGTCTCAAAAGAGTATAATCAGTCGATCGACCGATTGTTGTTCATTTCTGCGCATTTCCCATCAACGACCTGTATTATTGGGCAGACCCCAAATGAAATATAATATGTATTGCTAATTAGGAATATTAGTCATAAATGTCTGTACGTTATCTTCAAAAAATATTGGTTACTAAGGGGGGGGGGGATTTGGGCTCACCACTGCCAGAGCAGTCAGTCGGTATGAACGAAAAATAATTATTTTCTTTTAAGACAGGATATACTTACAAAGAATTAATAATAAAATGCAATATATATATTTGCTATAAAATAATTTTTATTATGTTCAAAATTGTCATAACTTATTAAGATTACTATTGCTATTGTACATTTTATTATTTTATATAGTATATAAATTGCATTGCAGAATACACACAAAAAATCGACATAATACTGTTGGGTGAATTAATATATTCAAACATCAAAGATTTTTGTTAGCATGAATAGTCAAAAATCTCAAGTTTTATTAAAACACTATTACTTAATTAAATTAAAATCTAAGCATGATTGACCGCAGTGGTCATTATCATATTTATATTTGTCTCATTCTTAGAGAAAATGTAACGAAGAAATAAAACTTATCATTTTAGGTAACTTCTTTACTGAGTATACTATTAAATTATCATTTACTCATGTAAAATTATCAATTCAAACATAATTTTTTTTTTAATTTACATAAGTAAACTTAAAGTATACTTTACACATGATTTAATTGAGATCATGACTCATTATCTGTTCTTATTGACTATATTTTTCTTTTAGAGATGACATTTTGTAACTTAAATTATCTTTATTTTAAACCTTAATTTTCCCTCTATTTCTACCGTCCAATTTCATAATATTTTTCTGAATGATAAAATTATCATTTGGCCACTCCTTAATTTCTAGTTTATATTTTTGATAAAGATGTATATTTCTATTATGACATCTTGATATTGCTATAATTGTCAAGTTCAATATAATTGTATTTTGAATTTCCATTAAAATATAAAAAAACTATACGATATTCAAAATTATTTAATTATTAATTTTCGTTACAGATATTGATGTTATGACTATGTAAAATATAATAATGTACACATTATTATTATACATTTATAATTTATTATTTTTGTTAATATACCTTATAGATTCATTTATTTGCTAATTTTCTATTATTTAGACAATTGAAATTTAACTATTTTTGCTATTGTAACTTGTAACTTGTAAGGTAATAATATATAAACACTTATATTGATTGTTAAAAATTATTAGGTATTTATGATATCCCTATACCTCTCAACACATTTGATTTCTATGTTGAGGAATTCACGGAACATATAACTACAAATATTTGCAGTCATTCAAAAAAGTAAAAACTTAAGAATGTTCATAAACATTAATAACTTTTAATATATTGATAAATGTGTTATACCTTATACCTACACTACTCTTATAATATATTCTTAAAATAATTATCCAGTATCTGGTGGCTGGTATGTTACACTAAAATGACAACAATAGTTGGCTAATTACTAGTAATGTACTTGACTTTATAAACTTATAGTAAAATATGTAGGTGCAACTAAAATAACTACTATAGTCTATATTAAATATTAATCTATTTATGGTTGGTGTGCGCAATGGACAAAAATGCATAATCAAAGTGGTTGACAGAAGTGGAACACAATATAGATTAGTTCCCCTATTTCTAACTGAGGGTGCTATTCAAAATACTTTTTATTCTTTTAAAAATAAGTTATAATTAGTTATTTTTGACATTTTATAGTTTTAGATTTCGATAATATATCTGTATTTACCAAGTACCTACATTTTTTTAGTTTACAAAAATGTATTGGCCGGTTGCCTCGTAATCCACGCATATACTCCGTAGTATAATATTTTGTGTTTAGGCTATTACAGTATTACATAATATATTATAATTATAAAATATTATTGTATACAATTAAATCCTAACATAAATTTAATTAATGTTTCTATGATATTGATGTTGCTGACATTAAAGAAGGCAATATAATTTTCGAGGAAGCGATAATTTTTTGTAATATTCTAATATCCTGAATATATGTATATACATATACCATGGAAAAGAATCATGATTTGTTTAATTGTAATTTTCTAACCAGTAACCACAGATTTAAATCAATCAAGTCCGTATCTGAGGGGTGGGTTTAAGGGGTCGGCCGGACCCTCCTGACATTTTTAAAGTAGAAATATTTTAGTGGTGAAAATAGTTTATTGACTAAAAATGTTCAGTATTTATATTTAAAAAAATGTTGGACCCCCGGCCTTGAGATCAATAATCCAACTGATCGGATAGTGCTATAGTTAAATATAAATATTCGTACTTACTACTTTAAATTACTAAATAATAGATAAATAAGTTTAATAAAGACCGATTATACAATTGTATAAAAGTATAGTATAATAAAATATTTAAAATTATGTTCTTTAATTAGATTTTTTTGTTGAATTCCGTGGACTTAATAGTTAATAAAGTCGTCGATACGACGATACCTAATAGCTTATCGTATAAAAAATGTTAGCTAAAAAGTTTTCAATATATCATTATAATTTTTAACTAGGTACCTACATTTACGTTCTACAGAAACAACATTTTTCTAACAAGAAAAATCTACTTCGAAAATATAAAATAGTATTAAATAACATTAATAAAAAGAAAAATTTATTAAAAAAGATAAAAACATTAAAAACAGTTTTTATATTTTGGTGTTTTAATTATTTAAATGCTACTAGATAAATAAATACGAAATATATTAACAAAAAAACTCGTTTTTCCGGAAGTCTGTATAATATGGTCAATCTAAATAGGTAATCCGGATAATCGAATTACAAAACAACACCAACCCAACAAAGAAGAATGTGGCACTATAGTGTCAAGTGCACTACATTTTTTAAAACTATGCACAGTGCCGGATTAAGACCGATCATAGCCCTAGGCAAATCATTTTTTTATAGCCCATTGTAAAAAAAAAAAAAACAAAATTATAAAAATGTTTAGATTTATTTATTTTACAGCTTTTTTCTTGCTTTTTTAAAGCATAACTGCATAAGTCATTTATTAAATCAGCTATGATAATTATCTGATCATGAACAGCATCAATTATTATCAAAACCAGTTGCACTGCTGCGGTGGATCGCACTTGTTCGAAAAATCAAAAAAAACATATTAATATTTAAGACATTCATCTCGAAGAGGCACGGACTTCCAAAATCCACAGTGCCACTATAAAAAAAAAATAGCCCCCCTCTGACGGCCACTTTTATCTAGCCCTAGGCACGTGCCTACCCAGCCTATACGTTAATCCGGCACTGACTATGCAGGTCATTAATTTAAAGTTTTCAGAGTTAAATTCTAATTCTGCATTCGAATTTTTCTGTTAACTGTATTTTTAAGGTTTAAGACCATATAGGCGCAATTTGAGTTTTAAATTATTTTTTTTGAGAAAGGGGAGTTATTATAATTTGCATGTATGTTTCGTGTGTTGGCTCCTTGAGATATATAAAGGCGGAAGGGGAATGGGGATATGTATAAATCATTTAGGGGGGTTTAGCTCCCTTAAATTGCGCTTATGTTGAACAATTATAAAAACGGAGGTACGTCCTTGTTCGACGGAGAAATGGTAATTCTACGACGAATATTATTTAAAACGGCGCACATCGCAACGTGTGTGAACAAGGGAATAATATAAAATATGTTTATAAAAAAAACAAAAATACTCGAAGCGCGATACAGGAAAACAGCGACGTAGGTATAATATAAAACGACGCAGTATTTTCCGTTTGTATGCGCCATGCGGACTACGGGTCATTTATCGTTCGTTTCGTTCGCGGTTTTCGTCGTGACGAAATTTTTTATAAATTATGTTGATCTCGCCGGAGTGACGCGATCGTGATGATGACCGCCGAACACGGTCGTTTTATTTTTAAAAACACCGAAGCCACCAAACGACGAATGCACGTCGACGGCTGCGACGTAGACACGTATTATAGTCGTCCAACCGCCACTGTGCATCGGCGCACGTTTCCGCAGTTCGCAGCACTTCGCCACAGCCTGATGCGCGCCCTTGCCCTTGCCCTTCACACACACACACGAGCGCAAAATTGCGAATCCGGATCGTGTGACGTCACAACCCGCGACTGTGCAAAAAACCGGACGAGATCAGCAGTGGTATCAGGAAAAGACAAAGCTATATAGTATATATATTTACTGCAACGGTATACGTGTGTGTGTGTGTGTACCGCGGAAACGATCTCGCATGGGTTATATATGGCCATATGGGTATAGTACTACAACTGTCTACTATTACTACTACTACTACTACTACAACAATAACAACAACAAATGAATACAAAGCCGTCGTGTGACGTCGCGAGTAATGCGAACAATGATGTCACGTGTGCATAGTGCACATTATATATATTATGTGTAAATAAATGTATATAAATATAATATAATATATTATAAATATTTATATCATATTTTTTTATGATAAATCGATACGTCACGATTCGTGACCGTTGATATGAAGTTTATGCTCGAACGCGAGTTGGAAACCAATGGATTTATTGGACGTATAGTGTTTTTTTTTCGCGATATCTGGTTCACGCCTTCTGGGTCGAAACACTCGAAACGGAGATATTGTGAAAAAAATTGGTATTTTTCATGAACGATGCTTATTAGTTTTTTTATTTTACGTCATAATTCACGTACCCATGATTTTCCTTGTACGAGTAGAAAGTTGGGGGAAACCGTTCCGATATGGAGTGAGCGGTTTTTAGAATTTCGCGCGATCGCTCGTTCCTCGGAACAGACGAGAACGTCACGACGAAAATAATTTAACCAAAACGCCTTGTTGGCAACGCGATTGTTTTCACACACTCGTATGCGTCGACACAACGTGCACGCTCAGCTTTAATCATAAATAATAATGTAAAGGCCACATCAGTTTATCATCTCCTCCAAGGTTACTTCCCGTCCCGTTTATTTATTTCTAACCATTTCATTAATAGTCGTTGTTGTAAGTTGTGTGGATTGCAGTTAACAATGAAAAATATATGGTTAGCGTAGTAGACAACGTCGTTCTCCAGTTCTCCTCCCAAAAACCCAAGCAACGTCGCCACCGCACGTCCACACAACCACGACCCACGGGCAAAAAGGCACCAGTACACCAACTGGCAACTACTAAACAGTCAACCGTCAACCTCAACACCGCCACTCACGTCCAGTCACCCAGTTCGCAACACCGTGAGTGGTGTGTACAAATCGACGGCGCCGCAGCCCGCGTTTTATTCCCCGTCCGCGGTCGCACTGGCGGCACGCTCACCGCTCCCCACCCCGGAAAACGACGAGTCATCGTGCGTGTGCGCATGCCCGGACGAGCATCCTTCTATTGTGCGTACTGAGCAAGTCGTCGTCCCGTCCGCCGTTCACCGCCACTGATATCATACGCGTTTCTGATTTGTCGTCATTTCGCCCGACGAGTTCGACGAGTGTTGCGTGGCTCCGCGGTGATATATATATATGTATACATAGTTTTTTCTCCGCTCCCCGTTCGACGCTACAGTGCTGTACGTATCGCCGCGTTACTCTCCGCCGTGCGCACTCGCTCCGAACAGTCGTTTCGGCAGGCGGAATCGTCGCAAGTGTCTATTTTGTTTTTGTTTTTGTTTCCATCATAAAATAAATTTACTCGGCGTCGAGTGAGAACAGTGCAAAAACGTTTTACGTCGGACGGACTTGGTGAACAGGACGATATCGGTGAGTACTACACGTATGCGCACGGCGCCGCGCTGGCGGACATATTTAATTTTTTTTCTCCCGGTTGTCGTCGCCATTTTAACGCTGCGCACGCCTCCGCCGTCGTAGTTTTCCGATCCTTGGATCGTTGTTTTTTTCCGCGGAAAATTCGACGTTTTTCAGATGTTTCGCCTATCCGACGGGTACGGCGATGACGGAGGAGGCGGCGGCGGCGGCGAGGCCAACTCGCTACGCCACACGTCCTTGACGATCTACATAAATAAATCCATTGTCGCTGCACTGGTTATTGTTGTTTGTCCTGCTCTGCCCATAGGATTATCATGTGTGTCGTCGGTGGTTTTTCCATATCTCGGTTCGATCGGAACCCATTTTTTACTGTCGGGGAAAACTGAGGAAATTTCTCCTCCAGTTCCTCCTCCCCCCCGCACTGCCACAGCCCCTTCACCGCGGCGCCCACTCTTGGCTGCGGGTAGGTTGTTGACGGTGTTGATGCTATGCAAATTAGGTTAAAAGCGCCCGATGGCTACGGACTGCGTAGTCACCATCGTGTGTGTCTGCTATTATCATGAGCATCGAACCGTTTTTGTTTTCGGCGATTTTTTAGCGAAGCCGTTGGCCGTCCGAGTACCCCGTAGGCCGTTCTTCGTCAGCACCGGACACCTGCGTATCGCAGTAATTTGTTGTTGTTAAATTAATAATAATAATAATTATTATTACTATATTAATCGCAACTAGGAAGTGCGTTTTGACTGCTGCCGTTTGGGTATACTCAATTGGCTCGCGCCTACTTCCTCTCTCTGAGCCGACGTCGCAATTGCTTTGTTGTGTATTTTAAGACGCGTCAAAGTCGCCGCAGTCCACTGCGTTTATATGCATATGTTCTGTTTATTCAATTTTTAATGTGGTCTGTTGGACCCGATACGGCGACGTTGATAATAATATTTTCGAATGTTAGTTTGTATGATTGGTGGGGTCGGCTTGTCTAATCTCTTCTATTGACGATCATCGGTTCGTGTAATAGTCTCTAAACGATACGAAATTTTGGTTTTCCAATCGATTATATCCCGTTAATGACCTCCGCGCGCGCGTGTGTGTGAATGGCTAGTGACCAATGACAGATGGAAACAAAGATGATTAACAAAGAACGCACGTTGTGCCTGTGCGTGTGTGGTAATCTTGTTGATTGCATAAAGGTTATTATGAACGTGCGTAATAAATGGTTATTGTTCCATACCGTCGAGAGTAAATTGCACAGGCTTATCTCGAAATTTTGGTTCGATGAAATTCGGCTTTTTTTTTCTCAACAATAGACTATTTACATCGATTCAGTCGAGGTTTTATTCGTTTCGTTAAGAGCTGTAACTAAGTCTTGTGTTTCAAAACATAATATTTAAACAGTATAATAACAACTGATATGCTGGTAGTTTGTCTTAAAAATAATATGTTATAATATTATCCTTGGTGTGTGTAGAATACATTATTCTAATAGTGTGTTATCTCATTGTTTATATCATAACAATATTAGTTATGGATTTTTTTTTGTATTTCTGTGTCACTTAGGCCTTTCATATCTAATTAATAAGTTTGATTAAAGAAAAAATATGTTCAAAGGGCAATTTATTATTTTTTCAGATAATAATTCTTACTACGTCATCAGTGATATTTTGATTGATTTGAATTTTTAAAAGAGAGTAAGTATTAACAATATTTACCTTTAATGTTTTTATAATATTATATGAACAATTTTTGCATGCATTAAAGCTCCTTTTATATTTGAAGTCTAATGTCATTATATTCTCAAAAATACACTGGAAATAAAGATCATGACTTGTAATTTGATTAATTTTTATTTTATTAATAGTGGGAAATATTTTAAAGTCCATATTGAATGTGTTTTTTTTTATTATTTCATATCATTATTTGAAATTAATTAAATAATTCAATGTTGACAATAGTTTTTCTTTTTTAAAATAAAAAACAACTAAATCAGATAATTCCATGAGTCATGATAATTTTTATAGAATTTTAAGATTTTATAGAATTGATGAAAATTTGGCCTTTAATTACACATTTATTATTATTGTGCATACCACTAAGTTTTTTCTTTGAGTATTAATGTTCATAATAAAAAGCTTCATAAATTACTGGGATAAGTTATTGCGCGATTGGTGTGTTGTAGTGGGTAGGTGTATCACTTTCCAGAAGATTGTTCAGTTATATAATTAATTCCAAATATATTATGTGCTATTAAATCATAATGTAAATTTCTATATCACATTTTAGTGTTAAATATAATCTTTTTTTATTTAAAAATTTACAATAGTGTAATATCTCAGTGTTTGAATCCATTTATAGAAATTGTACATAATATGTGAAAATACAATTCTAAGACCAGTGGTGTAACCATAATTTTTAAAGACTGGAGGGTGTTCAAGAACTATAAAACTTAGAATACTTTATTAAGTATTTAAGAAAATTAAAAATTTCACATTATAGTGCAAAATCTAATTGCAAAGTCCATGATACTACTAACTAAATATACAATAATTTTTAATACAAAAATCTGATTAAAAAATATTGTTTTTTGACATTTGATATACTTTAAATAAAGGACAAGATGATTTTGAATACTGTGAAATGTTTTATTTTTTAATACATGTGTTATTTTACATAAAATAGTTGGATAATAAATTTAATTTGTCAGATAGCTTAAGTAAAATTCAAAGTTGATTGCTATATATCAATTTGTATATAATGACAGGGATAATGACTGATAAGTTTTATGTTTTATATTTCTCATTATTTTTGTTTTTAATAATTCCGTGTTTTGTGCATTATGTCAAGTCTGTTATCATCATTATCATTAATTTTTATTTGTTTTGAATTCTTAAAATTAATTTTTTAATGTGGATTATTTTGCTAGTAATTCAAAATTATATTATGTTTTTTGAAGCACAACCTAGGAAAGAAAAAAAATAAAGTATTGAATATTAATCTTATGATAGTGGACATATATATTAAGTCTTGTCATTTAATATACCATTTCTATTTTACACCCTAACTAAAACAAATGGTTTTGTTCTTTAAATCTGTTTTATGTTATCCATAAATATATCTGCATTAATTATCATTAAATAACTAAATAATATACAATAATATACAATAAAAATTGTAATTTAATACATTTTAAAATGTAACAATTGTTTACTAATTTAATTATCAATATCTTAGTAGTATTTTTAAGTATGTTTTGGTATTTTACTATTTTTCATTAGGCGCCTAGGAATTGGGCCATAATTTACCTTTTTTCTAAAAGGATATTATATGGTAAAAGGGTAACCATTAAATTTTAAATTTTTATCAAAAAATATTTAATATTAGTTTTATTAGGAGCTTAATCACAAGTTTACATATTTAAATTAGAAGTGTAGGAACATTAAAAGCTAGGAAATGAACTTTATTTTGAAAAATTATATTCTTAATGTAATTAAAAAATACAAAGGAGGGAACAAACCTCGGAACAAACATATTTAAATTTTTAAAATATGTATCATATTATTTAAAAAAATATAATTGTATTTTTGTGTTATACAAAAACTTTATGTACCATTTATGGCCCAATCGCCGGTTACACTTTAAAATTATATATTTAATTAAATTAAATTTTGTGGTCCAAACTTAGGTAGTAAAAGGCAAGCTAATATTTTATCTATTATTTTATATAAAGCATGTAGATAAAATGTGGCCCAATTATCAACTGTCCTTTTCATTGACTATTAATTGCCACCTCTTAATTCAAAAATAGCCCAATTAAATGAAATCCCAGCTCTCTTATGGGACAAATCACATATTACAGTTGACAATTTTAATTATTTTTAAATTATATGTATATACATAATATATTACAAGTTAAGCATTATTATTTAATATTTCATTTTTTAAATTTTTCTTAAAAAAATGAATACCGATTATGAACCAAATTTTTGGTAACCATTTATACATGGTGATTGATAAACCACAAACTATGATACTGTCAACATTTTTCAAATCCTTAAGCTAAGTTTAAATTAATATTTTAAATAAATGGCAGTTTTATTAAATAAAATATAGTCAACCCCATAATTTATTGATTTAGAAAGAAATTTGTTTTGCTATTTTAACAAAATTTATATATATTTTTATTTAGTCAGAATTTACATATCGTTAGGAGAGTTGATAATTTCTGGAGGGATATACACTCAGTCTTAAACTATTTATAATATATATTTTAAAGGCTTAATAAATAGATGCTTGCCGTTAAGGCCTATAATATCTAATAAGTGTATATAAAGTAGCTATTCTCTTTATATATTTTTTTTTATTAATATTAATATAAAATTTAATCTCCGAATCAACTAAGATGATGTCAGTTATTAACAAATGGTTTGTTACAAACTTTCTGGAGATAAATTTTAATAAAACTACCTGTATCCCTTTTTCAATTTCTAAGGCTAATATGTTTAATGTTTATGAATGTATCAAAATACATGACTCAAATTGTATATGCAATCTAACTATTAATACTATCTGTAATTGTACCTCTTTAAAATCCACCGACTCAGTATAGATTCTTAAAGTGGAACTTGCACATTAATGAATTAATTAAAAAAGTTAGATGTATGTACAGTACATTCAAAGCACTTAGTAGATTCTTATTAGGTACCAAACACAATGCGTATGGTTCTATGTGCCCTAGCTTAATCAGTTTATTCTTATGGTATATCTGCGTGGGGTGGTGCATATGAAATACATTTAAAATCATTAGAAACTACAATAAATTCCTTGATAAGAATTTCATTTAATAAACCATATAGAACTAGTACTGACATACTTTAAAAATTATAATCTAAAAATGCTAAAACAACTACATGCTAAGGGAATTTTGCTAAATTTATATCATCTGAGGCGTAGTGTAGTTTCTTTTACTCATAATTATCATACTCGTCAAGTTGAAAATAGTGTTTTTAGACTAAGAAAGTGTAATACAGAATTTGGGAAAAGAGACCCTTTTAATATTAGCATCGACTTTAGTAATAGATTAGGTATTAAATCAGCAACTATAATAGTTTTAATAGTTATAAAAAATATATTAATGCTAAAGTTAAATCTCTATTGTAAAATTAAGATATATATAGGATACTATATTATGTGTTTATAATTAGTAATTCTTTTATTGTATAATAGTTTATTTACTTGTTATTTTATATTCTTTTCTTTATCTATTTTTGGCTTTTTACTTATATACTGTACACTCTTATATTGAAACATGTATTAGATATTATGATTTTGACAATTAAGTATAGAACTCTGTGTCTCCTTCACAAGCTTTGATTTTTGGAGTTATCATCATTTCAAAATTTTCCTATTGTTATAATTTTCTTCTTTGTATATTTGTGAAATGAAAATTGAAATAAATAATAATAATTTATAATTAACATACAATTTTGTTTTATTGTTATACTCAAAATACTGTAATTTTATGACACAAAGCTAATATCTAACAATTTTTTTATCTTTTTCAGATGTTCTTCATCAAAGAACCAATGTTTTCGTGACATTCATTTCAAAGTAATAATGCAATATTATTCATCTGTTTCACAACCTGTGATAAATCAATCAGAAATTACACTTGCGTGACGTTTAAGGTATTTCTCAGTTGTTATAATTTTGTATGATAATTTATTATTATTTAAATAAATATTAAAATTATCCAATTTTTATTAGGTATATTTATTATAATATTCATAGCTTATACCCTAAACCAGGGGTTGGCAACTGTCGGACTCTAGACCCTGTCAACATATTGTACTTCATTATGTATAATGATTTGAAAAAGATTTTTTTCACTGGACCTCATTGATTTATTATTTTAATCTTTAGGACTCCAAAATAAATTACTTACCGACCCCTGTACTAGACATTATTATTATATATTATTGGTTGACCAACTTAAATTTATTCAATCAATTTGGATGACAAAATATCAAATATAAACCAAACTAATAATTATTATGATTATTGTTCTAAAATATTTATAATAGCATCCATGATTAATACAATAAAAAAACTAAATTATGTATGGTTCCTAAAAACCGTTATTGGCTGCACTGCTGCGTTTTATTTGTTATTAATGATTAATAGTTAAATAATTAAATTTAACGATGCTTTACTGTGTCATTTCTTTTTATTAATACTAAATATAGTAAAAGACAATATTATTCATAGATCTTACACTTAGTAAAATGTAAACTGTTCTATTTTACCTATTAGTAATTTAAATGTTGATTGTTTCAAATATAATGTATAGTATGTTAATAACTGTTAAATAATATTTATACAGGATAATGGGATATAATTATTTACACATTTATTATACAAAAATTAAAATTTGAATTTATAATTATACAATGTGTACAATTTATAAACTGCTGGTGGTTCCATTTAACTTAAAAAAAAAACATAAAAATTTACTATTTTCTTATACTCTACCGTTGGTTGATGTAGCAACAGACATCATTGCTGCCTATAGTTGTTTTATTGTTCACTCTTCAGTTTTGGGAAGTTCACTCGTTTTAAAAGTGTTTAGCCCTCCGTTTTTAGGTAATTTATTTTAATTTTCATGTGAATCATTTGATTTAAATTTATTGTAGGATCTTTATTCAATAAATTAATTAAATACTTACCTATGATATTTTTTAGTATTATATTTCAATAATGAAATGATTAATCGATTGAGGTGTTGTGTCTATAATAGGAAACAAATTAACAATCGTGCGTATTTTCTAGTTTCATTTTAATGGTTTTAATTATTCAATATTCTAATAACAATGTTATTAAAACTGGTAAGAAAAAACCCCTGATTTTAAATTATTAATTATTTTAAGAAATATTTTGGAATATATTATTATTTTTATCCTAATAATATTTATAGCATATATTAAGTTTTTCTTTTTATTGATTAATAATAAATTATCAACTTGTTTTATAAACATTGCGTCTTATCTAGGATACACAAAAGTTGTATACTAGACTATATTTATTATAATTTTGGTATAACCCGAGGTTAGGTTAGGTTAGATCCGATTAAAACGGATAATATCGGTGTTTCTAGTATAATATACATATACTAAGATATATGACTTTGGGTACTATTTTTAATTTATAGTCAAGTTTACTATTAGGCTGCATGTTACTTGCGTCCCAAAAAAAGGTATATTTTACAGGTAGTAAATTTGACTGGTAACTTGCGTCCCGTTTTGGGGACGCAAGTCGGCAATATAATTATTATCGATATTTACTACTAAAATCACTAAAGTCGATAGTATCGTGTCACTAAAATCGATAGTTCATATTACTATGCTATATAAGAAATCTCGCTATTTGTGGGATGTTGGGAAGTTCGGTTTGTAAATACAATTTATCTATACATTTATCATAATAATTCGGTACATTACGATATATTCTATTAATAACCTATGTGGGAAGAAATTTCTCCATTAAATTTTATAATAAATTTTTCGTTCAAATTTATACCTAACCATATTTGAATTCAATATTTGCATTTTTTTATTATTTAATTATGTACCATATTTGAATTTTTTTATTATTTTAAATTTATACCTACCATATTTGAATTGAATACATGATTTTTTTTATTATGCCTTAATGTAAAAAAAACGAATTTTATTATTATTATTATTTTTAAATTAATTTTTTTATTATTAACAATATTTTAAATTAAAATCAATATCAATGTGTTTGTTTATTAACTTATTGATATCGATTATATCGATATTTTCGGGACGCAATTAGGTTATAAAAAAAGGTATTATGGGACGCAAATATGCTATGACCCTTTTTGAATCTTTTTTTGCGGGACGCAACTAACCTACTAATAATATTTTCGGACGCAAGTAGTATGCTCCCTACTAATATAGTCCTGTATTTTGATTTTACCTACTTCTTTTTAAAGATAACATCAGACATTGTAAACTTGGTATTGCACACTTTTTTTGATAAATTCAAATCTGTTTTCAGAATTCTTATTCACTAAATTAATTACTACCTACATAAATACCTACCTACCCAATAAATACTTATCTAAATTGCCATATTCTACGTTTGTTAGACAAAGAGAAAATATTATAGCCACTATTTTCATGAATGTATTGTATTACCTAGTAGGACGCTGTTCTTTGTGAACATAATATTATGTACATTTCTAAATACGTAATACAAATATATCATACGTTTCTGTAAATACGTAATAAAAATGTGTAATACGTTTCTCTAGAATTTGTTATCTTTGTCTTCACGTAATCACGTGGCATCGTTAATTTGTGTTAAGTTTGAGTACTGCATACAAATTAAATAGATTAATATACCTACCATTTAGTTTCAATTTATAAAATTAGTTATTCATTTTTATCTAAATTAAAATTTTCAAAATAGCGGCGGCTCTGTTATTTTTTCTACATTTTATACTAAGACGTTACTTAATTTTATAATATTTATTATTGTACACGAATTAACTATTGTTTATTTAATGACCAACAAATAGTACAACAAATTTAATGTAATATTTTTCAATTTATTTCTTAAAATATTTGGGTAAATGAAGCTTTGAGTCTTGGATTAAAACAAAGTATACAACGTCCACACCATTTATCGATTTTACTAATATCATTGAATGAATATTTTATAGATAGAGCCGTTAGCGTATATTAAGTTTAACCGAGAGGTGGAGGGGTAATTAAAAAATGTGATTGGATTTTGATTCGACTAACTAGTAGTGCTTTAAGCTAATAGGAAATATAATCTATTCATTTTTTACCACTAGTGAGTCAAATCCAAATTATCAAAATGTGTGATAAATGATTGAATTGTCTTTGCATATCTAAATTTTATATTATGTATTCTCAAATTAATTAAATATAAAAATTGAAAAAAAATTTTTTCATTACTATACAATGTATACATAGGTACATTAAACATAAAATAGCTTGTTTGTATACTAATAAAATTTATACAAGTGGCCATTAATCATTAATATATTATATATTTTCAACAAGTCAATATTTATTGAGTTGTTTTATTTGTCCTTATTTACATATTATTTTTAAACAAAATTTGTAACTAGTTTCTATAAAATTGTATTGATTAACTAATAACTAAAAAAAAATAAAAATATTTAAAATATGATATTTCTTTCGTTTAAAGATACCCACTACCCATACTAATAGTAAATTTTTGAAAATGTTATTTGAAATGTATATTCCTTGGTGATTTTTAATGTTATCAAATTAGGACAGAGCACTAAAATTATTTATTATTTACTTGGTAACTAATGTTAACAAATTTTTATTAATTTTTTTTTTTTTATGTAGATAATTTCTGTTGGCTATCAAAAGCCGTTCAGATTATCATTAAACGGTAAAAAACAATTTCTTAATACAATGGAGCGAGAATCCAATTCCATGCAGGCTTTGTGTCGTGGTGGATGTGGCTTCTATGGTAACCCATCTACAGATGGTCTTTGCTCTTTGTGCTATAAAGAAGCACTGAAAAAGAAACAGACACCACCACAAACCGCTCCATCGCCACCTTCGGTCTCCGCTCAGAATATGATGGAGACTGCTATACCTACCATACCAGTGCTGCAGATTCCACCTGTATCAGCCTCACCAATTTTGCCCACAGACTCAAAAAAAGATGTAAATTTTATTTACTAATAAATTATTTAATAGTTGTTATAATATTTATAAGTAATGCATATTTTTTTTTCTATATATAAAGATGGACAATGGTTTGGCATGCAGTTCTAATGACAGCAGTCTTATGGACGATGGTAAAAAAGATGACGACGACGATAAAGACAAGTCTAAAAAGAAAAACCGATGTGCCATGTGCCGCAAAAAAGTCGGTCTTACAGGTAGAGATATAGATTAAGTTCAACTTATTACATTCTTATATATACATATATATAATATATTTATTATATCTATTATATATAAGTATTGGATTTTTTGTTTCAGTGAAAATATAATTGGTATGGAAACTTAAAATAATAAATAGATGACAGTTATGAGTTAAAAGTGGGGGTTGGCGAGCAGTGAGAGCAGGGACGCCTCTAGTATGATATAAATATGCATCATGTCATAAAATTATATTACCAGAATGACAGCAGATTAGTAAATTACTAGGGGCAACAGGTGTAAAGTTTGAAAAAAAAGTATACCATTATAATTTTGTCCAGAGGAAACATATTGAGGCCTAATAAAAATCTTATCTTTTGTCCATCTACATATTATGACATCCTATCATTGTGGAACTCTGGTCACAATGACTGGGCGCCAAGTTGAAATGTGCATGTTTTCTTGCTTTATAGCAGAGGTTTCCAACCTTTTTTGACTTGTGTCACCCTTAGTCATTTTCTAAAAATCTGGCGGCACCCTATGCACTATGGCCTATAGACTAAAAATATATTTCAAATAATTTCGCGGCACCCTGGTTGGGAATCTTTGCTTTATAGAGTAGATTTGACACATTGTTTAGAGAAAAAGAACTCGTTAACTCAAAAAGTTTCTTTTGAAACATGTATAAGTTAATTTGCTTACATTTTTTTTGTATATTTTAAAAGTTTTTCAAATTATTAGGAATTTAAAAACAATATATCAAATTAATTTATTTTCATACAATTGGCAAGGGTTATAAATTATTTATTTTTCTTCCTCACACTACTAATTATCCTGATATTTACATAATTCATTTATCTCAGTATTCTGAGTATTTTTCTTATGATATCTTTTAAACACATTTCAAATTTTAGAAAATATACTTAAATTTGATATTTTAGCTTAAAAACATTGTTGATTCTTAGTTATATGAAATTTTTTTAGATTAATTTACTAAACAAATCATTCTATTGTTTTATTTTTTAGGTTTTGAATGCCGTTGTGGTGGCTTGTTTTGCGGCATCCATAGATACTCTGACAAGCACAATTGTTCATTTGACTACAGGGAGCTAGGAGCACAAGAAATCAGGCGCAATAATCCAGTAGTTGTTGGAGAAAAAATTCAGAAGATTTAATACATAAATAATGATTGAATTTAACACTTAAGCGCATGAAAATAATGAATGTACCAATATAATACAATATATGCATCTATATATATATATATTTAAAATATAAATAAACTTCCACTGTAGTTTTATAACAACATAAAGTGTACATTCTTAATTAAAGGTATAGTAATTTTATTTTTCTAATGCTGATTTTTGAAGCCTTACCTGTTTTCAAAGTCACAATTGACACATTTTTTTCCATTTGTCAAAGAAGGAGAACATTACAAATTTTTATTAACACTTTCGAAGAGCGTAGTCGCTGTGCAATAGATAAATGTATATAAATCAATGTTTTTTTCTTTTTATTTTCGTGGATTTAGTTGGTTAGTTTTATGAAAAATTTATATCCTTTATAAACATTGTACAATTTTTTTTTCACTTGTTAATTTTTTTTTTTTTTGCTTCCCATAGTTTTCAAGAATTGTTGTAAGTCGTGCTCATCATGTTTTTATATATAGTTGGTTATTAGCTATTTTAGAAATGATTTTATGTTCTTATTCATTATCTTTAATTATAAAAAATAAAACAAAATATTAATCGTTTTTAAAAAAAAAACTAATTTAGTTGGAACCACTTAAGTATGAAATTATTTTCGATTTACTTATTATTATTATTATTATTATTATTATTATTATGATTATTATTATATACAAATATATTTACGCGAACTATATTATATTTTTCTCTGTAATTTAGATGATGATGTTCTGTAAATTAAGGAAATTTTTGAGCAAAATAATCTTGTGTAAATATATTTACAAGACATGTTTAGATAGTACACAAAGATTTTTAAGCTATGTAAATAAAGTAATGGATTGAGTGTTGAGATATATTATCCTCTTTACTTTCTGTAATATTATGCTTTTATTAATATTTTTATGTTAATGATTTAATACATCATAATATCAATGTATGAAAAATTAAAAGGAAAAAAAAGAGAAAAATAGATCAGCAATGGTTATGACATAATATTGAGCTGTTTTTATTTATTTATAATTTCATCGTATCAGATACATAAATCACAAAAATATGTATTTCATTGTATTAAAACATTTTCTATTTGAACGCTGAAATACAAAACTGAATGATTCACAAATGATTATTCTAGTTGGCACTTTATTCAGTAATTGATGTTTATTTATCTAAAACTGGAAAAAAAATCCATGGTAAAATAATATTATGTACCAAAAAAAATACACACCTCATTAAATATTAAATTCTTAAGATTTAGATCTTCACATCCTTAGCCATTATTTATAATTCTGCCTTAACTAAGGATAGATTTACATAAAATATTAATAGCAATATTTTAGAATAGTTTGTTTGTTTATTTATTTGATCAATAATATATACATAGATAAAAATATTCAATCAATTATAAATGGTATTTAGGAGACAATTTGTTTTGGAAACTTAAAAAATAATTTTAACTTTTGGAATCTGACCTTCAATTTATCGTATTTACATTAAGCTACACAATTTAACAATATTTTAAGTATAAACATATCATAGTTACCTTTTTCAGAATGTTCTACTTTAATATTTGGTTTAATATCCAGAAGCTGATCCGTTAAGCTTCTGCTATCTTCTTCGTCATCTTTTCCAAAGATAGGCCATTCTCTATCTGAACAAATTAACCCTCTTTGTTCTAATAGTGAACTCAAATGATCCAAAACATATGCTCCATCAATAGACAACTCTGAAGTTAAACTTCCGGAAGTTTTACAATCTCTACAAAAGTCATATACACATTTTTTAATAAAATACACTAATATTGATCACTTGGTTGTATTTAATGAATTTAATTGAATATGTTTTCACCTAGGATTGTTTTCTGTAATTTGTTCTAAGGCATCTTTATCCAAACTATTAATCTCGACTCTGGGAGACTCCAAGCAAATGTTCCGCATTTCTTGTGCCTTCTCTGTATAATAATCGGCAAGCTTATATAGCTTATCTAACAAACCGATGTATTGAGGCGAACTTAAAGCCTGGTCTCGACTAATATCGCTCAGATTACTATCCAAGCACTTCGATATATAATTTAAAATATCTTTGTGATATTCCAAATTGGCTTTGGATATTTCCAAAATACTTTGTTCTAGTTGAATACCAGAGTTTGATGATACTGAAAGATTATCTATTTCGTTAGGCGACATTTTTAATAAATTACAGATGTATCTCATCAATTCCATATTAATCCAATTGTTATTATTGTTTGATTTACTCTTTTTTTGTTTTTTATCCCTCACATATTCCTCTATAACTTTTAGTGTACTATTATAAAATGAATTTGGAAGTCCTACATAGTTAATACTTTCTTTTGACAGGTCTCTATCACTCTTATTGTTCATCGATTTTATATCGTTTATAGATGCTTGGTTTGTATAAATGTCTTCAAACAAACGACGTTTCTTCTTTTTAATCCAGCTTAACATTTCATTTATATTTTCCAATGGACGTTGTAGATGAGATTCACTTTTTCTATTGCCTTTGTATTGACGCACAAATTGTTTTTGACATGTGCAAGATTGGCCTAAATATATTTCAAATTTAAAAAGAAAATTGAATGATATACATACATAATAAAGTTAACAAAATGTGCTCAGATTCCAAAAGTTAAATTATTTTAATTTTTACACGCCACACAGTATTACATATAATATAGACAATTTGGTTTAAATACTTATTTCTTCAAAACTTGTTTAAACTTAGTTCATCGAACAGATACAACATTGCTGTAATAAGTGCACATCTTGCCTATGTAAAAACACAATATAAAAATTAATTAAAAAATGACAACACTTAAGGGGTTTCTACTCTTAACCAGAATTTGTGTTTTCTGTTTATCTCCCACATAATATAGGAACAAAGATATTCTGTATTTCCACAATTATGACTCTGGTTGAGTTTAGGGCAAAGACACTTAATATATATATTTTTTTAAAGAAAAATAAGATAGATTGTTAACATTTACATTTTTGATTAAATTATTAATGATTAAAAATCTATCAGGTCAATATACTCAGGGAATATTCTCCCTTAAAAAATATATAATTGGTGCCTTTGCCCTAAATTGAACTAGCGTCGTAATCATGAAAATATGGAATATCTTTGTTCTTATATTATGTGGGATAGACAGAGAAAACAAATGTTGGTGTAGCGGCCCCTTGAATAATTATTTATGTGACAACTATATTATAAGAATAAATTTAAGTGTTGTAATATTTTAAAATTATTTTAGTCATCTCTTAGATTGACATTAATCAAAAAATCACTATATTATCGGAAAAATACATATAGTTATGTAGTTTTTCTATCAGCACATTTCTTACATTGAATTTGTTATTTATAATAACTGAAGTATAATAATTGCCAATTGGTACCTAATTATAATCAAAGCTTTACATATGCATTCTAAAAGAAAATGAATCCGTTTAGTGAACCTCACATAATTGGAAATTTATCTTAAAGTAGCATAACACAATTTTTTTTTCTAAATTCCTTATAACTAAATAATAATGTGCATAGAAATATAATATTGATACTATTTTTCTTGGAATTAATACACTTTTAAAATAAAATAACTTAGTTTTTATATTTTGTATTCTTTTAAATACTTATTTCTTTTCAGTAATGTTAGTTAAAAGTTATCCAAAAAACTATTGATGTCATAATGTTACCTGTGAAATGCATAATTTTTAAAATGACTAACTAATAAAAATAAATTAAACATATTTTATTTCCAAACAATAATGTTGTTATGTTGCGATAAATATTTTGTTAACTCATTGTTAAGTATTTATAATAATAATAATAACAAAACACAACAATTTTTTTTATTATTTTACATTATAAATCATTTGATTTTAAATAATTTATTTTACAACAATGCCAAATCCAAGATAATCAGTTTCCATGGAAAGGAGGCCATGAGTATATAAAATAAATATTTGATGATTAAAAATAAAATTGGAGAAGAATTCAGAAAAATCCCCTGCTGAATACAGCTACAAATTATAAAGCAAGAAAGTATAATATAATAATATAAACATTTAAATCATAGTGTAGGATAATCACTAAAATAAATTATTTCTAAATAATAAATTTTAATTTAAAAGTAATTACTATAAATTTAATAAATACTTATGATAAAAAAATTACAATTTAAAAGATTTTAAAAGTAATAATTTTAAATATGAATATAAAAATTTTAGGCAAATAGTTTCAACTGAGAAAATTGTCGCTTGAGTAATATTTTAAAACATATGATACAATTAAATCAGTAGTTAGTAATATTGTTAATGATTAAAAATATTTGTGATCATATTTATTATTAATTAGTTTAGTTTGCTTAAAAATTAATAATTAACAAGTTCCACAAATGAACAATTTTAAATTGATAAAAAAATATAAAAATAATTACCTTAACATTTTTCAAACTATAAGATATTTAAAAATATGTTTCACCTATCATATGATTTACATGGATGTATATCTAAAAGTTGATCAGTTAAACTTCTATCATCATCATCATCATCATCAACATGTTTAAATACTGGCCATTCTCTGTCAGAATTAATAATCCCTTTTTGTAGTAATAGTGTATTTAAATTTGCTAATATATATTCTTCATCGACCGATGAGTCGGAAGATAAATTGATAGAATTATTTCTAAAAACAAAATTTTACAATTATTGATTACAACATAAAAATAAGCAAATAATTATAACTTACTCTTTAATAGTATTAGCATCTGCCTCTAAAGTTTTTTCATTTAATTTATCATTTGAAATTTGAGAAGTTTCATCACAGATATTTTTCATTTCATGGGTTTTTTTTACATAATAATTTGTTAATTGTTGAAGTCTATTTAATAAATTTATATTTTTGGGCGAACTAAACACTGTGTCTTGATTTATATCAGAAATATCTAAATTTAAGCATTTTGATATACAGTTCAATATTTTGCAATAATATTCTGTATCTTTTTCTGAATGCTGTAAAAAACTTTCCTCTAATTTAACGCTTGAACAAGACGAAATGGATAAGTTATCTACATCTGAAGGTGACATTTTTAATAATGTATTTATGTATGACATAAGATCTTCATTTATTGATGGATGGCTTTTGGGATTAAGATATTCCAAATTTTTTTTTGATTTCTGTTCTTTCAATATATCAAGTTGACCATTGTAAAATGAATCTGGAAGTTGAGCATAACTCACTGGAATTTCCTTTCGTAAATCTTCACCAGCACAACATCTTTTGTGTAAAGGCGAATTTTTAGAAATTGTAGAAACTGTCTTCTTTTTTTTTATTTCAGCACCAGTTTTTACATTACTACCAGCAGTTATCTCTTTTACCAGAAGTTGTTTTTTGTTTTTTATTCGTTGCAATGTATTACTTATATTTTGCAAAGGTTTTCCAGAAGTGAATTTTTCTTTATAATTTAACTTAGTACTTGGTTGTTGAATCTTCTTTTTGCTTTCCTTTTCAAAATGAATGGTTTTTTTCGTAGGTTGCTCATAACTCGTACTGGTTGATGTGGATGATGATATACATATAGATGTAGACGTATTTGAATCATTAAGTCTTATTTCTAAAATATAAAAAACAACAAAATATTTTAATATATTAACACAAAATTAATAAAGGTTTGCTATTTAGGTTAAGAGAGTGTAACATAAATTTGGGTAGGTTATTGAAATAGATATGTTAAATTTGAAGTTAATTAATTTTAATTGTGGTATACAATTATTTTGAGTAAAGGAAATTGGTGAAGGGTAAAAATGTATTTTTATTAATATATTATATACATGACTAAACCACTTTATGAAATCGGTTTACATTATCAATTTTGTTTCAGATAATTGGTTGTTGTCAAAAACTTACTTTTCTGTATTAGTCCAAACAAAATATAAGCTAGGCGATTGATGATAGAATTATAAAGTGATACTCCTTAGAGTGAAGTACTCGGAATGCATTACCCATACCTTTTGGTGGTAACCATGTGAAAAACCTCACAACTAGAGGTAACTCTTGTATGACACAAAGTATTTAAATAATAATTTATCAATATATAATTGAGTGTTTCTAGCTAGTGCAAATTTACTAAAATTACAAACCTCACATTTTTACAACTGGTTTCCAAACACATTATTTTTCATATAGTTAATTTAGTCATTTGTGCAAAAATTATATACAATATACATTCTCAATATCAAAATGTCCATAGAAAGCATTGGCACCATTTGGTTTTCCAGTTCACAGGGATGGGTTGGTTTGAGTTAGGTAAAAAATATTATGTAAAAACATAATCAAAGTTTAATCCATCAGGTAGTAAATATACAAGAAAACAAAAAATATATTTAAGCAATTTACCTATTTTGAATAATATTTTTATACTCAAGGTATTGCTAAATGCAATGTATAATAAACATAAAAGATTTTAAAAATTGAGTAAATAATTTATTTTTTAAAGTTGATATTCAATAATAAGTTGCCAATAGACAATATATGTAGATACATATTAGTTTATTTCCAAGAGTTGATTAAATGTCAAACTATGAATATCATAAAACAAAATACTATTGGCATGTAAAAACTATTTTTATAAATTTGAATGTTACAGTCAAATAAATAGTTTTGGGTAATAAGAAAATAATAGTTTGCATACTATATTTATGAATAGATAGTATATCAAAGAGTAAACAAGTGGTTAATTATATAATATTTTGTGCATAAACTAGTTCTAGGTCTTAAATAGGAAATTTTGAAATGTGTCATAAATAGTTATAGCTATACTACTTACCAGTTATCTGTTTTTTAGTTTCATTTAATTTAGTTTTTCCATTAGATATTTGTTTTTTTCTACTAATTTCTTTTGGTTGAGTTTTTTCTTGAGACTCTGAAGGTACATTATTTTGACATATTATAGGTTCATCCTTAAAATATAAATATGAAACAATTAAACATAAAGTATATTTATATACATAGCATACAATTTATTATAATAACTTACTTTCAAGTTAAACGGAAATAATTTGTTTCTTATGTTTTGTTCTTCGGCAGATAATTTATTTAATTCTAAGACTAATGTTTCGTAAGTTTTCAAATCTGTTTCTAATTTAGAAAATGTAGATATGTTTTTTTCATTTTCTTTATTTTCATCACATATGGTTGTTTGCTGAATTTTTTTAATTTGATTTTCTTTAGAACTAACAATCATTGACCAAGGTTTAGAAGATTTCTACAATAAAATAATTTTAATCAGTAAATTTGTAGTTGGATAATTAAAATTAAATATTTAGTTTTTTTTCATTACTTTATTACAATTCATGTTCATAATATTTGATTCATTCAGAGTTACTTGACTTGGAATTAGGAAACATTCATTGTATTCTTTAATAGTACGTTTATGAGTATTATCATTATCACTGTAATCATTTATAGCAATTGTATTTATTAAAAAAAGTTAATAATTACTTAGAACTAAAATATATTTATTATTAGATTAATATTTAGTATTTACACATTTTGTACGCTTGTAATTAATTTTGATCGAATTTTTTCAACAGTCTTATTAAAATGTATTCTTCTATCTCTCATATCTTTGTCCATCTGTTGTTCTTCTTGGATCCGTTGTTGTCGTTTTTCTGCTTCAGCACCTCTTGATATTGCTTTACAACGATCTATCAATCGTTTCTCGGCCAACACTACACTTGGATCATGCTAAACATCATATAATAAAATAAGAAACTAACTCAAACTCATCAGGATTTGTAACTTATTATTATCTTACTTGAATTGATGCAACGGAGTAACCATTGCCAACATCTTGTATCAAATAATTAAAATCACTTTTCAACTTGTTCAATGCTAGCGATTTATACTTATGTTCTGTTCTATTTCTTGCTGTTTCGCGCTGTTCCTGCTGACTTTCAGCAGCCCCATGGACACGGTCACGTATTGTTTTAGCTAATGCTTTAGATTGATCTCTAACCTGTCATTTATTATTATATATAAGTATATCGTTTAGTAAATTGGACGTTATAATATTATGATTATCGTGTAAAATTACCTGGGCTAGTCGTATTTTTCTTCTTCTTTCCCAGTCTGCGCGATGCACACTATTAATGTCCATTGTTCAATAAACGAACTTACAACACGTACATGACCAATAAAAATAAAGATAAGATGAATTGATGTACGAATAACGATTAACGACTAACGAGATACTATTAGAAGTTAATTTTAAACTTTTTTTTGGGAAAACGGTTGTGTAACAAAAATAATATAATGATGCTATAGTCTATAGACAATATTATTATTATTTATTACCATGTGGTTCCGTATTCAAGTTTAATTTCTACAAAACATTGGTATTGGGTACCAATTTAACTAATTCGCATTTCACTTTACCCTTTTCCGTTATTAAAATTTACAGTATGGTTAGAATTTAGCAAGTATGTACAAGTAAACTAGTAAAGTAGTAAAGCCATTCCCATTATTTTAAATACTAAAAAATGATAAATATTAAATGTTAAATGATAATTTATTTTTATATTTAATAATTAATAATTATAGATAATTTTACTGGATAGACGATAGTGGATATTTGAACATTTCGTTATTTCATATTTTCTATTTTATTTTTATTATCTCGACAAAATCAGCCAACAGGTTGTAAACAGTTAAGTTATTTAATTCATAAATGTAACTTTTTATTTTGGCTCCACTGTTTGACTATTTATTTAAAATGATAAACAATCTTTGATAATAAAAGAACATTAGATCATATATATATATTATATATATCTACTTAACTATGGATGTAGTTATGCGTATATGATCTAAGAAAAGATACTAAACACAATTTATAATAACAAAACAAAAGATAGAATGTAAGAATTTAATTTAATTGTATTCTAGTAACTAGTTGTTCTACTACTCCTTCTGTCGTTGGAGAATAATTAATTAAATATTTGCATTACTGATATATAAGGCACAACTACGTTATCAGTTTTTTTGATTGCCAATTTTATATGATTTTTTAGTACGTTTATTAGTCAACTCAAATTTGATTGTCAAGAACTATTTTTTCGCTTTTGCTTCCAAACTTCTTATTTGTGATTTGTAAGTTAAATAAATATATATATATAAAAAAAAATTGTAAATTAAATTATTATTATCGATTCAACAAGCATTAATTGTTTACTCAGGTTGTAAATTATGATTTCTGATTCAGTTCAAGGAGCTGTTAAATGGCTTACATATACAAATCCAGTCGTTACTAACTCCGTACAAGGATTTAATTCAGTGGCAAGTAAACATTGATGAAATTAATGCATAAGAGATCTATACTCCGTTTTTAGCTCTGATTTTAAGATACGTCTTATTGAGAATATTTTTATTGGTTTTACATACTTGATAATTTGAAATTTTTCCACCTTATATTATGTAAATTCATTTGTCTTTCATCACTTAAACTGCATACATTTTTTTTTTTTTTTTTTGAGAAAAATATGTATTCAAATTATCTTAATAGTTGTAATCAACTGCACTTTAAATTTGTTTTGTATTTATAAAAGTACAGACATTTTGCAGTAAAAATGTATGTGGTCATTTAAAATAATTAAAAGCTTTATAAATGAGAATGATCATGCAAATAATTAAGGTATAATTTGTTCAAGTAATGTCGATAATTTTAGGTATATTATAATGAGTGGCATACATTACATTACAATAATCATTGTATTATTTATACAGGAAACATGAATTAAACATTAGTTGATCATTTTGTTTCTATTGATTAAAAACAGTTAAATTTATTTTGTAATAAAATTAAATGATATACATTCTTTTTTTTCAATTCAATAAAATTGTTAACAGATTTATAAATTTTATAAAATTCGATGAAATTAAAGTTTAAATAATTTTTTTTGTTAAACATTTAATTTTTATTACCAAAAAATGCTTGTTGAATATACCTAATTTATTTTTCATTTAAATTAGTAATTTTATATTTGACATTTGTGTTCTAAAATAAATAAAATTAATTTTTGTCCAAAGCTGAAAGGCATTTGAATATTTTGTTTTTATACATAATTTTATAATTGATACAATTTTGTAGCTAAATTGGATGGGAGTGGCAAGTTCAAGTGAAAAACAAAACATTATAAAGATGGAGAGTCGCAATATATTGCAAATGCTTGGTAAAAATATTTATTTTTATAAAATGGCTGGCCTTTTAGGAGCTTCTGCTGTTATATTAGGAGCTTATGGTGCTCATGGTAAGTAAAAACTAAAATTTACAAATATTCTAAATATTTTAATCTCATTATTACAATTGTAAATTGTTAATATTTTGATATTATGAAAACAATTTGTATAAAATTACATATTCAAACTATGAATAATGATCTTTATTACTGTGCTGTAATTTAAAAATGTATTCTGCAGGGCCATATAACTTTTACATATATTATTATAGTTTTACATACTATGGCATTTTCAAATATAATGCTTTAGGCAAAAATTAATTCAACTACCATATTATTAATATTAAAATAAATAACTTATAGCAATATTAAAAAAAGCGGGTAAGTGAGTATCGCTCTGCTGTACATTAGGTGGTGGGATGGACCTCGGACTAGGGAAGGTTAAATTTGAATGCAATGATAGGTATCATTGTATACGAAAAACGATTCTGAACGGAGATGATTTGTCAGTCTAGGATATATTATGAAAAAATCGAAAAAAATTTATTAGTTAAACGTTATTTTACACGTGTATTTTTGATTTCAAATTAAAATTTAAACTTTAAACACACGTAACATTTTTTAAATTGAACAATCCTCAAACTTTTTTATAATTATTCTAAGCTTAACTTATGGACAGCATAGTATTAAATTTTCAATTCTTAGCTTTTGATAGAAAAATATTTATAAATTTTTAACTACCAAATAGTGAAAAATATTTATGATTTTGACGAATTTTTGTCAATATTTGAACTTCAAATGCTAATAAAAAAAAATTGTGCCTATGTATTTTTATAATTTTTGAATGAGAGTTAGAACAAGTTAGGTGGACCCTTCTATTAAATTTTCAAGTAATTGGTCTCAGCTAAATTTTTTTTATCAACATTTATAAAAAAAAAAAAAAAAAAAATTGAAAATTTCAATTGTCTATAAATAGCTCAAAAAAAATCAAAATATTTTGAAAATCAAATCACGTAAAGAAAATGGCAATCTAAATAACTGGTAAAATTTTCATGTATTTACGACTTATACTGTTTGAATAACAACAAATATCAAAAACCGTTTGAGGCTAAACCGTTATTTAACGCGGTTTTGTAAAAATTTAAATTTCAAACACTCCTAAAAATTTTTTGTCTTGGTCCAGTAGAGTTTTTTTTACAGATATTTGAAGAAAAATTTATGGAGAACCTTGTAACAAATTTTCAAAACTTAGTTATAAAAGAAAAAAATTTTACGATTTTTCAACCACAAAATTACTTGCAAATTTTCGCAATTTTGACATATTTCGTATAAATTCAAACTTTAAGCACTTATAAAAAAAAATTGTGACTAACGATTTCGGATTTTTTTTTATCACTTTTAGAACAACTTATAAGAAACCTTGTATTAAATTTTCAAGATTTTCTGGCCGGCCAAAAAAATTTTATCGTTATTTAAAAAAAAAATACTAAAAAAAATTAAAAATTTCAATTGTCTATAAATAGCTCAAAAGAAGTCAAAATACTTTGAAAATTTAACAGTGTATAGAGAACACTAACATAAACATTTGGTGAAAATTTCAAGTATTTACATCGATTAGTTTTTGAGTTTTAGCAAAATAAAAAATTCGATTTTGTCGAAAATTGATTTTGCGTAAAAATTCCCGTTTTTCTGTCATTTTTTTTTTGTTTTTCTCGATTTTTTTGAAAACTGTTGGAAAATGTTTACTTTTCACCTCTATAATGCACCAAGGATATCCACTTTGCCATCGGAAACCACCCCCAAAGTTTGAAATTAAAGCATTATTTCGACTAGTTATGCTGTACACAGACACAAAAACAAAAAAAAAAACACACATCATTGTAAAATCAATACATTCATCACTCCGTTCAGAATCTAAAACATAACATTCATGATGTAGACTGATAGACCGTCTCTATTTATGCTAAATATGTAGGTACTAATAATTATTTCTGAAACAATTTTTTTTTAAGTACTTAAACTTTAAAATAAATAAATTAAATTAAACAACATTATTATTTTAAAAATATATTAAGAATTTAATTGTTCAAGTTCAGAAACTCAGTCGGTGGCTACAGTTTTCATCTGACAGAGGTCAGACCTGATGGCAATAGTGCAACACCCGTTTGTCCTTTCCAGCAGGTCAACTATTAATATACTTGCTGTGCAGTTTAACTATAGTCTTAGGTACTAGTTGGCCGCCGACTGTATTTCTTAACTTGAGTTGAGTATTGGCAATTATTATATCTAATACTTATTTTAAATTGTATATATTTTTAGTTGTGGCTCATAAAGCTAACCCAGAAGAAGCTAGAAATTTTGAAACAGCAAATCGGTATCATTTTTACCATACTTTTGCATTATTAGGTGTACCATTTTGTCGTTTTCCTAGAGTTGTACGTTTAATTTGAATGTTTTTAAGTTTTGAATATGTTATGTGTTATTAAAATGTAATTTATTTCAGACTGGAGCACTGTTTATTAGTGGAACTTTAATATTTTGTGGTACGTGCTACTACAACGGACTGACTGCAGATAAAACATTCAATAAATATACACCCACTGGGGGTATGTTATTAATTGCTGCTTGGATGTCAATGATACTTTAGAAAATAAATTTATTATTATCATTATTATTATTATTTTCATTTGGATATATAGTTAATAAAGAATATACCTTTTATAAATAGTAGTATAGTTAATAATGTTTGATCCATGGGTGTATTTTATTTTGTTGTTTTTACCTATTTAAATTTAAAATAATTTATTCATATAAAAATAACTGGTTTAAATATAGTACGACAAATTTGATTACAGCAAGTTTGGTAAACTAAATAGGACTGGTAGTTTATTTAATATAATATATTATTTTCACTTTCTAACATATTTACATAACTATGAATTAATGAAAAACATCTTTATTGGTACAGACACAAATCTAAAATAATAGATTTGGATAAACTATGATTATTTTGTTAAAACACTTTTAACCTTATGAAATATAAAAGATGCAATAGTACTAACAGTAGCACAGCAGGCTAGGTATAAGCTTTAATTGATTACAATAAAATTGTATATCCTAAATCCAAACTTTAAAGAAAATTGGTTTTATCAATGCAATCAGAATATTAGAGTCTTATAATATGTTGATTATGAATGACTGGGCATTATATTTACATGTTACGCCTACATAATAAAAAAAAATATATCAAGAATATTTTATTAATGTAATTAGTTTATACATAAAAAACTTTTAAAGAAGTGAATAGCCTTATGAGGGTGGATAGTGGGGATTAGTCCCTATAGACCATTTTAATTGTCTTTATAGTTTTACTTTTCTCTGTTCTTTCCTTACTGGTTAAAATCAAAATCCTCGCTTAAAAAAAAAAAACAATTATTATGGGTTCAACGTGTAAAATAATATTATGTATATTATATTAGATTATCACTTGACACTTAATGTGTAAGGATTGTGAAGAATCAAAATTCACATTAGGTCAACTATATTGTGGTCTGTGACCCAAACAGATTCAGTGATCTGGTTATAATTAGTATGATTAATAAATATGGAAAGATAATTATAGGTGATGATATTATTTATATAAACATTTTTCATCTAAGAATAAGCATATAAATGTTATAGATGTATAAAATATAAATGTTACTTAACACTTGATAATTAATACTTATATTTTTATTTTTTGATTATTGAGTTTTATTTCCAAAATAACGAGGGGGAATGGTTTATTTTCAAGTTAGAGGTTTTCTATGACTGTCCAGTGTCCACTTACTATTAAATTCTATATAGTTACACCCTGAAATGGCTGAAATGCAATACAAATGCAGTTATTACCTAATATCTATAGCATAGGTACCTATAAGTAAATTGCGAAATAAATTCAATAGATTTATTCTATTTTGTCATTTCTGTATAGACTAAATCAGACGTGACACGTGACACATATATATTATAACATTATTGTAGTGTATATTATACTGTCAAACACTGAAACACGTACCTACCTTAGATTAAAATAATGAAACATTTAATCATTGTTTAATTTAATCTGAACTCGTACTATTATAATATTGTATTTTTATTAACTATAATATATGTTATGAATTTATGATGTCATACATCAGTCATTGTCTTAAATCATAATATTGGTTGACAAAATACGGGTATGGGTACCTACTGGATAGTGGATTTGCAAATATTTTGCATTAACATTAGTTTTAGTACATAATAATATTATTTTCTGGTACATATTGCTAAAAACGTTGAAATTGTTTTGAAGAACATCAAAAATCAAATAATTGAGAATAAACTCGACTATTGTGTTAAACGGTTTAATAATCCTAAAATAATTTGTGGTTTCTGAGCCTGGAGAGTCAATATATCGTTTTCGAATAGGGGCTCCAGGACGGTAAATACTCATCCCCTCGGCTCCTCCCATCCGTTAAATCATCTATTAAAATTTAAGGAACATGTACAATTTTAATTCGTTTATTTATATTTTTATGTTATTTTGTTTTAGTTCCAATTATCTTATACTAACAAATTAATTAATTACAATTACTCAGTATGTTTATTTAATAATCTATCATTCAATATTTCTATTGACTACACAAAAGTATAAAATAATACTTTAAACAAATAAACAAAACACTATAAATAATAAATTTACAGAAAACTTTTATCAAAATTGTTAAACACTAAGATGACATATGATGTATGTCAATACAACACAGAAAATTCGGAAAATTTTAAATTTGTAAACAAACATGGCATACACATCATGTGGTACCCCGCTACATTTTCACAATCAAGACTAGGAAATAACAATTCAAGTACAGTATTGTGTAGTACATTAACCATTTGAAAATAATGACAAATCTAAAAAAGAATAGCAGATATAAGAAATATTAAGCTTGAGTTATTAAATCTAGATGTATCAAATGTTGGTTTATAACATGTTGGTCACAACTCACAGATTTACTTTTGCGCTTCTCCATCATAACAATTTTCATACATTAAAAATGTTTAAATTACTGAACAGTTTTTATAATACTGAACATATATATTTATGTATGAAAGTAGATAGGTATTAAATTCTGCAATATTTTTATTGTTATTGTTGAATATAATAAACGTTTAACAAACTTACAATTTATCTATCCATAGAAGGGAGTAATGCGTGTACTATTATAGCACTACTTATGGCAACAAACATAAATACATCAAACATTCGTGTCAACTGTTTGTTCACCTCGTCGGCCAAAGACAGTCTCACTAAATTGTTTTCAGATGCAATACTAAACGGTAATGCAATCCACCAAAATTTGTTCAAAAACAGTTGCTCATCGCAAAATACAAACTTAACTGTGCCAGAAGCAATGAAAGCAGGAGAATCAGCTCTGGGAACCATGGCTGAATGGGTTAAAATAACAGCATTTATGCCAGGTTTCATAAAAAATTGATTCTTGTAATGATTCACTAAAATTTAACGTATCAATCATAAATTACTTTGAAGAACCATTAGCTTATTGTTGATTCATTATATAATTGATTATTTATGCAACTTGGAATTATACATTTTTCAAGCCATTATTGAAGAATATAGCCTTGTTACCCAATTAAAGATTTATGTATTGCTCATTTCAGAAAAGTTCAGTTTATTTTAACAATATGGAAATTAACTTGTATAAAGAGATGAACCGGTATATAATAGAATGGTATACAAACCCTCCGTGTTGTCAACCAAACAATCTTTACATAATTCTTATTGCTCACAACAAAGCAATTTTAATAGCAATACAATTGGATACAAACTCAGTAAGTATTCAATTATATATTTTTTTAAATTTATTTAATCATAAACTTTATGGCTAAGATTTAAAATTTTTTGTTAAGCTGTCTATACTCAATCTATATTATTGCTATTATTTATTTATTCTCAATAAACTTAGATTTTAAAAATGACTATGATAAATTTGCTTTTAATGCATTTAGGTCAACAAGCAGACTATATTCAATCTTCAATTATTTTCCAATAATTTGACATTTTTCAAATGGATTATATTGATACAAAATTCTGTTAATAAAAATATTGTATTTAAATAGGTATTACTTATTGATTCTCATCAACATTCATCACACGGAGCTTTGATATGTAAATCTCGAATATCAAAATTGGAAAACCTTTGTTTGTGGTATTCAAGAATGTTGTGTAATTCAGCCGGGTCGAATCCTGAGGCATACGAATTAAGTTTTTTATATTTTAGGTGTGAAAAACGTAACAATAAAAACAACATGCGATTTTAAATACATCAATTTAATTAAGATACAAACAATAAAACATACAAATACAGAACTATTTATACTAGGGCTCACTTAACAAATTTTTAAGAGTTTCTTTAAGGTATTGAACACTATTAACTAATGTGTCTCGAGAGCTTAGTTCTGTGTAGGGAACAGCTAGTACCTTGTAGCCAAGAGAACGAACTAGCCGTGTGTTAAGTGCTGAAATTCCATTAGGTTCATTGTGACAGCCACGGCAGGTATCATGAAATCCAGTCAACATAAAAGCTATTAAATGTGTTTCTGGATTTTTCATCTTAGAACTATCAAGCGGTATAGGGTTTAATTTTGAATCAACAGCACATTCTGCATCTAAAAGAACAAATAATAGTTTGATTACCATACATTATTGAGATTTTATAATTTATAAACAGACCTATTTCAGTATTTATCATTAAAATTATGTTTAATATTTTTTAATATAATAAGTAAATATAATACACAATAAGATATATTGTGCAAATAAATAAATTGAGTAAAATTAAGAAATCTCAAAATGTATCTCTCTATATAGTTATATATTTTTTTTTATTATTATTATTTATATTATTTTTTTTCTATCTTAAAATAATAACACTAATCATTTTTAAAAAGAATATTGTCTAAAAACATTGGCATTAAGCAGAAAAATAGAAATAAATAATATATTTATATATTTTTTTTATCTATTTTTAATGGTTGGTTTACTGTTTATTACTATTTAAATAGATATTGCAAAAGTCTATACTAAATAAATTATATTTATTTGATCAATATAATATATTATTATTATTTATTTTAATTTTGTTTAATATCACCATAAATTTGAGTAGAATTAGTCAACAATACAAATATAATTTACCGTAAGAAATAATTGTCTATAAATGAATAAGTTTCGACTTAGATATTCTATAAAAAATTATAGATTTGAAGTTAAAAATTCAAAAACTTACCAATAATGAACCCTAAATCAGTTTTAACATCAGTTTTCACAAAATTTTCTGATGGAAACATGATTGATAAAGAGTCTATCAATGTTGTCATTAAGACTTGTTTGTCTTTTGATCTCGCTAGTTCAAATTTGAAATACTCAGAATTCAAATCTAGTAATGGTCCTACATTTTAAACAAAACAAATTGTTATTAGTTTATATTTATTTTCAATTTAAAACAATTTTTTTTTTTAATATTCATTAGCTTCAGTTGAAACTTAAGAGTTTTGAATTTAAAAATGTTACATCCTATTAAAAAGCAATTATTTAATTTAATATTTTTTTTTTTAAATAACCTTGAATACTATTAAAATTAAAATACTGAACTCATAATACCTTTATAATCTAATTTGGTTTTAGCATATCCATTTATATTGAGTAATTTTATTGATACAACTCTGTTACCTAAAAAACATAAAATACATTTTTATTAAATAATAAATACCCATAGGTAATTTTATCATTTTTAATTATTATACAAATATTTAAAACACTGATTATTTTGGGTTAAATGTTTTTAAATATTGTTTTATTACATAAAATATCTGTATGAAGTTTTAACTATTATTATTAATATTTAGGGTTTAAATATATTAGATCTCAATATTTGGCCATAAGGCAATAATTCACTGTTCAACAATTTTATTAATAGTGAATTATTCTCATTTTATTTACCTTTTAGTTTCATAAGATTAGAAATAAAATCAGGTGATAAAACTGATGCTAAATGTTCATTGTCTGCTTTTTCTAATACCACTAAGCTCCAAATAACATCTAGCCATGTGTTTAAATTGCCAACATCTTGATATTGTTTTGTACTTTTGAACACCTAAAAATAATCTTGATTAATTAATTTAAAAATTATACCTGTACGGCTATACCATCAATGAACTATAAAATCAACAAAGAATTACCTGAATTATGTTATCCATATTATTAGGTTTGTAATTAACATATGCTAATGTTAATAAATATGAAATTAGTATATGCTGTTTACATTCATGAATGTGTTTTTCCAACCATGTTGATAAGGATTCCAGTAAATCTATAAAAATAAATTAAATTTAGTTATCATTTACTTTTTATTAAATCGTTTTAATTAAAAACATAAAAGACGTGAGTGTTGAAAAAAAATGTACAATATATATACATAATTCTACAATATTTAAAACTTATAATGCTGTAGATAATTGCATACAACATATTTATAATGAAATAAAAAATGTAACTATCAATGTTATATTTTAATTATTATAGTTTTAAAGTATACTAGATAATTAACTCAAAAATATTTTGGTACTCGTCCAATATGCTATCTACCGTAATCTTATGATAGTTTAATATAATATCTACCGTAAATCTTATAGTATAATATACTTGGATATATTATATGATATACTTTATAATTTTGCAATTAAGATTCAATTTTGCAATTAAGATTAAGCTTTTATTAAAATCCAAAATTTTATTACATTTATACCTCTTCATATTTATCATAGGCTTCATACAAAAAAAAATTAGTGTATATTTGTGAGCCGTGTCGATTATAATATATGGTTTTACTGTATTTTTTTTATTTATTAATTATTATTATTATAAGTCCGTCAACTATGAGTTATTTTTATCGACACATAATTCAAAATTAAGAGATGTGCCCAAATTTTTTTAAAATACATGGTTTATTACCAACTGACGAGACATGTACCAAAATTAAAAATTAAACAATTTGTGATGGTGAGTTGAAAGAAGTTCTGAAAAATAGTCGAAAACATGATTAAGAAGGTAATATTTTGAAAACAATGTATAATCGATGTACAAAAAAAGGGTGTCGAACATTTCACTCCATACGCAAAATCAATAAAATATTATATATAATAATTTAAATATATAATACAATATTTACAGCAGGCATACAGATAGCATACTAAACCGTCAAACGTGCGGTAGATAGCATATTGGACGAGTACCAATATTTTTTATAAGCCAAGTAAAAAAATATATTTGTATTATAAAAATTACCTGGATCTCGGTATCGTAAAATTCCAATACTTGTAATTATAGATCCAATAACCGAAAGCCGATCAGTTGTAGACATATTACTACGTATATCTGCATTAACTTTTTCTAAAAGTACTTCATCAGGAAAATTAAGTACAGCTAAAGCATAAAGCACATCAGCGCATTGTTTAATATCCATCTTTTCTGAACATCTTCCAATATTAAATGCTAGTGATCGCAATAAAGTTGTTGAACGTTTTTTCTTAGCGCCAATAGTGGATAATACCTTTAAATTTATTAGTTATAAATGATTATTTTTTTAATTTAAAATATTCTATAAATATTTACTTTGACCATTTGCGGCAAACTAATTGAAGAAATTAATTTAGCAGCTTCATCATCTCCTGTAATGCCGAGGACTGTAGACAGATCACTAAACAAATATTCTTTTTCTTTTGTGTTTTCTTTCCCCAACATTCTGCATAACTTTAGAAATCTTATATCAGTTTCAAATTCTGATAATTTTATTCGACCAGAACTAGCCCATTCAGCTAAAGTAGATACAGCCTATAAACAGAATGAAATAATGTTAGGTTATCAAAATAGAGTATCAAGCATATTATAAATCAAAAACTAAATTTTAATTAAAATTTCAAGTATAAAATAAGTTTATTTTGGTTATACTCAGATACTGAGTAAATAATAAAATGTTAACATCTGTATTAAGTATAAATGTAAAAAGATACTTTTTTCTGTACAAAACTATAAACTTATACAATAAATAAAATCATACAAATTATTAAGAACACCTTATAATATAAAAAAATCATGCATGTTATATTTACTTTTAGCGCATGTTGTTTAGAAACTAATCCTATTTCAGATATTGCCAATATTTCTTCGACTGTGGTAGCATTATCAATTTTATTATTAATAATATAGAAGGATGATTTTTTTGATTTAACATTATCGATTTCTTTTAATGATTCAAAAGCTGCTGCTACAATATTATTATTAACTTTTGATTCATCAAGACGAACTAGTTTGGTAGTAGTTATACTGGAAGACTGCATTCGTACAACAGACATAAAGTGTCTTGGCATTCTTGACCACCTCATCATAATGTATATTGAATTAAAGTGATCACCTAAAAAGTAAGTATGATTTTGCTCTAGATGATTATTATAATTTATTAAATAAAGCACTAAAAATATTTAAAAAAAAATACTTATAACATTTTTTTAAATTTTTTAACAGCAAAATAAAAATAAAATAGTATTTTAAATTATAAGTTTTACTATTCTAGATAATCATTTTTTTTTTTTTGTTAAATTGCAGACAACTAGTATAATGTACAAAGCAATTTATTGATTGATACATTACATTTTAATATTTTACGAACTTAAATTCAACAACAAGCATTCCAAGATTTAATTTTAAAAGTCTGAAAACGAAGATTATTTATAATTTTTAACTATATTAAATAGTATTATTGATTTTTATTTTTTATGAAACTCACAGGATTTTTTCTTCACAAAATATGAATTTGCATGTGTTTTAAGTTCAATATTATGTACAATATATACAAGTGAATTGTTACTTTTTACAAATAATAATTGTATGTACTTATATTACAATTATTGTGAAATAAGAAACAAAACTCGCGCTAATAGTTAAATTAGGATATTATAGTCATTAAAATTAAAATTCAACTACATAAGGGTTAGTTTATAGGTTCATGTAATTATATATATTATGCTTGTATTGATAGCTGATAAGACGATAACACCGTCGGCTAGAGAGATAGTAACCATGTTTCATAGTAGTTTTCAAAAACATTAAGCAGCTGGCAAATATTTCATTCTGTCATTTTGTATTATAAAACATTATTTTGAAAAAAATAAAAAAATCTATATTTCATTGATATTTGATAAATATAGTTATAAGGTAAATTAATGTTGACTGGTAAAAAGCTAAATATTTCAATAGCACTACGATAAAAAGTCAAAAATAATATTTTTTTATTACACAAGTAGCAAGTGCTTATATTGTTTATAGTATTATTACTTATTAGTATTACAATAAATTAGAGCTTTAGATGTTTTAAAAATTTATAATTATTTACAATCCGAAGAGTTATTTTTAACTGTTATAAGTTTCATAATTTTCAGCTAGTCTTAAAAACGATTACTAAAAATTACATTAACATTTTGCTGTACGTTCTAGACGGTTATTGTACACAATTATTATGATAGTATAGATACTTAAAATGAATTAATTTAAATGCAAAAAATGTATTAATAAATAATAGGCATCTATAAGTTACCATATCTGGTAGACAATGTTTTAAGTGTTATCTACAAAGTTGTAAAAATAAACTTTTTAACTTGTAACATGTAAAAATTGAAAGATATTAAGGTCATTAAAGGATACGTTGATCGGTAATTGGTATCAAGTAAAATATTTAAAAAAAGAAGTTACGATGAAGCATAAGTATAATTAATAATTATATTAATTGTATATTTGTATTTATAACATAATATATAGTTATGTGAGATGCTCAAAATATACGAAAGGTATAAACTGTGACCTATTGCATTTGTCATTTGAGTTTTTCACTTTGAAATTTATGATAAAACCCAATTGATTTTCAAAATTATTTAAAATAGGAACCTAATTATTTACTATTTAGTTGTTCCACGGTTATCTTAAAGTAGGCATATTTAATTTTATATTTAACACATCGACTACAAATTACGATAATGTTGTAGGCTAGTAGGCTGCCGCTGGTATTGTTACCGATAGGGTATTATTGATGACAATATTTTAATAATTATATTTATTTATTTATCTGAAGTATGAATTACGAAATACTCACTGTACCTACTTGTTTTGTCTTTCAGTTACAAATTAAATTAACCCGTTATAATAAATTCAACCATATTTATCATTCAATAAATACAAATTTTATACTTTGACATAATATATATTATTAAATAATTATTAAATATTAATACAAATTGTGAATTCATGATAAATGATAAAAAATTTGATTTTAGAATACCATAAAATGATACATGAATACATGAATGATGATTTTAATTTTTAAGGCCGTGCGCACGATTTAAGATGTAAATCGTGATGTCTGTGAAGATAGCCTGCTCCCTCATAGTTAGCTACTTAGCTCCTTTACCACTGATAAGAAAATGGTTGATACCAGTCATATTAAGTTGCATGTACTAAATTTATTAGGGGCAACTAAAATGATCATCTTATCATGTATTTTATGTAGATTGTAGGTATTTATAGTAGGTAGTATACTTATTACAAAAATATAAAAATGGTTATAAGTTATAACCACAGTATATTACACTCCTTGGTGGCTAGTATTGAGATGTGGTAAATATCGCCAATTTACGTTACGATACCACATCACATAACACAGTGATAAAATAAATAACACCTTATTACTAGTACCGACTCAGTGATGTATAAATGTGTTATTTGAGTGGTGCGCGCACAGATATATAAAATAATTATTTTATATATTTGTGGGTGCGCGTTATGAAATTATGGTGCGCGTTATAAATTGTATACCATCAGTGGCGTGCCCAGGGGGGGGAGGTTAGGGGTTATGTCCCCCCCCATTGACTTTTTTTTGCTGACTTTCGGAAAACAAATTATTAGATATTAAAGTTGTTACTTTTTAGAAAGTTATTGCTTTTGATTATTAGTAATAAGTTATTGCTTATAAATCATATTTATTATATTATATATATTTTATTATAATTATATTATTATACTCTATATCCTCTCATTCTCTGCCTATTTAATTTTATGATGCAAGTTTTTGCAATTTCTCACGTTTTTGGATTTTTTTTTAATATGGTGTTTTAATGAACAAAATACTTAACTAAACTAAATTCATTATTACACAAATAGATTATTTTACAATAGTAATTAATTTAAAATATATAAAATCTAAGTACATAATATGTAACTTATTTCGTTTATTTTAGGAAAAAAAAAGCTTTCTTAAAAGTAATACCATCGAGAATAAATAAATACAGAAAAGAAATGCCGGGTATACCTTTACCTCCCGATTCCCAAACCTATTATTACAAGGTCGGAAACATGGTTATTGCTGTAATTTTCTATGCAAATAATTTTGAAAATTTTTTAATTGTGATTAAAAATTTAAAAAACGATGTTAATCCCCACCAGTATGAAAAAGCTGAAACAACTTGTACAATATAAATATATATTATATAATGTAATCAAATGTGGTTTATAGTATTCAAACAATTACACTTATCAGAGTTACCCAGTGGCGTGCCCAGGAATTTTCTATGGGGGGGGATATATGTTATAAGAAAAGACCGGATTTAATTCCATTAAAAACACACAAGAACTGTATAATTAAACCAAAAAATACATAAAAATTGCATAATAAATTGCACTGTAAAAATACAAGTCATATAAAAATTGATGAATGTATTATTTTTTTGAATTAAAATTAATAATTAAATATATTTCCAAACTATGTTCATTAAAATTAAATCTTTTATTACTTGAAATATGTTTGTACCTACAAAGAAAAAATACTTTCTACTTCTACTACACTAGTTATTAGTGTATATTAAAAAAAACTCAATAATTTATAGGTGTTATATCTAAATAAACATCTACTTTACCCAACATGACTTAGTAAGATTTAATAGTTTTATATGTTATATCCTTTATTTTTTTCAATTATATATTCATACATTTATCTATAGTTTTTTTTTCGTTTGGACCAGGAATATTTGTTAAAATATCTTCAGCTTTTCTAAACCTATTCAGTATTCATACTGTTTATTTAGCTTACTATTCGATTCTTCCAAGTTTTTCAGACTAATGGGTAACTCCAGTGGCGTGCCCAGGGGGGGGAGGTTAGGGGTTATGTCCCCCCCCCATTGACTTTTTTTTGCTGACTTTCGGAAAACAAATTATTAGATATTAAAGTTGTTACTTTTTAGAAAGTTATCGCTTTTGATTATTAGTAATAAGTTATTGCTTATAAATCATATTTATTATATTATATATATTTTATTATAATTATATTATTATACTCTATATCCTCTCATTCTCTGCCTATTTAATTTTATGATGCAAGTTTTTGCAATTTCTCACGTTTTTGGATTTTTTTTTAATATGGTGTTTTAATGAACAAAATACTTAACTAAACTAAATTCATTATTACACAAATAGATTATTTTACAATAGTAATTAATTTAAAATATATAAAATCTAAGTACATAATATGTAACTTATTTCGTTTATTTTAGGAAAAAAAAAGCTTTCTTAAAAGTAATACCATCGAGAATAAATAAATACAGAAAAGAAATGCCGGGTATACCTTTACCTCCCGATTCCCAAACCTATTATTACAAGGTCGGAAACATGGTTATTGCTGTAATTTTCTATGCAAATAATTTTGAAAATTTTTTAATTGTGATTAAAAATTTAAAAAACGATGTTAATCCCCACCAGTATGAAAAAGCTGAAACAACTTGTACAATATAAATATATATTATATAATGTAATCAAATGTGGTTTATAGTATTCAAACAATTACACTTATCAGAGTTACCCATTAGTCTGAAAAACTTGGAAGAATCGAATAGTAAGCTAAATAAACAGTATGAATACTGAATAGGTTTAGAAAAGCTGAAGATATTTTAACAAATATTCCTGGTCCAAACGAAAAAAAAACTATAGATAAATGTATGAATATATAATTGAAAAAAATAAAGGATATAACATATAAAACTATTAAATCTTACTAAGTCATGTTGGGTAAAGTAGATGTTTATTTAGATATAACACCTATAAATTATTGAGTTTTTTTTAATATACACTAATAACTAGTGTAGTAGAAGTAGAAAGTATTTTTTCTTTGTAGGTACAAACATATTTCAAGTAATAAAAGATTTAATTTTAATGAACATAGTTTGGAAATATATTTAATTATTAATTTTAATTCAAAAAAATAATACATTCATCAATTTTTATATGACTTGTATTTTTACAGTGCAATTTATTATGCAATTTTTATGTATTTTTTGGTTTAATTATACAGTTCTTGTGTGTTTTTAATGGAATTAAATCCGGTCTTTTCTTATAACATATATCCCCCCCCATAGAAAATTCCTGGGCACGCCACTGTATACCATGATGTAGAGAAGAGAAGGTGATAACACTCGGCTTGATCGGGAGAAAAAAAGTGGTTTATTTTTCGACGGCAATTTTGTAGTTTAAATAAAATCCACCGTGAGCACCACAAGCTTCGAAGGCCGGTTGTTATTCAATAATAGCATTATAACCACTATGCAATTATGCATTATTTTCATTTTAAATCGTAATTTATAAATCAATTAATATTTTATTTAAGATGAAAAATACCTGTGTGTGCCTATGCATTCAACTACCTATATAGAAGTTGACAGTTGGAAATTATAGCAATATATAATATATTATAATATTTAATTAGATTTAATTTATTCTGTGATACTTATTACCTATACGCTATACATAATCTTATTAATTTATAAAATATCTGGTATAATTTGAATATACTATTCCCTTAAAAATTATTAAGTTAAAATTATCACATTATACAATGATTTATTAAAAAAAAACTATGAACTATATCTGTATATCTTCATAAAATTATAGGTACTTAGTCCCTATTTATTTAGTCATTTAGTTACCTGATAAATTATTTCATATAGCTGTTTTGATGGAACTAATAAATACCCATAACTCTTAATATTTATGAGTTATATAATTTTTTAGCTTTACTTATAATATATTTGTTTTTAATTTAAATTGTATTTGTATATGTTTAATTTGTCTCGATTGTGTACAATGCTCATGTGTATAAAACATTTTTAAGTAAATGTTTATTTTCCATATAGTTATGAGTCTTGTGACTATATAAATTATATCCTAATTTGGGTAGTATTTTTAAATTTTTTATAAATTTTACAAATTTCAATAATAAACTAGATTTATTATCAATATAAACAAATGTGTTTTTAAATTAAAATTATAATTATATCACAACCAGTTGATTGAAACATGATACTTAAGCTTAAACATGTTATAGGAATATTATAATAAAGAACAATTAGTATAATATTATAAATTTTTATAAAAATTTAAAATTGAATTAACATGTACATAATAGTTATTATTATGTATAATAACTATAATTAATAATTTTTATTTTAAATTATAATACTTATTTAAAATAATAATATCAGTATCTTGAAAATAACTTAAAATTATTACATGTACAAATAATTTATCATACTATAAACAAAATTATTAGTACCATATAATAATATATTACTGTGGAACTATTTAGTAATTATTTACTTTAAATTTAAAAATTTTCATAAATTTTGTTTAGTCTATTGTGGTCTTATACCTTGACACGGCCCTAGCGCCTGCGCTTCTCCTCAGCCGTACACACTGCCACTCTGGCCCAGATAGGAGAATATCGAGGTTAAGCTGATAAGACCGCGGTGGCTCATTGTTACGAGACTGTCACCCCAGTCTCGTGGGTCGCGGGTTCAAACCCGTACCGTGTGTAATTTTTTCACTTAATTCTCGATATCTCTCCTATGACCGGCCACATCACGTGTGGTCGCGTCAAATGGCTCCCCGGCGGGGAATCGAACCCCGGTCTCCCGCGTGATAGGCGGGGATACTTACCACTATACTACCGAGGACGAGTACCGAGGGGGGGTATCCTGTCTGGTCATTGCGTCTATTCCTGATCGAAAATAATATGGGGGGTATTTTGGCGTCCCATGTGTTATGGTTACCGTCGGCGAGTAATGCGCGTAGTATGACCTTTTTTTATTTCCTGGTTGCGCCGTTCGACGGGGTTGGCTCTCGGGTGATATACCGGAGTTGTCCAGCCCTCAGCTCCCCAGCGCTCGATCGCGTTGCGCATATCGGTTGATGCGAATTGGGGGCCGTTGTCGCTTAGGCACACACGGGGGTATCCGTAACGCGAAAAGAACTCTCGTTCGAGCGTTTCGGTTATTGTTTTTGTAGTGGCTGTTCCGAGGGGGTATGCCTCGGTCCACCTACTAAACATATCCGTGGCGACCAGTAAATATTGTTTGCCCCTACTTGTGCGCGGGTAGGGGCCCATGAGGTCTATGCTGATTACCTCCCAGGGATGGCGGGGTGTTCTGGCTGTCATTGGGTCATTTGCGCGCGCGTTAAGTGGTTTGGTGCACGCGCATATGTGACACGACTTGACGTACAGTCGGATGTCGTTTTTTTGACCTTTCCAGTAAAAGCGTTGTTTTATCGCCCTGTACGTTTCCTTCCAGCCTGGGTGGTTTGCTAGGACGTGATCGTGGTATGTCCAAATCACGTTCTGTATTTTTGTCCGAGGTATAATGACGGGTGTGTGGTCGCGCAAATTTATTCGCAGGAGGCCGTCGGTAAAAACGTATTTTGTTTTTTTTTCCGCGGCGTACCTGGTATTGTGCGCCGGTGTGTCTGGTAGTGTCCCGTTGTTCACTATGTCTCGCGTGTCGGGGTCGTTGGTTTGCCACGTCACGAGCGTACTGTGTGTTATTGGGGGCTCGTTGGTGGTGTTACCCGGGTCCGTAGTGGCGAACAGGTTGTCGGCCAGGGTGCTAGTAGTTGTGACGATTTTAGTGGTGGGTGTTCCTACTAGCCGTTCCTCGAGGTGGTCCTCGTCTACGGGGGGTCCTGGGGCTGGGTTGCGTGACAGCATGTCCGGCGCCTCGTTCTGTACGCCGGGCACGTGTGTAGTTTTGAAGTCCAGGTTGGCGAGTTGTAGCGCCCACCTGGTCAACTTGGAGTTGGTGTTTTTGGCTCGGTGGAGCCAAGTGAGGGCTGAGTTGTCGGTGAATAGGTCAAAGGGGCGGGCTTCTAAGTATGGTCTAAACTTGTCGGTCGCCCAGATTATCGCGAGGCACTCGCGTTCGACCGCGGCGTACCTAGTCTGCGTGTCACTAAACTTTTTGCTCGCGTAGGCGATTATCCGTCTTTCCTCCGGTCTGTCACCCCGTTGGAAAAGGACGGCACCAGCTCCTATTTCGCTAGCATCGGTTTGTAGGCAGAACGGTTTTCCGTAATCTGGTGTCGACAGTTTTGGCGAATCGTACAGTGCGTGTTTTATTTTAATAAACGCCGCCTGTTCCGCTTCGTTCCACGACCACTTAGTTCCTTGTTTGAGCCTATCCGTTAGGGGTGCTATGGTGTCCGCGTAGTTGTCAACAAACTGGCTGTACCAGTTGCAGACGCCCAGGAATTTCCGTAGGTCCCTTATTTTGGTGGGTGTGGGGAAATTCATAATGCATTCTAGTTTCTCCGGTTGCTTATCTATGCCTTCGGAGGTGACTAGGTGTCCGAGAAATGAGATTTCGGTCGATCCGAAACTGCATTTCTCGGTGTTGCATGTCAGCCCGTGTCTTTGTAGACGTTCCAAAATTTTGTCTAGGTGGCACTGGTGTTCGTCTGTGGTGTTTGAAAACACCACTATGTCGTCTAGGTAGACACGTACGAAATCTTCCAGATACCCCCTCAAAACTTCGTTCATAAGTCGTACAAAGGTCATGGGGCTGTTTTTGAGGCCGAAGGGGAGGACTCGAAACTGGTATAGACCCTGACTCGTCCGGAATGCCGTGTATTTTCGTGCGTTTTGGTTAAGCGGTACTTGCCAGTATCCAGACTTAAGGTCCAAAATGCTGAAAATTTTTGCACCTCGCATTTGACGTATCAAAGTATTGAGGTCCGGCATCGGGTAAGCGTCAGACTCAGTGACATCATTGAACCGTCTATAGTCGATGCACAGTCGGGGCGAGCCGTCTTTCTTTTTTGCTAAGACGACGGGTGCGGCCCACGGGGATGTGCTCTGTTCTACGAGCCCCTGTTGTTCCATATCCCGTATCATAGTGTCTATTGTGGCTTGTTTTGCGCGTGGATAGGGGTATGGTTTGAGCGCTATTGATGTTTGGTTCTTAAGGAGGATGTCGTGTTCGATTAATCTGGTGCGACCTACCCTACCACTGAAAACGTCCGGATAGTTGCGAATTACGTCGGTGATTTTCGCGCGTGTGTGAGGGTCACCGTGTATTAACAAATTATCGATGTCTGGTGTGGGGCGGTGGGTGGTTGTCCGGCCCTTCCAGCACGCCGTTGTCCTCCTATGTGTACCTAAGTGTATAGTGCTCGTGGTGTAGTCCCAGGTGACTTCGTTGTTTACGAGAAAGTCGTGACCTAGGAGCATGTCGCAGTATAGGTTTTCCAGAATGGCTGCGGTGAAAGTGACTGTGAGGTCTCCTATTCTGGCTTCGAATGCGGCGGTACCACTTGTTAGTGTGGTGTGTCCGTCCGCCATTCGTACGTGGGTGGGTTGTCCGTGTTGTGGTGTGCCATGTGTGTGTGCAATTTTCGGGCTTACATATGATTTTTGTGCTTGGGAGTCGAGTAGTGCTGTTACGAAGCCTGACCTAAATTCGAGCTCGACCGCGGGGGTCGGAATTTTGTCGGGGCATGTTCGTTTAACACTATTCGACGTCGGGTGTGTGTGGTAGCGGGATAAGTGGTTCTTAACCGGGATTTCGGAGTCCTTGGTGGCGGTTTGCACCGCCATTACAATGGTGTCCGTTTCGATTACCTCTATGCTACGCTTACATTCCGACGGTGCACGTGTAAATTTCGTAGTGGGGGTCGTGGTGAGTGGTGATGATGACCTACTACTTGAAGAAATTTCAGGTGTGTGGACGGGTGATATATCTGATGACACCGAGCGTGTCGATGCGCGTTTGATGGCTATATCCCCGTCGGTAAGACCGCGGTGGCTCATTGTTACGAGACTGTCACCCCAGTCTCGTGGGTCGCGGGTTCAAACCCGTACCGTGCGTAATTTTTTCACTTAATTCTCGATATCTCTCCTATGACCGGCCACATCACGTGTGGTCGCGTCAAATGGCTCCCCGCAGAGGATATCGAACATCTACTACCTCATCATCATCATCATCTGGTCAGATGGCGACCGGGGTACCCACCAACCATCGGTGGTGCCCGTATGTACGGCTTGGCGGGGGAGTATGACACGGCCCTAGCGCCTGCGCTTCTCCTCAGCCGTACACACTGCCACTCTGGCCCAGATAGGAGAATATCGAGGTTAAGCTGATAAGACCGCGGTGGCTCATTGTTACGAGACTGTCACCCCAGTCTCGTGGGTCGCGGGTTCAAACCCGTACCGTGCGTAATTTTTTCACTTAATTCTCGATATCTCTCCTATGACCGGCCACATCACGTGTGGTCGCGTCAACCTTTGGTGCTCGAAATAATGTGATATTCCGTAAAATGGGGTGAATAAGTGAATTGCAACTGCAAGGTGAATTGAAACAAGTATTCAGTAATTTGTTTATTATTATCGACAAATATTCAATTTTAGTGTTATCGCCTTAATATAATAAGAATTAAATTCATAGTGATAAATGTTATCTACTGAAAAAAAAATCTTTAAAATCGGATTATTTCCATCACTGAGATAGATAAGAATATACTGGAGCGCGGACTCGCCCGCATGCTCGTACGTTGCGAAAAACGGGCCGACGTATTTTTCGTTACCCCCACTCCTGTATGGCAAGAAATTGAATTTCCATACCAATAATATTGAAAGACTACACATTTTAACTTGACATAACTCTGGGATAAATGGTCGTATTACGTTAACTATGGTATCAAAATTTTTGTTTTCATGTGTACCTACTTCAAACTTATATTTACAAAAAATAAAAATAAAAACGCTGAACAACATTTTTATTAATAACAAAATTGCTTACTGTAGTATAAATAGTATAATACTCGTCACGCGATACCATATTATAATTTATATTATTTATAATGAATCTTGAAAAAAAAAGGCCCGGCTACAGGAAAAAGGCCCGTACCAACTAACTATATTTTTTTAAATTTTATAATGTACCTTTAGGTATATCAATTTAATTATGTAGGTATCTAATACTTTTAGATTCTGAACGGAGTGATGAATGTATTGATTTTACAATGATTTGTTTTTTTTTTTGTTTTTTTGTGTCTGTGTCACGAATTAAGATATATCTTAATTCGTGGTCTGTGTACAGCATAACTAGTCGAAATAATGCTTCAATTTCAAACTTTGGGGATGGTTTCCGATGGCAAAGTGGATATCCTTGGTGCATTATAGAGGTGAAAAGTAAACATTTTCCAACAGTTTTCAAAAAAATTGAGAAAAACAAAAAAAAAATGACAAAAAAACAGGAAATTTTACGCAAAACCAGTTTTCGACCAAATCGATTTTTTTATATGGTTGTAATTCAAAAACTAATCACTGTAAATACTTGAAATTTTCACCAAATGTTTATATTAACGTTTTCTATACACAGTTAAATTTTCAAAGTATTTTGACTTTTTTGAGCTAATTATAGACAATTGAAATTTTTAATTTTTTTTAGTATTTTTTTTTAAATAACGATAACAATTTTTTGGCCTGCCAGAAAATCTTAAAAATTTAATAAAAGGTTTATTAAAAGTTGTTCTTAAAGTGATAAAAAAAAACAGAAATCGTTAGTCACAATTTTTTTTTATAAGTACGAATTTATACGAAATATGTCAAAATTGCAAGTAATTTAGTGGTTGAAAAATCGTAAACATTTTTCATTTTATAACTTAGTTTTGAAAATTTGGTACAAGGTTCACCATAAAATTTTCTTCAAATATTTGTAAAAAAAACTATTAGAAATATTAGACTATTATTAGAAAATCTAATATGCTTATCTCATGCATAGTATTCACTATTTTTGTTTATTTTTGTGTATTTACTAATTACATTTTATTAATTATATAAAATAATTGAGACTTTAAGTTCATTTCCATATAAAAATGTTTTTGTATAAATTACCTGTACAAGTTATAAGTACCTACCTAACAATATTAAAAATGTTACACTATAATATTATTTTGTTATTTATAAAAATGTTTTTCAGTTTTTATTTTTATTTTTTGTAAATATAAGTTTGAAGTGCACATGAAAACAAAAATTTTGATACCAAAGTTAACGTAATACGACCATTTATCCCAGAGTTATGTCAAGTTAAAATGTGTAGTCTTTCAATGTTATTGGTATGGAAGTTAAATTTCTTGCCATACAGGAGTGGGGATAACGAAAAATACGTCGGCCCGTTTTTACATTATAGTCCGCTCTCCAGTATATTCTTATCTATCTCAGTGATTTCCATAGACTTATAATGTAATTACATTATAAGTCTATGGTTAAAAGAATGATAATCGACAGTGGCGGCACCAATTGACAAATTATCATACCACTTATATAATAATGATAATAATAGTAATAGTAATAATAGTAATAGTAATATTACTACAACTTGGCCATCCTGACCTTGAGTGGACTCCACTCATATATACAATAAATACAATACAATAAATTTGAAAGAATAACAAAATTATACAATAAACAGTCTTTTAAAATAAAATACAATTGGTGGGCATATGCGTTATCACTCCATATATAATAAAATATAATGCTAATACATTATCAATACATACCTAATACAATATTTTTTGAAAATTCATCAATATATGATTAACAAACAACCAATTTTAACAATTTTAATTTCATTTTTAACCAATTTTAACAATAACAATATCAAATAAACAAATTATATCAGTTAACAAAAACAATATTAAATTAATAAAACATATCAAATGACAAACAATATTAAATAAGAAATTATATCAATTCATAAAAACAAAATGAAAAAAATTATATCAAGTGAAAAAAAAAATAATATTAAATAAGAAATTGAGACAATCAAATCATAATACAATTGTGGGTTTGAAAATATGGGTATAGAAAATATTAACTTTGAATTTTAATCCAAGGTTTCATATTTTTATTTTCATATACTGAATCAAAGGGAATCTGAGTGACTTGAAACCCTTCGACATCATTGAGGACATACCTATCATTACCTAAGGCTTTTTTAACTCTGTAAGGTCCTTTAAACTTAGGAATGTGTTTTTTACTAAAACCTGGGGTTGTGTCAATATTTTTTATCATCACCAGATCACCAATGGAATATTGATGAGCAGGACGATGACCTGAATCATAATAAGCTTTATTTTTGAGCTGTGAGTCTAGGTTGTTGTCTTGTGCAGCATGCCTAATTTTTTCTAAATCTCTTTCACAATCCTGTGGGTTATCTGACTCTAATATGAGTCTTAAATAATCATGAGTGTCACCATGTTGGTTCATACCAAACAAAAGATTACTAGGTGAATTTTTTATTGTACGGTTATAAGTATTATTAATAGCAAATTGAACCTTATTTAAATGTTTGTTCCAATTTTGATCTTCTTCATGAAGTAATTTGGACAACATAATCTTAAGTGTATGATTATAACGTTCAACCTGGCCATTGGCCTGAGGGGAACCAGCAGCTATGAGGACATGTTGAATGTCATGAATAACACAAAAGTCTTTAAATGCATGAGAAGTGAAACAAGTTCCGCGATCAGATACTATACGGATAGGTTTACTATAATATGAAAAATATTCAGTTAATTTCGAACAGGCTTCTTTGGTATTAACTGTACGGACCGGATATAAAGTCAAAAACTTGCTAAATACATCTACAACTACAAATATATATTTAAAACATCCAACAGTTTTATTTAAGGGTCCGTAGTGATCAATGTGAATACTGAATTGTGTGAAAAGGTTTAGTGCCTTTCTCAATTAGTTTAAGGAAACCTTCTGCTTTACCTACTTTTGGAGAAAACACTATACATTTCAAACAGTTATCTATGTGATTTTTTACACAATCAGTCATTTTGGGAAACCAATATACCCGTTTAATTAATTCTATTGTTCTATTCATACCTACATGGCCCATGTCATCATGACAGCTTTTAATGACCTGGTCACGCATATTAACTGGTACATAGAATAACAATCTTCCATCAGATTTTCGATAGACTAAACCATTTCGAAGTTCATAAAATTGATTTTCAGAATTTTCTAATGAGTTATAAATTTCCTTAATAGCTGGGTCAGTGCATTGATTTATTGTCAGCATTTGATTAAATGTGCATCCTTCAAGAACTAGTATGTGGTGATTCCTACTTAATGCATCAATATGTTGCATACGGTTAGATGACCTATGTTGTATTTCATAATCATAGTTCTGCAGAAATAGTGCCCAACGAGCAATTCTAGGATTTATTTCTTTTTTATTTAACGTTAATGTTACACTATTACAATCAGTTATGATTTTGAACTTAATACCTTGTAAGTAAACATGAAATCTTTTTATTGAGTTTATTATTGCTAACATCTCTAGCTCATAGCTATGATAACGAGACTGTACACTAGTAGTACGTTGGCTAAAATAGAAAACAGGATGAAACTTATTATCAGATTGTTTTTGGAGAAGTATTGATCCAAATCCTAAACTCGAGGCATCACAATGAAGCTCAGTTTCTGCACTTGGGTTGTATAAGCATAGAATAGGTTGTTCGCTAAGCTTTTGTTTAATGGTTTCAAAAACCGCTAACTTGTCTTCACCAAAGACGAATACTGTATCTTTCTTTAGAATATCATATAATGGTTTTGTAATAGTAGAAAAATTAGGGATAAACCTACGGAAATACGATGCTAACCCAATGAAGCTATGGAGGGCTTTCTGGTTGCATGGAATCGGATAGTTTAGACAGTTTAGTATAACAGATATATTTCTGGGATTGGGACGTACACCAGAAGAATTAACAAGATACCCAAGGTAGATTATTTCTTTTTTTAAAAACTGACTTTTGTCAAATCTTATTTGTAAATTATGTGACTTCATTAAAGAAAGAACATCAGATAATATATCTAAATGTGCTTCTATTGTTTCAGTTGCAATCACTATGTCATCAAAATAAACAACAACTTTTTTAGCTTTAATTTGTTCAGAAAATATATTATTCACATAACGTTGGAATTTACTGGGACCATTACATAACCCAAAAGGCATTTTACAATATTCATATTGTCCTAAAGGAGTGGTAAATGAGGTAAATTTCCTAGAATTGATATTTATAAAAAATCAACGGGCCAAAGCCCTTTAACAAAGAAAGAAAAACATTATATATGAATTGGCACAATATGAAAACAAAATACATGTTATAATAAGTAAAAATAAGTATGTAAAAATAGTAAGAAATATAAAGACAAAATTTTAGTATATAAATAATTAAAGCTATAAAATAGGTAAATGAATAATTTTTGAAATAATGCATGAGTGTTTTATGATAAAAGAATAATTTTTCACAGTTAAAAAAATAGTTATTTTTTGCTAGATTTTCATTTAGAGTGGTAGATTACCGAAACTAGAGAACGGGTTTTGTTATTTGGGGTCTTGTTAGATTCACTTAGTCTAGGAGAAGTGCTGTGAATATTTTCATAACTTTATCTTCAATCGTTAAATCACTACAAAGTTATAAAGCTGAAAAACATCTAAAAAAACTCACAATAAAATGTGTTTTAATTTTATTTTGAATTTTTGAAGCTCTGTAGTGAATTAATTATAAAATATAAAGTAAAGCCCGCGTGTACGATTATTAGCATAAATGAAAACTAATAATTATTTCATTTATAATACAATAGTCAATATAAATAAAAAATCTTAAAAATGTCTTAAATATTTCTTAAATACCCAACATATAATATTATATATTGAATTAATGTCACGATAACACTTATATCCACCATTCCACCCGTTGTCCAATCTCGCAATTATTCGTATCGAAATGAAATATAATAATTTATATAATTATATCTGATATTTTGTGCCGACTGTCGACCAATGAGCTGTCTGACAGTCCGCAGCTCCACATACACCTACGTCATTACAATGAGAGGAGAGAGTGATCAAGTCAAAGTCTATAAAAGGCCGTACAACAAATAGAGTTTAGAGTCTTGATTTTTGCACAGTTGGTAAAATTTAATAAATACGTTTTCTTTTCTTTAACCTACACCTACATATAAAATAAAATATTATACGTGTAAGTATTTTGAAATTTTACATTACTAATATTTTATTTAAAATTTAAAATTAAAACATTTAAAAAATTTTTTTTTTTGACTAAGGTTTTGATTAATTAGTTACATAACTTATGTGAAATTTTAAGAATTATTACACGATAATATTATGTTCCTTAAATTTTCAGCATGGCTATTATTAATTTATCGGGAAGAGAGTTGTTTGTCGAAATTGAGGCAGCATCGGCGGCACTGAAGGTAGATGAATAGTTGGCCACGGCGCATTGCGTCTCCGAGGACTTCCAGATGGGAAGAGGCATTGCCGTAAACTTTAAGTAAGTACATTTATAGCTTCATTTTAGATTCTGAACGGAGTGATGAATGTATTGATTTTACAATGATGTGTGTTTTTTTATGTTTTAGATTCTGAACGGAGTGATGAATGTATTGATTTTACAATGATGTGTGTTTTTTTTTTATTTTTTTTTTGTGTCTGACGACAACATTTGGAGCAGTAAAAATGCTTCGATTTTGAACTTCAGCCCCTCTTTGAAAAGGAAATCAAATCTAGTTGGTACTTTGGGGGGTCAAAAGTTAAAATATTTTTTAAATGAGTCGGGAAAAACCCTAAAAAAATGACGGAAAAACAGGATTTTTTACGCAAAACCAATTTTCGTCAAAATCGAATTTTTTATTTTGCTATAACTCAAAAACTAATAGATGTAAAAACTTGACATTTTCATCAAATGTTTATATTAGCGTTCTCCATACACAGTTAAATTTTCAAAGAATTTTGACTTTTTTTAAGCTATTTATAGACAATTGAAATTTTAAATTTTTTTTAGTATTTTTTTTTTAAAATAACGATAAAAAATTTTTGGCCGGCCAGAAAATCTTGAAAATTTAATACAAGGTTTCTTATGAGTTTTTCTTAAAGTGATAAAAAAAAATCCGAAATCGTTAGTCACAATTTTTTTTTATAAGTGCTTAAAGTTCGAATTTATATGAAATATGTCAAAATTGCGAAAAGTGGCATGTAATTTTGTGGTTGAAAAATCGTAAAATTTTTTTCTTTTATAACTAAGTTTTGAAAATTAGATACAAGGTTCTCCATACATTTTTCTTCAATTATCTGTAAAAAAAACTCTACCGGATTCAGACAAAAAAATTTTATGAGTGTTTGAAATTTAAATTTTTACAAAACCGCGTTAAATAACGGTTTAGCCTCAAACGATTTTTGATATTTGTTGTTATTCAAACAGTATAAGTCGTAAATACTTGAAAATTTTACCAGTTATTTAGATTGCCATTTTCTTTACGTGATTTGATTTTCAAAACATTTTGACTTTTTTTGAGCTATTTATAGACAATTAAAATTTTCAATTTTTTTTTATTTTTTTTTTATAAATGATGATAAAAAAAATTTAGCTGGGACAAATTACTTGAAAATTTAATTGAAGGGTCCACATAACTTGTTCTAACTCTGATTCAAAAATTATAAAAATACATAGGCTCAATTTTTTTTTATTAGCATTTGAAGTTCAAATATTGACAAAAATTCGTCAAAATCATGAATATTTTTCACTATTTGGTAGTTAAAAATTTATAAATATTTTTCTATCAAAAGCTAAGAATTGAAAATTTAATACTATGCTGTCCATAAGTTAAGCTTAGAATAATTATAAAAAAGTTTGAGGTTGTTCAATTTAAAAAATTTTACGTATGTTTAAAGTTTTAATTTTAATTTGAAATCAAAAATACACGTGTAAAATAACTTTTTACTAATAAATAATTTTCGATTTTTATTATTTTTAAAAAATTACTTCAGGTAAGATCGTGAAACTTTTATACTTAAATGTTTGAATTTGTTTCAAAATAGAATATATGATAATATTTAAATATAATATATCCCAGACTGACAAATCATCTCCGTTCAGAATCGTTTTTCGTATACAATGATACCTTTCATTGCATTCAAATTTAACCTACCCTAGTCCGAGGTCCACCCCACCCCCTAATGTACAGCAGAGCGATACTTACTTATCCGCTTTCTCATTTTTAGATTTTGAACGAAGTGATGAATGTATTGCATTTACAATGATGTGTGTTTTTTTTTTTTTTTTTTTTTTTTTTTTTTGTGTCTGACTCCAACAGTTGGAGCAGTAATAATGCTCCGATTTTTGACTTCAGCCCCTCTTTGAATAGGGAATTGAATCTAGTTGGTACTTTAGGGGGGTCAAAATTAAAATTTTCTAATAGTTTTCAAAAAAATCGAGAAAAACAAAAAAAAAATGACAGAAAAATGGACATTTTACGGAAAAACCACTTTTCGACAAAATCGATTTTTTGATTTTGCTGTAACTCAAAAACGAATTATTGTAAATACTTGAAATTTTCACCAAATGTTTATATTATGGTTATCTCTTTACAGATAAATTTTCAAAATATTTTGACCATTTTTAAGCTACTAATAGACAATTGAAATTTTCGACTTTTCTAAGTTTTTTTTTCTTCAAATGCCGATAAAAATTTTTTAGGTGGCCAGAAAATCTTGAAAATTTAATACAAGGTTTCTTATAAGTTGTTCTTAAAGCGATAAAAAAAAATCCGAAATCGTTAGTCACAATTTTTTTTTATAAGTGTTTAAAGTTCGAATTTATACGAAATATGTCAAAATTTAAATTAAATTTCATACGCTCATAATGCGAATGTTGGCCATAGTAACCATAGTAACATAATATAAAAATTATACTATTTGTTTCAAAATAGAATATTTGACAATATTTAAATATAATATATCCTAAACTGACAAATCATCTTCGTTCAGAATCGTTTTTCGTATACAATGATACCTATCATTGCATTCAAATTTAACCTTCCATAGTCTGAGGTCCACCCCACCCCCTAATATACAGCAGAGCGATACCCACTTACCCGCTTTTTTTTTATTATTTATTAATAAATAATTAACTTATTCTTATGCATTTAGACATCGTTTACATTTATAACTTGTTCGAGATAATTGTAAACGAACATGTTAATAACAATCTTAGTACTAAAAAAAAGTGATGATACTACATAATTTTTACATTTACAAATGTTCTAAATAATGTTTTGTGTAGTTTGACAAAAATTTAAAATTGTATGACTTAATGTTAAATTAATACTTGACAAATAAAATTACATTATTTTAATTTTATTTTTATCTTTTATCTGGCTTAAATATTAAAACATAACAACAACTACATACACAAATTCATCACTAGACTCTACGAATCAACAATTATAAATCGTGGACAATTTAATTACAAATATTTATATCGAATGTGAAAGCGCTTAATTTTTCATTTTGCATTATAAATATAACCAGAATGTTTAATAAAATCTACTATTGGATATCTAAGTTTTGTGGATTAAGAAATTCATCTGATGGAGTAAAAAAGGTAAATAAAATATTAAACATACATTATAATTTATATTTTATAATATAATAGCTTTGCATACCTTATTAATCGTAACCTTGGATTGAAATATATAACCATAGACGTCCGCTCGGGGCTCGTCCGGCTCGCCCCGATTCGACCGGAATCTTTTTAGAGGCATAGTAAAATTTAAAATTTGTGTAGATTAAATTTAACTCATTACCTATATATTATTATTATTATTATATTTATCATTATATTTGTGGAGACTAGAGATCATGAAAATTGTATTTGTATTTGAAACAAAATAAAAATATTTGTGTACCACCACATAGGTAGTTTTTATTGATTTATTTATCTGACTAAAACGTTGTGCACTAAATGTCAAAATATGTACCTATAGTATGACTAAAGAAGTACTAAAGAGTCTATACTGTATAGTATAGACAATGTCCTATCGCCTATGGAAAATAAGAAAATTCATTTATCACTTAATACATAATTACACATTTATATATTAGTATATTACCTATTAAGTTTATATGTATAGTTAGATATAAAAACATGCATTAGGTATGTATTAATATAATACGTAATTTTATTTTTAACTTAAATAATATACAAGCAGTACTTATGTCTAGCACATTAATGTCGTATGCACATTGCACATACAAATTTGATTCTATTTGTATAGGTATTAGGTATATACATATATTATACAGTTTTAAATTTACAATTATTGCAATTAGAATGTATGTACCTATTGTGCCTAGTATGATGTTAATATGTCAAAAAAAAAAAATTAAGGGCACTGTTTAAGTATTGGGGCACTAATTCTTCCAGGCTCGACCGGAAATTAAAGTCTGCTCACGCCTATGCCCTATGTATGTAACAGGTAGAGATAGAACGGATATAGGTTTAAGAAAAAGTTTCAAAAATTCATAATTGTTTTAAGTTAATTAAAATACATTTAAAAAAATGGAGCGAGACCAAACTCCAAACAATTTTATGATAAATTGATCATTATTATGTTACATGTGCAGACATTACAATCAAAAGTAGAAAAACAATTACTTATAATTGAAAAAAAAAATAGTGACCATGTAGAACTTTTAAAGGAAAAGATTAAATCATTAGAAAAAGGTTAGTTTTTTTTTATTTAAATATATATATTAAAAAATAATTGTTAATTGATAATCATGTATCATTTAATACTTTCTAGAACTGTATGAAAGTGAAAAAAATAAAAAAACATCTAGAGAATTACAAGTATCAAACAAATAATTATTGAATAATCGAATGACCAATAATTGTATTGATATTAATGAATTGCTTTTATTTAATTTTCAGTTTCAACGTTATGAAGATACTGTGCAGAAATTGCAATCAACAGTAGAAAAACAATTACTTGTTGATTCATCAATAATTGAAACTCAGAAGACCTGTATAGAAAGATTAGAAAGTAATATGCTTACTGATAATAAAATTAAAAATTATTTTTTTGACCAACGATCGTTTAGGAAAGTACAAAACGGCCAATGACAAATATGAAGAGTTAAAGAATAGGATTGAGATTCTTGAAAGTAATTTGGAAAATATCAGGTTATGTTACATAATTGCATTAATAATTCTTGTATACGTGTGTATATGTGTAGGAAAAACGACAAATAACAATAACAATACACAGATAGTTTCCATGCATTATTTTTTGAAATGACTGAATTGGGCGCTGGGGCAGTGGTTCGGTCAATCAAACACCTGATCACGTACACGGCCTCCAACACCAGTAATACGCAAGTATCGACAGCTTGTGTTGTCTCTCTACAGTTTTTTTTTAGTTTCTGAACTGTCTCCGACAGCTCACATATATCCTTTTTTTTATTTTACATAAAATTTATTATAATATGTTATTGAACTTTTTTATTAGCAAGTTATATCACGAATTTATAGAAGTCATATTTTGTTTATCAACAAATATATATTTTATATCGTTTTATGAATTGCTTTGGAACGAGTGACATATAATATGTTGTATATAAGTATTTATATTTGATTTGAACGCCTTTGAATATAATCAAATTGTCAATTGCAGCATGACTCAATCATATCTCGTATGAGATATTAACATTATTATGTTAGTGTATTGAATTAATTTAATTGGTTGATTTATCGTAATGTGTTTAACATTACATTTATTCCAATGTTTTTTTTTTCGTACCCTCATAACCACTTATTATACTATGAAAGATATTAATTCATGTAGTTAGATTTCAATTATATCCTATGCGAACAACTTGTGATAAATATTGTTGTCTCTCTACAGTTTTTTTTTAGTTTCTGAACTGTCTCCGACAGCTCACGTATATCCTTTTTTTTATTTTACATAAAATTTATTATAATATGTTATTCAACTTTTTTATTAGCAAGTTATATCACGAATTTATAGAAGTCATATTTTGTTTATCAACAAATATATATTTTATATCGTTTTATGAATTGCTTTGGAACGAGTGACATATAATATTTTGTATAAGTATTAGATTCTGAACGGAGTGATGAATGTATTGCTTTTACAATGATGTGTGTTTTTTTTTTTTTTTTGTGTCTGACTCCAACATTTGGAGCAGTAATAATACTCCGATTTTTGACTTCAGCCCCTCTTTGAATAGGAAATTGAATCTAGTTGGTACTTTAGGGGGGTTAAAATTAAAATTTTCAAATAGTTTTCAATAAAATCGAGAAAAACAAAAAAAAAAATGACAGAAAAATGGCAATTTTACGAAAAACCACTTTTCGACAAAATCGATTTTTTGATTTTGCTGTAACTCAAAAACAAATCATTGTAAATACTTGAAATTTTCACCAAATGTTTATATTATGGTTATCTCTTTACAGTTAAATTTTCAAAATATTTTGACCATTTTTAAGCTACTAATAGACAATTGAAATTTTCGACTTTTCTAATTTTTTTTTCTTCAAATGCCGATAAAAATTTTTTGGGTGGCCAGAAAATCTTGAAAATTTAATACAAGGTTTCTTATAAGTTGTTCTTAAAGTGATAAAAAAAAATCCGAAATCGTTAGTCACAATTTTTTTTTATAAGTGTTTAAAGTTCGAATTTATACGAAATATGCCAAAATTTAAATTAAATTTCATACGCTCATAATGCGAATGTTGGCCATAGTAACCATAGTAACATATAAAAACTATACTATTTGTTTCAAAATAGAATATATGACAATATTTAAATATAATATATCCTAAACTAACAAATCATCTTCGTTCAGAATCGTTTTTCGTATACAATGATACCTATCATTGCATTCAAATTTAACCTACCCTAGTCCGAGGTCCACCCCACCCCTAATGTACAGCAGAGCGATACTCACTTACCCGCTTTTTTATATTTGATTTGAACGCCTTTGAATATAATCAAATTGTCAATTGCAGCATGACTCAATCATATCTCGTATGAGATATTAACATTATTATGTTATGTTAGTGTATTGAATTAATTTAGTTTGGTTGATTTATCGTAATGTGTTTAACATTACATTTATCCCAATGTTTTTTTTTTCGTACCCTCATAACCACTTATTATACTATGAAAGATATTAATTCATGTAGTTAGATTTCAATTATATCCTATGGGCTATGCGAACAACTTGTGATAAATATTGTTGTCTCTCTACAGTTTTTTTTAGTTTCTGAACTGTCTCCGACAGCTCACGTATATCATTTTTTTTATTTTACATAAAATTTGTTATAATATGTTATTGAACATTTTTATTAGCAAGTTATATCACGAATTTATAGAAGTTATATTTTTGTTTATCAACAAATATATATTTTATATCGTTTTATGAATTGCTTTGGAACGAGTGACATATAATATGTTGTATATAAGTATTTATATTTGATTTGAACGCCTTTGAATATAATCAAATTGTCAATTGCAGCATGACTCAATCATATCTCGTATGAGATATTAACATTATTATGTTAGTGTATTGAATTAATTTAGTTTGGTTGATTTATCGTAATGTGTTTAACATTACATTTATCCCAATGTTTTTTTTTCGTACCCTCATAACCACTTATTATACTATGAAAGATATTAATTCTTTTTTTGGTGATCATACCGAAAAATCCGTCCAAAGTACACCTCCCAGCCGATTCGTGCGTAAACTCATAAATATCATATATAGTTAATAGCGTATTATTTTTCTGGAGCCTAAGTCCACCGCGTGCCGCACTTGGATTGTACATATTTTGAATCTTTTTTGAATGCCCTTTCGAATAAAAATAATTCGGAAAATATTATTTTTGGTGATCATACCGAAAAAGCGTTCCAAAATACACCTCCCAGCCGATTCGTCCGTAAACTCATAAATATAGTATAGTTTATAGCGTATTATTTTTCTTGAGCCCAAGTCCACCGCGTGCCGCACTTGGGTAGTACATGTTTTGAATCTTTTTTGAATGCCCTTTCGATTAAAAATGGTTTTGAAAATATTATTTTTGGTGATCATACCGAAAAAGACGTCCAAAATACACCTCCCAGCCGATTCGTCCGTAAACTCATAAATATAGTATAGTATATAGCGTATTATTTTTCTTGAGCCCAAGTCCACCGCGTGCCGCACTTGGGTAGTACATATTTTGAATCTTTTTTGAATGCCCTTTCGATTAAAAATGGTTTTGAAAATATTATTTTTGGTGATCATACCGAAAAATCCGTCCAAAGTACACCTCCCAGCCGCGTGGCATATAAATCTTAATCAACGTATAGTTTATATCGTATTATTTATATGCATGAGATTTTCACTGGTGGTTTATATTAGGATTTTCTATACACGATAAAATTTTCAAAATATTTTGACTTGTTTTGAGATGTTAACGGACATTTTCGGTTTACAATTTTTTTAGTTTTTTTTTTTATAAATGTCAATAAAATTGTATTTGTTGGATAAAAAGTTTTGAAAATGTAATATGAAGCATTGAATAATGAATTGAATAATTTAATATGAAAAATATTCAAAATACATAGGTAGTCACAATTTTTTTTTAAGCAGTTCGAATTTTGACAAAATAGGTAAAAATCACGAAAATATGCTAATTATTTTGAGTTAGAAATTCATAAAAATTTTTTCTTTTTATATCTAAGATATGAAAATGTAATACAAGATTCTTCATATGTTTGCTACCTTTATCAAATAAAAAATATCTACCGGTAAGTCAAATAAAATTTTTATGAGCGTTTGAAGACGACATTTTTCAACATTGGATATTCACTCGATTTCTCATGTAGAGATTTCTCTATTTTGTTGTAATTCAAAAACGTATAATTGTAGATATGTGCAATTTCGGCTTAATGTTTATATTAGCATTTTCTATACATCATTAAATTTTCAAAATATTTTGACTTATTTTGAGCTGTTTGCGAACATTTTCAGTTTCCAATTATTTTAGTTTTTTTTTTATAAAGGGCAATAATAATTTATTTGTTGGGCCAAAACGCATGAAAATTGAATACAAGGCTCCTGATTTATTGTTACAATAGCGATTGAAAAATATTAAAAATGCATATGCACACATTTTTTTTATAAGCATTTAAAGTTTGAATTTTGACAAAATTTATCAAATTTAAAATTTAAATTATTTGGTAGTCAAAAACTTATAAAATGTTAAACTTTTATAGCTAAGGATTGAAAATTTAAAACAAGGTTCCATGTAAATAGTTTATAATATATTAATAACTTTATTAACAATAATATCAACAAATATACTTCGCTCAGAATCGTTTTTCTTATACAATGATGTTATATCATTGGATTCAAATTTAACACAATCCTTTACAGTGACTCACTTGTAACATACTGTACAGCAGAGCGACACCCACTGACCCACTTACCAACCCTTTTTTGTATTATATTTTTTTTTAAATCAGCATGTTTTATTATACCTCATGAGTCCTGGTAACCAAATTAATTATTTTAATGTAGTTGCCCTGTTATATTTATGATTATTTGGCTCTTTTCCTCGTGGTGAGCAAATATATTATTCTGTAAACTATAACCAAAAAATTATATTATTCTTAAAAATGCAAAATACAAACATCATTATGATTTAACCACCTATTCTCTTATTATTATTAATATTATTTTATTCTAGTTTTGATTATCTAAACTGTATAAAGCCTATAAGTTCCACTGACTTGGCCTTAGGGTCAACACGCCTCTTATAGGTTATGAGTTCAGCGTTCCCCTTGATTCATGGGTGGAAAGTAGTGCAAAGGTAGTAAAATACTAGAAATCTAACAATGTATTATGTATTTAATATTCGCAAAAGGTTTAGAGCGCAATATTGGTATATGAAAAGGTAATTTTAAGTGCAATTGGTAAACTCCCCATATTTTTAATCTTTTTTAAATGCCCTTTCGATTAAAAATGTTTTTGAAAATATTATTATTGGACATTGGTGATCATTTCGAAATAGCCTTTCTAAGTACACAGCCAAATAGGAGGTAATATCGTGAATATATATCGTATACATTATTGATATCGTATTATTTTTCTGGAGCTTAAGTCCCCCGCTAGCCGCACTTGGGTAGTACATATTCAAAATGTTAATTGAACGCCCTTTCCGTTTAAAATTCTTAGGAAAACATATTTTTTGGTATTTAAGGCCAAAAAAGCCCTAAAAAATGTACTAATAATTTTGAATCTACGTTGGTCACCCTTTCGAGTAAAAATGGTTTGGAATAAATACATTTCCGAGTTCGTTTTGAAAAATCCGTCATAAGTACACCTCGCAGCCGCATGGTTGATATCGTATTATTTTTTTAGAGCTCAAGGCACTAATTAGAAAACTACAAATGTCTAATCTTTATCTGATGTCCTTTCAATTAAAGATAGTTCGGTAGACATAAATGTCAGGTGTTTATGCCAAAACGGCCGTCTAAAATGAACTTTGCAGTAGAATCGTCCTTGTGTTCTACTAATTTATGTGGGGTGTTAAATTGGTTTTGTTTTAACTTCTAATAACCAAGAACAATTGTTATTTGTAATGTCCCATTAATATTATGCTATAATTGTATATATTTAAGTACTCAAGTTAGATTTATTTACTCAAAAAAGTAAAAACAGTTATGATGAAATCCAATATTGTTGTAGGTATATTTTGTGATATCTGAAAAAAATCATTTTCAATTATAATAATTTCTTATGGTATTATTGGTACTAGTTCAGAATAGTAGAATACTTTAAAACGTTTCCACATGTTATATTTTCTAATTATAATAACTATTTTTTAAATTAGGTTGTTACAAAACGTGCATAATAAATTATATTTGTTTAAATTGCAATAATATAACTTATTAATATTTAATAATATTATAATCTTAAATTTATTATAATAATAATTATTAATATTCATCCATCTTGAATTATATCTGAAAAAGAAAAATTTTTATTAAAACGCCTTGTAAGACATGAATAGGCATAAAGTATGCAGGAATACGGTTACCTACGTTATCATAATTGATAATCGCTAAACGTCCGGGAGCTAACTTCACAGACATTAAATCGTGGCCGTGCGGTAGCTTATCAACAACTGTACTTCTTTTATTCTTATCAAAAGTCACTTAAAAAAATATTATCAATAATTACTTTTCTGCATCTGCACCTACTTGTTCAATGTTCTTCGCGCTCGTCTTTTAGTTGTAAAATTTGTCTACTTGTTTTCCATTGGCAATTTAACTAACAAAATGAAGTTCAAAAGCATTATTAAAAATAGAGTAAGTGTATTGACGTTATGAATAAAATTGACACGATTTCATCACAATTGTTTTATAAATTTCTATTTTTTATTAGACTGCAAAAAATGGATTTTTATTAACGGCCTATGCTTATACAGTAATGCCAGTGGTATTAGCCAAAGATGAACAAGAACCCAAACTTGTCAGACCTAAAGATTTATCAATATATCCTGACGAATCCAAAGAAAAGAAAATGTGAGTATATAATAATTATGTGATAATACAATGAATAAATATTAAGTATGTTGATAATTTAAATTACAGTGAAGAAGAAAATGATTGGCAACCAACATTAGCATTAGGGTCAATTCAAAAAGTTAGAGAAGAAATTGTCAATCTAAATCAACAATGGTCCAAACTCAAAGATAGAGTATATATTTTCATTCAGACTGGGGCCAGCCACACAGAATGTAAATAATTAAATTAACTTCTTTAACGTTAATATAAAAATATAAAAATAGAATTATATATTCTAGTTGATGTCTAACTAAATGTTATACAAGATTATGGCTAACATAATTATAATAAAGTCAATAATTTTGTTTTTACCAATATCAAATTTCATAGATTTTTGGCAACAAAAACAATAAGTTTTGTACTAAAGTCAAGTAATCATGTATGTAACATATTGGTATGGGAATACTATAAACCCAATTAAACATCTTACCTGAAAGATTTAGTATGCCATATTGTCTGCTTATGGATTACCTAACTGCTACGACTCCCTCCACTATTTTAAGAGGATTTTTATATGGATAGTATATACCTAGTTGTGTCACAGGTATCAATGAATATTCAATATTTTTACCTATATGCTTGTTATAGAAAAACACATTGGGATTAAATTGTATGGCCTTCGATTTTCTCAAATAATAAATAGGATTAGAAAAATCTCTAATTTGTTAATTTGTATGTTATAATAATTGTGGGTAAATATTAAAATATTATAAACGCATAGGTCTTTATTTTATAAATACATTAAAAAAAAAAATACTGAAATCTATTTATTTTAAATTATCCAATCATTTTTTTTTATATAAATTTGTGCAAATTAGATTTTTGTAAGATTATTTTATTTTTCTTAATTAACAAAAAAATATTATTGCACATTTTATTTTACTATTATTTATTGCTAGAACTTGATAATTGATACCTTTATATGTTCTATCATCATATTAAATATATACGCTCATAACCTAGTAAATTTACATTTGGTATAATGAAAATAATTTAGTCATTTTTAATATTAGATTATATTTGTTTATCGTTAAATTTAAATAAAAGTATTTTAGATTATTATTTAGTTGATAACTATTTGTATTAAATATTTTTATGCAACAATTTTAAAATATAATATAATGTTTGAAAAACTCTAATAAAATCGTAAATAATTTAATCTAATATTAAAAACAACAACATTTTATTGATTACATCAAATTTAAATTTCCTAGCTTATTCTAAAATAAGATTAATATCACATCATATAAGGATTGAAGTTCTTATTATGCATATTTTTATGTAATTAATTATGTATTTTGAATGTTAAGCTTTTGTAAATGATTTGAGGCAAGAAAATAATTCTACTCTTCGAGCTGGATTTGTGGCTGGAAGCGGTTTAGCTGGCTTATTAATAGCAGCTAGAAAAGGAAAGTTTAAAAAACTCGTTTATGCCACAACTGGAGCATCAGCTGCATTTTATGTTGGTTATCCAAAAGAATCTGAAGAAGCTACTAAAATCATTAAACGTTATTCTATTGTTTCCTATCATTTGATAAATAATGGTTGGTAATAAACATACAAATTATATTTAAGTTATATTTACCTAGCATTTTATCCTTAAAATTATAAATTTATGATGCATACTATATATTTTGAGATTTTAAGTATACAGGGTGATTCTTTTAAGTGGGTACACTAATTATCTCGAAAAGTATTCATGTTTTTGAAAATATTTTTTTACATAGTTTCAAATTGTTAAAAAAGCAACGTTTTTATTAAAAAATTATATTTTTAAATATTTTTTATCCTTATAATTTTTTAAGTTTTTTACTTTTTTGAATGACAACATAGAATTTTAATTTTATATTCCAAAGCAGAATAATTTTTTGAGTATTTTGATACATAAAAATTGAATTTAGGGCTAGTAGTTTATGAGTTATACGTATTTAAAGTTTAGACAAGCGGAGTAGTGGACAAACATTTTGCGGGGTAACCCCGTACCACTCCACTCCGCGCAACTAAACTTTAAATACATATAACTCATAAACTACTAGCCCTAAATTCAATTTTTATGTATCAAAATACTCAAAAAATTATTCTGCTTTGGAATATGAAATTAAAAATCTATGTTGTCATTCAAAAAAGTAAAAAACTTAAAAAATTATAAGGATAAAAAATATTTAAAAATATAATTTTTTAATAAAAACGTTGCTTTTTTAACAATTATAAACTATGTAAAAAAATATTTTCAAAAACATGAATACTTTTCAAGATAATTAGTGTACCCACTTAAAAGAATCACTCTGTATTTAAAGACCATACTATTAGAAATCTTTACCATTTAAGGAGTGTCTTATCATTAACTTTTTAAATTTTAACCACACTTCTCTACTGTAAAATATTAAGTAAATCATTTTTAATTATTCATGCATTTAAATTGAACAAGTAATGCCTGTCTGAATTGTCAATATTTATGTACTATAATGATTTGAGAATTATATTAATAATAGTTTACTAAAATGTTATAATAAGTAAAATTACTTAGTATATAAATGTTAATAATTAATTCACACTGCTCATATGAATTTTAAATTAGATACGTCAACATTAAAAAAAAAAAAATTGTTCCTCTATAACACATTAATTAAAAGGTAAAAACATCTAAATATTTGAAAATACAGTCTTTCAGTACTTTTAAAAATTCCAAAATTTTATAAAATTCATTATTAAAGGATAAAAGAAGGGTGAACCATGTTTGATGAATCTTCCTGTGTATCTTTATTATTTATTGAATGTTAAAACTGATTTCTAATTTCTATTTTAGTAACCAAGGATTTAACTGGTTTTGAGTTGCCACCATTACCATTACCAAAAGCCGAATCCCAATCAGACAATTCTGAAGAAACCAGCAAACCTGATTGGACAGAATTATTCGTTTCATTGTTTGACTATGTGAAAGAACCATTGGAATCTTTAAAACAAATAGTTTTTGATGGAAAAAAGGTAAATTTAAAAGAAAATTAGTTAATAATACATTACAAATTTTATTTTTGTTTACAGGGAACAGATGACAAAGGCAAATAACTACTCAAAAAAGTCTATACATAATATTATTTGCTAGTACATAGTTGTTACAATAAACATATTTAGCAGTGAAATTAGATATTGTTCAGCCCTTTAAACAGGCTTTATTTAATCTAGCAATCACTTCTTCTTTGCCAAGTATTACCATTATTTCACTAACACCTGGACCTTGCTGCAAATAAGAATGTATAAATAATTAAAATAATCAAAAATAAATAATCCAATTATAAATTTACTAACCTTCAATCCACTGATAAGGTTGCGTAACATTTTCATTAAATTACTATACACAATATTGTTTGATTTTGAAAATTCTTTTAATACCGTTCCTAAATTATCAATAGTGAAATCATCTATGTTTATTAAAAGATTTTTTAATTTGATTACTATGTCTATAAGAACAAAATCATAGTTAACTGTGTGTTATTTATTAAATAAATAATTGTTTATGTTATATTGTAAAATTATTTTGTTACCTATATCATAATCCATAGATTTAATAGCCAATTCTGATGGTTTTAACCAAATAAACTTATAATTTTCATGAATAAGTTCATTAATATTTGTTATTCTATTAATACTCCACTTAAGTATTTTGTTTAAATGTTTCTCAGATAAATCTAATTCCACTGATTTACTAAAAATAATAAATACATTATTTACCTTATAATTTATAAAAATATAAAGAACATTAATTAAAATATATTTTTAAGTTTCCATAAATCCTCTAGTAACTTACAAAACCATCAGCAACCCCGAATTTACGTATTATAAAGCAATGAAATTAAATCTTACTCTTTAGCAAATGTATTTTGAACAATATTTTTTAATTTTTCAGTTGTTCGTTTTCTTCCTAAATCTGTATTTAATTCAATTTTTAATTGAGCTTGATTGAAATATCCCAGTTTATCCAGAGGGACTTGACATGAATTTGAATTTATTAAATTTATGTCAAACTATAAAGATTACAACAATTTAAAACATTTTTAACTTTGTTTCCATATTTCATACCCACTTTAGAAACAAGTTCTGATAGAGGTCTTATGTAAACATTTTTTTCATTATTTTGAACAAATCCTCCACCACAACTAATAACAAAATTTAAAAGTGCTTCAGGATAAATTCCTTTAAGACGATATGAATTAATGGTTATGTCATTTTGACGCTTGGAGAGTTTTGTACCATCTTTATTGATCAATAATGGTAAGTGTCCAAAGTTTGGTGGATTCCAACCAAATGCTCTAAAATATATAAATTGTAATATGATCAAATTATCAAAAATGTGTAAATCATAACTTTTTATTTTTAATTGTTGAATTACTTACTTATAAAGTAAAATATGTTTAGAAGTTGATGGTTGCCACTCGACACCTCTAAGGACATGTGTAATTTTCATATCATGATCATCAACGACATTAGCTAAATGATAAGTAGGAAACCCATCAGATTTTAGTATTATCGGGTCTCCTTCAACAGCTGCCACATTTCTCGCGATGCGACCATATACTAGATCATCGAAAAAATCATCACTTTGGTTCAACTAAATATTAATTTCTTGTATATTAGGTATAAGTACAAATTAAGTTGAAAAATCAAAATTATACCTTAAATCTGATACAATATTTTTTTCCTTCATTGTGACCTAACTCTTCATCATCTAAACTTCTACATTTATTATCATAGCGGGGAATAGTTCTAGTACGTAATGCATCTCTTCTTAAAAGCTCTAGTCTTTTTTCAGAACAATAACATTTGTATGCATGTCCACTACTTAACAGTTGTTGCGTTCTTTTCCTAAAAACAATGCAAACATGAATATTACAATTTACAAAATATCAGATTTGATTTATACTGGTAATTTTCTAGGCGCTCAGATTGAATGTATGGACCATAGGGTCCACTGTTACTAGGTCCTTCATCAAATTCAATTCCCAGCCATTTTAAATCTTCTTGAAGCTGTTCTACTGCATTGGGCACTACTCTTGTACGATCAGTATCCTCAATTCTTAAAATGTATTTACCACCTTTTGATTTAGCGAACAAATAGTTGTATAGTGCAGTACGAAATCCACCTAAATGTAACTGCCCTAGATAAATGAACACGAAAATTAATACACTTTAAGAGATTTAATTTATGTTTTAATAAATGTAATTTGAATATAAAATATTATAAAACTATTCAAATGATATTATTTATGTTTAGTTTTAAAACTATTTAATATGACTGAACAATGGTAATTAAATGTATACCAGTAGGACTTGGAGCAAATCGTACTCTGACTGCAGAATCCGAGTAGAATCGTATATTCAAATACTGGATATTAATATTCCGAGAACGTCTTACATTAAACACCCAGTTATTCATCATTTCATAGTTATTCGATCAAGAATTAAATACGATTATTGGTTTAAAAATGAATGTCTATAATTAGATACTCTATAGTTTATTGTATCAAATACCAATACATAATATATTTTTAAAATTTCAGAATGACAGAAATGAGAAAATCGGTAAATTAAATGCTGTTCAGAATATTATCATTAATAATTATTTTTTAGCCGCGATAAAAAATGTAATTGATAAGAAATTTATATAACCTTAAATTAATAATCTAATTTCAGGTTTTTTACTGGAGTTTCACCGTACCTACTTAATTAAATCGCTAATTTGTGGGGACTGAAAATTAGAAATTATTTATTATTTTGTTTTTGTTTCAATAGATCGATTTATAAATTATAAAAAACGAAATTTTTTTACTTAAACACTCAACTGGTCAAATCCAAGAAATATGTAATTGCCATTTGGAACCTATTAGAATATTTTTAACTCAGTAAACTGTATAATTATTTATTGATATATCTATTTGAATAAGGCATATTACATATATTTACCTTATATTTTATAGTGTTATAATTTATAACTCTTGTGTATTATAGGTAATGTTAATTTTTTTTTTTTCTTAGGCGTATAAAAGATTTTTTTTTAATTTTGTTGAATAATTAATAATTTAATTATAAAGATTTAAATGTATCTACCCAAAAGCATTTTTCTGATTTTTTTTTTGGTCAGGTACTCAGGTGGATAGAAAATATTAGAATATCTACACTGAAAAATTTCAAATTCATCATGTCATTGTTACTTCTAAAATACATATTATATTATATATAAATAATTAAAAGTATGAAAAAAAAGCCCAAAAAAGCCCAAATTCAACTAGTTTATAGTTGTAAATTAGTATATGTTGCATTAGGTATTAAAATTATTAGTATAGGTATGTTGCTATTTAATGTCTACATCTATGGAATAATAGATATTTAAAAGAAAAACAGAGCTTGGAGATCTATCTAACTTCCTCTCACAATAATTTTACTGTTGCTACTGAAGCGTTTCTATTGTATAATTAGGTCAATGAAATGGTCATTTAAATATGACTTAATGGCCCATGATCAGTCCAGTTTTAGACAACTATTAAATTATTCAACTTTGTATGTAACTCACTCAGTGTGAAACTAGTAAAATATATTAAAATTTTTATCAATAATGAAACCATTCATCCTATTGTATATTATTTAAGCATAAAAATATGAACTGAAAAATGATACACTAAATTTATGAATTAAATTTACTAATTTATTTATTAATGTCTAATAATCATTTACAATTATACAAATCATAATACCCACACCGGCCACACCATCATACATTATAAATCATTTAAATTGTTAATAACAATATTAGTTGTCATATTAGTATAGTCACCGAGTTATTTATGTGTGTGAAGTCTGATAGGTTATATTTAAAAAAATATAAATATTAGGTATTGTTGTTCCATTGATAATAAAACAAACTGTTCGCATAGACATTTTTCATAAATATTATACTAAAAAATATTACAATCACTAATCAACTATATTTTTTACATACAGTTATAAGACGAGAAAATTATGGAGTTAAACATTTTTAATTGTTTTGTCATGACAATTTAAAGTATAATATATAAATAAAAAAAATTAATCATTGCATAGATTAATTAATGTAATATACAATTTTTATATGTTCATAGTCAATATTTATTAATAGTATGTATAAATGTTTGACAATAAAGACACACAAAATATTGTTTACTAAAATCAAATTTCTTAAAAAGACAATATTTAAAACTTAGTTTTAATGATTTTAGTACTACAAATAGTACAAATTAGGAATTTTAAAATTGTATATTATTATTTTTAGTGATAGACATGAAACTAATAATAAATGTTTTGATAATAATGATGTGTACGATAGGAATAATGATGTGTAAGATAGGATTGTGTAATAATACAGTGGCGTACGCAAGATTTTTCAATGGGGGGGGCTTGAAAATAAATAATTACTCAATTGTCACAGGTTTATAAATAGGTAAACACACGATTTAAGAAACAAAAATATTAAATCGAGGTAAATATAAAAACAAAAAACAATAATACGGGCAATGGGGAGGGCTTCAGCCCGTTAGCTCCCCCCCTGCGGACGCCACTGTAATAATATATTAAGTTGAATAAATATAAGTAATTGTCATTATCAAATTCAATTTTAAACAAACAGTTATTTTTATTATTTTTATTTTTCTAGTTTAAAAATAACTATTTAATTATTAAAATATAGTTTAAAATGTAGGTACACTAATCTATAATTCAGTGCCGCCGAGTCCTGGTATAGAATCGTAATTTTTCTGAAGCTCTGATTTACTGAAGTCCATTCCTGGGTACTAAAACATAATTCAATAACCCAATAAATCAAAAAATTATTAATTTTATTGTTATGAAAATATTATTACCTATTAAATAATCAATATATAAAACCATAATTAGAAAATTAAATAACAATAATACATAATAATTAAGTTATAAAAATAGCATACTAAATAAAAAACTGAATAAGCTGATTGTCAATGTAAGACTTTTTGAGTGTATATCAAAACAAATATTAGTTAAATCTGTTTAAGTTGGGAAAAATTTTTTAAATATACAATTAACATATCCTTATAATTAGTAAAATTAATAAAAACTGTATTATTAACGGTTAAGTAGGTATAGTATAAGTAGGAAACTTATAAAACAAATGGTTTTAGTCATCAATCATCATAATTATTCTGAATTTTAATAATGGGTATTATAAGAGGTAGGTATTGGTAGCTGACTTCTGAGCAGGGGCATGCCATTATTATCACCTGATGAAAACTATTCATCACTGAATTTAATTTTTATATTTAAATAGAATATAGAACTATTTTTAAATTCATTGTTGTAATTATAAAACATTCCATTAACATTTGTTAATAAAATATTGATTATATTATTAAATTATAATTAAAAATTGAGTTTATCTATTAAAAATGATATTGTAAGATTTTTTCAAACTATAAAACATATTTTTGATAGATTAATAGACATTTTAATTTACTTTCAAATAATATACATATTTTTTAATATTGATAAAATAAAAATGTATTTTAATATTATGATGTACAATTTGAATACACATTATACATACTATAATAATGTATTTATTGACACCTGGTAGATACAATAGATAAAATAAATATAAAATATATATTACTAATTAATATTTTGGTTCCCAAAAAACAATTTCTGCTGAATTGAGAGTTTGATATAACTTATAATACAACTATTAAATTATTACAATTCAGAAATGAGTTCCTCAAAAAACAGCTTTATAAGATTATTTTTAGAATTAAAAAGTTTTTTTTTTACAAATTGTGTTTAGTAATTAAATTATACAAATACCAAAAAATGCTTTATACATATTATGATATTATATCTAGTATATAAAAGTATAAAACGTTAATATTTAAGGGTATTAAAAATATATATTTTTTAAACATTTAAGTTATAAATTGTTAGTTCCATTTTAACATTTTTAAATTCTGCATATATTTATTAAATGAAACTGGTTAATTTTTTGTGTACATTCATGCAAGGTAAATATTATAAAACAGGTATAATTGCTTTTAAAAAATTCTGATTACCTATTTTTTTCAATAATTATAAAGAATATTCAAATTTAAGGATTACAGAATCTGAAAAGAAAATACATAATTTAAAATTGAATAATTACGAATGATAAGGATTATATTTTAATAATATAGAAATTATATTAAATATAAATTGATTAAATATTTATACCTACAATTATTGTGAATTTATATTATTAAAATCTATTTGAAACATACAAATAATTAATAAAAATTGAATTATATTTTATCATAAAGGTTTTGTTTCCACATAAAATCAAATAAAAATATTGATAATTCAACTGATTACATAATTAAGAAGTATCTATATAAGAACTAAGAAATATATTTTTATTTATTTTTGTAAAATATATAGAATATTAACATATCATTTTTACTTAAATTATTTTAAATGTTTAGTTACTTTACATACCTTAATTTGAAGCTTTTCTAAATCCATTTTTTTTGACATTTCAATATATGTTAAAGGATCTGCTTTAAATGATCCATCCTTCATTATAGCTTCCCAAACAATTTCTTTCTCTGAAAAATCTGCTTTTGTTAATACAATGTTTAACAAAGTACCATTGTCCTCTAATGTCCATAAAGTGTCATCACTACGAACTTTTCCAAACAAATTGCCCTGAAAGACAAAGACTGTAAATAATACAATAAAATGACACGGGAAACAATAGTTGCAAACTTACAGAAAATAAAGTTTTTCCTAAAATTTGACAAGCAATACTTGAGTTAGTGACATTGACTTTGACATCTTTGGATTTGGTATTAACTGGAAGTGTTACTTCAATATGTAATTCATCCACAGTTTGCCACCATCTACCCCATTCTGTATTACATGGTACAATACCACTTTTTTCATCAAAATGGCTAATATCCATATTCATGAAAATTTCTGCAGGTATTACACCTAATGCTGTTTAAGCACTTATTGGTTGTTTAGTTAACTAAAGATTGCTCTTACTATAATTTCTAGTAAATACAATTAATACCTAGTTAAAGTAAAATTTAGATAATTTTATAATGTATTTACAATTTACCATACATTTAATATTATTTAAATTTAATTTTAAATAAATTCACTGTAAAGTGTAAATTATAAATTTTAATATCTTAAAGTATAAAAAGATTATTTTTAATAAGATAATAAGATATTGGAACTTTCGCTATCACTAATAAAATATTAATATCAATATTAACCTCTAATTGATTTTCCCGCCAATTTATTTTCAATAAACAATACTGTAGTATTTTGATAGTTTCAAGTTAGATTATAATTTATAAATTCAGTAAAATAAATAGTGAATTCACAAAATTGAAACTGAAAGTATTCAAAGTAATAACAATCTTTAATGAGTCAGGACTCAGCAGTTAAGATACTGTTTGATATTTATTGATCACTTGATACTGATACTTAGATAATTTATGTGGTTTAAACGTACTACGTAGAAGCAGACATAATAAAATAATATAATTAGAAGAATTATTTTTCTAGTAAAAGATTTTTTATTTCAAAACTGAATGTAAGTACCTACTACCATAGCTACTAATCTACCTATGCTGATTTATCAATGTATGTATTTTGTTAGATTTTATATTTTCCACAGTACTTGTGTAGTTATTTTATTTTTCCAAATAAGAATGAATTATAAATTTATATTTATGTATTATTATTTCTCTGAAAGACAATATGTTAGTGTCATGTATTTATTGATACCTATGTACTTTAAATTATTAGTATATTGTTTTCATATTTAATGTTTAATTATTTAATGTAGTTTATGTATGTATTGTTCTCAATATAATTGTAGTCCTTTAAATGGCATTACAATTAATTTTTATTGTGGGTAAATTTGTAATTACTACATTTTATGAAATATGTAATAAAGATTAAAGACATATTACCTTAGTATATTGTTTCATATTTTAAAATCTAAAAATGATTTACATTTCAACATTTACAATATTTATTCTTTTATGTATGATTTCAGTAACTGATCTTCATTATTATTAAAATATAAATGGATCTTAATAATTTTCTTAAAAGTTGCCACGGAAGAGTGAATTTACACCCCGACTTTGTTCTGAATCAATGTGATCCTAATACTATCTCTTATATCCGGCCATTTTGTCCAAACGGTGTTGAAAACCCAATAGTTGGTTACATTCATGTAAGTATAACCATTGCATATACCTACCTACTAAATATATTTTTAAAGTAATAAATAATAAATTTTGATTTTTTAGAAAAAACACGCTCAAAAAGTTGTGAACTGTATCATTAAATCTTTTTCAAGTTCTGAAGAAGAAGAAGATGATGAATTTGGTACCTAAGATTGAATTTTAGATATTCAGGAAATTATAGTTTTATTGATTTATAATTATTTGTTGGTAGAATTGACTGGAAATCCGTTAGAATGTCCTTTCAGTCCAATAAAAGCTCAAAAAGTTCAAGTAGAAATAAACAAACCGGAAGATAGTCATATTCCTTTAAATTTGCTTCAAGCAAGGTAAACTAGTTGAGTCAAACATAATTTAAATATTATTTGTTTATTTTGTGAATATATTAAAACAATTTAATAATTATTCTTAATGTATATACCATTTTTCAATTGTGATGATTAATTTTTGTCATTGTTGTTTTTAAATTTTATAATTTTATAACTACTTTTTTTAAAATGATGTAATAACTATTTTTTGGTACCAAGGTGTACAAGACAATACGAGTCTTCTATCAGTACTTAGTTAATACTTGAAATTTTTATATTTTAGGCAATTAGTATACTTAAAATTAAAGGATGAACAGTTTTTAAGTATACCATTATTTATATTATGTGATGGATTGAAAAACAATACAATTTTATTGGGTGGTGATGTTTATAAAGGATGGCATTCTCGTTATTGGGGCGAGTATAAAGGACGTAATGATGTGGAACATAATGAGCTTTCTGTACAAAATATGATAGAAACGCATAAGAAATTTCCTCAAGTTTCATCAATGATTGTAAATAAATTGTAGTATAATTGAAATTTTATATAATTTTTTTGCATTAAAAAAAATATTAATTATGTTCGACAAATTTAGTTAGAGTCAAAAGTATCTGCAGTTATAAATTTGACTTCAGCTACTAATACTGAAGAGTTTACATTTATTGAAAATGGTCCGGGCATGGTTATACTTAATCTTAGCTGGCGACGACCATCTCTTTTTGCTCCTCTTATGACAACAGAATCGCTTATTGTAAGTATAAGTATATGATATAACAGTATCAAGTTCTTTTAAAAACTAGATTTTATTTAATAATTTAGTTTAAGCTATTATTTTTTTCTTTTATGATAATTAAATGTAATAATTTAACATTATATAATTTTTAATATATTCAGTATATATTTTGTTTAACATAATGTTGTTTTAATCATTCAGTGGCGACTTGTGATGCTCCAATAGGATGGTGTACAAAGTATTTGGTTAGAAATGAAAAGTACTTGTTGGGTCTAATCCCCTTGAATTTTCAATAGCTTAAGACATCTGAAAAGTAGTCATGGTATGGTTTAAAATATCTGAGTGTAGTATACTTTGAATAATTTTAGTCTTTTAAAAATTCAAATAACTTTCCAACAATGCAATTCAAATGATTAACAAGACAAGTATAAAGAATCATTTAATAACTAAGCAGTATTTTAATGGTAATGTTTACCTTATTGAGTAAGATATAAGCAGTGGCGGCTATCCTCAAAAAAATATGTGTTGCTGAAAATATTTCTGATGACCTACCACCCACCACAACCTACAAAATATTAGTTATAAAATACAAATCACCAATATTCAATCAGTGGGTCATATATTTTTCCAATTTTTGATAATTTTGCATGTGTTGCTCAAGCAACACATAGACCATAGGATAGCCGCCACTGGATATAAGTAAATAAATAATAATTAATGGTTTAGTGGTCTGTTTGCATAAAGTAATGTATTAAAAAAAAAAAAAATACATATTATGTACTTACATAATATGTTTATTACTATTTACCAATTGTGGATTATAATTATTAATTATTAATAACAAAATAATATGTGTGGATAGAAAATATTTTTCCTCCATTTTTAAAACATAATATTCTGTTTTATTAAGGATTGTATAATTTACAATTTATTGAATGTAAAAATGTTATTCCGTTTTATATTAAACTGGTTCCACTTATTAAATTTTAACTAGAAAGTCACTGATTCTAAAGTAATTTTCAATACAATTCAGATTTCTGTACTATTAGTGATCCATCTTAGACAAGTTTTACCTTATTTGCTTAAAATATCTGCTCAAATTATATAAATACAATATATTCTTATAATAAATTATATTAATTATTATTATGAAAATATTTTTAATGAAAGCTTGATTAAAAAAATGAAAGTTTGAGTACATATTATATAATATATGGTGTGTCCAAATTAATGCATCTAATCATGAGCTGTCACTTTACTAAAAATTCCAAGTGCTCCCAGTGTACTGCATGTCATGTTTATGATAGAAAATATTAATATTAATTACTCATTTTTCATAAATATTTTGTTTACAGAATGTCCAGTGTACATTAGGTCATGAAACTAGTCCATTACACCCACTGTGGCACCAATTATTGTTCTTGGAGGATCTAATAGAACAATTAACATATTTGAAAGATGAATGTTTAACTAATAGGCATAACATTGTGTTTCCTCAATTTCAAGTAAATATTCTATAAGCATTATTTTTTTTTAATATATAACTTATGTTGAATTCAAAAGGGTGATATAAGAGGCAGTGCCAATGGACAAATTGTTGAAAAGTTTCCTGCTATGTTGCAAAGCATATCTTCTACATTGTACAAACGAGGCAAGTTTGGAGGCCAAGAAGATAATGATCAAAAACTATTTTGTCAATGTGTCAGGGATGTTATTGCTGCGGAATGTATTCAACAAGAATTTACTGATAAGCTTTGGACCTATTTGTTGGGTAAGTTTAGAAGAAATATTTTTAAAATTAACAATTAATTTAATTTAAATATTATTTAGAATGTAAATCATATAATGATTTAATTGAATGTTTCAAACACTTGTACAAAGCTGTAAGAAATGAAACTTTCAAACCATTGGTATGTATTATTTTAAAGAACGATAATGAACCATTGATTATTATATTATTACATTATGTCATTAAACAGATTAAATCATCAAATGGTACGCGATTAGCTCAAATATTAAAATCATTACCAGGAAACACAGCGTCTAATCCAGAAAAGCTTTATGACCCTGTTCAGTTATTAATTGAAATCGGAATTGAAAAACTTAAAAATGATTATACCCAAGCATTTTTAATTTCTAAAATAGCTTTAGCGGATCATTTAAAACTTGAATATAATAATAAGTTAGTATCGTACATATACTTAATATTGTATATTTTAAATTTATATTATCTTTCTTTTAGATTTTGTAATATTGAATATTCAGAATGGTGGTCAACATTAAACTCATGGATGATTTGGTTATGTAGAGTTCATACAGTTTTAGATTTAGCTTCTGTCACTGAATCTATGTTAAATATAACTACACAAAGTATGATGCCTGTTGTAACAAATGCTTTGCGTTATTATCTTGGAGATTCATCTCCTATAAAAACAGTTACTTCTGTGAAAACATTACCACCTCAGGTTTTCCAATCATCAATCAATACACATTTTATCGAACATCATATACCAAAGTATTACATTTAGTATTAATATATAAACATATTGATAAATGTTTGAATGATACATATTGTCTATTTATTTAATAATTTTATTTCAGAGCTTTTACTTATGACAATTGGACGTTACAATTAACATCACAAAATAGTAATCGACGTGTTATTAGTACATTTCATCGCAATTCTGAAAATATTTTGCCTAAACAAATATCATACCAAGGTCTGTAAATAAGTTTAAAATTTTTATCTTAAAGATTTTATTTCAGTAATTAGTAATAATTATTTTATCATCTTAAAAGTTATGGCAATTAATTTATAGATTAGGTAATTTTTCTATTTTCAATGTTTGTATTAAGAATAATAGTCCTCAAAAATCTAACGAATTCTAACCTTAAAAATGGTTTTGCAAGAGTATAAAATAGATGTAGATTGGATTTAATATTTAACAGAAGTTCGTTTTTCTGTTAGAAATTTCTTTAGTACCTAGTATAAAAAAACACCAAGACTGATAGTATGGTTTTTATATTATAAATTTGAAAAATTCAAATATCGGATTTTGAATAACTACATTATTGAAAAAGAAAATGGGAATGACCTTGGTTGGTGAATATTTGACAAACAAACATAATTTGAAATTTATGAAATATTGATTTTTATTTTATTGTTATAATTGTTTATGTGATAGGTACCTATTAAAAAATAATTTTCCTCATGTAAGTTAATGTGATTAAAGTGGATTTTTTATATGGTTTCCACTGATTGTTTTAGTTAATTTTAAAGGTAATAGGATATAGTACTGTTGTTTAATACTATTGCTTTTAGGAATTAAAGTAATTTTTTATACAATCTGATATATTACAGTTATAAAAGATATTATTTTTCGCCTATTTTCCAAAAGTAAGTGTACCTACTCTTGTATTTATTTCTGTTTTACAAATGTGTACAAAATAAAACATATCTTTTTCTTTTCTTTTAAAATACATTGTTTTACCTTCTTCTGATATTTCCAATATTAGAGTTATTAGTTGTGTTATTGTTTTTAGTCATTAATTATAATTATACATTTATACATGAATTATATATTTTAATTTCTACCTTACAACTTACGTATATTTATGTTTATTAATAGATGTTACTAACGGGGAAACCAAAGAAAAATTAATGGACCAAACAACTGTACCCCTAGAAACTTATTACTGCATTAACTTCCATGTATTGTCAGACCATTTAAATTAGATGAGTATTGGTAGTAATGTTTTTCTAATTTTAATTATTTTTAAATGTATCTATGATATGTATGTTTACTGCTTAAAATTTTACAATATATATGCTAAATGAAAGTTGTATACTTGTATAACAGTATAATAAACGGACTCTGATTTGTTATAAAATTAAAACAAATTTTGTATTAAAATATTTTTTTATATTCGTTATTAATTTATGTATACTAAAACTTAAAATAATTAAAATATAATTCAATTTTTAACCTGCATTCTTTGAATATATATTATTGTGATGCATGTTTTACAGTGTCATTGGTGGATGATTTTTCCTTTTTAGTAAGGGATACGTAGCAAGAGTGTGCCAATCGTTATTCTTGTGATAGCAATATCTCCGTTGGTTGAGGTCTGTAGGTGCATACCATTGTTTCTCTGAACTTTTGATTGATTGAAGTTTATTGGTAGGAGGTACGGAGTCCCATTAGTGTTTCCATGACAAGATAATTTTATTTTTAAATTGATATGGATATATCGTTGATGGATATGTTTTTGGTAGGGTTGTTTGGTATATTTTTGCTTAGTAGAAAAGCTGCACAATCGGCCTTTTAATTTTCTTTTATTACTACATGGGAAGGTATCCAGAAACGTATTTAGAAATTTTGCGCCCCAGGTAAGAAAAACCTAGGTGCTGTATTGTACCAAAATACTTTCCAAAATTTAAAATTTACTGCCCGTGGCCCAAGCCCCCCTGCCCCCTTAAATACGTGTCTGAAGGTATCCACATAAATTGAATATATTTTTATGAAAGATGATTATTTAGGATTGGATTTTTTGGGTCAAAATGTGGTTTGTACGGGCGAGTATTTATTTTACAAAAAATATTGTTTTGAGTATTAGTATGAACAGACTTATAAGTAAATTAATTTATATATTCTACAGTGATGTATATTGTTAATTGAAAAAATAAAAATATTAAAATTAAATCTGTTAAATTAGAATTACGAAAGAAAAATTTAGGTATAACTTATAAAGTTCTGTTACTGAATGGTTTCTTCTTCGTGTGGTTTATGCCGTTGCACGTTGTAGTGCTTAATTTTTTCATTCATGTTGTTATAACTGTAAGTATATTTTATTGAAAAAATAATATGAAATTTAATCTAAAAATATACCTAATGATTTATATTATTATATCAATATTTTATATTACTAAGCTAGTAAGCTATACACTTCTTTCTTTTGTACTTATTTATTTTGTTATAATACGATTGAAATGCTTTATAAATAAATGGCGTTTTCGATGATTTTTATATTCTTTTGACCTCATTTTTAAAAGGAGACTACATTCGATGTTTTTAGAAAAAAATTCTAAAAGTTTGAATAATATTTTCTGTATCATCTGATACAATAAATGCGTGTTTTAATGGATAAAAAGAAACAAGATATGTGCCCAAACCATTTTCAAAAAGAGTTATTATAATTTTTCAATTTTTAAAAAACACCTATTAGTTTATTATAAATCGCGACTAATTTTTTGGCGGTTTTTCGTACATTTAATTACTAGACCGTCCAAATCCCAAAGCAGAGCGGTGTTTGGCAATTGGATTGTTGGATATTATATGAAAATGATACCTACACATAATTTGAGGGGGACTAAGTCCACTCAAAATCAATCATAGCTCCCCAAAATGGTTTGTATATATTGTATATCCCTTTTCACCTTTATATATTTCAGGGAGCATACACATAGTACATACTCGTATATATAAATTATAATAGCCCCCAAATTTAAAACTCAAATTGAGCCTATGTAACTACATATTTTACTGGATTTGGGCTTTATTAGGTAGGTACATTTTAATATGTTGAACGGTATTTTTCAGTAATTCAAACGGAATAAATTTAAAAATTGGGAATTTTTCATTTTTCTTCTTTTTGTTATTGAAAAACAATAGATTTTGAATTATGTAGATGTTACGGGCAATGCATACATTGCCCGGTATTCCACATTGCCTGTAACATAGACAATGAATATCTTCTGATTAACTATTTTATGATATTGATAATAATTAAAAAAAATATTAACAACAGTCAACAATTTAAAATAGATACACAGTAATATTTCTTAACATACTCAAAGTTTTAATTGTGTTTGTCGACTGCCGAGAATGGTACTAATGGTATACCTAGGTATTACATGTAAATTGTATTTTTAAAATACAGTGTAAAAGATTTTATTTTATACAAAAATATCAAATTCAATTATTCATTCTCATTTGAATACATTGACATAATTACATCAATATAAATAAATATAATAAATATTATGTTTGTTCGATTTATTTTCAGAGATTTTAATCCGCGCCTACAACTACAAACATTTTTAAAAGAATATATTCGTATTTTTGGTTTGTAAATACACATAAATTTAAGTTTTAAGAAGTGATTATAAACACATTTTAAAAACTAAAAGTATTATTCATAGTTCATACATCAGAAACCACCAAGCCACGAAAACATATTTTTTGGTCGAAATATCGGTTCGTCACATACCTATAGGTAATATTAACGAATGTTTGTATTATATTATATATTAATTGCAGGTAAGCACCTGATATTTGTTGTGTACTCGCGGCGTGATTATCTACTTAGAAATGACCTAAAGGCTTATATACCTACCTAGTGTGTATTGGTCAAGGAAGTCTTACACGTACACATTATTTATGTAACGACTTCAGTCAACCGAAATGGAACAAGAAAATTTTTGTTTTATAACTGTGCCACGTTGACCACGCTTATTAATTCCACCAAACAAACTTTAATAATACTTGTCAAAAATAGTAGGTACACACGGGATCACATGGAAATATTGTGTAAAATTAATTACCTATTAGGCGTATATACGCATTATATACCAGTGGACAGTGGTACGGCACGACTCGTAGGTACCTACAGAAAAATATTATTTTTGTTTTTCAACAAACGAAAAATTATACCTTTAAAAGTAAAACATTTTTAAACGTATTACGCCTGTATGTATAGGTCATATAATAGTCTATGACATATTGTTTATTTAATATATTTTTAAAGAGTGTATATTATATGCTTATTATAATTGATAACACGCAGTACTGATATATTAAATATAACAATAATAATAAATGGATAATGAATACCTATTGAGTACTTATAATGTACCTACCTACGCTATACCGTTGTAATATTTTCACTACCAAGTACCTACCCATATTTGTAGTGGTAAAAACATATTTTTCACGATTTACAGTTATGAAACTATTTCTGTTTGACAGTTAAAAGTTAAATAATTAAAATATGTATTGTAATTGCATGTATTTAGTTTTGGTTTTGCCGGTTTTGGTTCACTTCAACTCATTAAAAAAAAAAAAGTAGAAAGTAGGTGGAACCATTTTGCTGTGGTGCAGTAGGTGCCAGTGTACCTCGTCGTTAAAGAGTAACTCATTGTATGATGAGGCTATGCGTAAAATTATTTTAATTCAATATGATAGAATTAAAATTGATACCTATTGGTCATATTGCATATGAAATACGATTCTGAGTGAAGACAGACCATAAATTACTTAATATATTTTATGGTAGGTATATGTTTATATTGTTATTAAAGTAATTTATTTTTGTTGAATTAATTTTGTTCCTATAAACATTGCATTTGATTAATGGCTGTCATTGTGCGTGTAAAATACTAAAATATAGTAATATATTTCCGTTAAAAGTTTTGAATTTGTATCGGAATGAATGATAATAAAACATCATTTACTCAGAATTTAAAATAATGAAGTATTAGTTTAGAAGTTTAGGTAGGAAGTGAGTAAAGGAGTAATAGAGTGGGTGGCTGGTAATAAACAGTGCAATTATTGTAGGTATTATGTATTCTGTCAGTTTGAAAGTCTAACGAGACGAGACCTCCTTCGATTATAAAGTATAAATATACAATTAAGACTATCATACAGGAGGGCTAATGAAAAATAAGTTAGGGGATGAAATATTCAAATGAAAAGAAGTTGCAGCGAGATGATATCCTCCCCATAGTTTTGACCATTGACAAAATATATATTTCTTTTTAACTTAAAAGTATAATTCACAGAATTTGATGAGTGTACACGGCCTATATACTATCACATTATATTGTAGTACAATACGTTTCTCCCCATTCGAAACGTCTGCCCACGTCACCGATCGTATTCGTGTATTATAGGCACCCACTTCTGTTAGAGCAAACCGCACATACGTACTACGTATTAAATGGTCAATTGGGTAAATTACCCTTTTCGTTGAGTGTACGTCCATCTGATGTGAATAACACAGGTATACCTATATATATTGGGTAGGTAATATACGATTGCGAACGGACCTTTTCCGGTGACAGCACGATTGCGAATGTTTTTACCCGACTTTAATTTTGCGATGTTGTCAGATTCGGTGTCAATAACAAATTTTTAAATAATAATTTTAAAAAATAATCAAATAGTAATAATATAAGGGTTTTTTGCTATTACACCACGCCGGGGCGATGCCGATAAGATAAATAAGTACGATGTAGAAAAGATACTAACATATTTAACTATAATCTATATTAATTTTATGAAAAATCAGCTCGATACAGTCAACAAAAAATCGAACGACAAATATTGAGAGAGAATTGTAAGAGAAAAGCCGACGATGATATTTCTACCAGGCCATTAAAAATAATACGAAATGAATTAATTAAAAATAATCCGACTGACATTAGATATAGCGATGTACAATCTGTGCGTAAAGCGATGTACGATAAGCGACGTAAAATGTAACCTGTTTTTCTCACATCATTCAACGAAGCAATTTCTCAACTTAAACTGGTGGAAAATGATTTTTGTTTATTTAACGGAGATCAATTTGTTTTTGTTACGGAAAATGGTGAATTTGTTTGTTTAACTACAAAGGAAAATTTAAAATTTATGACAACACAAAATGAGTTTTTTGAAGATGGTACATTTGATTACGCACCAAAATTTTTTTTACAACTTTATACTATACATTCTTATACAAATGGTTTTTATGTGCCTATATTGTATATTTTTTTTCTTACAAACAAAACAAAAGAAACTTATTTGAATACGTGGAAATATCTTCCGGAACTATGTCAACAATATTTTTCTTCAACTTTCGATGTTCAAAAACTACATTTTGATTTTGAATCTGGAGCTCATGAAGCTGCCAAAAAAATATTTCCAAATGTGATAATTGTAACATGCCGTTTTCATTTAGGTCAAGCTTGGTGGAGAAAGGTAATATTAAAATATCATCTTATTTATAAATTAATACTCTTTACGACTTTGAAACATTATTTTTAATGAAATAAAATATCTACAGATTAATGGAGATTCAAATTTGAGAAATGCATACAAAGATAACAACAATGAATTAGGTCAATGGCTAAAATTATTTTTCGGCATACCGTTTTTACCCAGTGACGAAATTGAAGATGCATTTTTAGCATTTATAGCCGAATGCCCCAATAAGTTTTTATAATTATTTTTTAGACTACTAATGTTCCAGAGAGCTTTCATAGGACGTATAATGATCAGTTTTATAGCCCCCATCCTCCAACACATGTAGTTATATCAGTTTTAAAAGAAACACAAGCTCAAACTTTGACAATAATTATTCAATTAAAAACAATGTACATAATCCTATGACCAAAAAGATAAATCTAAAATTGAATTAACTCTACAAAATTAAAATGATTATAAAAAAAACAAGGATTTAATTTTATATTTAAGAAAAACTGGAAATTCTTACAAATAAAAAAATAAAAAATAAAAATAAAAATGTAGAAAATTTATTTTGAATGTATTATATTATTTTTTTATTCAGTTTCTATAATGTAAAATTATTAAGGGGATTGGAAGCGTTGATTTGCTGTCTTTGTCTTACACACGTGGAATATAGGAAAAATAGCTATACGCGCCTGATAAAAATTAAGGTACCTACTTCTAGTTGTTCGATTTAAAATATGTAAAGATGATTGAATTGGTATACAAGTTTACTTTGCATCGGTCTAAGTACTTTTTCGATTGTTTTATTGTTTAAAATAAATATTTTGATGAGAATAAATATTTTAAATTTAATAAATTTGTCAATTTTTATTATTAAATATATATTGAAAATATTAAAAATATACTTCGACCGATGCAAAGTAAACTTGTGTGTCAATTCAATCATCTTTACATATTTTAAATCGAACAACTAGAAGTACCTTAATTTTTGTCAGGAGCATATAGCTATTTTTCCTATATTCCACGTGTGTAATACAAAGACAGAAAATCAACGCTTCCAATCCCCTTAAGTACATTTTGTAACAGTATTATTAATATTTATACAACCAAAATTATTTTAATTAATCAACATTTTAAACCCTACATACCTATTTTGTATAATTTTATTTTAGTTTGTAACGAAGAGTTGTTGTTTTAATTGTATTGTTAATACCAATAGTTTATATTTTAAAAAAAAATGTTTATAATAAATGTTGAAAATAAATAAAAATAAATAAATGTTTAAAATATTCAGAAATTATGAACTTGGCAACGTTGTCTAAAAAAATGTTCGCAATCGTTCGATTTTCGGCTAAAAAACAAATTCTCTGATAAGAGTTATTCGTTCGCAATCGTGTTATAAAAAAGGCAAAACGTTCGCAATCGTGCTGTACCCATACACCGAAAAAATTTATCATAATATTATCTCGTATATTATCCCGCACGAATGCATCAAATATCGTCACCGATGTAAATTTAGTTAACTGCACACATTGTAAATAAATAAACAGAGATTATTTTGTTCAAATGGGTTATCTATATTTGCATTAAATATTTTTTGCAATTATTGTTAAATTATATTATATGTACATTAAAATATAATTATAGTTATTAGTTAAATATAGTTGGCGTTAAACTTAAATAAATAATTTTGCCCATAAAAACTATTTTACCGGCCTTCAAATTTGTCCTGTCCTAGATGTATTTCATACTGAAGTTTTTAGAGTGTAAACGTATCATGCTTATTTTGAAGTTGTATAGAATACGTTGCTCTCAACCTAGTAATTACCAAACAAATTAATTTATATTTTGCATTTGATAAAAAACACAACATAATATAATGTTTAATTTTCAAAAAATGTATTTGGTTTTTTACCTAATAAAATTATTGTTTATTTATTTTTAACGGTGTCAAGAAATGTTTTTAAAATTAACTAAGTATGTTATTCAATATATTCTTCTCTACAGCTACAGAACAGGAATGTCTCTATATAATATTATTAATATTGTAATAAATAACAGTCCGCTGCCCACTATATATAATATACCATCCGCGGTTCACCCGCGGAAAAGTCCCGATAATATCCCCCCGACATAATTTGTCATCGACCCCATGTGCATTGATTATGTTTTTTTTTCCCCGTAACCTTGTTCGTTTTTTATTTTATTTAACGCTATGCTAATTCGACTATTGTATTATCATTGACACACACACATACACGCGCGTGCGCGCGCACAAAAACTCCAAGTGTAGAGGGGCACTCATCATTAACGGACCCCCCTTACGCTCCCGCAGTTTATGTTATAGGTACGTATATTTTATATAGTCGTGCAATTTCGGTGCACCCCCCGCCCGAATGGGTCATCGCGACACGGGAGAGTATAATTTATACATACGCGTATAAATAAATTCTGTGGTCCCGCGAGGTCAGGTATATATGGTATTGTACACACGACGAGGACCGCGACATATGAACACACACGCACGCACACCCAAACGCACACGGTGCTAACTGTACTATATACGTTATACATATATCGTCGCTATAATCCTATATTGGAATCGGTTGGGAGAAAACTTTCAAATGCTATCGTCAATTATTGTTTCGTTTGTAATAGGAGACCGCGCGGGCGGCATTCGGACGGGCAGTGCAGTGTGTTCGGACGGCTGTGTTAACTAGCTTATACCAATACGGGAACATGTCGGCGGCGAGTCAGATTATTATGTTGTCTTTGCCGTCGTTCTAAAAATGTAAATCAACTGTAAACGGCCGGAGCGAGTGTAGTGGGCATCGTTAGCGTCTGGTTTTTTTTTACAAAAAAAAAAAAAAGAAAAGAAAGAAAAAGAAAGAAGAAAAAATGGTGAGTTACATATAAAAATCATTTCCTATGTATACTTATCGCACCTTTTGAAAACCATACTTTTAGATATATCTGTACGTAGGACCTCTGTCTTATTTCCGACAATACGCTATATAATAATTAGGGCTGGGATTTTAATGCCCTAAAAAATCTCAAAAAATGCCCTTAAAAAAATGCAAAAATGACTTAAAAAACTCAAAAAATGCACTAAAAAAATGCATTTAAATTATATTTATTATAGGTTAAAAATTAGAAAAAAATTTAAATTATACTACAGTTTTTTTTTGTTTATTGTGCGTTGTTGCTTCTTTAGTTTTTTTATGCTTCTGTTTTCTTAATCATTCATTCTAAAATAATAATTTAAAAAAAAATTTTAACATTTTAATTTGTTTGCTATCGAGACTACGACGGCGGACGTACTAATTGGTTACTAATTCAGTAATAGTTATCTAAGCCTAGCTATGATAAAATTGTTATCGACGATAACTTGTACCTATGTATGTATTTATACACTATGTACATTGTACATACATTGTATACGTTGTATACATTTACACCATGTATGGTGTAATAAAAATAATAATTCATAATAGGTATAATATAACGGTGATAATTTTCGGGGGAAACCCTACCTATGATGAAATATGCTCTAAAAACCAAGAAAATGCACTAAAAACATAAAAAAATGTCCTAAAAATGCATTTAAGAGTAAATTTTGTCAAAAAATGCAAAAAATGCAAAATAAAAAATTCTTTAAAATAATCAGTATCACCCAAAACACATTTTATACTTACGGACCAATGTTTCAAAACACCAGAAAAAAAGATGCCTTTGCATCAAAATCCCAGCCCTAATAATAATATAATACCACATGTTAAAAACCCAGTGTTGTAAACTTGTAAAGAACTAGGGTGTTTTGGACTCGAGTATTCGTGGTAAAATTCTGAAGCTTTTGATTGAATTGTACGCTTTTGATTGTTATTGAATTCCATTTGTTTCGATTTTACTTGCATGTAGACATTATGTTGAATTGCACGTAATCTGTAACACACTCTTAATTCCGAAAAATAAATGTAGAAGTGCGTAGTTTTAAACCGAAATAATTACACATTTTGTGAGGTATAGGTGCTATGTAAAAAAAAAAATTGAATATGACAGTTATATTTGACAAATACATATATCTATAATGTTTTTACATTTTTTATGCATCTATTTAAATTTAATTTTCAAGAATAATTGCTTAAATATTTTTTTTAAAGTGTTCTTTACAGCACTGTAACAAAATATACATAGAGTCTTTTTTGATCATTCAAAATTATTAGATACTATTGTAAAAATATTCTTATAAAGTTGTTTGTACATGCAATGAGTTATTTGTAGATATATTAAATTTGATGTTTAAAATACATCAGTTACATTTTTATTTCTGTTTGAAAATAAATGAAAATTTCTAATATCTAAGCAAAATACGATGTATTAATATATTTTTTTTTATAAAAACACGAGATTAACGATTCGACAGATCTTAATGATAATATATTGGAACAAATGAATAAAAAATTATATAAAAAGGCATAGTGAATAAATTAAACATTTTTAGTATCGTAAAATAGTGGCGTATAAATGAGAGGGGATCATCGGGATCCTATTAGCTCGTAGGTACCTACTATACCTACAAGTTTAATTCCTATACAATTCTTAAATTTTAATAATTTTAATGTATTTACAATTTGTATCTTTATTATTGGCTGATACAATTCCAACCCCCCCCCCCAACAATTTCTTTAGTAGGTATGTCATATTTATTTATTGTATATCATGAGCTTAATTACTGAATTCATATTTCAATAAATTAGTATTTTAAAAGTATTTTATAGCTACCTCTACACAGCATTTATAATCTTTTGTATTAGGTTTGTCAGTTATACTGCAATTGTAGCTTAATTTAATTATGTTAAAAGTTACAAATGTTTTAGATCAGGTTAAAAATAAAAAAAAAGGGGGATGGAGTAGGAAACTACTCCGCTGTAGATGTTGAGCGTATCTTGTCATCGAGTAAGTCACTGTAAACTGTAAAGTATATGTTAAATTTGAGCTCAATGATAAATCATTGAATAGGTACGAAAACCCGATTCTGAGCGAAGATGGTCTGGCAGCCTATTAATAATATATAACTATATAAGTATATTTTAGGATAATATATTTGTATTGCTACTATAGAAAATTATTTTACTATTAGTATAGGTAGAATAATACCGTAGAACGACGTGAATAGGCTTGTGGTACAAATAGGTCTATAAAATAAAATTCATCTAAATTTTTTAAAAATGTGATGTATATATTTAAAATATAATAATATACGTAAAAGTGGTGGAAATACGGTTAAAAACGCTTATTTTTTATAATTCCATGCAACGTTGCCAAATATATATTATCAATATCGGGGGGATTATAATATAACTCATTGCTTTTATCATTTTATTGTTTAATTATTTAAAGTTTTGTTTAACTTTCTGTAATAATTTAAACATGAGTTTGACTTGATTTTTAAATTTGATTATCAGAACATGAATTACATACACGATACACGCCACTTATATATTATAGACATATAGTTACGTTGCAATGAATTTGGTTCTCAATAGTACTGTTTTTAGGGTGGGTAGTTATTTCATTATTAAATTTCGAGCGTTCTCAATCGTACGTCAAAAATGGTAAAACTTTCTTAATAGTATTGTAAATGAAAAAGTTTCAAATCCACGCGAAAAATATTTTTGAATGACAACGAAATAAGATATTAGATTTTGCAAAAACTGTGGTTATGTGTTAAAATTCCAGTTTCACCAATTTTTTTTTCGTTTTATCCAATAACTAAGAAAAGTTTATAATAGAATTTTTTTACTTTTGTTCTTTTTAATCCATCAAAGTGACAACTAGTTTCATTTTTCTATCGAAAATGTACAGAATTTGAAAGTTTGATTAATTTTTTTCGTTGTAAAATCAATAAAAAAATATTCTTATATATTTTAGAATCTTTTCAAAACTATATTAAATTATTAACAAATTCTAATCTTTTAGATTCGGTATTAGGCAAATATATAAGTATTGGAGTTTACAAGTAGAATACAATATACATGTATTTTTTCCTTCATAATTGTATTAAAGTATTATGCGCTGACGTTAAGAGTATGATAAAACACAATTAATTAAAGTAGACAATGGGCTACGGAGCTCTTTCTCGTGAAAAACAAATCAACGTTAGTTTATCGCCGTGGGCGGTTGCTTAATAAAACGGTTATTAAGTTTATTCAATTTCAATTTTTAACTATGGTTAATATAACAAATTGATTTGATTACTTCATACTTGTTAGCTTAATATATAACATACGATATGTTTTTTTTTACTAACTTAAATAAATGTAATTAATGAATACCTATACAAAATAAAGGGTATAATTTAAAAAATATTTTCAATACCGCAGAGGCCAGAGATCATCACAATGAAAAAAATTGAACCCATAATAATCTAAAACAGTGGTTGTTTTTAAATCCATAATATAGTAGGTATATAGTTACATGATTTGACCCTACATTAGAATTTCACGGCGAAAGCCATTAAGTTCGGTATTTTTATAACATTTTTTGTTTTCCATCCTAAATATTTAAAGCAACGTCACTAATAATGTACTAAAATTGAATGTTACAAAATTTAAGCGATTCGATGTCGCATACCTATTAAACGTACCTAGGTAAACGTGTGCTGTATTTTATTTTGGATTTAGTGGATTAACGCGAAAGTACATAAATAGTTTTTAATTAGAAAACGGATGTTTACAATCTGTCAATCTGTGTACCTACTCTTAATATAATATGTATTAATATATTATATTTTAACACTAAGATAAAATGTAGGAATAATGTTTTTGAGTGTTCATTGATTTGACTTCAAACTGCGTATGGGTTATATGAAATAACGTAAGGAAAATTGGTTGGATATAACATTACTTATTTTTATTTTCAGTTTTGTATCATCTAATTTTTCAATAATAATTTTGGAATGGTCCTTTTTTATATATATCATCAATTAATATACACTCCACGTACAACTTTTAGTATGTACTAATAAACACATTATGAATAACCAAGTGGTGTATTGTCATTTAATATCAAATTAATCATTTTCAACGATTAACGTTGTATTGTGATAGCGTATATTATAATCATTATTAATAATATTTTATTATGTCTACCTACCTATGGTATTCTAATTAAACATGTGATATTCTGTATTTTAATTTTAAATTTCTCCATTGAAAAATATCTTAATGACTACGTCATCATTATGATATAGCTTGACCCTTGCTTTTCATTTTAATCATTCATTTAACATCAATTATTTTCTAAGAATTGTGCAACAGTGAGATACATTACTTGATTGTTTCAAATTTTGTCGTACACATAACACTTCCGGTTGCATTTATATGTTTGGAAAAATATATTTTGAAGTCCACACATTCGCTTATTAGGTAATATTTCATTAATGCATGAATGTTATTGAGTGTATTCCACATCTAACGTATTATTTTTTAATGTATTTATGGCACTAAAAAAACAGAAAATATACTAAAACCATTAGTTATTTGATTACAGACTGCCACAAACACCGGATATGCATTTATGGTACTTGCATTCTCAATATTATGGATGTTTCGCACAGGAGCTGAAAGTTTTTTACAAGACTTTCAGCCGTGTACCTTCAATCCCCTGTGTTCATGCACCAAGTCATATGACAGTTTGGGTGAAGTACATTGTGTCGATGTGTACTTTCCGCGCATACCACCGGCTATCAACCGATCTAGGTTGTCGACACTTCATCTCAGGAACAATGACTTGGACAGCATAGAGCCTTACTTCCTTGTCAATACTGGTAAATTGTTCCGTTCGAACTTCGTTAAGTAACACACACGTACTCAATTAATCGTTTATGATAAATTGATTGACATTATGTTTAATTTTACTAAATAAACCAGGACTTAAATTTCTAAATAAAATTAGGTACCATTGATACCAATAATCGCTATTTCAGAAGTTGAAAATTTAAGTAAACGAGTCATCATTTATTGTTATGTATTGATATTGTGGTAATCGATAAATATTTCTTTAGATAGGTGCCTATTTCAAATTTAATGTTAACTGTTAATAATTTGAAAATCATAATTATTTTTTGGTTATTGGTAAGTGGTTAAAACTAGTCTTAAATGTATACTTATTTAAAATTTTTTTTTTTTATTTACTCGATATATTCGTTTGTATATGTCCAATTAGTAAATTATTGGTAAAACTGTGTTCACCGAATCCTCACAATATCATTACTCCCCAAAATTGACAAAACTATTAAACTAATATAGTTACTATTTTTTAGTTTCTGCTTACACTTTTTTTTTATGAACTATCCAAACATTTCTGACTTGAACTAAGTACCTATATATAGGACAATTGAAGTAAATTTGCTATTTATACTCATGTCTTTTTTTGTTTTATTTTTTTATTATTATAATTACCAACATTATGAAATTATTTTGAATTAACGTTAAAATGTATTCATAATTTATCATTGAGTTTAGATGACAAAATAGTATGTGGCAAAACTTTGAAAAAACTTATTAAAAAATATTTTATTAATATTTTAGTATATTAAATTATAGAAATTAAAAAAAATTGATCGTCTATTGTTCAAAAAATATATTTACAATTTTTTAATAAGAAGTATATATATATATATATATATATACATATTATTTTTTATTTAAATTTAACAACCTATTTAAGTTTTTTTAAATAAGTTTAAATGATAATGAAGTATGTTTGACAGAAAGGTTTGATAGGAGCTGAAGCCATCCACTGATGACACTAATGAAATTAAAAGTCTATAAAAACAAAATGAATAATTGAATAACATCTTATGAACTAATGAGTACCTGTGCTATTGTACCTTGTATTATAAATTTATACGTACATGCACAATGTACGTATAAATATAATACAATTATATATTTTAGGTCTTTATAAGATGACTATTCAAGACAACCCATTGCCAAATTTAAACGATGATTCATTATATGGATTAGAGCATTCATTATGGGAACTGGAATTAATTAATAATTATTTAAATTACGTCCCAAGTCGGGCAATACGAATATTATTAAAATTGAAAGTACTCAATTTGTCAGGTATGCAATGAAGTGTATAAAATTTAACACCCATTGTGATTTATAAAATTATTTATTAACCATAACCCTATTGTTATTATTATTCTAGGTAATCAAATATCAGAGATAAAGATGGATGATTGGAATGGACTGGAGAATACTCTTAGAGTTTTAAAACTTGCAAACAACGCACTTACATATTTGCCACATAGGGCTTTTGATGGCCTCGTGTTGTTAGAAAATCTTGATTTGTCGGGTAATATGATTTCGGAAATACATGTAAATGCATTTCAAGACGGTCCATTGCAACTATACAGACTCAATTTAGCTGATAATTTGTTGAAATATATTCCATACACTCATTTATCGTCATCAGCAATGAAGTAAGCTTAATGATTTTTATATAAGTTGACAGTTGCTCTTATTATAAGTAATTATTATTTAGTTTAATATCAATGACGCTGTTTATTGTTCTAATCCCTAAAAGAGAATGTTTAAATTAATTGTAGCATTTTTTTAATAGGCATTTTTAAAAGAAACATATTTGCAATCATTTATTGTTAAATTGTTAACTACCGAACACTATTAATATATTATACACTATTGTGTGTGTGTATACAAGGTGATTCTTTTAAGTAGGTACACTAATTATTTCGAAAAGTATTCATGTTTTTGAAAATATTTTTTTACATAGTTCAAAATTGTTAAAAAAGCAACGTTTTTATTAAAAAATTATATTTTTAAATATTTTTTATCATTATAATTTTTTAAGTTTTTTACTTTTTTGAATGACAACATAGATTTTTAATTTCATATTCCAAACCAGAATAATTTTCTGAGTATTTTGAAACAAAAAATTCGAATTTAGGGTGAGTAGTTTATGAGTTATACTTATTTAAAGTTTAGACAAGCGGAGTAGTGGACAAACATTTTGCGGGGTAACCCCGTACCACTCCACTCTGCTTGTCTAAACTTTAAATACGTATAACTCATAAACTACTAGCCCTAAATTCAATTTTTATGTATCAAAATACTCAAAAAATTATTTTGCTTTGGAAAATGAAATTAAAATTCTATGTTGTCATTCAAAAAAGTAAAAAACTTAAAAAATTATAATGATAAAAAATATTTAAAAATATAATTTTTTAATAAAAACGTTGCTTTTTTTAACAATTTTGAACTATGTAAAAAAATATTTTCAAAAACATGAATACTTTTTGAGATAATTAGTGTACCCACTTAAAAGAATCACTCTGTATATATACGTAAGTTATATTTATAATGATTGAAAATTAATGTTTTATAGATTTCTGAAGTATTTAGATGTCAGTTACAATTTAATTGAAAGTACAAAAGGACCATTATTATCAGTAACATCACGTGGTGGCGGAAGACAAAAGTTTCTCCTAGACGAACTACATTTAGAATTCAATCATATAAAAGTTTTAGAAAAACAAAGTTTGCAGAATTTTGAATCTATAAATAAAACATATTTTAATGGAAATCCAATAACACATATTCAAGTAAATACAAATTTGATATTTTATAATATAAATTATATGTGCTATTTTTTATGTAATACCTACGGTGTTTGTATTTCTACATTTTGTATAATATGTGCTGCTGAAAATATAATTATTTGAAATTTAAATAATTTAGTGAACGTAGAAAATTCTTGTTTAAATATATTAGTGTTAAACTGTAAATAAATAATGAAAGACTAAAAATACGTGAAATTAAAATTCACGTGAATTATTTACTGAAATTGTATACGAAAATTACCAATTCAATTATAAAATATAAAAAAGCGGGTAAGTAGGTATCGCTCTGCTGTATATTAGGGGGTGGGGTGGACCTCAGACTATGGAAGGTTAAATTTGAATGCAATGATAGGTATCATTGTATACGAAAAACGATTCTGAACGAAGATGATTTGTCAGTTTAGGATAATATATTATATTTAAATATTGTCAAATATTCTATTTTGAAACAAATAGTATAGTTTTTATATTATGTTACTATGGTTACTATGGCCAACATTCGCATTATGAGCGTATGAAATTTAATTTAAATTTTGACATATTTCGTATAAATTCGAACTTTAAACACTTATAAAAAAAAATTGTGACTAACGATTTCGGATTTTTTTTTATCACTTTAAGAACAACTTATAAGAAACCTTGTATTAAATTTTCAAGATTTTCTGGCCACCCAAAAATTTTTTATCGGCATTTGAAGAAAAAAAAACTTAGAAAAGTCGAAAATTTCAATTGTCTATAGATAGCTTAAAAAAAGTCAAAATATTTTGAAAATTTAACCGTAAATAGATAATTATAATATAAAAATTTAGTGAAAATTTCAAGTATTTAAATTGATTCGTTTTTGAGTTACAGCAAAATCAAAAAATCGATTTTGTCGAAAAGTGGTTTTTCGTAAAATTGCCGTTTTTCTGTCACTTTTTTTTTGTTTTTCTCGATTTTTTTGAAAACTATTTGAAAATGTTTTGACCTCCCAAAGTACCAACTAGATTCAATTCTCTATTCAAAGAGGGGCTGAAGTCAAAAATCGGAGCATTATTACTGCTCCAAATGTTGGAGTCAGACACAAAAAAAAAAAAAAAAACACACATCATTGTAAAAGCAATACATTCTTCACTCCGTTCAGAATCTAAAAATGCACTATTTAACTAAATATCATTTTAAGAAAATTTTATAATTGTAAAATAAAAGATACTTGTTTGGTATTTTAGATTCTGAACGGAGTGATGAATCTATTGATTTTACAAAGATGTGTGTTTTATTTTTATTTTTTTATTTTTGTGTCTGTCATCACGTTTTGGAGTAGTAATAAAATAATGCTCCGATTTTTGACTTCAGCCCCTCTTTGAATAGGAAAATTCATCTAGTTGGTATTTCGGGGGTCAAAAGTAAACATTTTCCAACAGTTTTCAAAAAAATCGAGAAAAAAAAAAGTGACAGAAAAACGGCAATTTTACGAAAAACCACTTTTCGACAAAATCGATTTTTTGATTTTGCTGTAACTCAAAAACGAATCAATTTAAATACTTGAAATTTTCACTAAATTTTTATATTATAATTATCTATTTACGGTTAAATTTTCAAAATATTTTGACTTTTTTTAAGCTATCTATAGACAATTGAAATTTTCGACTTTTCTAAGTTTTTTTTCTTCAAATGCCGATAAAAAAAAATTGGCTATCCAAAAAATCTTTAAAAATTTAATACAAGGTTTATTAAAAGTTGTACTTATCGTAGCAAAAAATAAAAATCAAAAATCGTTACTCACAATTTTTATTTCTAAGCATTTAAAGTTCAAATGTTTACGAAATATTTCAAAATTTAAATTAAATTTCAAATACTTTATTTATTATATAAACAGATAGTGTAAAGTAACTATAGTAACATAAAGTAACTATACTATTTGTTTCAAAATAGAATATATGACAATATTTAAATATAATATATCCTAGACTGACAAATCATCTCCGTTCAGAATCGTTTTTCGTATACAATGATACCTTTCATTGCATTCAAATTTAACCTACCATAGTCCGAGGTCCACCCCATCGCCTAATGTGCAGCAGAGCGATAACAACTTACTCGCTTTTTTAAATTGTACTGTGTATTGGCCAATTAAATAATTGTCAGTTTTTTAGGACGGAGCATTTCAAAATACTAAAATTCGAGAAATATTTATGGTCGATTGTGAAATTTATAATGTATCATCTGAAGCATTTAAAGGACTTGAAACATACTTGCATACATTGGACGTGTCAAACAATAACATCACAGAATTTCCTATTAGGAAGTTACAGCAAAATTTTAACGTGCTTATGAAACTAGGACTTGGAGATAATAAGATAAAAAATGTATTTCCTATTCATAATGAGGTAACAGAAAAGATTATAAAATCAAATGATAAGAAAAAAACAAATGACAAGACCGTAGTTTACGAGGATAATAAACATATTGCTCAAGAAAAAGATAACAACTATCATGAATTTTATTCTTTGCAAGATTTCGATTTCTCTGGTTGGAATAATGGTCCGCTTCAAATTAAAACTATTAATGGGTATGTGAAAATAATATTGCATATAAAATAACATTAATTTTACAAATTCAACACAATTAAGTTGTAGTGATACTTAGTTTACTATCTAAAAATTGTGTTTTAGTTTTAAATATCTTCGCCGGCTTTCTCTGTCAAGGATGACTACATCATTTTTAGAACCAGACATGTTTATGAATTTTACTATTGATATGGAGGAACTTCAGATCATAGGGTCAGATATAAAAGCAATCAGGGCACATGCATTTAAGCATGTCCATGGATTAAAATATTTAGATTTGTCTGACAATATGATAAGCACATTAGATTCTGATGCATTTAAAGAGGTTATAAAAATACACTTTTTTTAAATTAAAATTATCATAAAATCATTCCTAGAAAAAATTATTTTTTCAACTTAGATTGGACATTCACTACAATACCTCAAAATGTCACACGCTTTCGCATCTACGTTTAAACCAGTACCAGCGGAAGCTTTTCGATATTTGAGCAATTTGAAATATTTAGAATTAAACAATAATCATATGCAATATCTTCGAGAATCGAGTTTTCACTCTCAAACAAATTTAAGGACGTTAAAGATACAAGATTGCATGATAGAAACTTTGCACAAAGGGACATTCCAAGTAGATATATACTTTTTATAATTAAATAGTTCAAGTTTTTGATAATTTTGAATTTTTTAGGGTGGACAAGGAGGAAGTCATAATCAACTAGAGGAAATATACATGTCATTCAACTTTTTAAAAAAAATTGAAGAAGGATCTTTTGACGATTTATCATCATTAGGAAAGATTCATTTAGACGGAAATCGAATAAATCGCATTGAAAGGCATGCTTTTACTAATTTGGAGCGTTTAAGATGGTTAATTTTGAGAGGAAATCAGATTGAAAAGTTGGAAATAGAAGCATTCCAAAATTTACCTCGTTTACAAGAACTCGATTTAGCTTATAACTATATTAAACACATGGACTTTACATTCTTAGATCAAGTAAAATAAAAATAAACTCAATTAACAACACTTTGTATTTACTAAATTTTTTACTACTTTTTAGGTTGGAATGCTTTCATATTTCCAAATGAACGTTAGTCATAATCACTTATCAAAACTATCATCCAATTACAATGCTTCTACAAAGGATCTATACATACAATCAAATATTAGGGTAAATTTAAAAAATGAAAAATGGTTTTGATGTTCATTATGGTTTTTTTTTTATTTTTAGGTTTTAGATATTTCGCATAATAACATTAGAAATATAGAAGACAAATATTTCTCTCCAATGGAGTCAAGCCTTAGTTATTTGCATATGTCTTTTAATAATCTATATCAAGTGTCTAGAAATGTGTTCGGTAACTTATATAATCTTATATGGCTAGATCTTGGACATAATAATATCGTCGAAGTTGGATTTGATTCCTTTAAAGGATCAAAAAGACTACAAGTTTTCATAATATCTCATAATCATTTAGCAGATTTACCTAATGATTTGTTTAAAGGATTTACTGAACTTCGATTAGTTGATTTTTCATACAATAAACTTCGGGTGTTGCCAGACATGTTTTTCAGCGAAGATAACTTAGAGATATTAAATATGGCTCATAACGAATTGTCTCGTATGCCTGTTTTGTCATTTAGCACACATTCTGCGGGAATTGTGTGTGATATGGATTTATCTTTCAACGCAATAACAGCATTACCTGTTTTTGAAATGTTTTCTAGATTTAAAGTAAGTATGAGTAATCTTATTTTTATTATCGAGAGTTAAACTAATCATTGCGTTTATTATTTTTTTGTTTTAGTCATTAAAACGGTTAAATCTTGCTGGTAATCGTTTGGTACGTCTTGAGGATTCAAATTTTGCGAGTTTAATTCGTTTAACTTATCTTGACTTAAGTCATAATGATGCATTGAGTTTTGAAAATAGAGGTCGTATGTTTTTAGGTCTCGAACAATCACTTCAACATCTTAGGCTTAAAAATATTTCTTTAACATACGTGAGTGTCTTATATTATATTTATTTTATTAGTGTATATTAGTGGCGTAGTTAGGATTTTTTTCGGGGGAGGGGGGATCAATTTTTGTAAAATATTACAATTTAAGATTTTTATAGCGATTTTCATAGACCATTAAAAATTAAAATAATTTAAACTTTCTTGATATTTTTGTTGGTGGGGGAGGGGATGCAGCCCCCTGGCTATGCCATTGGTGTATATAATAATACGTAATTTTATATTTTTTCAGATACCAGAATTGCCACTACCATCTCTTATAAATTTAGATTTATCTGGAAACCAAATAGCGTCTATTGGATCAGATAGAGCTTCTAATTTATCATCATTGCGGCATTTAGATTTGAGTCGTAATGAGTTGATTGGATTTCCATCCATCATTATGAATTTACCAGAGCTTAACAACCTTAATTTATCAAATAATCATATTTACGATTTGAATAACAGCACTTTAAATATTGGCGTTAAAAAGTTGATTACTTTAGATCTGAGTTACATGCCATTAGTGTCATTTGAAGTTAGAACAATTATTTTAAAAAATTGCTATATTTATTTTTATTACTATAATATGTATTATTTTTCAGACCGGTGCTTTAAATAAAATGACATCTTTACAAACGCTAGTAATGAGTACATTTGTTGGTATTAAGGATTTCAATATTCCTTCTGTAATTTCTGACATTCACACTCTTAGAAATTTAAATCTTAAAGTAAGTATTGGTTATTAGTAGTAGAAGTACATATTATATTAAACCATCACTCCATAAAACTATTAAAATTACTACGCAAAATTAATTAATAAATTTAAGTATATGCAAATAATATTTTCTGTTTTTTAAAATAATTAAGAATTGGGACAGGTCCAATGTGTGATCTACCGATAAATGGCTGGTCCAATGAGTGATTTACCGACAAAATATTTATGTATATGCTACTTAAAATAGCAATGTAAGTACTTACTTACTATATAATGTTGATTGTTATATTCATACACAAAAAATAATTTTTAAATCTGATAAAATAATCATCAAATATTTGAGTTTTGTAGGTTTTATAAAGTGTTTTAGATAAAACGAGCTGTAAATCATTGTAAATAATTTTGTAGACTTAAATACTGAAGCTCACACTCAAACAATAGTCATTATGAATGTTAGTCAAGTCCAAATACAGTATAAAAATTAATGGTGCAACTCCACTATTAGACTGCCAACTTAATGAAAACTCAAATATTTGATGATTTTTTTTATCAGAGGTAAAAATTACTTTTGCTGTATGAATATAAAAATCGACATTATATAGTGCAAGTAAGTATACCTACATTACTATTTTAAGTAACATACATAAATACTTAGTCAGTAGACCATTCATTGGACCAGCCATTTATCGGTAGATCACACATTGGACCGGTCCCTAAGAATTTTCTGGAATTGTATTAATGATTAAAGCTTTTTAATCAAGTGCCTTAATTATGTAAATAGGAACTGAACTATTACTTTTGGTAATTGTTATACATATAATTTAGTGGCTTATTAAAATCATAAAAAAAGGCTATCAGTTTCATATTATATTAATATTAATATTTTATAAATATCGATGTGAGTATAATAATTATCATAATCAGGACTAACATAATAATCGAATTTTTTTTTAAATTTTGTTATCTACTTTGGGTTTAGCTGATGCGTAGGTAAATGTTTTAAACAAAGCGTATGCATAATTAAATATGATACACTGTTTATATTATAGCTAATTTGTAATTAATTGTAGCTATAATAAGTATAATATAGTCTTTTCCTATACCTAATCGATTTTACTTTAACTAATACCTACATTTATTTATATACTGTATAGGAAACCAAGATAGGTAGTGTGCATACTTCATACTATATATCATATTAGATGTTAACAAATTAATGACAAACTGTACAACTGTATTTAAATTATTTTAACGGTGTAGTCTTATTTGGTTCCAGGTTGATAAGCTATCACGAATGGGGAAAGAATTAATTGGTTTATTTCCATATAAACTAAGAAACTTCACAATTAGCGGAAAAGCTTTACACGGTCTTGTATTAAATAATGTATTTCAGGTAAGGATTTGAGCGATTGTTAACTTTATGGCCTATAAGTTTAATTAAATAAAAAGAAAATTATTTTTAGGGTCTGAGATATCCAAATTTGAATTTGACAATTTTCAATACTAGCTTGGACACGATATCAAATGAAGTTTTTCGACATATGGGGACTGTGAGAAATATTAGTTTAGATATCCGAAATAATTCATTGAAGTCAATAGGAAATCCGTCCACTAATATTTCACCAAATCATCATGGCCAAACATTTTTAACTTCGCTAAAAGTATCTGGAAACCCATGGACCTGTGACTGTAATATTGGGTAATTTTGCAATTTTTGTTATGATTAATTTGCATTATTGTGTAAATTGTGTAAACCGTACAAAATAATAAAATACTAATATACCTATATGATATATAAAATATGTATAGGTCATAATTTTTTACCACCAGTGAAGAAAACAGTTTGTGTACTTACAAGAAGAGACGTTTAGTTAAGAAGTTTGTTTTTCATTTAAAAGTTACATTTTTGTGTTGAATTGTACATAATAATATTGTGAAGTAATAATTTTGTGTTGTGTACAAAAGTATTAAATATTTCTTGTTGGCTTGGATAACCGAAGTGACTAAATAGGCTTAAAATTTTATTTTGGAGAGAGATGACGCCATCGTTGTAACATAGATACAGAATGTATTTTAAGTATTTGTGAGCGTGCAATAAATTAACACGTATAAAATAAAGAAATATTTTTTTCTTTTTTTTGAAATTCTATTTCATTGATTCGTAATCATGCGTGCAATAATATAAGTATTTGCAAACTTATATATAATAGTTAGGAACATTAAGATTCTGATACTTAGAGCCACAACCAGTGCAGTCAATCATAAATAATATTTCGAATTTTAATTTCTTTTGAACGAACCTATGTTTGGTTTTTTTTTACATTTACAAAATTTAGTTTTATTGCATTTTTAATGAGTTGAGCTTTTTATATAGCTTTGTCTGTTTATATTATGTTTTCAGTTGGATGGAAGTCTGGCATCGTAAGAAACGTCAATTTTTGTGCAATCACGAAGATCCGTCAACAGCGCCTTCGAATAGATACAGAGACGTTGAACACTATTCAACTAGTAAATCTACGTGTCTCATCAGTGACGAAGATCTCGAGATAGCTGCTTGTGCAGATAGGAAAAAACCACTAGCCGAAGCTTTTAAAAATGACATTGAATGTGGATGGGGAGCAGCTGGTAAATGCCAATCGCATTTGGCTATTATTATTTCTGTTGTAATGGCATACATAATTATGATATAACTCCCATAACACATCTGACAAAAAAAAAAAAAAATCTTACGAGATTAGGCACTAATAACATGCGTTGAAATATTATAATAAATATTAAATTATTATTATTTATTTCAGATAGTTTTTATAAATTAATTTTATGAATTTGTGAGTGCCACAAAATCAAAGAAAATATTCTAACATAGCTAAATCTAGATTTCTTGTGAACCTGATCTACCTATGCATTTTGCTGTATTTAACTTTAATATTGAGGTTTTTTTTTATGATATTGGCTTCGTATGAACCATGAAGTAACACATTTTATCATATTTATTTTACTATTAATGGTACTTAATGTTTACTGTAGATATGATCTAATACAATTAATAAAACATAAAGGAACCTTTTAATTTGCTATTTAGAATAATATACCTAAGTATTATTATGATTGATTAGGTAATAAGTTTTTTGAAATATTTTAATATTCTAAGTAAATTAAACAAAATATACTAAGTTAATTTAAATAGAATTAAATCATGTTGTGAAATATAGATATAAAAACATAATTTCCTATAGTTATATGAAGTAAAGCGTCACCTTTTAAATTTGCGTAGTATAGCACTTTCATCTTATCATATTTTTAGAACTTATCGTTAAACAAATTTTTAATATTAATATAACAAATCGGATTTTGATGGTAATATATTTTAAGTAATAAAATTGATTAATTTTTAATTAAAAACTGTATACTTACTTGAAAAGATTCTCAAAGTTAAAACAAATAATACATACTATTATACGCTAATCAATCAGTGGGTATTCCTGTAAAAAGTTTTTTATTCAATATAATTTAGATTTTTTTAGGTGTATTTTCCTATAGATTAGTCGTTTAATTTTTATGGAATTAATAACATATATGTATACAAAATTAGTTATGTTGAAATAGATATTGCCGCAACAAGAATTTTGTACTATAAAACAGTTAAATTTATTTATTTATATTTATTTTTATTTGTACTAATATGTTTTTATAATTTTTAAAACAACGATAAATTATACTTGTTATTAATTTTGTTATATATTCAGAAAAATGCAATCATTTGTTCTTAAAAAAATAATTCTATACTTAAACTCAATAATGTAATATACTCTTAAGTAAACTGCTATACTTAAATCTGTTCATATTAATTTCTAAAACAAATCGCTCATTTATTATATTAAAATTATTATCTATAATTTAATGTATTTATTTTGTTAAATTATTTATTTATCATAAACAATTTTGCAATATATAGCAATCACATGAACTTTTTTTTTATAATTTAAAAATTCATTTTATTTTTGATGAGTGATGTTTACCATTCACTAGTATTCAACTAATTTTCATTATATATATTTATAATAATACTATTAAGGTTAGTTTTGTTTTATCAGCTTGTATTTATTTAAATTAAATACGTATTATTTAACCATTTATTCCTTTAAATTGTTTTGTTAGTTTAAATTTAATGTTTTAATCAAATAATATTATTTTATATTGGTCGATAATAATATTGCACACGTAATCCTTAAAGTATATTATTAAAGAATGAGGTATGACAATGAAAATGTGATTTATGACGTATATTAGACTCCCCTCAGAGATCACCGCCATTTTACATCTAACCAAATATGAGATATGTATTTAATTAACAATATTGGTCATGAACGGATGAACGGAGTTAATTATTAAAGGTTTTGTTTACTTATAAATTAAATTTATTACTTCAGTCTATTAAATTCTATGTCACGATTAAATCATTTAGTAAAATGATAAAATATATAGTTTTTACATTATAAAAATGTTTAATATCTAGAACCTTTGTTAAAATAGTGCTACGTTTTAATCTTAAGCAAATAAATAAAAACCAATTGTTGTATGATTTTATTTATTTTGATGAATTGGAAGCATTTTTAAAATACAATATATTGTACTACAGACTTAATAGCTATATCTGTTAATAAACTATATTATTGTAAGCAAATAAATGTTTATAAGTAAGACTTTGTTACATATTATACTTAAAATAAAAATACGAATAAATAAATAATTCTTATTCAGTACAAAGAAACAAACACTTTTTAAAATGTAATCAGAAAATATAAATAATATTTGCATTTATGTTGTTAGTGTATTTAAATTAAAATATGTGACCAAAATTTCAATAACCTTATTATTTTAACATTTTAAAAGGTATTGTTGTTACATATTTTGAAATATTAATTTTTCCGGTTTCTCCAAGTATTAACTATTAACGTTATAGAATAAATTGTGATAATTCTTCGCCTATATTTTCTGTGGAAAAATACAGAAATTAATTTTTCAATAGGTAGTTAAAATTGTGAGATATTACAATAATTATTCAAATCATAATATTATAACTTTCTAATGGACAAATGGGCGTAGACCGTTTAGACCAGGGGTGGGCAACTGGCGGCCCATGAACCTATTTATCTGGCCCGCACTACATTTTCAAATTATATTATACAATTTTAAAGTCATTCACCTATACTCTAATACTCTATGCTACGTATGCTAAATTAAAATGCATATTTTGAATGATTTTTTTTTGCTCTCTGTACTTTGGCCCGCTAAATTTTAATAACTCTAATAACTTTCAGTTGCCCATCCCTGGTTTAAACGAATCGACACAAAATGCGGTCTGTTTGGTAAAATAGTTATATGATATATACCATTTGGGCGAGTGTTTATTCCGCTAAAAATATTGTTTAAGCGAATAAATGTAAATAGGTTTATAGATAAATTGTTATATATACGTCTTTATAGTAATGTAACGAACATTCTCGATTAAAAAACAAAAGTAATAAAATCAAATCATATGCAATTTACAACATATATAATTATTAAATAATAATGAAATTTGATTTATTTAAAAGTATATTACCATAGTACGTAATAATTAATATTATAGTAACGCAAAGTCAATAATGAATTAATTCCCACATGCGCATCATCCACGTACTATATCGCCTTCACAAGTAAAAATAATTTCACTCGTCCAATTAATAATAATTTGGTCAATATTATAATATTATGACACTCGTCCAAACGATCATTGCCCGTAAAAATGAAGCTTACCATAATCTTATATTCAATCCTGGGATCTAAGACTTGATCTTCGTAGTATGACCTACCATTTGGTAACTGATTGCTCGGTTCAACGCTCCAGGTGTCAACGGTGTCATCGCTACAACAGATAAAATTGACATTATTTAAATATTTTAATAAAAACAGTTTTAATTTTGTTACTTATTCGTTTTCATTGAATTTATTTTCGAATAATGTTTAAAAATATTGTAATAGTTTGGCATATCTTCTTGTGATTGGTCTGCATTTGAATCTATAGACGAGTCTTTGTGTACAGATTTCTTAAACAAAGCCATCCGATATTTTAACAAAGTGTCCAAGTCGTTTACCCCATCCACGTTGCGTTTGCCGTGAGCTGTATGAAGAACAAATTAATTTATTTTAACCATGAATTCATTTTCAGAATTATTTTGCTAAAAAATTTATTTTTATCAATTAAATTTGATGACTAATTATATGATTATAATTTACCTCCCCAGCACGAATGACCATAATTTAAGCATGCTGCTGTAACAAAAAAAAAGTCACTTAATGATACATTATAAGTATAAAGCAGGTGCAGGGATCAAATTTAACAGTTGACTTTTATTTTATATATAAATTTTGATTGATTAATATTTTGTTTGTTAATTTTAATTTTATAAATTTTTTTCCGAATCTATTCAAAACTTTTTAAAAAGTCTTTTTATTACTGCTTAAAAATGTTATACACATTATTTGATCCCGAAATTATACATACAAGTCAATGATTTATCAAGTAAATCGCGTGATTATTTTTTAACTGTGATCAATATGAAATATACACTATTAAAAATATAAAATAATTTATACTTAATAATAAAGAATATAATAATAATAAATATAAAATTAAAATACATTATTGATATTAAAATCTATTATTAATCATGAAATATTATTTAATATTTTGATAATAACATATACAATATAATAAGATTCAGGATTAGAAGAAGTACATTAGTTTCAATTATGGGACACAGGTTTTAAAATTAAAAAGCAAAGTTTTATTATCAATTAGAGCTCGAGATTTACACAAAAATTATTCAATTTTTTTTTTTAAATGTATGTTAGCTTATATTTCTTAATAAAAATTTTTTTTAATTGTTTTCTATATATTTAAAAGTGTCCTTAACAATAATGTGAAGTACATACTATTGTACTCTTTTATTGAAAATATTGTGGACTAATATATGTTTATGATTTTTATAATTTGGTATAAATTTATAGTTTATGATTCGAGCTATTGCATTCGAATATGGTTGGTAGCATAGTTAATTTAATTTGTTATCTGTTAATATGTTCCCTACATATTAACAAAGTTTTGTATTTATTTATTCAAATTTTACATATGGTATTTCTACCAAAAAAAGTACTTTTTTTTTAAATTTTTATCTCTGTTCACCATAAATATAGGATATAATATAGCCCACAGGTATTAGGTACATTGTAGTATTTGATTACCTATAGTCTTATACTATTGTTCTCTAAAATTATTTTCCACGTGGAATATTATTATTACCTTATTATTAAAAGTTGTGGCACACTTTTGATAAATATTTTGTACTTCTAGATAACAAGTACTTTAAGGTCTGAGACAACAAATGCCGTAAATCAAATAAATATTTAAGTATTTTAAGTAAAATATTTGTATTTTTCCTCCCAAAAAACTATGTATTGAGTAATATAATAATTCTCAATACAAATATTAATATATTCGGAATATAATAGTAAATTTTCAAACGCTTAACTGAGTTTGTTTTACATGTTAATTAATATTAGGAACTTAATTGCTACATTATTATTTTTAACTTTGTTTAAAATAATGAAATTTGTAGATTAAAATTGCGATTAAAGCAGGATGCCAAATTAATATTTTTACTTTGAAATTAAAATTAAAAGTTTATTTTTAAATTTTTATTTTATTTTTTTGTGATTTAAAATTGAACAAAAATTATTATTATATTAAACCTAACATTCCTATGAAAATACGAACAAAGGTGCTTTGAGATGAATGCAAAAAATTATTATAAATTTATTTCCAAAGAAAATAAAAGGTTGTTTTTCATGAAATATTGAATAAGTCAGGGTTGAAATTTATTGTTACATTGACACATTGTACAAATAGTGAAATTAAAGGAGATACTTTTTTAGATTTTGAGTGGAGCATGAAATGTATTGGTTTTACGATGATGTTTTTTCATTTATTTGTGTGTCTGTCATCACGTTTAAAAACAGAAAATTTGCTTCAATCTTCAATATTGTGGGTTATTTCTGGTATAAAATGACAAAATATGATCAAGTTGATACTTTGAAGAGTAAAAAATAGAAAAATGTTTTTTAAATCGATTTTGTCTTTTTTTTGTTGTATTTCATAAAGGGATGTTGAGTGGTAAAGCCATGAAACTTTAACAAAATAATTATAATATTTTTTTTTTTTTTAAAGACTTTTAATTTTAGATTCTGAACGGAGTGATGAATGTATTGATTTTACAATGATGTGTGTTTTTTTTTTTTTTTTTTTTGTGTCTGTGTACAGCATAACTAGTCGAAATAATGCTTCAATTTCAAACTTTGGGGGTGGTTTCCGATGGAAAAGTGGATATCCTTGGTGCATTATAGAGGTGAAAAGTAATTATTTTCCAACAGTTTTCAAAAAAATCGAGAAAAACATAAAAAAAATGACAGAAAAACGGGAATTTTTACGCAAAAACAGTTTTCGACAAAATCGAATTTTTTATTTTGCTATAACTCAAAAACTAATAAATGTAAATACTTGAAATTTTCACCAAATGTTTATATTAGCGTTCTCCATACACAGTTAAATTTTCAAAGAATTTTGACGTTTTTTGAGCTATTTATAGACAATTGAAATTTTTAATTTTTTTTAGTATTTTTTTTTTAAATAACGATAAAAATCTTTTGGCCGGCCAGAAAATCTTGAAAATTTAATACAAGGTTTCTTATAAGTTGTTCTTAAAGTGATAAAAAAAAAATCCGAAATCGTTAGTCACAATTTTTTTTTATAAGTGCTTAAATTTCGAATTTATACGAAATATGTCAAAATTGCGAAAATTGGCAAGTAATTTTGTGGTTGAAAATTCGTAAAATTTTTTTCTTTTATAACTAAGTTTTGAAAATTTGATACAAGGTTCTCCATACATTTTTCTTCAATTATCTGTAAAAAAAACTCTACCACACTAAGACAAAAAATTTTTATGAGTGTTTGAAATTTAAATTTTTACAAAACCGCGTTAAATAACGGTTTAGCCTCAAACGATTTTTGATATTTGTTGTTATTCAAACAGTATAAGTCGTAAATACTTGAAAATTTTACCAGTTATTTAGATTGCCATTTTCTTTACGTGATTTGATTTTCAAAACATTTTGACTTTTTTTGAGCTATTTATAGACAATTGAAATTTTCAAATTTTTTTTATTTTTTTTTTATAAATGTTGATAAAAAAAATTCACCTTGGACAAATTACTTGAAAATTTAATAAAAGGGTCCACATAACTTGTTCTAACTCTCATTCAAAAGTTATAAAAATACATAGGCACAATTTTTTTTTATTAGCATTTGAAGTTCAAATATTGACAAAAATTCGTCAAAATCATGAATATTTTTCACTATTTGGTAGTTAAAAATTTATAAATATTTTACTATCAAAAGCTAAGAATTGAAAATTTAATACTATGCTGTCCATAAGTTAAGCTTAGAATAATTATAAAAAAGTTGGATAATTATTCAATTTAAAAAATTTTACGAGTGTTTAAAGTTTTAATATTAATTTGAAATCAAAAATACACGTGTAAAATAACGTTTTACTAATAAATAATTTTCGATTTTTGTTATTTTTAAAAAATTACTAAACGTTAGATCTTGAAACTTTTAATTAAATGTTTGAATTTGTTTCAAAATAGAATATTATATGACAATATTTAAATATAATATATTAACATATCCTAGACTGACAAATCATCTCCGTTCAGAATCGTTTTTCGTATACAATGATACCTATCATTGCATTCAAATTTAACCTACCCTAGTCCGAGGTCCACCCCACCCCCTGATGTACAACAGAGCGATACTCACTTACCCGCTTTTTTTATTTTAAGTTTCAATATATGTTGTATTTGGTCAAAATTAATTTAGCCCACCGAATTAATAAAATCATAATTTAAATACAATATGTAACACAAACCATCCTTAGAAATAGATACTGATTAACCATTCTCCTTTCGACTTTCGCCTTGATTTCTATTTTTTTTTATAATATATATAACATATTATATACAATGATTTATCTTTGAGTTAAAAGTATATATATTCATTATATTGAACTACTAAATAATGATGTATATAATAAAGTTACTATTCAACAAACAGAATTTCTAATTAATGATAAACTATTTAAATGGTTGTGTATCTATTTATATAAATACTATAATTAATTAATTAAAATAAATAAATGGTGAGTAAAATAAGTCAATAAAAATCAAAATCATAATAATATCAACATTAATCGTAATTAATATGATTTACCTACTTTAATGAATTTAGAATATTAATAACAGAGTTATTACCTAATAAAAAAGTCGAGTGCATTTCCTTGTACAAAAACTAGTTATTTATATATTTTTACGCCAAAATACCTTCTAACCATTTTAGTATTTCGCAAAAAACTATCATTATCTTTTTGTAGAAAATTTTTTATTATGTTACATACTATTTATATTATTTGACTATTAAAAAGGTTTTATAGTAGGAAAACTTACATGTTCTAAGTATTTTTAGAGATAAATCGTTAAAAAATTTTTTTAACCATAGGTATGATTTTATTATTTTTTGTTATTCTTCTTAATGTTAATACATAGTAAAGGATCATACTGTAATATTTTAGTATTATGGTTATCTATTTTTTTAGATTCTGAACGAAGTGATGAATGTATTGCATTTACTATGATGTGTGTTTTTTTTTTTTTTTTGTGTCTGACTCCAACATTTGGAGCAGTAATAATGCTCCGATTTTTGACTTCAGCCCCTCTTTGAATAGAGAATTGAATCTAGTTGGTACTTTAGGGGGGTCAAAATTAAAATTTTCTAATAGTTTTCAAAAAAATCGAGAAAAACAAAAAAAAATGACAGAAAAATGGAAATTTTACGGAAAAACCACTTTTCGACAAAATCGATTTTTTGATTTTGCTGTAACTCAAAAACGAATTATTGTAAATACTTGAAATTTTCACCAAATGTTTATATTATGGTTATCTCTTTACAGTTAAATTTTCAAAATATTTTGACCATTTTTAAGCTACTAATAGACAATTGAAATTTTCGACTTTTCTAAGTTTTTTTTTCTTCAAATGCCGATAAAAATTTTTTGGGTGGCCAGAAAATCTTGAAAATTTAATACAAGGTTTCTTATAAGTTTTTCTTAAAGTGGTAAAAAAAAATCCAAAATCGTTAGTCACAATTTTTTTTTATAAGTGCTTAAAGTTCGAATTTATACGAAATATGTCAAAATTTAAATTAAATTTCATACGCTCATATTGCGAATGTTGGCCATAGTAACCATAGTAACATATAAAAACTATACTATTTGTTTCAAAATAGAATATTTGACAATATTTAAATATAATATATCCTAAACTGACAAATCATCTTCGTTCAGAATCGTTTTTCGTATACAATGATACCTATCATTGCATTCAAATTTAACCTACCATAGTCTGAGGTCCACCCCACCCTCTAATATACAGCAGAGCGATATCTACTTACCCGCTTTTTCATATTCAAAATCCTAATCAACATTTTTAAAAATGTATTCTTGTCAAAATTAATCAATAGAAAAATATAATAAACTATATAGAATAAAATCGTTTTAATACAATTTACGTATATTTATTTACTACCAAAAAAAACGTAGTTGTTTTTCAAGATTTTCGTACAAAACCAAACAAACAGTTTAGATATAATATAATAATATTTTTAAAATATATTTTCATTATTATTAATGTTAACATGTAGCTATATATTGTTTATAAGCAAACATTTAATTTTATTTATGTAATTACATTTTAGTTACACAATTTCTTCTATGTCTTATATATGAATTTACAAAATAACTATACTAGTTTTGGGAGATTTTATATCAGGAAGAAGTATTTGTTTGGCAATCAGTAAAACTACTTATGCTCCTCATATTATAGATAAAATACACATTAGAACATTACCGGTATAACTACTAACGTATAAACATTTGTATTATTACTTAAATATTTAACTACATTTTATAAAATAATATTAGAGATATATACCAGTACTGTGTGTTTTCTTCAAACAATTCGTTTATCACGTTTAATAAATATGAGAAATACACCAATAATATTTATGTTGTAAATAAAATTGTATTACTAGGTATCTTAAAAATTATTTTAATTAATTCAATTTTATTTTGTTTGATTATATTATGGCTAATAAATATTGTATCGCTGTAGTTTTTCTTCTTTTTTTTTTTATTTATTTCTTAATATATACATACAATATAACACACAAACACACATGTAAAGAATATAATATCTACTCTTTTAAACCTAAACTTGTGATGCAGAAGAGTGTTATTTTGCAAAATCCAATAATACAAAATGAAAATACAATTTATCTATGGTTATAAAATACACGGTTGTTTTTATTAATTGATTTCACACCTAGAAGAAACGAGTAAAGCTATATCATCAAGAATATAATACTCATATATGTCATAATATAATTTTCATATTAGTTTTTAAAACAAAAGCTTATATTTTTAAATGGATTTTATCATTCGTATTTAAATGTTAACTTGACCATTTATCTTTTTTTTTTGTAAAAGAATTAGCCGTACTTAATAGGGTAGATTTATTTGTTAAATGTTAAAATTGAATAAGGTATAAGTACAACAAGATTAATCAACACAAAATCTATTTTAAGAGATGTTCGTTCATCCAAATCGTCATCTTACGATAACATAACCTCTTTTTTTTAGATTCAACGCCACTAATGAAATTTACTTTTGTACGATTTTACTTTACGACTTAAAATACATACCAATGTATTGACAAATATAAATCACATAAATAAATATGAAGGCTCACGTAATCTAATAAAATTAATTAAATGTTCTTAATAATACATTTTTATTTTCATGAAAAATATGAAAAAAAAACCTTTTAAATAGGTAAATATAATGTCACTGATCTATAATATTTATGTTTATCTGTACGAAGGAATAACATTTTAAATTATATTTGTATTATAGTACATTTATTTAATCGATAATTGTAATGAATGTAATTTTAGATTTAATAAAAAGTTAAAATCTTATAATCAAAGTGCAAAAAAATTGTTTTTATACGATTTTACATTAAAAATTGTATTTATCTAATATGCATAGGTATTAAATATATGAAAAAAAATCTTGCTTTATATTTCCACTAATTCAAAATAAGTTTTTATTTTTGAGTTTTGATTTAGATAATCAAAGTAAAATCTAAGAATTAAATTTTAATCTATTTTTAACAAAAAAATGGTTTTTTTAAAAACCTTCGCTTATAAAAAAATGAAAATCACACTTTCTTAAATGTACCTATACTGAAGGGACTTAGTCAGTATATTAGTGTATCACTGTGTCACTGTAGTGTTATTAACAATAATAATTATAATACAAATAAATTATTTTCTTATATATTTAAAAATAAAATGTAAAGGTAAAAATACAGTATAAAAATGGATTATGGTAAATAGATTAACACTCTTTGGTATAAATATATGGCTTAATGCATAATTATAGTAAAATATAATATTTATTTATTAAAAATAATAATGATAATAAGAAATAAAATATAATTCTTTATTTTATATCTTATATAAAAAAAAAAAAATACATAACATATCTCAATAACTCGTGTTTGTAAATTTAGTAAAATAAAAAGGTGTCAATAATGTGTAAATAGTGTCAATTAAAACAAATAAACGTCAAATAATGATCTAGTGATATCAGAACATATTTTGTATTTAAGTTTTGTTCTGCGATTTCGTCTATGATTGTAAAATTGTTTCTACGGTGCAGTGATGATCGAGAAACTCTTAGAAAACGTGTCAATATCATTAAAATTGCATAATACATTTCGGGTTTTTTCTTACCTCCATAATAAAATTCGAAATCTTCAGCATTCATTAGCTGGCTCTGATGGCCTGTACCTACAGTACACCAAAATTTTAGTTTTTTAAAACTCTTAGTTCTATTATCTTTTTTTTTTAGTATATTTTGAAATAGTGTTTTTAAATATTTATATACACTTTATATAAAAAAAATATATTTGGTTATTCAAAATGTTTATATTTCACGCAACACACGCATGATATAAAAGTCAATGCTCTTATTAATTATTATTCATTATTAACGAAATGAAGAATGAACAAACATTTAATTAGTTTTAATGGTTTCAAATAATTATAAAAATTAGATTTATACAAGTATATTTATGTATTTTTATTGTTTAGAGTTGCCAAAGTTTATCAACACATAGTTTTTGAAAAAAAAACCATATACACTTACATCATACACAAAATAATATAAAATGGAAATTTTTTGTTGCTAAAAATAATATATATATATTGTTGTTTCTCTATGAACAAACTTAGATGTTTTTTAAATGTTGAAATGTTGATCCTAAAAGTTTATCTAGATTTAATGCTGTAATCTATTTTACCACAGTGGGACTCGTATGTTTTAATTATGGTTGTCGACAAAGTCCCTTAAGACTGTGCAATGTAAGTACGCTTATAAAAACATTTATAATTTATTGTTATTATCACTATATATTTTTTTTTATTTATAATAATATTATAATTGAGAAATTAGAATATAATATAAATATTAAATTGATAATTTATAATATTATAATTTAACTTAAAAAATATATACAGCATCTTAGGAAGAAAGGCGCGTTTTTATTATAGTCAAAAAAGAATATCCAAAATTATTTTATAGTCTCCGAAGCCTAAATGTAAAAATAAAGACATACATACAAATTGATTTATGTAAAAAGATAGGAGTGTATATAAAATATAATAGAAGATTTAGATTAGAGGTCTTATAGATGATTGGCTAATGACTTCTTATTTATGTAGCATGATGAGTTTTAGGAGATAAAGAATAAAAACGATCAGAAAGTAGGTGTATTTAGGGAAAATATGTTTATGCTTTTTCTTTTATTAATCGTTTAGTCAAATAATGTATGCTATATCAGAATATATTTTATTACTACTTAAACGATTCTGTATGAAATAAATTATTTTAAAAATATAAATATATTTTAACAATATTTATGTATTTTTTTTTTGATATATTTTTAGATTTTGTGCATTTTTAATTTATATGTCTAAAGAATTTTTTGAAACAAAGCGTTATAAAAATTAAAAATTGTTTTTATATTTCAAGAAATATAATATAATTGTTTGATTTTCACATTTAATGTTTAAACTTGCCTGTTGCTATAATCCATTAACACTTTTTTTTAATTATTTATTATTGTATACGTATTTTTTATGTATAGGTAAATCTGTTCAAAAAATAACATTCAATATTAAACTTTGGTCTTAAAATATATAACTATATGAGAGTTAATTTTTATTTTAAAGTATGTTTTATGAATAGATTATGGTGTTTATTTTATAGGCATATTAACATGCATATTTAATTTGTTTTTAGTCGTATAATTCTCTAAAAACTTACGATCTAATTGAAAAAATACTTTTTATGTCATTTAACAAAATATAAGTAGGAAATAATAATAATTTTGAAGATATAAATTAGGGCGGCTCAGTGGGTAGTTTAGAGACTACGATTGGTTCGTTTGGTTCTATATGAATTCACAACTAATAAGAAAGAGTTAAGAAGTGGGAATTTCAAAAGTTGAAGAATATATAAAATATTTAATTAGTTATATAAGATAATCTGGAAAACCATTACTATTGTAGTTGTTGCATGCCGATTTGATTGGGAAGGCGTATAGTTACTGCAAATGTTATTTATAAATAAATATGCATGATGGACGATGGTGGTACATGGTGTAAACATACGCTTTTCGTAACTTTTTAACTATTATATGTCATAGATTTATATAAAATTATTATTATTATTGGTGGGGTGGTACAGATGGTAGTAGATATTAGACTACTATAAGTCATGTTTATGGTTTAGAAAATTTCAAATTAATAATTATCTATTTATAATTTATTAGACAAAATGATTATTGTACATTTGTGTTGATGCTAAACTTTTTCTTAATTCCACGAAATTGAAAGAAAAATGGACGAATCTAAAGAATATCTAAAGTAAAAACAGTTATATAAACTTGTAGTATATAAATATTTGAAATCAAATAAAAGTTCAGTCAGAATAATAATTGTTTGACAATAAATAATTATTGTTGAATAAGTTACTTAATAGTTGATATCTATAAAAATGAAAATAATTTTAACAGAATATTATGTTTTTATACACAGTAAAATAACTCTACAAATTTCATTATGAAAACATATTAATCTAATATTATTATATTAAAGTGGATTTTTAAAATTAAAGTATTTAATGCTTATAATATTTTGTATGAACTTAACGCAATGTAATTAATAAGTGTATTTTTTATGGAATAGCAAATACGTGATATTGAATGATATAGTTTAACAAAACTATTTTTATAAAATAAACTATTTTAGTTTCTGAACGGAGTGATGAGATGAATGTATTGATTTTACAATGATATGTGTTTTTTTTTGTGTCTGTGTACAGCATAACTAGTCGAAATAATGGTTCAATTTCAAACTTTGGGGGTGGTTTCCGATGGCAAAGTGGATATCCTTGGTGCATTATAGAGGTCAAAAGTAAATATTTTCCAACAATTTTCAAAAAAATCGATTTTTTGAATTTGCTATTACTCAAAAACTAATCGATGTAAATACTTGAAATTTTCACCAAATGTTTAAATTAGAGTTATCTATATACCGTTACATTTTAAAAGTATTTTGACTTTTTTTGCGCTATTTATAGACAATTGAAATTTTAAATTTTTCTAAGTATTTTTTTTTTAAAATAACGATAAAATTTTTTTGGCCGGCCAGAAAATCTTGAAAATATAATACAAGGTTTCTTATAAGTTGTTCTTAAACTGATAAAAAAAAAAAAATCCAAAATTGTTGGTCACAATTTTTTTTTATAAGTGCTTAAAGTTCCAATTTATACGAAATATGTAAAAATTGCAAAAATGTGCAAATAATTTTGTGGTTGAAAAATCGTAAATTTTTTTTCTTTTATAACTAAGTTTTTAAAATTTGGTACAAGGTTTTTCATTAGTTTTTCTTCAAATCTCTACCGGATTCAGACAAAAAAATTTTATGAGTGTTTGAAATTTAAATTTTTACAAAACCACGTTAAATAACGGTTTAGCCCAAACGATTTTTGCTATTTGTTTTTATCCAAAAAGTATAAGTTGTAGAAACTTAAAAATTTTATCAGTTGCTTATATTGGCATTTTCTTTATATAATTTTATTTTCAAAAGATTTCACTCATTTTATTTATTTATTTTATTTTAATTTATAGGCATTTGAAATATTCAATTTGTTTAATTTTTTTTTTATAAATGTTGATAAAAAAAATTCACCTTGGACAAATTACTTGAAAATTTAATAAAAGGGTTCACATAAATTGTTATAACTCTCATTCAAAAATTATAAAAATACATAGGCACAATTTTTTTTTATTAGCGTTTGAAGTTCAAATAATATTTACAAAAATGTATTAAAATCATGAATATTTTTAACTATTTGGTAGTTAAAAATTTATAAATATTTTACTATCAAAAGCTAAGAGTTGAAAATTTAATACTATGCTGTCCATAAGTTAAGCTTAGAATAATTATAAAAAAGTTTGAGGATTATTCAATTTAAAAAATTTTACGAGTGTTTAAAATTTTGATTTTAATTTGAAATCAAAAATACACAAGTAAAATAACGTTTTACTGCTAAATAATTTTCGATTTTTGTATTTTTAAAAAAATTACCAAACGTAGGATCTTGAGACTTTTACTTAAAAGTTTGAATTTGTTTCAAAATAGAATATATGATAATATTTAAATATAATATATCCTAGAATGATAAATCATCTCCGTTCAGAATCGTTTTTCGTATACAATGATAGCTATCATTGCATTCAAATTTAACCTACCCTAGTTCGAGGTCCACCCTACCCCCTAATGTACAGCAGAACGATACTCACTTACCCGATTTTTTATTATCACTTTAAGAACAACTTATAAGAAACCTTGTATTAAATTTTCAAGATTTTCTGGCCACCCAAAAAATTTTTATCGGAATTTGAAGAAAAAAAACTTAGAAAAGTCGAAAATTTCAATTGTCTATAGATAGCTTAAAAAAAGTCAAAATATTTTGAAAATTTAACCGTAAATAGATAATTATAATATAAAAATTTAGTGAAAATTTCAAGTATTTAAATTGATTCGTTTTTGAGTTACAGCAAAATCAAAAAATCGATTTTGTCGAAAAGTGGTTTTTCGTAAAATTGCCGTTTTTCTGTCACTTTTTTTTTGTTTTTCTCGATTTTTTTGAAAACTATTTGAAAATGTTTTGACCTCCCAAAGTACCAACTAGATGAATTTTTCTATTCAAAGAGGGGCTGAAGTCAAAAATCGGAGCATTATTACTGCTTCAAATGTTGTCGTCTTACACAAAAAAAAAAAAAAAAACACACATCATTGTAAAAGCAATACATTCTTCACTCCGTTCAGAATCTAATAGACATAATGATACAAAATAATAAAAAAAAATAACTTATAGTTGTTTTAGTTGAACTATGTATTATTTTTTAGATTAATAAATATTGTAAAAATTATACTATACATATTATTCTTATCTATTAATATATTTTGATTATTATTCAAATATTGCCGTTGAAACTTTTTTTAAAGGTGGAAATTTTTTACTCGAATTCTGATGGCAGTCTGCAATTTATTACTATTGCTTTCAAATGCATAATATAAAGATAATAATACAACTCTATCTTATACTGAACACAGAATTGAGTAGTGTTAAATAAGTGATGATTGTGTTTGACTCTGAATCTTGACGGATTTTTCTCTCTTATCTTTATTTGTAGTATATTATGGTTATTTAATATTTGTACTCGAAGGCAACGGTGGTCGTTGGAGGGATTTACATAAATATTTTTTTATACCTATTAAGATTACATAATAATAAATGCATGGTTAACAAATAGGTACACGTTTGACAAGAGATACACGTGCCAGTTAATGAATACTATTAATTATACGACTAAACCGATGGCAATGATGACTTTATTGGCGGCGAAGATTAAATTGAGGCCAATGTAATGGTTCTACTAAATTAGTAAATAGGTATAGCAGTTACTTTATTGAACAGCAATAATAATAATTATTATAAATACGTTGAAAAAAATTTAAGTTTTTAGTTTAAAATAATTGTTTATATATTACAACAACTTTTGGATAAACATGACGTTATTTTAAAGAATAGATTATTTAGGCACCCGCGGTCTTTATCCTATCAGTAGTTTCTGACTCTGATTCACGTAAATAGTATGATAAATTACTAATTCGTTAAATTTATAAAAATTAAGTTAATGGATTTAATGCTATCAATATTAGCTTGCATTTTTGAAGAATAAGTTGTACATCTACTTTGTTTTATTTAACTTCGACGATCTATCTAATTGTACTTTAGTTCAACCATTTTAATTGTGTACAATTGTATGTCAAAACTTTCAAACTCATTGTAAACTATACTATTTAGTATTTGGCCTTTTTAATTGCAACTGTTTTAGAATAGCCATACAGAATTTTGACGAACGTATTAACCTGACATTCATGGAATGCTTTGGATTATATAGGGATTTGAACTTTGAAACAAAAAAATCTGTTATGTAACGCTTAAATGATTAAAATATTCGTATTCATTTTAAAAATGAAATTGTTTAAACTTCAAACTTTTAAAATTCTAAAAAAAAAAATTATCTCCCACAATAAAGTAAAAATGTCTAATTTTGGCTGATCCTGAATTCCCGAATGATCATTGTTTGTAATTTGTTTAATATTTAATGTTTAGAAATAACACATAATATGGTTTTTATATTATAGGTATTCCTTATATTGTTCACTGATCTTGTATAAAATACATGTATTTAATCATTGTGTAATCATTCTAACAAAATCAATAATATTTAACACTAATTAAATTCCTTAATGTATGTATAAGTAGATATTGACCTTTGTTTAATTCAGTTAGAGTACTGCAAAATTGCTAATATTTAATAATAAGGCCGAAAACATACATTTATTATCGTTCTTGTAATTTAGTGACGTTTTAGTCAAAATTTTGCATAGATATTTTTAATCACACAATATTTCTGTGGAAAATTAATTATTGATTATTGGTTGTTTAAAACAGTTATCTTAAATTCAGATGAACATAACTAAGTATCTCTGTAATAGGTAAGTGTTAAATATTATAAACAATATTTTATATAGAAATATTAAAACCTTTAAATTTATTTAATTATTTTTATTTCATAATTGAATTTGTAAAAAATTAATAATAATAACGTGTATGTAATGATATAATTTATTTTATACAGCAAAAATTCTGGTTTTCAGGGGAAAATTTATAAACATATTTTAAATATATTTCAATTAAAATACACATTATTTATAATACGTTTATTATAATATGTAGAATAGTGTAAACTATAATTTAGAAAATAACAATAAAAATAATTTTATGAACTACAAAAATATTAGTTTCTATTATATTTTGTTATGAATATTTAGTATTAAAATATTAAGTAGATGTTATTTTATTAACTCAATATTCTAGATTATATTTTCTGAACAATTTAATCGATGTTTTTTTGATTAAATTTTTTAGAAGTTTTTGACATATTAATGGATTTTCGTTAATCAATCATTCTATAATGTTTTACAGCTCATAAATCAAAAATTTGGGCAGGTATTTAAATGTTTAAGCTCATGTAATAGCTGTAATATACTTATTATTTGTCTGTGATGGAGAAACGTCTTGTCATTTAATAAGAAGGATAACATTTCATAGTTGTTATTTGTTCAAATTGAACAAGTAGTTAAATAGTACATTTTGTAGGTTTATTAAAATATAAAACTTAAAGTATAACTAAATTCTTAGTTTAAACTTAATCCAGATGTAATAATAATGTTTATTATGTATTAAAACGTTAAATTTTATCTAATTTTAAGTCAGTATAATGCATGATATTTAATTATTTTATCATCGTAAATGTTTATTAAAATTGTGTTATGAATGTCGAGTAAATATTATGATTTATATATTTATGAATTAATAAGGTATTTTTACAAAAAATGACTTGGTTGTATGCATTTAGCGTGTGAAATTCAATGAATACATCATTTTAGTGATTAGGTTATGAAAATAAATATTTTTGTTTTGAAACTTTTAAAATTATTGTTCAGTACACAAATAAAATTCTATTTGTTTTTAACATACTTGAATATACCTGAATCCTAGTTCTAACATAATATTTGAAATGTATTACTCTATAATTGAGTCTTGTTTAAATAAACATAATTTCTAAAAACGAAAATAACCATACGTAATAATATTATTAAAATAAAAATATTATATAAATTAGAATTTTTATTTTATAACTAAGGATTTCGATATTTATAAAGTATATTATTCGAATAAATTTACATACCTAATTAAAATAATATTTAATATAATATAATTTACAAGTATTATTAATTTTTGAATGTGTATGATCTAATTTATTGTATAAAATTAGTTATTATTTAATATTGCCACAAATAATATTTTAATGTGTTAAGTTACAAATGCATATTTTAAAGGAGTTAAATAGTTTAGTTTAAGAACAAAATTCTTAAATTCTATAATTATTAATTATTACTATTATTTAATAATATATCTCGATTTTATTACATTTATTTATTATATTATATAGATTAAACAACATGTATGCACTATATCTGTATAATAATATTATGTTATTTTTAATAGTGACTAAACTAAATTTAGTTCTCGCTTCTTATTATAACGTAAAGAAAATAATAATAAATGTACCTACTTAATAATTAGTAAATAAACACGTTTACCTCCTTGTTTGCAATCAGATTTTTCCACAGCCCAAATAATCAACACGAAAACATATATTTTAACGAAAAACTTGTGCATTTTGTGTTCTTTGGTACTGATGTATTTTCCTCACCTGTTGCTCATACACACTCTGAGAGGTAAGTTTACCTACGGCTGCCACACGTTAACTGAGGCAGTCAAAAGAGTTTACCCTGCATTTGTATCCCATTTTATACCGAAAAGGTGCATGGATGGTTAGGTGCTTATACATAAAAACACACTCCTACGCAATGATTAAGTATATTATGACGTTCGTGTTTGATATTATTTGTAATATTCAATCAACATTTTATTCATATAGTAAAATTCAAAATATAATTGTTTATTTTCAATATGATAATTATATATTTTTTTTACAAATATCTTAGTTAACATGACATAATAATTAGTTAAAATATACGAAAACTGTTGAAAATATGAAACATTTATACTATAATATTAAATCGTACCTACAAGCTTTTTTTAAAAAATCATTTTATATTAATCAAGCATTTTAAAACGATTAATTTTTTATTCAAATACGTAATATAAACTTCAGCTTAAAATTGTTTTATTTTTAATTATTAATAAAATATTATTAACAAAATTTCAAATTATATTAATCTATAATTATTAAAAATTAAACTAATTCTTATAAAATTATTGGGGAAGGTAAATGACATGTAAAAATTAGCTACATAAATAAATAAAAAGAAATACAATTCAACTATCTGTTTTTTAAAATTAGAATCCCCCTTTTTGTAAATTATCTAAAGGATATTGTTTATGAGAATTTTTTGAGAATATCTCAGTTATTAAAATTTTTATTCCAAAGAAAATCAGTCTTTAAAATGGACTTACATAGTTATAGTGTTTGGTTGGGTCAATTTTACTTTTACCATTTTTCAAAATTATAAATGTTGATAGATTAATATTATTAATTACTACAATTTTAGAATCGCCTTAACTCCTTTATATTGCAAACTAATTTAGAAGAATAAAACGATTATACCTGACTTTACAAAGTTAAAAAATAACTACTATATTTTGAATTTCGATTATTATGCGTAAACATTTTCATAAAAAATTACCGTTAAATAATATTTAACGAATAGAGAGGGAGAAATTCTTAATTGTAAACAAACATTTTTATTTCTGTAGAATGCTTCTTAAGGCTTAAGACGTAAATAATATACGAAATTCTCAAAAATTAAAAAATTTGGTCAGTACGTTTTTTTAAAAATGTAAAAAATTAGAATTTTAATAAATATATTATTAAAGGAAAAATGGGCGTAAATATGATTTATCTAATATATTACTGTTAATTACAAAAGAATATAATTTATCGCCTATTCTCCTACAAGTAAATATTATACTAATAATATTGATTTGTACTATAATATAAATGCTTATAAAATAAAATACGAGTATGTATAATTTTTTCTTGTATGTTAAAATGAATTGTTCTCCCCCTATATTTTTAATATTTGAGTGTTACTTAGTAGTATTTTTGTATTTAGTCATTAATTATTATATTATAGGTATATTGGATTTTTCACTTGCAGTATAAATCTTTGTTATATTTTCAAATTATAATATATTTAAAATTATAGTCAGTCGTATAATATAATTTTTTTTTTTAGCCATAGTGAATTAACGATTTTTTAAACCTTTCGATAATTAATAAACACTTAAACCATTTAATATATAATAAATTGTTTTTTTTTTTAATAATTTATTACGATTTTAGTACATTAAAAAATGTATTTTACGAATTACGACTACACCAAAAAATGATAGTAAAATCATAAATCACTTATTTAAATTATTTTTAACTATATTCTTATTAAAATTGTTGATGCATTTTATTCCGTGATATTACTTACACTAATGTTATTATTTTATTATTTATATACAATTTATCTGTATTATTTTTAAACTACACGTAATTGGAAATTGAATAATTTTAATGCAACTAAAATAGTATAAAGCATTATCTTAAAGTTACGAGTATATAATTAAAATAATGTATTTTTATTGATGCATATTATTCAGTTTAAACATTGTGAACTTTTAATATTTTATAGTTTACTATCCGTAAACATTTGTAAAATATTTTAATCTATAGTGTTAATATTGAAAAAATATTCCAAATTTACATTTTACATTTAAGTTCTTATAATAATATTTACATGAAGTATACATATTTAAGTTGCATACACCTATAGGCTATATGTATAATTGTTAGATATTTGTATCAAATTTTAAACGTAGGCGAATGGACAATAAGCATACATTTATGTAAAAATTAATTTTAAATACAATAAAATAAAATTGATTTCTTGTATTTTATATAAATATATAATACATTTATTAGACAATTTTTTTTTTTTTCGTAGAACGCAGTAGCTACATTCTATGATTTTTAACCGTGATAACACGGTTTAAAGTTCGAATTAAATATTGTATAATAAAAATGTTATATTATGGTTATAAAATAAAATAAATGTTTTTTTGGGAAACGAATACAGAAACGGAAACATAACATATAATGAAAGAACACTCAGCAGTGAGATCCGACAGATTTATATAGTAAGTGCCTAGACAAGGCTTATAAAAAGTATAAACGTATCAAGGGGTTTGCAGTATTATACGGATGATAGTTAGTCAATTAATTAGTAGGTTATTATGATGAATTAACTTTAGATTAAATGGAAGGTATTCGAAATGATACCACGAAAGCAAACTTACTGATAATAGGTTTGAATTTTTTCAATAAAATGCTATATGATTACACTCGTCTATAATAAATTTATAAATTAAGACTTTATAGCTTGGATCAGAGAAGTTGGTGGAGCAAGTAGAGTTAGAAGTTGACTAATTTTTTTTTTTTGTAAAAAGATGTTAAGTCAAGATTAAGCGTCCATAGAACGTTAAATTTAAAAGTCAAAGTTAAAAGTATTCGACTGATCAATCTTTTGATTATAATGAAAACGTGATAAAATATGATTTTTAATTATTAATTGTTTATCTTTTATAGCTATCGGACCAAAATTGAATCAAGTCAAGAAGATTTTGCAACCGTTGAAACACTGCCTGGTGGTTATTATTTAAATTAAAAATTATTATTTCATTTGTGTAAGTACCAAGATGAACCAAGAGGTATTGAAGTTCTATGTTCAAAAATAGATTAGTTAAAGAAAAGGAGCTATGTTACATCTCCGGGAGAATCTTACTAGTATTTACTATAATATAATAAAATAGCTATTGTTTACTCAATCTGAAAAAATCGGCTTTAAAGGTAAAATATTGACCTGTGGCAAAAGGTAATAAATAAGGGAAGGGGGAATAATTTAAGTTTAAAAAGGAGCCCTTCGTGTCACACTCGGTAAAATTAATGTTAAATCGTTCTATTAGATCAGGCATGTCAAACACGCGGCCCGCGGGCCGCATGCGGCCCATGGCTCATTTTTTTGTGGCCCGCGGCTACCAATATTAATGGACAAAAAAAAAAAAATTAATGTCGTGTAACGACTATTTTAGATTCTTAGAGAGTGGTTTATTTGGTATACATTATTATACTGTCTTATCTTCTGATAAACCATAATCGAATAAGGATTATTTATGGTTTTATATATGTTTATATCTATATAGATTATAGAATAAAGATTAATAATTTGTATCGTCAGTTTGCGACACGCGTGTTAGTCGTTCGATAAACACCGTGTGAAATTTTGTTACGTGTATTCCTCTGTAAATTTAATAGTTAAAAATTCGCTAAATTTTTATGTGCGGCCCAAATAGTAAACTTTTCAATATATTTGGCCCATCTGATACTTTGAGTTTGACACGCCTGTATTAGATTGTATACACTTTTATAGTATATTAATAGTTCAATAAATATTTTATTTATATATTTTATTAGTACATATATATGTTATACATACCAATTTCATACATATAACGTGTGAAAAAAAAAAATAATAAATGTCACACTTACCATAGTTCTTTTTTTGACAGAAAATTTTTGTTAACACGCAACACAATTTTTAATGGAAAAACAAAAATTGAGAAGTGAAACGCACAAATAGTACATTGCACTTACACATGAACGCGTAGTCGCTTAGATAAACATTCGATATAATAATCAAAATAATACAGTTTGACAAACAATAAAGTTTTCCGGAGCTCAATATGTTGTTGTGAAATAAAAACTTAACAAAAACAACAACCATAAAAAAGTAAGTGTAGACAAAATACAGAAATTGTACGCTCAGTAGACAGGTAGATACTTGTTTCGCTTTTGCTCACCACTGCGATAGCCAGTTCATTGAATTATTTTCTATAAAAAAATCGGACATCGATAGTAATGGACTCATTTAGTTAAAAAAAAAAAACGAATTAGAACTGAGTTCCGTACTCAAAAAATGTCTTAAACGTATTATTAAAATATACCACTAATATTATCACATACTTACATTAATTATGTATTATTTATTATATTTAGCAGTAATCACAGTTCCCTATCTCCAACACAAACCGCTTAAGCTAACAGCCTACATGCATGAGGTAGGTTAATCGAATCTTAATAAATTTAATATTGATGTAATTATATATGTTTTCTTTTTGATTTATAACAAAAAAAAATTTGTAGAATACTAATGATCTCAATAAATATTTATTTATGATTAAGAATCAAAATATTGTCAAATGATAATTTTTATTTCTAAATAATTCTTATATAAAAGCTAAAATTTTAAGTTTCAATGCATCATCTACCTACTTAAATATACCTGTATTGTTTTCTTATTTCATGTAATGTATTGTACTACCCCTGTAACAAAAAATATATAGTGACTTACTTAAGTCGTATGTGGTTGCCATGATTGTCAATAAGTGATGCCATTAGTTATTTAATTATATTTTAGGTAAATGAATTTTTACTTTTAAAGCTCTATATCATATAGGATTTTAATAAGTTAAGAGTAATAACATTAAAAGAGTATTATTAATATACCCATAATATTATATACTAACATTTTTTTATTACATAGGTACTATTATTTGCACACGATTTTATTGTTATTTTTATTATCATTAATATTTTTCATTGTCTTATTTTATTTTAATTACTAATTTTTCTATACTATTATCAGTATTATCTACTGTCATTCATTTTTTTAAATATTATTTTGCGTGTTCAAAAAAAGAAATATAAATAATTAATAATATTACGAGTATATATTACTAAATATTTGATATAGATTTGTATCATTATGTATATAATTAATATTATCAATAATTTTCCTAAAAATATCCAACAATATTCAATAAAAAAATTATAATGTTCAAAGATTGTAAATTTAAGCTATAGCCACCTGAGACTTTCATAAATATTTGAAAATATTTTCAAAGTTGTTTTCTTGTATTGATAATACGAATGTCATCATCTAGGAACATATACAAATATTCTGTCACAGTGTTGACATACGTGATCAATAACTTTTTTTCATCATTATTATTATCAATCAAAATAGTAGGAAAATTATTTGATTTTTGAATACTATAAATTGTGATGATTTTTCGATTGGGAATTGATAAATGCATATAAATAAACATTAGTACTTGATAAAGATGTTTTACATAAGTTATTATATCATAATATTATTTACTTGTGTAAATATTGTATATTTAAAAATATTTCTGTAAGACAATTGATATATTTAATTAAAGTAATATTTTATTGTAAATCTTATTTACTTCGCATAAAATAATAAATATCATGAAAAATATATTCCAATAAAAAATTTACTGTAATGATATGGCTTATTGTATATTATTATTTTTACTAATTAAAAACTTTATTACTTATGTCTAGAGCAAGGACTTTCATGCATTTGCATATTTTTTCTGGTTAACTTTATCGTATGCTTGTTAAGTACAAAATACATTTCATAATGTTTATGATGAAATACTAAACGTTTTTAGTGCATATTTTTGCATATTTGGACATTTTTTGGTTTAAGGGTCATATTTATGATTATAAGAGCATATTTTAAGCTTTTAGTGCATATTTTGATGATTTATCGAAAATCAAGCGCTTTGGTGAATATTTTTCATGAATCAAGGTCAACAATTTGTTGTACATTTATAAAGAAGATAAAGATAAATTTTATTTTGAAATAATAATAATGGTTAGTATTTATTATGTCTATTTTTGTATTTTTATTTAACTAATAGTAGGTACGTGGTATAAAAACGATAGTATCAAGTATCTATAGTCAGTAAGGTATTTGAGAATAATTCAACAATTATTTTAATATACCTTTTTTGTTTTATTAGATGCAGAATAATAATTAAGAAGAATGGGCTCCAACATTCAAAAAAGATTCCAAATCAATTTAATAAAATAAATCTAGTTAAAACTTATATACAATAATAATAAAATTAATATTTTTAAGGGCATATTTAACCACATATTTTTAATTTTTTGATGCATAATAAGTGCATATTTTTAAATGCATATTTTATGATTTTTTAGTGCATGAAAGTCCTTGCTCTACTTATGTCTTATGATAAAATAATAATAAAGCTTTTGTTGTGTTTTCTTCAATAAAATAATATAAGTATGTTTTTTCCTTTAAAAAACGCTAATTAATTCATCTGTATTAATTTGAATCACAATAATAATAAAAGATGACAAATGTGATAAAAATAAACTAACACATTACTCGTGTTGCTAAAATTCTAATCATGGTGGTTTTCAATATTTTTTTTTTTAGATAATATTATTAGAATTTAGTACATTGTTAAAGTTGTATTTAATTAATTATTATTTATACGTATGAAAGCATTTATTTAGGTTATTTAGGTATCGAAAGGTTTAATATGAATTTTCCTCAAAATCCGGTTTACCTATATGGCTATATATTTAATTTACCTACATGGCGATGGTTACACGATGATATATTAAATAATGTAGGTAACCTACCTATAAATAATGTTATGTTTTGTTGTTGTGAAGTTATTAAATTATTGAAAATTATACTGTTCATAGTGATGATCCAAAGTCATAAACAAAGTACGCTATTTAATTACGCTTTAGACTTTTAGAGAGTAAAATCTTTTAATATACATAATGCATTTTATAACGTTTTGTTATTTACGTATTATTTATATTCATATAATTTTATTTAACAACAAGTTCAAAAGAAGATTTATTTCTAAAAAAATGTTTTCTGATAATAAATAATAATAAGTAATTTTGAAATTTATAATTTTACATTAAATTGTTAATTTACATTTTTTTATTTATAAGCCATAACCCATAATAATCTGTTGATTATGTTATATTGTTTGTATTTAATTTCATATTTTCATTGAAAAAAAAAAATAAATCACTGGACTTCAATCCGATTACTATAAGTCATAAAATAAAATATAATTTGATCAATCATACGTTGTTATCCATTTAATAGAAATAGGTACCTATACCGTGGGTCTGTGTATCACGATGGCGCCATAAGAAACTAATAATTATCTCACATTAGTCCATATCCATGTAGTATTATAGTGTAACATTTTCAAGGTCTTTATTGAACGGAAATTAATTAATCATATTCATTTGTGAATTTGTAATATTGCAAAGTTTCTATCAAAAGGTTAATAAAACCCAATTGAGTATGGTTATGTCCGTTTTATCAAATTAGTAGTGTATCAAAAGGATGCTAAAATAATGTTAATAAAAATTAAGCTAAGCATAAAAAGTTGCATATTGATACCAGATTAGGTATTCTCATTTTACAGTATTCATAAATAAGTTTGGAAAAATATTATAAAATGTATACAAATGTCAAATATACATATGTATAATGAAAAAAAAAATGGCAGAACCTAACTAGAACTTAAAATAAGTTAACGTAGTTAATATTTATATTTTATTTAATTGTCATCAATTATTATAGTTATGACTTATGACAATTAATTATCGGATAACCTAATGTAGATGATAATATTGACTTAATTCTATAAAATTTAAGATGTAGAAATTAAAAAAGCTAGATAACGAGACGGGTCATTGATATGATAATTAATAATGAGCTGTTTAGTATGGTAGTGTCGGAGTGACATCGTGAGGGTTAAATTTATGGCTAGAAAGAATGAACGTAAGCGAATTATCATAAGGAGTGTAACCATAGACGGACATTCCGTTAAATTTTAAGGGGGAATAGAAAATCCAAAAAAAGTGACCGCAGTGGCCTAGCACCCGAACTCCCTCTCCAACACATTACTATAATACATTGCTAAAATAGGAGTATATTATAGTGAACGTCATTCAATTATGAAATCTTAATAGTAATGGGAAAAGACCATTGGTTATTTTATTTTAATAAAAAATTTTTGTCAGAAAAGAAAATATTTAAAATGTATTACTCTTAATACTTGTTAGTTGTTGATATATCTTTTTTTTAGTATCGATGTGTTAATAAACATATTCTGAAGCATCGGTGTTCTTAGCGAGGTTTTATTTTTTTTCATGGCATAGAAACTTCTCTTACAAGTAGCTGATTGGGATTTTCAATTCTATTTTAAATAATTTGTTCAAATTAGGAAAAATGAATATGTTTTCTGAATTCTGACAAAATTCTTGTAACATATTTTAATTTAAAATTTACATCAGACCCGATGTTTTGTATAACAACATTTTTCGTCATTGTCATTTCAGAATAAAGACATTATTTAGACACATTCATCAAACACTAAAATGTAAAAAGGTAGGTAAATGGGTACCATTCTGTTGTAGATTAGGTGGTGAGTGGGTCACTATTATAAGTCTGTTGAACATGAATTCAATGATATATCAATGTATGTGAAAAAATTTTTGAGTGGAATATATATTGCTATAAATAATTTAAAAAGAGTTAAAAAAAAATTTGAGAATTATATTATATACCTAATGAAAATCATAATATAAATATTTGGTGAAAATTTCAAGTAGGTATCTATTATTATTTTTTGTTTGAAATATGATAAAATATTGAAAATTGTTCGAGACGAAATAATTATTTTACTGGTGAATATCAAATGTTGTAAATTTGAACTTGAAATGTTCATAAAATTGATTTTGATTTTCGGTAAAATGTTTTTTTCATATAAAGATTGAAAAATTACTAAAGAACATTTTATTAAATCTAAATTTAAGGTACAGAAATAAAAATATTTATGAATTTCTTACAAAAATTTTTGTTAATTTTCATGGTTTCTATGAATTTTGTTGAAATTATAACTTTAAACGTTTATAAAACTATATACTTATAAACACTCAAAATAGTGACATAGATTTTCAATATTTTTCGATTGAAAAATTAACGATGACTTGAGTTTATTATTAAATTTTCTAAAATTTCTACCCGGCAAATAATTTTTAATTGAAATTAATAAAAAAAAAAAAAACTAAAATGAAATTTGAAAATGTCATATGCCTATAAATAGTTTAATAATTGCTGGAATATTTCAAAAATGTTATTGTGAATAAAAAATGATAATATAAAAATTTTTGTACATATTTTAAGTATTTACGTTTATTCGTTTTTGAGTTACATCAAAAACTCAAAACACATATTGTTGAAAATCGGATTTACATCAAAATTTTTGTCTTTCCTTGAGGGGATCGGTGGTGGCATGACTAAATAAATCAATTTATTTAGTCATGGGTGGTAGTATATATTTAAGGAGTTGGGTATAGGCAATATTTAAAGTTCGTGAGTGCATAGTAAATGATTATTAGTATGTGTACGTGTCCCGCACTACACATCTACACAATATACTACTCGCTTTACTTCTTATATATTATGCTAATTGATAAATAACTACATCAATGTATTATAGTAATACACAATAATAATCATTACGTATAAAATAACGATACGCACACAATGTTCTGCCTTCCACATTTTATATTATGATTGTTCACCGTCTATTCTACACAGTTCTTTACTCATCAACATTTTGTTATTTTTTAATTTCACTGACTTAACTGTAAAAACCTTCACTGTTTTAATCTTTAATAATTTGAAAATATATTTATTATAAAAATACGAGTTTTTAAGGTATAAAGGATTAAATATTATAATAATACATGCTGTAGGTATTCATTTTATTAAAAAAAAATATTTATTCATATTATTGTTCCGGTTAGTTTATTCACTTACTGTATTTTTTATGTGATGTGTTTGCCAATACAATTGATATTTCCTCTAGATTATAAATGCCAAGACGAATCCAAAGATGCTAACAGAAAAGGTATCCGACAAATATCAAAGAAGTTAGGAATGAATTAAAATTTTCATTTTTCCATGGAGTGCCAACATTTTTTTTTTTTATCAATTTTTCATATGAAAATTCTTATTCTGTCATATTATTATGATTTTATTTTGTTATATCATTATTATTTTAAAATGGACGAAAATCAAAATCATTTAAAATATGAGAAATAATAATTATTATTGTAACCGCTAATTATTGCATTCGTTAATTACATTTAGGAACCAATGGCTGCATTCATTTAGATTGCCAATAACAAGAAAAATTGTTAATATATAAATAAATAGCTTATAATTACCTCACTTGCACGTTATTCCTAATGGCTAATATGAACTAATGAACCAATACTTCAATTTTTTCAATAATAGTATTTTTAACGTGTTTTGAACACGTCGCAATAATTTAATCCTGAATCCTATGGCTTGTATAATTAATTTTTTCGTAATATTTATAACAAAGTCTAATTATTATTTATTAAAACAAACATCAATAATAGTAATTTTGAATGAAGTTAAAGAACATTCTTGGGCTATTGAAATATATGAAGGCTAAGCACTTCTAAGCCCACCTCACCACCCTATGACCGCTTATACCTTTAATCTTACGTGTAGTGTAATGTGTAGATGGGAATTAAATAAAGAATATCAATTGTCAAGTTATTTAGATCATTAATTTTAATCCACCTGCCTAACCTCAGTTCATACAATTTTCACTATTCGTTTATCAATAATAATTTAAAGTACGTAATTGTTTTATACTTGTATAAAAGTAATTTTCAAATTTTTCTCCTGAAGATTTACCCACATTAAATAAAAAATTATAGATACCCAGAACCTAGACTTTTAAATAAAATCATTGATCAATGACAGCTCTCTCGATAACCGTTCAATAGCTGTAGTGATCACTGATCATAATTCATTTATAGAATAATTGAGATAGTAAATCAAATGTATAGTTTTAAATTGAGATAAAAATTATATAATTTTAACTGATCATACATACATAATTTTTATTTATTATTTATTAGTGATTATTACAATTTAAAATTAAAATGTATAATATAACGTAATATTTGTTTGGTAGCTTATAATAAGTACTCTTAAATTTAAAAAAAAATAATAATTTTATTCTTAGAATTGTTAAGTTACCATTGGTATTGGATATGAAAACAGAGTAAATATTTATAGTTCAATATATGTAGGTACAATGTATACAAGTATTCTGATATTGATATACTTTTCATAAAAGTTCAATTTTTTTCAAAGTTATATTTAATTAAATCATTTTATTTTTATCTATACGTATATTATACATAATATTGTTTGCTAAAAAAATAAGTGTAAATATTATATATAAGTATTACATTGTAGCGAACTATATCGTTTATTAAACATATATACTAAATATAAAGCATTTTTAAACTAAATATTTTTTTACACTACACATTTCTAAAATTGAAAGTTTAAAAATATCCATTTTTATAAAATATTTTAGTTTTTGTATTAATTCATAATTGATTAAAATTTTTAAGCTAAATGTAATTTTTATGTGTTATAACCATTCTTCGGATGGTAAATTAATTATTACAAATAATTTGATTTTTATTTAAAGTTTTTGAAGTGTAAGTGGTATCGTAATCTTTTACAAAAATAAATTAATTCATACGTCATGTCATATAATAGTATTATGATGAATTCCGTCATTGACGAATGGCTGATTGTGTTGATTATATTTATTCAAAATTATTGTTGGTGATAATATTTATTCGTATGACCCTATCTGGTTCTAAATATGCGTATGGCCTAATTTTTATATTTTTATTGTGTCAATTATACAAATTATATATTTTATAGAATAATTCACAAAGCATTATGTTAATTTGTATCATTTCCTTTAATAATGTATTTATTCAAATTCTTATATTTGAAACTTTTAAATACACTTAAGGAACTTATTTTAAAATATTTGAGATATTTTTGTCCTACCTAAGGGTTATGGCTATAATACTTCGGTTTTACAAATCAAAATTTCATTTTTTACTGAAAATTATTTAGTGGTTAATAATAATAATACTTAAAAATAGTTTAGCAAAACTATAATATATATATTTTTTTATTTTAAGATTATCTAACCATTTTCGGTTTAATCAATGAACCGGGTTGTCAGGAAGAAATGCAGTAGAAAAACGGGAAATTAGAAGGTTAGAGTGGGATAGAAGTTTATATAATGTTTTTTGTTAATTAGCTTATATTTTCTATATAGAGGTCATTGTGAAGATAATTATTTGAAATATACCAAAGTGCTAAGGTAGTGGCACGAAGAAAAATAGATTGGAATGCCTGAATAGTGCAAGTTTTAGAAGGTTTATTAGCACCTCCCTAAAAATATAATATAAATATACATATTATTTAATCTGAAATGTAATAGTTACTATAGACGGATAAGTGTTATAAATTATATTAAATTAATACAAATAAATAAAAAATATATTACCATTAATTACTATAATTTTCAAATTATCATACCTCAATACTTCCAAACTTATTATCATGGACTTAATATCCTTAAACAAAGTTAAGTAATTTTACTACTTATTCGAATTTTGATTTTGATACATGGGCATATTCAGAAAAGATATTCACAAAATGATTTACAATGAAAAGGCGGGGATAGTGGGTAAACAAAAGACTTGTATCTCCATAGGACACTCAAGAAATAGTTAAATATAGTTCAAGAAATCTTAACAATTTGAAATTATTGTCTTAAAGTATATTTAAAAATTCCATAAATTTGATTTTGAATAAATACATTAATTATTATAAAGAAAAAATGGGTGAGTATGCTTGGTAACAATAAATCAATCTGTTTATCTTTTAAAAATAAAAATAATACAATTTTATACTAAAAAATCATTAAATGTTATGATATAAACATCATACTTATTTACGTTTTTTCTGTTATAAGTTATAACTCATACACAAATTACATTGAAAATTATACTGCAATAAATTAAGATTATTATTGTGTGTGAATATCAACTTAATAATTAGGGATGAAAATGTCAAGCCTAAACAAACCTAGAATAATTATTTTAAGAGTTACAGTCAAAAAACTGTAAATCGCGTGTATTTTGCAGGTTTTTGGTTGAGTTGCTTTAACTTAGTCAATTTTGGACTTAGAGAGTTGGTTTAACTACCAAAATTCATTAAAAATATAAGCGAAAATAATAATTAGTGGTTAAAATAGGTGGTTACCATTTAAGAAAAAAAAATTGTACTGCGCATGTGCGAGTCTAATTAAGTTAAAAAAAATTCAAAGGCCATAAAAATGTGTATTTTTAAGTCATAACAACCGACAAAAAAACAGAATTCAAATCGCTGGACTCGTCTACGTAAATTTATCGAGTGTTCTCAGTTAGCTAAATATTTAATGTTAAGAAATTAGTATTCTAATTGATAAATATATATACATATATATAATTATTAAAAAAAAAAAAAATTAAAAATATCATATGCTTCTTAAATCGTTATTAAATTTAGAACTTTTAAATCTGTCTTGTATTCGGTGAAACGATAAGGGCAGAGTTATCTATTGTCTTTTGCTTTACGTCTACTTAAATAAAAATTTTATCACTAGATAGTGCTACCAATAACGAAATAACGAGTTTTGTTTAATTTAATTTTTATATTTCCGACGACTTTGAGGCTAAACTTTATTATTACTAACTTATTTTTACTTGTGACTGACGACTAGTGTTGTACAAAGAGAACCCATAAATTATCTAGATGAGTTACTGTGGCGTATAGAGGAATTAATTCCTGGGGGAGGTTTGTTAAATTATTATGCTAATTTTCGAGATAGGTTTGCAAAGCGTGCTCTACCAGCAATAAATTCCGGGGGAGGAGTTGAATAACACTTAAAATATTTATATAATTAATAGATAAAAGTTAACTATGTTTAATTAATATTTCATATTTAATTGTATATCCGTGGCTTATATAATAATATTTTTGTTGGACATTTTTCTTTAAAATTTTGGTTAAACTAAAAAACACAATAATATATTGTATCAACATGAAAACGATATTAAACTTCGGTAATGGCGAGTACGGAATAAAAATAACTATACAATTTGATATAGCTAATAGTTAGGTATTCAGTAATCAGCATGTGTATTTGAACAAGTAGAAACATCAGACATAACAAACATCAGACATCGAAATGGAAACAGTTACTCCATAGATAGTAAAGATACGCATTGATGAGCTACTTAATAGCAAACTTAAAAAAGATGAACAAAACATAACAAATAATACCAAAATTACTATAAGACTAGGTTTACTAAAACGGACGAGTTTATTTTTTTTCATAATCTGTATTAATCAGAAATACATAGAAACTAATCAGTGTTCCAGTATTTTGATGATTATATTGATATTTCATATTATTTAGTTTTGTATATTTGAGTTATTCAGAGCAATCAGAGAAATCAGAATGTCAAGCGTTTCCTTTACTGGGCCATTGCGTTGGACAGACGACATGACCAGCACTTATTAGATAGGCGGTTAGAAACCGAGAGAGATATTTGGTCCATTTATCTAGTTTATTCTATGATGAATATAGATTGTACTTCGAGTAAACCTACTCACCTCCATCGCCATAAAGTATACTGTATTATATACTCTCATAAGCCTTAACTCCTAAAATGGCCACCCGGATCCTAGCCACATTTGTTTCCGGTTGCTATGGATACTATCAGTGACGTAGCATGGGAAAAGCGATGTGTGCTTACGTCAGGGGTACAAATTGCGTAGTAGCGTAAAATCCTCCTTTGAAAGTAATATTTTTATTTTACATTCAAATCCACATTTTTTCATTATACATTGTATTTGAAATGTGTATAATTTTGTTTATTTATACTCACTTCGCGTGAATTTAATGACAAAATTATGAAAAAAGCATAAGGAAAATCTCAAAATTGTTCTATAAGTATTCCATTAATTTTTATTATTAACGTGTACACTAATCATCTTTTTTTTTAATTGGTAAAACCTATAATGGCGTTTTTTCTAAAATTTCCAGGGGCGTTAACGATTTTCATTTCTACACTACTGTATACATCATATCTACATTTGTGCCTTCATGGGTATAGTACTCTGTTTTTTCACTTTAGAGTTTAGGCCGTATAAAAAGAGGGCCTGTGTCGTTCATTATCGGTTGTTACTTTTTAGCTGTTGCCTACACATAAGCTAAATTTACAGTTTAATAACAATTTTTAAGATAAACTTAATAATTCATAGTTGCAGCCAAGCATGCGTGCGGTTGGAAACTGTCTATTTCTAGACGACTGCATTATACAAGATATAGTGTTCAAACAATAACCGCAGTTGGGGGGTTGTTTGAAAACCAATACCTTTATTAACTTAACTGTTTTGCTGCCTTTTTTATCAAGCGACAAACCTATAGGTTATTAGATTCTATTTATTATTGATTATATTAAACCAATTCATTTTAATAAACAATTATTATAACAGATAAAATTATAACATATTTTATTATTTTTAATACGATACCTAAAATATCAGGTTTTAATTTGCAGTCACCAACCAGATATACGTTTGACTCCGACTATGGTAATAGTTATGCGTTACTATAAGTTTCTATAGTATAGTTAATTGATAAACATACTCCACATTAATTTCAGTGTCACCATTTGATCTGTATTATGATAAAAAATAAACAACAGTAATTGTTTTTTTATTTTAGTGTATTGTGTGAAAAGAGCGGGAAGTTAGTATTTTCGATTGTGAGAATTTTTATAAAACTTTGAATTTCTGTTCATGTATTATATCATACCGGGTTTCATTTTAGCTTCCAGTGAAATTTTATCGTTTTTAAGTTATAATATTTTTTTCATTTGTCTGTAATTTTGTTATTTAGTTATTTTTCATTGAAAAATACGGGGATAATCCACCTACCAGTTAATACTTAATAGTTCGACTTCTGCATATAAATATTTTCATATCAGTATAATATTAAACTTTTAGTGCACGTGTGATCAATACAACAGTCAAATCTAATAAACTAGAATTGAAATATACAGTAGATCTGTTTGAAACTGGTTATATTTATATTTAAGCAGGTGTATCTTATATGTTCCAAGTAAATAATAAATAAATATATTATGTAAAAGTACTTTAAAATTTAATTTTAACTGAATATATAACTTTTACGAAAATTATAATTATACAGTAAAAATGTCTTTAAAATTAACGTAGTTCAATGTATTAATCTAAGTAGTTAGTGCTTTGTAAAATAAATCACTCACCACTGAAAAATGTATATTGTTGTTCTAAATGTGTTAATTATTTGTTAATTAAGAATTATTGTAATCTAAGATAACCCATGGGCCTCCACACGAGTTTTTCTCAGTGAGGCTCAGTAATCTTTCGATATTAATTTAAATAAAAAAATTAATTTATAATTAATATAAAATTTTATAAATTTTATGATATTTTAAAATATACAAATACAAAAATATACAATACTAATATAATAAATAATATTAAACAGATTTTAGATTCTGAACGAAGTGAAAAATGTATTGCTTTTACAATGATGTGTGTTTTTTTTTTTTTGTGTCTGACGACAACATTTGGAGCAGTAATAATGTTCCGATTTTTGACTTCAGCCCCTCTTTGAATAGGAAAATTCATCTAGTTGGTACTTTGGGAGGTAAAAATTAAAATTTTCAAATAGTTTTCAAAAAAATCGAGAAAAACAAAAAAAAAATGACAGAAAAATGGCAATTTTACGAAAAACCACTTTTCGACAAAATCGTTTTTTTGATTTAGCTGAAACTCAAAAACGAATTATTGTAAATACTTGAAATTTTCACCAAATGTTTATATTATGGTTATCTCTTTACAGTTAGATTTTCAAAATATTTTGACCATTTTTAAGTTACTTATAGACAATTGAAATTTTCGACTTTTCTAAGTTTTTTTTCTTCAAATGCCGATAAAAATTTTTTGGGTGGCCAGAAAATCTTGAAAATTTAATACAAGATTTATTATAAGTTTTTCTTAAAGTGATAAAAAAAAATCCGAAATCGTTAGTCACAATTTTTTTTTATAAGTGCTTAAAGTTCGAATTTATACGAAATATGTCAAAATTTAAATTAAATTTCATGCTCTCATTATGCGTATGTTGCCAAATACTTTTTTTATTAATAAACAGATACTATAAAGTAACTATAGTAACATATAGTAACTATACTATTTGTTTCAAAATAGAATATATGACAATATTTAAATATAATATATCCTAAACTGACAAATCATCTTCGTTCAGAATCGTTTTTCGTATACAATGATACCTATCATTGCATTCAAATTTAACCTACCATAGTCTGAGGTCCACCCCACTTACCCGCTTTTTTAACAATAAGCCTTTGCATGCTGATATGACCATTCTGGTAGGTTAGGTAATTCAGCAAAATTAGTTTTGTATTATTTTTTATTTACATTACATAGTTATAAGCAGGGCAAGGATTTATATGCAACAGCATCATAAGCGCAACTAGACTTCTAATACGTGGGATGCTACAACACTCTTTAGTACCTGTATCTAGTTGCTTATTTTTCTCAGTCTTCCCGGTGTATTCTTACAAGTAGTGTTTTTCTTGATGGTTCTAACTATATTATTTGTTGAACCTATTTTGCTGCCTCTTCTTTTAAATATATCTTGCAATAAGTTTTGAACATTTTTTAACAATTTTATAAGTCGTTAATTTTTAATAATTGATATATAAATAAAAAATAAAACAGTAATTCATTGTGTAAATATGATTTTTAATTTATTCATATTTTAATAACAAAAAAGCTTGCCTAAAAGGCAATCAACATTAAAATGTTGATTATAAAAAAAGTGATAACAAATGATGCACAAATTAATTTCAGAAAAATATATGCCATATGAGTTGTCAAAAATGTAATACATTTTGATAAGAAAAAAATTGCCGTATGGGCTAACAGTAGATATAACACATTTTGATAAATAAAATAGTGTACAAAATGGTATAAAAATTTTGATAAGTAGAAAAGTTATGAGAGATGTAGATGAGAAAAAAAAATCCGGAAAAAATTGCCATATGGGCTAACAATGTATGTGAAAGAAAAAGGAATTAAATTTTGAACAAGAAACAACGATAACATGATAATAAAGAATGATAACAAAAAAAAAAACGTCGACAGGACGACACGAAATCAGGCAAGGGGGGGGGGATACGAGATGGCGATTCGGTGCAAAAGAGCAATGTACTATAGGCCACTGGTCGCCTCCGCAACGTTTTCCGACCGGCCCACGAACAGACAAGTGTCGCGAGATCGTTTCGCTCGGCCGCACGATACGACGACCACTAGACGGCAAGGCGAGGCCCGACAGCTTCGGCCGCGGGAGCGATGGTTGACGGCGAGCGGCTAGTGCGCGATGTCGTGCGCGCGTCAGACGGCGGTGCAGACGGCGACTCTTGGACGAGCGACGGAGACCAAAACGGCACGGGGCGAGCGAAGAAGATATTCTGAGCCTGCGGAATCGGCGGCCACCGGACGGACGCGACGCGGCCGGCGGCGGTTCGTCTCGCGACGAAAAAGAGAGTGATGCTCTCCCTCCCGCCACTGGCGTGTCCCGCTATCGGCCGCGTCTGTCCACCGCGGAGTAGCGCGCCGCCGGATCCTGTGAAACGCACAGTCTCCACGGGTCCGGCGCCGCTGACGTGACCGTGTTCCTAGCTCTGCAATATAATCGTCTGCACTCACCCGATGCCAACAATTGTCCGCCGCCTCCGCCGTGACGAGTCGTCGCCCGCAGTGCCGCCGTCTGACAAGGTGATGTACCGCCGGGGCGGGATCGTTGCCCACGTCGGTACCGCTAGCCGTTCGCCGTCGTCAACGTCCACCATCGTTCCGCACGCGAACCGAAAGCTGTCGGGCGCCCGCCAAACCGCCGTAGTGATCGACCGCACCGACGGCCGAACTCGCGACGCCCGCGACGCTCGCCCGTCCGCGAGTGGCCGGAAAACGTGCTCGGGCGACATACCGCCGCGCACCGTCCGTGCTCTGTCTCGTATCCCCCCCCCGCCTTACCTGATTTCGAAATCGTCGTCCTGCCGACGTCTTCGGTGGCGATGGGAGGGGTGGTGCCTGCGGACGCCGTCTCAACGCACGCCGCAGCAGCACAAACGTTGAGCGGAGCGTTTGATCCGCCGCCACGCAGACGCGAAATAACGCCTTCTGCGAGGCAACGGATCAACGCTGACGCTTCCGTCTGTGACCGCCGCGTGCGGATCAGGCAAACCTGCCAGGACGCCCACTTCCTCGTCCAACTCCCGAATCACCACCGGGCAGTCTTCAGCACCGCTGTCTATGACGTCTGGTGGCGGCAGTTGAATGTCATACTCGCCATCCGAATCGGGTATTATTTCTTCGTCGTCCGTACCACCGATTTTTAAGATATTCACAACTAAGTTGTCCGACTCGTAGCTGTTGTTGTCGTCACAGTTCAGCATTCTTCGAATGATTATTTTTTGGATTTCGTCCAATTCCATAATCATGCGAATCGCTAATTCTTCCTCATCGATGACGTCAAATCCACAGTTGACAAAATCGAATTTGATAAAAATAGCTGACGTGAACAACAGTGCCATTATAGTGAGAGTATGAGACGTGTTGAAATGAGACTATATATTTGTTAGGATGTGCAGCTAAGACTGATGAAATGCAAGTGACCTCGAAACATATTTCGTCCGATACCGGCGCCGGAATTTCGATCATTTCCCTGACGACGGGTATTGCGATGTTTTTATTACTAGCCAGCGAGTATCTAATCGGCCAGTATAGATGTAATATTTTAAAACGACGATTTTAATTTATAATTTACTTTTAGGTGTGTTAATCTTTAATTATAATAATATTTTATTTCTCTCGATTGAACTATATACATGGAAACATTTTAAATAACACTAATAATACCTAAATTAACTTAACGAACTTTAACTTAAGCAGTTATGTAAAGTCAGTGAGTTTAATAGGTATATTAGTCCTACGTCGGATATTCCCACGGGGCATGGACTATATAATCAGTGGCGGTTCGTGGCTTGGACGACGGGACCCCCTACTAAAATTAATTAAAAGAAAAAAATTAATTAATTTTTTTAATTCTATATTTTAAAAAAAATAATTTTCATTAAGACTGAAATTTTTAAATTTTTAGTATATATTTTTGTCGTATGCGAACATTAAATTTGTTTCCCTTAGATACCAGGAGCATATGGGTACGCTAGTACGCATGCACACACGAGCAGTGGACGGACGACCGGCAGCGTCGTCCAGACGTAATTCTGAATACGTACATTATAACCGATGGCACTGCATCGTGTGCGTACGGGTACGTTTAAGCTGCGATCTTATTGCGGGGTCTGGACGACCGGCAGCGTCGTCCATACAGTAAAATATTAGTGTTTATTTTTAAAATTAACTGTATACGCCAGTGGCGGCTATCCTCAAAACATGTGTTGCTGAAAATATTTCTGATGACCTACCACCCACCACAACCTACAAATATTAGTTATAAAATACAAATCACCAATATTTAATCAGTGGGTCTTATATTTTTCCAATTTTTGATAATTTTGTATGTGTTGCTCAAGCAACACATAGACCAGGGGTGGCCAAACTTTTTTTGGCCGCGATCTACTAACATTATACTTGACCTTTGAGGATCGACTTCAATAAAAAATCTAACCACTATGATTAATTTTCGTGTGAGTAGCCTAAAAATAAATCCTAACACGATCGACTTTAAAATCGTTTGCGATCGACTGGTAGATCGCGATCGACCGTTTGGCCGCCCCTGACATAGACCATAGGATAGCCGCCACTTGTATACGCTCGTCGTTGTCGGTTGCTAATCGGCAATCGCTATTGTTATTGTCGATTATTATCTTTAAACATTTTTATTATTTTAAACACAATATATTAATATACTAATAATATTATTATCATCTATATTATAAATTATAATAAATAATAAACGAAGTCTCATAAATGATAACCGTGTCATTGTACACGCGTGTACATTTGAACTGCGGTCTTATATACGCGTTTTTGACGACTGGTAGCGTCGTCCGTGATAATATAATTATAATATTATTATAATATTATTTTCATTTCTATTTTCTACTGCGGCCTGCGACCAGGTCATCGAACATTTTTCATCTACAAAAAACAGGCTCATTGATTTTATTCATTAAATAACTCCATAAATTAGTTATTTTTAAATTACATATTAATATACCATAATGATTTGATGAATAAAATAATAAGGCTTATAGCAATGTGTATTGTGTTTCATTTTATTATTTTCATTATACTTAATTTGACAATTTGTTATATTTATGACTAGGGGCATTAATGTATTATATTTAAAGTCACACCTCCAACACCAGCATCTACGAGCCGCCACTGTATATAATGATAAATGTATGGTATATAATTATATCACCTCTGAACTATTTCCGATCAATTGACTAGCAACGAAAATATAACATCATGACAACGCGAATGTTTGGACGACGTTGTGGTTTGTTTATTTAGAAAAGTATTTAAATTTCGAAAAATTATTGACGATAATTTCTTAACCTAATATGTTTATAACGTAGATGATTTTGTGATTATTCTTTTACTTAATCTTTTCATTTAATAACTCATATTAATATATTATATTATAATATAATACAACCGTGGAATATAATACAATAATTCACGTTTACGGAGATCTATCAATTCACTGTATTATAATATTATTCTTAATTCAACCAACCACATATCGTTTGTGTTTCACTTTGGGACACCAAACTTTTTACTCTACTAATGTCTTGTATTCTATTATACATAGGTAATAATATATCTCATAGGTGGAGTATTTCATTACACGGCAGGTCTGTAGACCACGAACACTCATTCTTTTGTCCGTTCGTAAAATTTACTAGTGTCTTCGACGTGCAAAAGTTTACCTACACCACTGTACCACGATATTCAATCGATGCGCCTTTTTACTTGAAGCTACATTAACATCGAAATATAACAGGGGTCACCAATTAATATTTTTGAAGGGCCACATATTTAGGAATCTGAAAATTTTTCGTGGACCTTCAAAATTCTAAATAGATTTTCACATTATTTAAAAACCAATAATATAATGTCGTAATATTGAATATAACATTATGATTTACGATTACAGTTTTCATTCGGCTGTTTTAGTCTAACACAAAGTTATACAGATCTAGTCCGACACGCGTAACGGATATCATTTCATGTGTAGGTCTGAATTTTTTGTCTACAGTGATCAAATCGGGTGTCACGATAATTCAAAATGTGCCAATAACCCAAAGTCATATAAATTATAATAATTATGAAAATCTGTAAAAATGGTTTTGTGGACGAATGTGTAATAGTTACAGTGCAGGCAAATTCCACTTAGATCGAACCAACGGTAACGACTAAATATAAACTAAAATGATATTATATTGCAGAATTCACGCATATTATATGAGTCCCAATGTGTAAAGGAAAGTACAAACATATTAGTCAATAAAACTCCGTTCCACTATTTATGTGAGTACTAATTTTTTTTCATTTTTAGTCATTTTTAGTCCGTAAACTATATAATTGTTTGTGTTAAAACTTTTTTCTCAGAAAAAATATTAAATTTTGTTTTAAAATAATAATAATAAATACGGTCCACATCCATATAGGTACAATCTCACGGATAAAACATTAAAACATTCATATTACAACGTATAACGAAATTTTTATTTTTTTTAATTAACAACACAGGAAACGATTCATTTTGTATTCAATTTTGTAGGTTTATGCGTCATAGAAATTCACTGCCAGAGTCAAGTCGATATCTTATCATAAAAAATGTTCGGCGGTATTCGGTCAAAGATTCGGTTCAGTTGATCGTACCGGCCGAGAACTCTGCCCTTTGACATTATCCAATTATTTGACGGGTTTTCGACGAACAGTATCCGTGAGCGATGTGCATAGTACATGAATCATTCCCGAAAACTTCGAGGAGTCTTTCACAGTCATCTTTGCGCCGAATAGAATCTATGAAACGACCAGAATCCCCAAACAATACGGTAATAAGTTTACGAACATAAAATCACCGGACAGAATTCCTGCCAAACCTTTCTGACGGAGAACTATAATACATTATAACCAGTACCGCGGGAATACTCCAATTTGTGGCACTTATAACTGGCTGTTAACGCGATTACGGTATAAGCATGACGACTTCAATGCGGAACAATTATAAATACTTAGTGAACGGCTCGAGAACAGAAATATAAAAGTGACAGAATAAACTTGTGCACGACCCGACTAACTGTGTGTAAAATTTAAAATTAATTATAAAACTACGATTTTTAACATATCTAGTCTTATTATTTAATAAATCGTAGCAATGTCATCTTTGACGTTTGCAGTGGCTATTCACTTTATACCCATGTATAATATGGACTATAGTATGTTGGATTTCTATGTTTCTAATAAATACAAGATATTATGAAAGTATAAAATCTGAAATATTAATCCCGTTTTATTTATCAAAACCATATTAAGATGATTTTAATTTCCACACGTCTTAGTTAAAGTTGTAGAAATTCATACGGTATACTCCTAGTGGTTTACGAATTATTCGTAAAAATAAAATATCTTTTACAAAAATATCGTTTAATCAACAAGCAATAAATATGGAAAAGAAATGAATATTTATTAATATATTTATCATTATTTTGGTTAACATGACAACGAGTTTACCGTGGTCCGCGAGGATGGCTAGAAAGTCTGAAAGAAAGTACAACGGGGAAAAATTATATTATATAAATATTATATATTATATATTAATATAAAAACATCAAAAATGGCGTTCTAAAATTGAAAAATTTGTGATGAGGCGTGGGATAATATCTATATAATATTCAAATTTATTCAATTATAATAATTGTGCAATGTTATATACAAAGCAGTTTACTTATTATGAAATTTTTTCGTAGTCTAATTATATGATAATATGCACAGGTGAGTGTCCAATGGCTGAAGGACATATTTATGGAGTTCACCAGTTTACCACCCCTATTCGTCATGTGGACGTATTACATTTCATAATGATAAATTATTAATATGTAACTACCAATAAATTATAATATTTAGCATCTATTGAATTACAAAATATTCAAGACAGTTCAGTATTTTTATACTTCCGTTTTAGCAGGTATTTAAAAAAAATCTGAAGTATAATATTATATATAAAGATAGAGAGATTTATCAGTTGAAAAACGACTATATATCCAGCATGTAATAAAAACTTCATCACAATCGATTTTTCTAAATACACCACTATTTTTATCTATTTATTGCAATAATAATATATTTCAAAAGGGAATTACCTACATCACAAATACATATAGAATATATAATAGTAGTAGGTATATAATGTACACCTGTTGTTCGTTTACTATAGTATTATATAGAATTAGACATTAGTATATTAGGTATGTGACTGCCGTCTAAACTTATATGACCTGTAATTTAAATGATAATCTATGATAACAAATAGAGCCAGGAATAACCGTTATAATAAATGCGTTATTATTATTGCATAATATTATAATATAACACATATAATGGTTACCTATTTAATTTGAACGTCCGACGTGTGGCATAATTTACTCTGTAGTTTAATTGACCTTTAGTGCTAAATTTATGAAGAAAACACATTAGCTTCTTATCCTATATTATAATCTCCGAAGTCCTTAAAATAATTAACTCGTATATAATATACATTACATAAAATTATGTGTAAAAAGTAAAAACGTTATTCATGCATTATATTAGAATTCCACTCCTGAAAAGTGTATAAATACGTATTAAGACCTTAAGTCAATAAGTATATCATACTTACTGCGCAGACATTTTTTCCAAGTACTTCAAAGCGTGCTATTATTTAGTTTTAAAAAGTACGTTTTACAGGTATAGGCAATGCATTTGAACAGTATAACTTTTGTCCCAGATTATATACTTTACCCGGGAAAGGTATCTAAGCTCAGATATCAAAAAAAATGATCTTTCAAAAAATGCATTTTTGACCTAAAAGTGTTAAAAAATGCTCCCCACCCTCAAAAAAAGAATTTAAACATGAATTTACATTTTGTAGATTTATGTGGAGTCAATTATTTAGTCTACCCTGAACTAAATAAAATATTATTTTTATATGTGTTATATATTTACATAATATTTATAATAATTTTACATTCAATTGGTTATAATACTGATATTGTATATTGTATACAAACGACAAATTAACTGTACCTAATTAAAATGCATGTTTTCTTTACCTATTTCTTATAAACTATATAATATAAAATTATTAATGTTAGATTAATAAAAGGGTATTCAAATTTCAGTAAACTGTCCCTATGTAATTATTTTTTATACTTGTTCAAAACGTGTATGCAGTGGCGTATCTACGATTTTGGCGCCCTAGGTACACAAATTTTGGTGCCCCTTTTTTTCTCAGTTTCCTTTCACATTGCCACAAAAACTTTTAAGCCCCTATCTAAATTCTAATTAGAAAATTTACTTTTTCTCTTTATTACAAGTGATACCCCAAAATGTATATTTTTAGAGAAGACTTTTATTTTACCATTACCATTCTATTCATTCCTAATAAGAAAGCTGAAAAGGTCAACCTTTATAATTAATAACATAAATTATAATTTCAGATTTTACCATTTTTAACATAATATATAATAACCACAATATAATGAAGAATTTATGATACAGGTTATCGCTTATCAGTTATTCAGTCATCACTAATATATTTTCTCAATAAATCCAATAAAATAAAAATATATATCCGTCATTTTCCAACAGATGTTCCCAAAAATGAAGTTGGAAAAGCTAACCGAAGAAAATGTATTGTATGTTCTAAAAATAATTAAAGAAAAGACACATTATATATGTGTGTTTTATGTGATGTTGGATTATGTGTAACACCTTGTTTTGGTATTTACCATACAAAAACCCATTACAAAGCTACTCAATTATTATATTAAATTTGTTATTAAAAAAAATAATTTACCGTTGGTTTTATACTATTAGTAATTTATTATTTATGAGTGTGTATAATATAATTTTTTATGGTTAATATTGTTTGTTGTAACTTTTTTATGAAAAATTTGTAAATTTTTTTTTAAATACTTTAATTGTTAAAAATAAGATATGTATGACATAGAAAAATCTAATGTTTCATTGATTTTGTGCTTTAATTTATTTAGTGGAGTACATTTTGAGAAACCCTGGCTAAGAGTTATACAATTAGCAATAACTTGGTAAGTTTTGTTCCAATTTTTTTTTTTTTTTTCAGATTCAGTGAGTAGGTATATGCAAGGCTGGGCATTAACGAGTTAAAAATTAAAATTAAGTTAAAACATTAAGTTAATATTAACTAAGTTAAATAACTCGTTACTTTTTTTTTGAAACTAAATTTTAACTTAATACGTTATTTTTTTTACATATTTAACGTGTTAACTTCAAGTTAATTATACACAGATTTCTTAAAATTAAGTTAAATTTTAAATTTGATACAACCCATTCATTTATAACTTTGTTGACTTCAGAAATATTAGATATAATAGAAAATAAATGGGATATTGTTTAATTAACAAATAATAATATAATTGTATACACGAAACGGGTCGCGACATTCGTGTACTCAATTAGTTTTCTTGTAAACCAAGGCATAAATCAACCTAATGACATTAACTCATACGCCACACATCCCGAGAAATACGTTATTACAATATTACTTATTGCCTGAAATTATTAAAATAACTCATGGGGAAGAAATAATATTACTCAAAATATTTGTTAACGCTCCGAATTGTATTTTAAATTATTATTTTATTTATTCAAACATAATATTACCATTTATCAATAAATTATATTATGTGCTTATGTATGTCATATACAAATACAATATACTTTTGTCTCTTTTAGATTCTGAACGAAGTGATGAATGTATTGCATTTACAATGATGTGTGTTTTTTTTTTTTTTTTTTTTTTTTTTTTTTTTTTGTGTCTGACTCCAACATTTGGAGCAGTAATAATGCTCCGATTTTTGACTTCAGCCCCTCTTTGAATAGGGAATTGAATCTAGTTGGTACTTTAGGGGGGTCAAAATTAAAATTTTCTAATAGTTTTCAAAAAAATCGAGAAAAACAAAAAAAAAATGACAGAAAAATGGAAATTTTACGGAAAAACCACTTTTCGATAAAATCGATTTTTTGATTTTGCTGTAACTCAAAAACGAATTATTGTAAATACTTGAAATTTTCACCAAATGTTTATATTATGGTTATCTCTTTACAGTTAAATTTTCAAAATATTTTGACCATTTTTAAGCTACTAATAGACAATTGAAATTTTCGACTTTTCTAAGTTTTTTTTTATTCAAATGCCGATAAAAATTTTTTGGGTGGCCAGAAAATCTTTAAAATTTAATACAAGGTTTCTTTTAAGTTGTTCTTAAAGTGATAAAAAAAAATCCGAAATCGTTAGTCACAATTTTTTTTTATAAGTGTTTAAAGTTCGAATTTATACGAAATATGTCAAAATTTAAATTAAATTTCATACGCTCATAATGCGAATGTTGGCCATAGTAACCATAGTAACATATAAAAACTATACTATTTGTTTCAAAATAGAATATTTTACAATATTTAAATATAATATATCCTAAACTGACAAATCATCTTCGTTCAGAATCGTTTTTCGTATACAATGATACCTATCATTGCATTCAAATTTAACCTACCCTAGTCCGAGGTCCACCCCATCCCCTAATGTACAGCAGAGCGATACTCACTTACCAACTTTTTTACTGATTGTGTTTAATGTTTATACTGTATAATTTATATGGATATCCCAAATATTTATGTGTAGCAGCTTATGCCTAATAGTAGAACTTGTATCATTTGTGTATTTATACTATTTTAACTTCCCCCCTTTCTTTAATGGATGGGAGTGAATTGGATAAATCATCAACTGCCCACCCTAAATCCTCAGTAAATATTGCTAAGCACACTACATGGTTGTCCACGTGAGCCCAGAAATCTAAACTTGACCCAAATTCCAAATTTGTCATTCATTTCACCTATTTTTCTTATAGATTCAAAAATAATTAAATTTTTAATTAAGTTAATTTTAACTTAGTTAATTTTTTTTATTCATTAATTATTAACTTAACGAAGTTAAAAAAATACTGTAGTTAACTTTTAACTTAACTTAACTTATTTTTTCTTATATTAACTTAACTTAACGAGTTAAAAAAAATCGTTAACTTGCCCAGCCTTGGGTATATGTATATCTATCTTTTTAAGGTGGAAGTACCAGTTAAATAATTTATGAAATATAATCAGCACAGAGCAGTTGCATTAGATTTTTATGGTCAGCAGTGAAAGGGTTAACTTCTACAACAGCGCCCCTTTAAGGGACTCAGAATTTGGCGCCCCGGGGCAATTGCCCTCTGTTGCCCCCCCTAGATACGTCACTGCGTGTATGCGTATATAAAGTATCATTTACTACTGTCTACCAGTGTTTGGTCGCTTAATAAATATACATGACTTATATAGGCGCCGTCGTGGGTTTTCTCGCACTTGACACGCACAAGTAGTCCAATCCGTTTTGCATTGTCAACGGCCAACACACCGTGTCGGCTTCAGAATTCTTATTCTCTTATTATTAAGTAGGAGAATGGATTGTTTCTTTGTATGTGTATGATGTGTGTAAGCGGTGTGTTCCTTTTATTTTCTTCCCTTTTCTCGCTGCATATAAAATGCGTATAAGTATTATCATTGTGTGTACGTACTATACGTATCTCGTATACCTTTTAATCCCTAGCTCAAACAAAATGATCAAAATAGTAATAAAAAAAAAATAAACACTCGATGAAATTGCCCGAGCTACAGAATGTTTTTTTGTCAGTAATGTCCACGAATCACCTCGTGATGAAATAAATAGCAGTGTTTTTATTTTGTATGTTTTTGCATATTTAGATAAAATACATATTATTGTACCTATATATTGAATAAAATTAATGTTATTGCATATTTCGATTATAAGAATACGAAAAATTAATTTTTTTTTTTTTAATATATTTATAATTTAATATTAATATATCGTATCCAATTCTAACCCTGATGATTGAAGTATAAAACTGGGTTTTTTTTGTCAAACATATATGTTCCAATTTTTTAAACATAAAATTCAAAGTATTTCCACTATTGAATGTGATTATAAATTTTATTTCTCAATTATATTATTTTAAGACAAACAGCCAATCACTAATGTATTTCAATAAATAAATATTTTTTTTGTAACTATATTTTAGTGTTTTATCTTATAAAAAATTAAATGCATATTTTACAATTTTTTATTGCATACAAATCCTAACACTGATAACATTTAAAAAGTCAGCTAAAAGATCCGTTCCAATTTGTCCCAAAGACTTCAAAATTCAACAATAACATAATTTATAAGCCGAGTTTTGGCAATTTTGGTTTTTCTAATTTTTTAGTGACCTCCTCTTCTCTCAAATTTCCATAATTACCATAATTTTTTATTGTTTATTTTTTTCCTGGTCTCACTGAGAATATATCATGCAGAATTGTCTTAGTTTAAAAATATATGTATACATGATACATCTAAACATAAATAAATTAACATGTGATAGTAAAATTACTTAATATTAATTTCAATTACATGTATTTAAACATGGTATATACATAGAACATACATTTATTTATATTTTTAATTGAAATTTTATTAAATTAATTTTGATACCACTGTGTTTCGGTTGATGTGTTTTTTTCCGGAGTTGCCCGATTGCGGCCCGAATTCAGGTAGTCGTATTTGATCCCAAATATAAGTATCCCGATTGCGTCCAAGCACATATTGGTTCACAAAATAGCTTATAATTAATAAAATAAAATAATTTTTAAATTTTTAAATACTGTATTTGAGCCTTTTGTAGGTATTTGTATTTGAAATTATATATGAAATACAATTAATGTATCAATAAATAAATAGTGGAATATTAAAATAATAAATTGTTTACAATAGGTATGGAAAAAAAAATATATAAAATATAATTAATTGAGTCCAAACAATAGATTAAATTTTTATTTTAGGATCTGTTTGGCGTTCTTTCAAAATTTCCAAAAATCATATACTTTGAAAGTGAATTTAATTTCGAATAGAAACTTTCACACACGTCGTTATGAAATATATATTGGAACTACAAGTAGCCCATATTTCAGGAGGAAAATCAGAATCATCATCAATATAAGTGTCTACTAAATAATCATAAAATGTTTGTATTTTAGCCTTTGTATAGAAGCTAAATATATGACAGCACCGAGTGGCGAGTATTGGTGATCGTGTGAATTGTGTATAATCGATAGTTATATTAATGTCAAAATACGTATCGAACGCAATCCGAATATTTATTTAGTATTGATAACCACTTAAATAGTATTTCCTTTCGGGATAGGTGAAAAGGTAAAAAGTTTACTTTGGGCCGCAATCGGGCGACGCCCTTTTTTTCTCGCTAGTATATGGAAAAGCTGCCAATTCAATTTCGTATTTTTATTATTTTTTAAATTTTTTTTACCAACTTTATTTGTATTCATTTTTATTTTTAAATATGTTAGATATGTTAATATTTATATTATATTTTAAATTCTGAGTGGAGCGATGTACCATGTATGTGTATTGATCAGTTGCGGCTCGTAGTAGTTTAGCACAGGAGTGCAATGAAAAAATTAAAATGATAAAATAATAATACAAAACTTAACACATCGTGCGTCGTTGCCGTCCGATTTGTGCGACAAAATTTACCGCACATCATAAGATTCTATAGCTGCCGCGCCGTCGTGATAATATTAGTATTACTCATATATTAATATTATACCTATAGTTTATACGGTAAACCGGTATTTTTATGTGCGATTCACAATGTCGCACAAGCTGTAGCCTTGCAATCGTTGCATAGGCCTATATGGCTATACAGTAGAACCTCGATTATCCGAACCTCCATTATACGAACCCTCTATTATCCGAACTGAAATTATCGTATCCGAATGTTCTGTTATCCGAACATTAAAACTCGTATCCGCGACTTGGCTGCAGAAAAGCGCGTTACAGCTCATCGTCAAATAAAAATCGATAATTTTGTCAAAAAAATATAACAAATATTATCTTATATGTATGTAATGTATTTCAAATAATGTAATGTACTAATGTATGTAGTTCTAATAAAATATTAATAGTAACAAATATGTATGTACATATTATAAAAATATAAAATATTTAACTGTTTTAAATTTTTTTTTTTTTTAATTTCCAATATCCGAACTTTTGCATATCCGAACTAGGTGCAGTCCCAATTAGTTCGGATAATCGAGATTCTACTGTATTATAGCTATCCATATACCCGTATAATAACATCGCGAGTTCATAATGATATTCTAATAAACTATGAAAATAATTTTAATAATAATTAAAAATATATTTAATTGTTAATTTGTTAATGTATAAATTGTATAATATATTATGTACTAAAATATGTACCTATTTATTTTGTAAATATATATGTACTATAAATTGTTAATTTCTGTAGGGAGTGTGACCGCACCATCGCACATATGCACGAACCGCCACTGGTATTGATTAATGATTAGAGTGATTATACAATGATGTATGTTATTTTTTTGTGTAGGTGTACCTACACGATTTATAGTAGATAAAATTCTTCGATATTCAACTTTGAAAGTGGTAGGTATATACTATATTTATTATTAATTATTTAATCTGTTGTAATTCTAAAAGGAATAATCATAATAGTAACTTTAAATTTAAATGTTTGTATTAATATTTTCTATATATGGTATAATTTTTTAAATATGTTGACTTTTTAAGCCATTTACAAATATGTAAAATTTTCAAATTTTTTTCGATAATAATAAGTAATTTCAATTAAATTAAATTGTTGGTTGGCTAAAAAGCTTATCGTTCTAAGGTAGTATTAATCCAAAAGTTAATAATAATAATAGATTATATAAATACATACAATTAAATAAAATATCAATAATATTATAAACGCCATGTTATCAGTAAAAAATGAATCAACCTAATCGTTATGGTTATACTAATAGTATAAACTAAATTACTCAATAAAAATATCAAAATAAATATTTTGAAAAATGTTGGTACTACGTGTATTGTAGATTCGGGCCGTAGAATGGTGTGATTTTATAACGTATTAACGTCATGTGTAAGACGTGACTTATTTTTAAACACGGAAGTAATTATAGTGTTAAGCTATATTTTCTTACAAGTAAAAATGTTTTTAGTTGTATTATTTTGTGTCGTTTAATTAGTAGTTACATAAGATAAATACAACGAACTGGTCTAAGATTTGACGAAATAAATAATATTGCACACTAGTATAATGTTGTATGCTTTTTAAGTCATACTATTAAATATTTCACGCTGAATTAAAAAAAATTTAAGCAATATAATTGTTATTGAAGTAGACATGTAAATGTAGTTTTTATAAGTTCTTTAAAAATATATAATTCTAAAATGCTTAGACTAATACTTCGAAAAAATCATAAAAAATACAAAAATAGAATTTGAAATTATTCAAACTATTATTTAGTGGTATTTTAAAATATATTATTACTTATTAGTATTATTATAGGTGTATACTTAAATTTTTTAGAATTACAATATTTGACCTATTGATAGGAGTCGAGAGTTAAAAAATAATTGAACATTTTGTGGGAAATATAACATAGTAGCTTATAGAAAAAATGAATACGTTAGGGCAGCCATATTTACTATATTTCGTTTGGGCGAAATGAAAACGAAATGATATAATAATTGCAATCAGCGATGCGCATTGCGTAGTATATAATACTGTTATTATGATTGAATTGAGCATAGCTGCGTTGTGTGTATTCTATTGTTTGACCATATAATTTTGACAACGGATGCTGTGTTTCATTTCCGATGTATTACTAACCTAGAGGAAACTCCACCTTTCTTTTGATGAACACCAGTGCAATATGTGCAAATGATAATGGTTTTGTTCTTTTCTATGGACCAAAGATTGAACACCAACTGATTTATTGCCGTTTCAATTTCGCATCATTACATCGTTGCTTGTATATTATGTTGATACAGTGACACTTACTTTAGGTCGATCATTGTATAGGTTATTATTTGATTGGTAGGAAGGCATACTTATATGACTATATATTGCTTATAAACATATAAATCGATTGTATAAATAATAAATATATTTTTTTTCACAAAGTCTGTTATTTTTACTATGAGTTACGAGAGCTTTAAATTTGATTTGAACGACTTTAAAACTATTGCTAACTTGGATTCAAATTAGTCTTCCAATGTGATATATTATGTTTATCAAACCATAATTTCAAATTCAAACACTGTTTTGTGCCAAGTGTAACAAGATGTATTATTAACACTACCCATAGTCTTCGAATTTCGTAAGCTTATTTGTATAATAATATGAACAATATAAATGTGTACAATTGTTTTTATAATTAAAGCACGGAAAAATATAAAAATATTTAACAGTCTTCGATTAAAAAAAAAAGTTTCAATTTACAGACAGAAATTTTAAAGAATTAAATATTATCAAAATATTAAAATACTACAACTAAAAGACTAGCTGTGTTCGATATTTATCACAGTAAAGAGACCGTTATGTATTTCTTAATGTGGACGGATATATTGTAGATATATTATTGATTATTTTTCACATATTATACTCGTATATTATCTTCAATGTCTGCCACCATTGTTTTTGAGTTGTGGTTTGGGTATTAACAGTTGACATTATGATATAATTTGTATATAAATATATAAAAAAAAAAAAACAGAATAGTTACTAGCTTTATTTTAATACATATTACTTATAAATCGAGTAGGATTGATAAAAAACTTTGAGTATCATAAATATTAAACAGCCAATGTATAAATAATATAATATTATATCAGTTTAATTTTATTAATTGACTGTGTTAATGTATTATATTATATTACAGCTATCACTATATTTTTTATGGTTCTTTGCATAACAGTCGTATAATGTGAATTAATAATCTCTAAATGATAACCATTGACACATAAATATGCAATCGCGTGAACAAATACTATTGTCGATAATGGACTGTACTAAGGATCATTTACAATACTCAGTAACTAAATTATTGACAAACAATAAAATAGGTTTTTTTCCGTTCACCTGAAGGACGACGTTATTCATATAAATTTGTTTTCATATAATCTCAACATTGTTTATTTTAAACAATTTTTCCTATAATCACAACATTGTCTGTTTATTATTTACATTATTTATATTTTTATAAAATCGTGTAAAATAACGATATATTACAATTTAAATATAGGTAATAATATAATATATCCTACTAATTATCATTGACTGACAAATCATCTCCGTTCAGAATCGTTTTTCGTATACAATGATACCTGTCATTGCATTCAAATTTAACACATCCATTATAGTGACCAGCGACCTACTCTCTATCTCTATACAGCAGAGCAATACCCATTTTTTTTTTTTATAAATAAAAAGAAGCAGGTCAGGTCATGTCAGGGATCTGGAATGTGCAGACTAGTAACTACAATGTTTAATATCACAAGATACAATATCACTTATTTTGTTCTTTCGTAGTAAAACTATAACATCTAAACGTACAAAGTAATTATTTTTTAGGTAAACACTCATTTCCTCTAAAAGTTTTAACGTTTCTGAAAATATTTTTTTAGATCGTTTGCTATTTTTATTGTTATACATTTTTTAATTTATTATTTTTTGAATGGATAGCAAACATTTTTGCTATATATATTCTAAAGCAAAATATTTTTCTTACACTTTAAATCATTTTTCTTATTATTTTTTTCTTATTAGTTTTTAGTATGAAAATTATTATAGTTAAACAATTATTTATATAGCTAAAAATAAAAGTAACGAATCTTACAATTAAAATGTATGTATAAATAACAAACAGATTATTATAACAATAAATAGAAAATAACACAGCGATGTGATCGCAAATTAAAGCTTTTAATGAAAAGTAGTTGAAATATATTAGATATTATCAAGGATATGATAGATATAGATTACATGAGGATAAGTTGTACCTATGTAAATAAGTAAAGAGAAATAAATTTTTTGGTAATGATAGCATTGAGTGGTGGAGCTGCAGGATCTACGGAGAGAGTCAGGTCTGTAAGACCGCCAGAAGAGTTATTGAAGGCCTGGTAAATAAATACCATTGGTATAATTATTGACGAGTAAGGCGTACATATTTGACGGGGCGTCGCCCGATTGCGGCCCAAAGTAAACTTTTTACCTTTTCACCTGTCCCGATTGCGGCCCGTACATAATAGGTAGTAAATACTATTTAAGTGGTTATCAAAACTAAATAAATATTCGGATTGCGTTCGATACGTATTTTGACATTAATATAACTATCGATTATACACAATTCACACAAATACACGATCACCAATAATCGCCACTCGGTGCTGCCATATATTTAACGTCTATACAAAGGCTAAAATACAAACATTTTGTGATTATTAAGTAGACACTTATATTGATGATGATTCTGATTTTCCTCCTGAAATATGGGCTACTTGTAGTTCCACGTTCCAGTATCTATTTCATAACGACGTGTGTGAAAGTTTCTATTCGAAATTAAATTCACTTTCCAAGCATAACATTTTTAGAAATTTTGAAAGAACGCCAAACAGATGATAAAATAAAAATTTAATCTATTGTTTGGACTCAATTAATTATATTTTACATATATTTTTTTTATATACTTATTGTAAACAATTTATTATTTTAATATTCGACTATTTATTTATTGATGCATTATTGTATTTCAAATACAAATACCTACAAAAGGCTCAAATAAAGAATTTAAAAATTAAAAAAAATACTTTATTTTATTAGTTATAAGCTATTTTGTGAACCAATGTGTGCTTGGACGCAATCGAGATACTTATATTTGGGATCAAATACGACTACCTGAATTCGGGCCGCAATCGGGCAACTCCGATTTGGCGAAACGAAAGTTTTTGATTTTTTATCATCATAACGAAGTGACTAATTTGATAAGTTACATTTAGTACAAAAAATTGGGTGAATTTGGTGAAACATAGCCCTTTATTCTATATTTATTGCTCAAAGACATTATTAATTAGGGCCGGCGATAATATTGACCATAATAAATGAACGACTGTATTGCATCGACAACGGAGCGAAAACGAAACGACGTACGTGTGTTCATGCTGAACTTACGATCAAACTACAATTTCAGTAATTATAAATTAAATTTTAAACAAGTAGTTAATTAGTTAATAAAACTTTTCAGGAAAATGAGGGTTTACCTTTAAAAGAACTACTCTATATAATTCAATGTCTCAACACATTTTTGTACCAGTTTTGCCTGAACATAACGCCGTGTTATATTATATTTTAATTTATATCAATAATATTATAATTTATAATAAACAATTTTAAAGAATATACATTTATGAAAAATAATTAACTGTGAAAAGTTGGCAATTGTATTATAATATGAATAATTATCTGATTTTTTTTTTTATTTATTTAAATCAGTACTTATGCAAAGACTTAATTATTTAAATTTTTGATTTCGATTTTGTAGTTACTGTGAATAAAGTTTTCTATTAGGTAATATCATTTTTAAATCGTTTATTATTTTTTATGCTTCCCTTAATTATAAATATCAACAATTATTTTAAATGTAATATTTAAAACACAATACCATTTCCTTAAAATATTTGTGGAAATTATATAAATATCTATAGTAATGAGCTAAGATAACTATTACTATAAAATATTACTAGTGGAAAACTTGGCTTCGCTCATGTGTTAAATAATCGACTCGTATATAAATTGGTTTCTTTTATTATAATTTAACTTAATTTATGATAAATAGAATGAAATTAAAAATAAATAGAGTGATTTACTCGTAGGCTCATTTGGTACATCATTATGAAAATAAAATCGTTAAATTATTTAAATGACACGTTAAAACCCGTAACCTTTAAATAAAAACCCTCCTCACCCTTTCCTCAGACGACAAAAAAAATTAAAAAATTGGGTGATTTGGTGACACTCAGAAGAATATTTAGAACATATCTGTGAAAAAAAAAATTGGAAAAAGTTTAATTGTATCATCACAAAATTGGAATATAAAAAAGGCTTGTTCTTCTTTTAATCCTATAAGGCTATAAGTTATTATACAATACCTAATATTGAATAATTATTATACAGTTCAAAATGCTGATACCTCACATTGTTATTAAAATATCGAATAAAAATTATGAGGGAACCAAAATACTACTTATTTAAGTAAATACGTATGATAATAGGTATATTTACTTAACATTTTAAAAAATTATAGATTTTTATCAATTATTTTGAATGTCAAATGTTTACAATAATTTTATGTTTGATGTTTATAACATGATGGTGTAAACAAATAACTACGGGTGTTAAGTATATTTTATAGATAAATCATTTTGTTTTTCATTCAAAACACAAAATCATACAGATACGAATTTAACTCACTAATAAAATAGTCTGAAACATTTATTTTCTAATATTGAATCGCCATTTTTATATCTGATTAGCTTGTACAACGTACATATTGGTAGTCACTGTAATAATAAACATTTAGACAACAAAAATAGTAGGTACTTGATTTAGTTTGTGAACTTAGAAATATATAATATTATGTATGAGTTTAAAGTGATAATATTAATAACTGGTAAAACGGTATGCACGGCATCCACTGTGGAGGAATAGAAAGAAAAAATATTTTCGTTTTAAATTTAAAATAGAGGTTGTCATTTAAAAAAATTACCTCATCAAATATTTTAATGAAATCTTAAGAAGTTGTTACACGAAAATGACTGAAAACATTTTTACTTCATTTATATACATAATTTAAGATTAAAAAAAATATATTTAAATAAGCATTTATACAATATATTTTTTGGGTTCAAGCGTAGTGATAAGAATATTATAGTATTTAAAGACGTTAACATTATACACTATAGTAACTGTATAGTATACATCAGTAGTTCTTAAACTGTGGTACGCGAAAAACTACATGGTGGTACATGGAAGGCCGTTTTTGGACAATAAACACATTCAATTATTTAATTCATATCTTATTTTAAAAAACTAATAAATAATAAATAAAATTATATTGTAGTTGTAGTATTTTACTGCCTTATTATTTAAAATAAATGTATTTAACTGTAAAATTTGAAATTTGGATCGTTCTATTTTTAGTCATTAGTAGTGCGCGACTGATTGAAAATATATCTAAATGATACGTAAAAAAAAAGTTTGAAAACCGTTTATACACAGAATATTAACTCTCAAATCTTACCTCAAATTGAAGCATTGATTAAAAAATCTAATATTTAATTATAATAAAATTAGTCAAAAAGAGCATCCTGCATGAACAAAATAAATTAATACTTTGTATTGTTGTTTACGTTTTTTCTTTTTTACACAAAATTTAATGAACATTATTGTTTTTATTCAACGAAATTACATGATTTATGACTTATGAGGTTATAATGCTATTATTTATTCACACCTTCCTAACTAGAATGCTTCTTTTATCTTAGAATAATTTATATAAATAACAAAAGGATTTTAGTTTTTTTTATTTAAAGCAAAAGAATATTATATTTAAACAAGTTTTTCGGAAAATTATGGCAGACAAGTAGTGGTTATATAATAATAATAAAATAATGACTATGTTAGCCTGGATATTATACCTTTTAACGAGAATCTTCTTTCAGTGATTACTTATATTATATTGCGTATATACTATATATACACTGAAACAGGGTGTTCATTTATTTAAAAGATAGTAAACGTTCATTTTTCACTCATCTTAAAAATTATAATTATTTATAGAAATACACACACACACATATAATATTATAATTTAGTCATTATACAAACTATTATATATTTTTATAGCCAATAGTTCAATGTAATGATCAAGGTAATTAGTATTATATTAAAAAAATACAAATGTATTCAATTTAAGTTGTTTTTAAAAAAAATGTGTTCTAGACTAAAACACAATTTAAGATGTAAACAAACATGAAAAAATAAAATAATTATATCAGATAATTAATCAAATTAATCTATATAATCAAATTTATCTATTTATGTATAATACCTACAAATATTATTATTACAAATACTCATTCGAAGTTAGATTTTTTTTTATATACTTAATAAATATTTTACTTAGGAATATAAAATTTAAAACAACAATAACTTGTATTTTATAATGTTTATGAAAAATAACATATAATATATAGTTTTTTGATAAAATAATCACTCTGTATTCAAAAGTACATGCTGTGTATTTACGTCTTATTAATTTTTATTTTTTATATATAATTTTTGAAAATTATTACTTACTTGATTTACTTCAATCAGAATTTACATTAAATTTACGTGTTTTGCGTTTATTAAGAACAAAAAAGGATTTAAACATTAAAAACAATTTATATAATAAGTTGTTATCGAATTCAAATTTAAATATAATGAAATTATTATTAAAATATTTTAAAATAATAATAATAATAATAATGAAAAAAAAAATTGTTATTTGAAAAAATATAAATCGTATTTACTTATATAAACTCGAAATAAAATAAATACTATTTAATAGCTAAACAAGAAACACCTACTAATTGGCTATAAATACAGGTTTTAAAATTAAAATATTGATATTTATTTTAATAACATATAAAAATATATTTGTTTCATTATGTTAATATAATTAATTAGTTGTTATAATTCCATAAAAAGAACTATTTTTAAATAAAACTCTAATTTTGATCAAATTTTCAATTTTAAAAGCGTTAGGAATTCTTTTTACTCAAAAATGGTATAGCTTAAAATCATTATTATAATACTAATACATCTTTACTCTATTAAAAAAAAAAAAAAAATTAAATATTAAAATGGTTTGATCGTATAAAAATACATTGGTGTATCTTTCTATACGTTTAAAAGTTAAAATGAATACAAAATATGTAAACTGATAGGAAACTATCGAGCAAAAATACAATTAGTATCTAAAAACTAAAAAGTTATTTCAAAATGAGAAAAGTTAAAGTTTCTTTACGTTTGTAACTCTACTTCAATAAAAGTATTCGGTAGTATTATGTTTAAAGTTGTACTTAAAATAAAAATATGCCAAAAGCGATTATTAAGGTGGGATGTTTTTACAAAAGATTTGATACATTAAGTTTTATATTTGAATAATTTTTCAATGATTATCAAAAAAATAGATACAATTATTAGAACTACATATATTGGTAAATAATTATTAAATAAATAAAATAAATTGCTTTAATTTTTGTTTGTTATTATTCATTCTTCAATTATCTGAAATTATAATTATTATACAATGTGTGGTATATGATATGTTATATAAAACAACATAACATAAGAATATATTTTAAGTTCATAAAATTTGAATATTTAGTACTAACATAAAAATGAACACATTTTAAACAATTTACCATTTTTTGATAACAGTGTAAACGTAAATAAATTACCAGTTTAACTTAAGTCTCAGCTAAGGTTTATTATAAGGTTATTATTATTTTTTGTTCTAATAACACAATTGAAATCAATAAATTGTTTTTTATTTTGTTTGTTGGTAAATTTTTATATTTTCTTATGCTCAGAGAAATTATTCTGTTAGTAAAAAAATAATCTTTTAAAATACAAGCTGAGAATAAAATTTTTCAGGTAAAAAACTTGAAACTTTTAAAGTAGGTACTTTTTTTACTTTCAAATGATGCGGTTACAAACATAATATAAATACTAGATTATTTAAAAACAATTTCAAGTTAACTGATCATTAAAATACTTGGTTTGCTTTTCTAGAATATTATTTGTTTAAAATTAAATGTCAAGTTGGTTTTAAAATAGAATAATACCAAAAATATGTGATTATTTAATGAAGTTATTGTTTTACTAAATTGTAATAATTGAGTATTTCATATTTTCATTTAAATTTAATTTATAGCTAGCAATTATAATAAATGAATAATTAAAATGTTTGTTTACAGTAATTAAATAATGTACTATAATACTGGAAACAATTATTTTAATATGCTTTGAATACATTGAAAATGTAAATAATTTTACTAAAAATACTTGGGCCTACATTGTATGGTGAAATGTGTTGCCAAGAGTAATTTGTACGAGAAACGCTGAGTTAAATGAAATACTAAGATAATCAATAGCCGTACAACAGTTCGGTAACTTGTATAACGTCGCGCGTCGTTACGTCGGACACGTTACAGGTCAACCTAATAACAGTATTATAATGTATCATTTATTAAACACAGACAATAAACATCATTTATTATTATGTTACTATTTATTTTCGTACTTAATTTCTCATATTTAGACACAGTTTAAAGACATTCATGACATTTTAAATGTATATTATAGAAAAATAATATCAATCAATTAAATCCAAAATTACTCATATTAAATTAGTATAAGTATATGAGTGAGCGTATTAATAATATGTATAGGTGTATTTAAATTTACTTAACATAACATATTTTTTAAATGAATCATTTAGTTTTATGATTTTTCTAATGAATATTTCTTTTTCTGATTTGTATTAAATATCTATTAATAGTTATAACTAATAATTAGTTTTAAAAATAACTAATAATTAGTTTTAAAAATAACTAATATAGGTTTTGAATATTCAGTCATGTTGGTGACATAATAATGACATACATATTTTTTATATTTTTATATATTATTACGATAATACCGTGTTTTTAAAATTAGTTATAATTTATTATTTATAATATAGTAATGATAACAGCATATCGATAATTATATCTATAATATTAATTATATTTAAAATTAAATAATAAAGTATACCCAATTTATTTTCAATAGTAATCAAATTAATTTTAAATTAATAATATTTTAAAAATAAAAATTACGAGTACCTATATATATACTTTGTTACAATATAAACAAATTATAAAATCTTAATACTTAACCTAATTAAAAATATTATAAATAAATGAATCATTAAATATTAAAATGCATTGGAATTATAAAAATGCTTATAAATACATTCATTTTTATTGGATTTTTAACAAATTCGGTTTTCAAATGTAAATTATATAGAGTTTCGAGTTTGTTATTTGACCTTTGGCATTCCGCGTGGATGATAATTTATAGGAACATTTACTGTGCCGATAATGTCAATATATTTGTATGCACTAACTCCTCTATATGATTCCATTTAAGGTAATCTCATTTAAATGGTGTGCAGTGTTCAATATTTCGTTGCATAGAATTATATGGTTGATTCATTGAGCTTATCGGCTGTATGTCATTATACGCGAGATTTAACAAATATTAGGATAAGCTGAAGATAGTACTGTTTGTTTTTCGTTTTACTGTGTTAGGTCATATGCAAATTTTAAAGGAACCAAAGATATGTGGATATCTTTTTTTTCAACAATAAGAATTCTATGACGAGATAAGAAATGTGTACTTTTAAATGCACGGATGATAAGATAAGACAATGTATTTACATATTATATCGTTAATACAGTATTAAATTTATTTTGTTTATCAATTTTTTCATTGAAAATCTTGGACGATGGACGAAATATTTACACATTTTTATTGTAATATTATGTGTAATATTTATATTTTGATGTTGCTATAAATTTAATATTAGGTTTGAGTAAGTATGATTAAAGTTTATCACTTATACTTATTTTGTTTTTAATATTCCGTGATGTTACGTTATAATATATATTCCCAATTAAAATTGTTTAGATTCTGAACGTTCTGTTCAATGTTTTTATTTTATAATAATGTGTATTTTTTAATTGTCTGTAGACATGCTAAATAGTAGAAAATTGCTTCGATCTTAAATTTTGATAGTAATAATTGGATCTAATTGGTACTTTGATAGGTTAAAATAGAAAATTCATATTACCTATTTTTCAAAATGATCAACAGAATAAAACAAAATAAGGATCAACGAGAATTTTCACATAAAATTGGTTTTTGAAAAAATTGATTTTGTTTTTCGTAGAACTTAAGAACTAATAACTGCAGATATTTAAAATTTAAACACAATTTTTATACTTGCCATTTTTTATTTATGATAAAATTTATAACAAATATAATAAGAATGATACATTTTTCAATTTATACAGCTTTATATATAAAACAAATAATTTTAGAAAACTGTATTCTACTTAGTGACATTAAAATATATTGAAGTAAAATTATATGTAATATAAGGTTTGTACATAAGTATTAATCATCGTCGTAAGAGTTAACTGAAAATAACCATGAAACATAAGTTATGTACCTATGTACGACGTAGGCACGCATGGAGAGCGTTAGATACTTTTATTATACAGCGAATTTTACTATGTTGGCATCCAGTTAAAACAAAATAATATTATATTGCATGTAAAGATGTATGTTTCTTCGAAACTTGAAATTTATTAATTATATAATACAATAAAAATGTATATTTTATCTTCACAATTAGAATATATTAATATTATTAATTTTACAAAATTCTCGAATCTAAAAATAAAATATCGTTATTATTGTTATCGACGACTAAACAGGATAATTTTTTTAAACTCAAACTATTTGTAAGATTTGGGTAGTTGGTTCTCTAGTTGATATCATATGCTCCGATAACGATTGATTTTAATTTTTGATGGCTAGGTGATTTGACTGTTTAACACTGTATTATTTATTTATTTGGTTATTCCATATATTCCCTAAAATTTAGTTAAATTATTGAGATATACTACTGTAGTCGATTTAAATAAATGAACTACAGATTGCTTTAGACAGTAAGTTTAGCTATACAATTAAATTAAGTATTATGTATTTTAATGCAGTTTTTCAAAATAACCAAAAGCCACACCGATACTAACTTAATTATCAGTATCATATCAAAATGATTTATTTGCAATAATATTGTGAAATCATTTATTTTGTTAATTCAAATAATTTGTATTATATTTATCGGTTAAATGCTAATTGTTAATAAGTCACTCATTAACAATACTTTTGACGTACTAAAAACTTAGTAAAATAATATAAAATACACGAATAGGAGATAATTTAGTTATAGAATCTCAGAATAATTAGATTATTTAGAATTTTTATTATAATAGGTCTTCAAACCATTTTTTTTTCAAATCGTCAGTAGTTTTTTTTTGGTAATTTACTAGCAGACTTCTTATGATTAATAGGATTATTAATTTATTATGGAATATTTTAAAAATTAAAGTGTTTTTTGCAAGCTCGTTGGCTGTTGATAACTTTTAGACAGATGTAGAGGTCAACATTTATCATGTAGCCCGGGATTGAATTAATGGATGTAAGTTGTGTGTCCCAATATACCTTTTTGACATATAAATTATATCTAGAGTATTTTTATGATGTAAATTCTGCCCAAAAATGTAATCAAAATGTATAAGTGTTCAATGATGAATATAATAGTATTTTCGTCCATTTTTTTCAGAATTGGAATGAATATTAATGTTAAAATATTGTCATTGATAGGGTTTAAATATTTGTTCTTTTTTTATCAAGTCAAATCGGACTAAAACTTAATAATAATTACGGTTAATATTTACGTATATTATTATATACGAGAGATTTTATGTATACATTTATAATGAAATGGATAAAAATATAAAAGATAGTTGCTACAGAAATTCAAACTCAGTTATTTAATTGATTGCTATTTCTTCTATTTGTTGAATTCGTTTTTCTTTTTCTGTTTTTTTGAGCTCTGACCTTGAACGTTTGTTATGTATGTTTCAAATTGTATATATTTTTAAAATTCTATAAAGTTTAATTTATTCAAATAATAATAATTAAATAAACAAATTAATTTTCTGAGAATTACTTAGTAATTGTTTGTCATGCGAATTTGTGTTACCAAACATAACACATTTTTACGATGCAATTAGTACGTCAACGTTTAATATCATTTAAAAAAAATTTGTACCCGTCAATATTTTAATATTACATTGTTATTTTTTATAACTATTGGTAATTATTATTATGATTTTAGTTTTAATACAGGAATATTCACTCATTAATTCGCGTGCTTGGTGAACTATTGACTAATTTAATCAAATTTAGATTACGGTTCGTACATCAACAAATATTAGGTATTTATCTTTTAAGTTATTTCGATGGTTATCGGTAGTACACAATAAATGTACGTGACATGTATTGAATTAGGGCTAACTTAATATCATAAAGTTATTGGTTCCGCCTTTTATCGGACCACCGTTCACTATTTACCCACGGGACTCCTGTAATGAGGCGATGAACTGATACATTAGTTCCGATATTGGTCAAAACTCAAAAGATTGTTTTGTAAACAAATATTTTATAATTGAGACTTATGTTTGATTATAAAATATTATAGATTTTAAACATTTGCAAATTACCTATACATATACATTACAATATGTTTCATTTTTAAATTATATTCTTATTAGTATTTTTCGACCGTATGCAATCAATTTAATAAATATTAAGTTACAGATATCTCTTGAAAAATTGGTTTTTATTATTAAAATTGGTAAAAATTGATAAGATTTCTTTGATGTAATAGTATAATGTTTACATAATTTACTAAATACTGAATGAATCTATGTAGGTATACAGCGTTAGTTATTACTCGGTATTCACTAATGAATTGAACTCTAGCAAGTAAATAATAATTATAATTATTATAATTATTCGTAAATCAAAAATAATATTATCAGGTTACATTTTATTCAATTTTTGTTCAAAGTATGTTACAATTATAATTAACATCACAATTAATCTTGAATAAATAGTAAATATAATATAAATTTATTTAAATACAGGTAAATTAGTCATATAACATTCTTGGTAAAATGTTATAATGTATTGAAAATTTAAATTAATTGATTAGACAATAATATTTCAACTTTTTTTATTCGTTGAGCTATACATATATTAATTACTTTATTTTACTTTTAATTATAAATTTTTTAAATGCAATGTTTATTTATATTGTATTCTTGTATGTTAAAGTAGAATAATAAAATTTCTATTAAAGTATTCTTAGAATAATAAATATTACACTTAAAAATATTCTCCAAAGAATTTAATAATAATAAAAAAAAAATGGTTTATTATTACTTTTTTATAAATATAGTATATAAAAATATGTATTAAATAAAATCAATAAAATAAATATGTATTTATATATTCTACAAGATATTAGAAATAATATATATATTTCAGTCATACAATATATGATTATGATTTTCAATACAATATGCCTTGCAAGCGTTGTTTTCATAAATAAATATATATTATAACATTTAAAATTTATAAATATTATGTATTACTACTAATAATTTATTATTGTCTTAGTAAAATAGAAGTATAATATATTCATATAGTTAATACCTATACTAGTTAAAATTAATCCCAAAATTTAATTATTCTAACGTCAGATTATTACAATCTATATTTATATTAAAATTATTAAGCCTTTATACTATGCAAATTAGTTATTTTATGAACATATAATATTAAAAAAAAGTTACCTACAAGATTGTGAGCATTTCAAATTATTCGAATAATATTTTTTTTTAATTTTAATGTTATTATAATTATAATTAATATTTTTAAGAAACACCACAACAATTTTTTTTTAGTCAAGTAAGTATCTGTGATAGTGTTAATAACGCAGAATACTAATATGTATACATATAGGTATAGATGAGCTTTTAGAGTAGAGTAGTAGAGTACCTACTACAGTACTACTCGAAAAAGTGATGACGAACAAACGAATTACATTGTACTCTTCATCATATAATTTATCATGCGAATTTACTTTAAATTATAAATGAAGCTAATAAAAATAAATAATTTTATTTATAAATTTGTTTTATCATAAAATAAATTTCAAAATTTAGAATTTCAGTATTTAGTTTTGGCCTAATCAAACTTAGAAAATACCACTACTTTCTACATTTTAAGTTTTAATCCAATGTTTAAATTTTAGTTAAGACTTTTAGTTAATAATTACAAACCACTAGGACCAATTATTTGAAGACTCAGTCAATCGCCAGTTCACCCCCGTTAATTATACACATATCCTTTTTATTCTAATTTATCACCGAACTCAAGTCAAATTGTTCATGTTATTGTAAATAATAAATATTTTTAAATAAAAATTTGATAAATTTGCTATAAATTGAAATTAGATACGATAAATTGGTATTGAAAAATGTATACCTTAATAATTTGTACACTATTTATGAGTTAAGCTAGGCATATTTGAATATTAATATTTCAGAATTTAATTTACGTAGTTTTTACTAATATGTACTGTCACTACTGTATATAATATGCATTTTCTTGAAACATCTTAGAGATTTAAATAACATATTAGGAAGTGATCGGAAATTATGATGAGTGATACTAAAAATGTCTAAGTAAAATATTTCATATTATTTTTAAATCCCAACATAAATGTTGTAATTTATAATAATATACGATAATTAATAAAAATAAATGTGTCAGCGGAAGTATAAATTGAGTGGAATAAAAACTAGATAATCTGTTTAAATGCATTATTACATTATACTAATACATTTAAAAAGATACCTTATAAAATCATTTATTTCTTATGAAGTTAATTTTCAATTTTTTTTAACGGGTTTGTAGCAGTTGGGACAAGTTCAATAAAATAAATAAGTTGGTCACTGGGGACTTAGGATTACCTACAAACATACAGCTCCTACATAATATAATTCTGAGACGATTGAAATAAAAACCCATTAGATAATGTGTATGAATTATTGGGAAGTGAAAATAATATTATGAAAAACAAATACCACACTTGTATATATACTTATATATTATACTCCACTTTTACGTCAATGTTATTGTTCAAAAGATATTAGTGTATTGTGTTATATCATTGTGTGCAGTTGAATGAAACGACGGAATTCGAAGGAACGATAACTTTATATACATGTGCTTTTTTTTTTTTTAGAGGAATATACATTCGCTTTAATCAGTTTAATCCGAACGGCGCAAGTAAATTATGTTAATGATATCAGACGAACAATCGTCTACGCGATTCTGGCATTGGCCTCGTTTACTATAGGTATCTGAGGTATCTCCTTTACACTCGCATTCGACCATTTTTTGACATAATTAATACTAACAAAAGTGCACTGTAAAGAAGAATCTACAGTCCGTCAATGGGAAAGTTGAATAACGGACGTTGTGCAGACGCATAGCGAGCATACGGTGCAACGTATTTTAATTTTTGTTTGTACCGTGCCGATGTTATAATACGGTACATAACACCACGTAGTACTGCCAGTACTCACGCTAAATAATATGGGGTATTTCGTTATGGTTAGGTTAGGTTGTAGTAATACATCAGCGAAGTTTTTATTTCTCAACAGATTTACCGATTTTTTTTTTTTTCAAGAAAATCTGAAAAAAAAACCCTATATCGACATTTAAATAGGTTCAGATATAACATCTGGAATTATCAGTACGAAAATTCTCTGTCGAGTTAAATATAAATTCAGCAGAATCAACAATATCATTGTTTTTAAAACATTCGCCATTAGTTTCTCGAGATAAATAACTAAATAGATTTGCTTAAATGCCACATGTTTTCTATTTCGCGTATATGTATAGTATTACTATTATGCGTAAATGATAATAATAATATTAATATGTATACCAAAATATCTTATATTGTCCACTGTGCACGCATTTAACATTTGCTATAAGCCTATAACCATACGGACTCAATCGGCATTCGTCGTCATCGTCGTGTATTACTATTTCATAATACGATATCGAACAGAATTCAAATATATGTGTATTAATAGTCGTACGGCATAGATCAATATTAGTATACAATTTACTCTGCTCGGACTGACCCAAAGTCAAGTCCGGCGGAAGTAGCGGGACATCTCTCATCCTGTAATATAGTTTATACGCGTGTGGCATAGACGCAAATTTGATAAGATTTCTCGGGGGGTTACTATCAATTTGTTTTAAAATTATATTAAAGGCATTAGTTATAGTGTCTATAATATTGAACTACAATGATGTAATTGTTGATATAATATTCTGTATCAATAACTGCGCAAAATGTTGAATTTTTCGATGAGTAGCATTTTTTTGACATCCAAACCACTAGACTAAAAAAAAAAAAAAAATACTAATATGTTCATACATTATTAATGATTAATATTTTACTATCTAAGCACGTATTCTATCTACCCACCCACCCTTCTAAGTCTTCAGTACCGTGCCTTACAATATTACGTTTGCGGTATCACTGCTCTATATTATTTTAATATATTAATTAAAATACCACACAATACTTTTATTAGTTGACGATTTTTCATAAAATAATGTCTATAGAAAATTGTTAAGATTTACAAACGGTCAAATTTTAGTTTGCTTACTGGAATGAAACGATTGGGCTTTCCTTAAGCTTAAATAAATGAAAAACTATAACATTCTTCAGAACGCGTAACAAAATTATCTATGAGTACCTAATCAATGACCAAACCTTACGTCATATTGATTATGTAGATTACTTAGTATTTCGATTAGCATCACATGATTTGATAATCATATAGAATACATTACTTGTAAAGCATTGCACACTTTAAGTTTTATCCACTGCAATGCATTAGACTTTAATCAAGTCTCCGTCTTTTAGTATTGAATACTTCATTACATAGTAAGATCAATCCTGGAATATGGATTTATGATAAATGGGTCTAAAAAATATAATATAATAAATTACAAATGCTCAAAATCAGTTTATTTCTTTTGTTGATTAGTGGAATGTTTTAAAAATTAAATACTCTCTAGAGTTTAGACAAATATATATTCCAGTTTCAGAAAAATTAAATTTAACAAATTTCTGTACTTTAAAAGGACTAGATATATAAGATTTATTGATAATTTAATTAAAAATTGCTACTAGTATTACCTACTTGTCTACTAAATATAGAATCATCTTAAAACCAAGGATCGCGTCGTAAACTAGATATACATTTTACATTAGTACTTGTACAGCCATAATTACTTATGTAATGAATAATGATTCTATTCGGGTAATAATGCGTTTAATTAATCCAGAAACCAATTTCTTAGACTATTAGTCTTAATGCATACCGTTTATTGGAAAATCTTGGTTTTAGACCACTATAATTATTTGTTATTATTACTTATGATAATGTAATATGTTATGCACCACTTATATATTTGTGTATCTTATATTTTAAGTCTTTACTTATATGAAATTCGTTAAAATGTTGATGAATCTGACTAAATTACTGTTTTACTGTAAATGAATTGTAGATATTATGTACAAAATATAAATATCGTATTATAGGTACTCGATCGAATATAAGCGTATTGTATGCTGTAAAAATAGTAGATTAGTATACAATATTCAACTGCAGCATTATACGCGTTGAAATACGTAGAATCCAAATATGAAATTTTATCGCGCATATTTTTGGATATTTCGAGGGACAGTGTATTTTCGAAATAGATTTGAATTTCATGTGTGTTATATTTTATGTGACATAGCTGAACATAATATATGTACAGTTGGTGTAATATACCACCCACATATATGGTTTTAAATCGACGGTGCTGCGTGGTACACCGCCGACAGTCAGGGATGGGTGATTAGTCCGTAGGAGGGCCGAGTGATCGTGAAAGGTTCAAAAGTCCGTCATCGCGGGGGGGTCAAAACAATAATTAGGGTTAATATTATCGCGCGCGCCGGGTTAGCTGCATCGGTGTCGCCCGGCTTCCCGGGCAACGACGACGACGACGCTGATAATAATAATACAGTACGCGTTAACAGGTTTTATCCGCAGTCCGGCAGAGCAAGTATATAGGTGCAAACCTAGATAAAAAAAATAATGATACACACGTCCAATACTGCGGTGGCTTGCGGAGTCGAGTTCTACTTTCTAGGGTCGGCACCAGATGTCGCCCCGTAAGCCGTAGTACCACGAAACAGTGTGTTTGGTTGATGGGGTAAGGGCTGATTGGGTGGGGGGGGGTTGGCTTGAGAGCACGCTTTTGATGTCGGGGAAGGGTATGGGTCGGTCTAGGGGAGTAGGCATTTTGAACGGTGGACGGGTGGGGTGGTGCGTCCGCGAGAACCCCTCCCCAACGATATAGTTTTGCCCGGTGCTTGACGGTTGCTCGGGCGGCGACTTTGGCGCGCGCACAGACACAAACACAAATACGCACACACACTGGCACACAAACACGCATACACACGCACACATATAAACACACACACACACACACACGCACGCGCGCGCGCACCCGGACCCGTAAACGTGTAGACGGGCGCGCGCGCGACGTTACGACACCGGATCACCGCAGCGCACCAAGCAGCAGCGTCAACCGCGTTTCCGGACACCGGCGGCGACTGTACAGCGACAGTAACGAACGACGACCGACGGCGGAAGAAGCGTCAGCCAGAACAAGCTCAGCGCAACAGTTATCACTGCCACCGCCACCACCCTCGCCGGCCCCGCGTACAGGTAACGTCTATTGCCCGCCGCCACCGTTATATCGTCTCATCACCTGTCCCATCTTACGCGCCGCGCACAGTTTTTTCAGAAAAAAAAAATCAAAAAACAAAAATACCCATACCTCATAATATAGATATACCTATTACATTATAATAACATTATATACATGATAATATATACCTAACCTAATTTGTACATATTATTATTAATAATTAATATTACGATGAAAATATATTTTATGTTTGTTATATTGTATAATGTACACATTATAAATCATACTTCCGCCGATGATTGATGTCGGTAAAATTTAATACATTTTTACACACATCTCGTGCGAAAACAGAGTCGTAACGGTTTAAACCGTTGAATTACGCGCAAAGCACCTCTTTACCGTACATGGATAAGTAATTACGCCTCTGTGCGTAACGTTGCATTGTATTAACGGTTATTTTACAACTGGCTCACGAATATGCGAAAGAAAATAGTCAATGAAATCTTGAGCGAAGTAATAGCGAAAGCAACTTTTATTATGTTCATTAATAGTACGAACGCATAATATCGATGAAAATTTATTTTTCGATATTGAGGTGTATTATTGTTTATTTGTTTTACGGTTCATAATGTTCGAAATGTGGTCATAAATTTTGACTCATCCGAACAATAGGGCAGCGACTGGATTTTACAATTTTTCACTTTTTTATATTCGGTCTTCCTATGATAATATTTTTCATATTATACAGAAAATACTTTTATAGAAAACATATTCATAAATTTTTTCTGTATATTTTAGTTTCATTTTTAGTAAAATGCGGTTTAAAAAATGAATAGTTTTTGTTAGTCAAATATATAATTTTTTATTTTCTACAAATAGCTTGAGAAAACCATAACAAAATATTAAAATAAAATAGATATTCAAATTATTAATAAACAGCAAAGTATATTTTATTTGTTCAAGGTGATTAATATGTATAGGTAGTTTCAGTATAACAAATTGTTATATTGTATTGTTAAAGTGATAAAAATTGATTGTGATTAAATTGATATTCGATAAAAATATGAAAAATATGTATTTTGATGACCTTATTTATTTATGCACATAAATAATAAAAAAAAATTAATTAATCCATATTTTATATTATACAATCTGAAAATAAATTTTAAATAATTTAAAACGAAGATTTTAATAGAAAATAAATATAAATTGCTGTGAAATTGAAAAATGTATTAAATGGGTTTATAAGGAAAAATTGATTAAAAAAGTGGTTGTTGTCTTTGTTAACTTAGTAATTTAACCAACAGCCATTTATGTTTGTTTCCTTTACAATTTTGTCTCCACTACTTTTTGATTGTCATTTCCTTATCCAATTAAATATTTTAAAACAAGTATAATAAATTACTACTATACTATAACGTAAAACATATTGTGTTTTTAGTAATTCATACTCAAAATTTTAAATCTTTGTTTTTTATGCACTATTATTTTTATGTATTGTAATATGCTGATTATAACCTACCATTATTCATCTTATGGTTTATTTATTTTCTGATTCATAGTATTTCAAACAGAATGTGTTTTCTATTATGTATTTTTTAACCACACATAATCTTGTAGGCATGTATGAATTTTTAAACTGACTTTTAGAAAAACAGAATTAAATTTTAAAAAGGTCTTCTCGAAGCTATCAATCTAAATCTAGCATATTGTAGAGGTTTCAATAGTATTATATACATTTTGGTGTTTTAATATCAAAAATATAGATCTATGGCCTTTATTTGGATTTTTTTTTGAAAGAAAATATTTTTCTTGAAAAATCAAGTACAAAACAGTTTTGTGAAACATTCCTTACATTTTCTCAAGTGAGGCAGATGATTGACCAAGGGTTATTTTTAATACGGGATATTCACTATAGCAGTATTGATGTTTTTTCCTTTTGTGCCGCAAAGAAGGTAGTGGTACTGTAGATCTATACATTTTCTTTTAAATTTGTTTAACAATAATTTTATATTTGTCACAAATAAAATAACCAAATTATGAAAAATGTTTCATAAATATAGATATATTTCTTATTTTACAAGTATACTTAATTCGTTAATCGTATTTTAAAATTAAAAATAATATTTCCAATGAATATTAAAACTTTGTTGTTTTATGCTTCAGTGATTTTTTTTTTTTTTTTTTTGATGATTGAGTGTAAAATGAAATTCTCTAAAATCGGTTTAACGGGAATACCACGTAATTTTATTTAGTAAGTGCACAGCTTCTAGTTTCGTTTTATACGTTCACAGTTTATTAATATCGTTTCTTTTTTATTGTCCTCGTTTATTTCAGATTTACTGCAGTTATTGCAATCAATTCACAAATAACTGTATTTTTTTAGAAAAATAATATTCGTTACAAAAGTTTTCTTGAAATAAAGTACCTACAAATTATTATGGTACAACAGTATTTCTAGAAAAAATATTGACTTCCTAACTGCACAAAATATTCACATAATATTAACGATGTAGTTAAAAGAATCTAGTTATTCCGTATAACATATAACATGTATAATCTGTATAATGTATCTTAGATTGAATGTTTTATTCACAAAATATACAATACATAAATTCACATGTGTGTGAATTATTTGGTGAATTCCTATTAGAAGGACGAGTGACGATAATGTTAGTCGTAAATCATCTAGTGTCTACAGATTGTGAGTAATAGTGATATGCAAGTTATGAATGAATTATTAGTATACCGATTGCCAGGAAATATTTTTTTTGCATTATTTAATTTGATGTATAATATTGTTCAATTTTAAATAGTTTATTACAATGAATGATCAACTTTAAAATAGCTGGATAAATAAATAATGCTTTAAGTAAAAATCAATTTGTTGGAAAAAATATCAAATTTTTAAATATTCACAGAATATATATATAAATAATCTTGTCATTCAATTGATAATAAAATACATTTTAATAACCTTACCTAAAATAAAATAGTTATTCAATTATAATTAATATAATTAATTTTTTTATGCAAAATACATTTAAATATATTATTTTATTTAGATATATTTTCCAATATTGTGGTTGCATTTTTTTTATTTACTATTAAAAGTTGGCTTAGTGAATAACGTGTAAAAAAATATTATGTCTACTACTATTTTGATTATATATATATATATTAAAAAGTGTCACAGCATAGTTGATATGTAGAATATAATTTAAGAGAAACATTAAATAAGCTATGTTAAAAGGCTATGTTTTAAATAAAATTCAAGTATTAGTAGTTTGTGTGGAATTATTTAAAATTCAGTTACTACATTTTAAAGTATTATACATTTTATTAAACAGTAAAGTTAAAAAATAAATAATAATGCAAAACCAATAAGTTGCTTGTTATTTTCTAATTCTATGATTGGTATTCATTTAATTTTAAAAATGTTTCGTATACAATCTTAATTTTTTTTCCTGTATAAATTGTTAGTTACAATATAACATTATTCATAATTTATTTAGGATGAAAGATAAAATGTAGTGGTTGTTTAAAATTTACACGCTACGTACAAATTTACATACACAATAATAATAATTAATCATATTATGGCTGTTGAAAGCGAACTATTTTTAAGGGGTTGTATTTAGGCAATATTCGATATCCATCGTGAGTTATAATAATATGTAACTGTGTAGTGTATATGTTGTGACTGATAATTAGTGTGCGTGAGTTCCCCGAACGCTTTATGTAATTAATGATAAACTACGGCTAAGATTCTTGGAAATCAGTAACGTACATACGCGCAGTCATACGTCATTAAATTTTGTGATAAAATGTTTTTACATGAAAATCCCCCCGAAAAAAAGAAAAATTGACCCAGTACCAAAAGTTTGATTTGAATTTTAAAAAAATATTTGAATTCCTTATTCTCTTTTCTAAGTTATGTAGGAAATGAATTTTCGATTTTTTGTATTGTTTAATTAGTATAGTAATAAATAAATTATATTTCTATATAATTTTTTTTTCAAAATTCACCTTACTTTAGTGTTTTAAAAAAAAAAATTTCCTACATAACCTAGAAAAGAGAATAAGGAATTCAAATATGTTTTCAAAATTAATATCGGACTTTTGTTACTAGGTAAATTTTTCTTCCACTTATGCACTAAATACTTAGATATATAAATACTTAAATACTTATACACTAAATGCACGAAAAACGACGAAAAAACTACCCGCTTTCAACAGCCTTATTGGACATTTAATATTCGGGCAATAAGAGATAGAAAAAATTAAAGCATTGAAATTACTATTGCGGAATAGCTTTGGGAAAGCGGTTAGGGTCAAGCATTACGTGTATTGCGGAGGTGGTTATAAAAGGATCTCCCTCTAAAGCTATAAAAAAAAAAAAATACTCAACACTAAATCCTTTTCCATTGAATTAAATATAGATGCTAAAGCTATATTTAATTGAAATATAATTACAGAGCATTTTTAAAGAAATTAAGGTAGTTTCACTAAAAGTTGCCTATATTTTCTATTAGATATTAAAGTATACGTATTTATTGATTCAATTTTTTTTATTGTATTTAATTAATCAAAATTATTTTGAATCACGAAAAATTAATAAACATAGAAATATTGTAATAACTATCCGATATAGAATTTAGATTGTAAATACATTGAATAAAATATTATAAACACGAATCGATTCAAAGCCATTGATTTTTTTTATTTGAGAAATAAAGACATTAAAAAAAGATTCTATTAAACTAATATAAACTCAAATTCATTATGCTGTAGAGTGCAGACGAATCAAAATAATTTGATAACATTTAAATATATATATATATATATTACTATGCAAAATGCAAATGTTGTTTGAGTGAAAATTGAGAGCAGTAAAATGATTTTTCATAATATATATATTATATAATTTCAATGAAATATTTATGTTAGATATAATTTCATTATATGTATACAGTATGGTTGATTGTATAGGTATTTGTGTGGTATATAATATTATAAACTAAGAAAAAAAAGGAAATCAATTAAAATATTTTTAAAAAGAGCAATACAATTTTAAACATGTATGTACGGATTTATTTAACAAGGTGTTGTTTGATTTTAACATTCCTAATGAAACCAAATTAGTTTATTATGTACTACTTGAAATATATTGCAGTATTATTTAAACCATTTAGCGATGTGCTTATTAGTCATAAAGATTTAGGTACTATGTTTCTACAATCAGTTTGAAGAATAAAATTATAATACAGTGATAGTCATGTAAGTTAAAATACAATTTATCTTTGTAATTTTAATTTTTTTGATATCATTTTTAATCTCTTCCGTAATATAATATAAACGTTTGTTAGAAAAGATTATTGTAATTTATAATTTTGAAACATTTTTAAACGGCCACAAAAATACTTAGTAAGAAAACATGTTTGACAAAAATCATATTAATTCAAAAATGATCTCGCATTTAAAATGATATTATTTTCATATCTCCTGAACAATGGAATACTTTTTGAATTTGCATTACAGAGTTCTAAATGATAAAATAATTTTATTTCGAATTGAAATTGAAATTACTTCTACTTAAATCGCAATTATTGTAATTTATGACATACGTACAATTTATTAGTACCTATTGGCAATTAATATAATAAATAAATTATACATAATATAATACCAATAACCATATTGAAAATTACTTCCTGTTTCTTTGATTAGAACGTTGGTAAAGCTAAAACCAATAATACGTATTACGTAATGTACTAAATGTACTTATTATACATTTGTACATATTTAAACCGATTAATGTGAATACTTGTTGATAATTAGCTATTCACTTGATATTGAATGACATGCATTGTCAAAATAACAATAGTCCAATATTTACCTTTATTATAACATTTATAGAAACCCCTTGTGATCTATACGCGTATGACCGGTATATTAACAAGGTCTGAAACTATAAATAAAAACAAACACTAATTAAATTGTTACAATTATTATTATTTTATAACAATGGGTGTATTTAAATTAGTAACATAATAATGTATCATAGAGAATATAATATATATGCGGGTACAATATTTAAATATTGTGTGTTTACACAGTATAGTAAAAATATTAACGAATTCGAGTAACTAAAATATAAATTCAAACAAATAAGTATTTTGATTTTCATTCTTATTGTTTATAAATTTAAATCACGATATACTTAAATCGGATAATATTAAGATACTGTTATATATCGAAAGCTTTTGTATTATTTTAAACAAAATAAAAAACCACTTTTTAACAATTTTAAACGTTTTAACGATTGAGACGCGATTTTAATGAGTCTATACTTATTTAGTATTCACTGATAACAATAACAGTTATGACAATAATTATTTTAACGTAATATTTAAGTTTTTAAAAAGTAAGTTATTAAAATATAAATTAAGTGATGTAGGTACATGTAATGTATTAAATTTTCTTAAGCTGCTATCGTTTTATTCCGACCAACTTCCGTTTCCGGGTATAATATGATGCATGAATACTTTTAATTATTTCATTGAACTTTATACGTCGCTATGTTTTATTTAAACTTTATATTTCAATTACGAATTTCAGAAATTAAAATATTAAATTAAAGTAAACAAGATACTTACCTATCATTAATTTAAAAAATATAAATTATATATAAAAAAAATATAATATACTTTTAATATTGAAGGTGGTTGAATGAAGATTTAAAAATTGATAATATAGTTAAGCGCGTGATGGTGATAATTTGGGTTAGAGCAAAATGAGATGGGTTATGTTATAAATTGTGTGGTTGTTGTATTGATACTAGAACTAGGATGATACTTTGTGGAGTGTACCGAAGGGAAATCGTTCAATGAGAGTTTATAAGGACGAGACAAATGTCATTATGTTATTTCTACTTACATAATTCCTTAAAGTAAGCTCATAATGAAACCCTACTCAATACCAATAGCTTAAAATATAAGGTATAGTATTAAGGACACTTTAGTTAATTCTATTTTGTTTGTAATAAATATGATATATCTGTAGGTATTTATTCAAATTCATAGTTCCTACACGATAAATAATACAGAGTAATTCACCAAGTATACTGACCCCTATTTTTTATTTAATAAAACATTTATTCATATTCTAATTTCTAACTTTCTTAAATATGCTTATTTTTATCAATAAAAAGATATTTGTAATCCGTATGCAAAAATTATAATAAGTAATAATTATTAAGTATCACATGACTAAAGGGTTTAAATAAAGGAGGAATTGAGTAACAATACTTTAACTTAAATACACTTAAGATCTTATTTTTTTTTTAAGATTTTTACTACAACTTAAACTTTTATTTTTCAAATTAGAATTCCCCTTTTTTACTGTAATTTATTTAATCATTAATTCTTTTAAACATTCTAATGTACCTAAATCAAAAATATAAGTATTTTTTAATTATTAAAATGTATTTTACTAAGGATAACAGTCATAAAAAATATTTTAAAAATATATATAGAATAGTTGTAATTTCGTATTTAACATTTCTTATACTATTTGATCATTTTTAAAAATAATATAAATCTTTCTAAAACGTTTGAATTACCATAGTCTTCAAAATCCATTATTAAGGATTAAGGATTATTATCTTTGAAACACAAAATTAAATAATTAAAAAATTAGTCGTACAATTTTGATTTTGATTTGTGAACATTTAAAAAAATATGTCTGCTGAATAATTTACCATAAAAAACGATGGTTTTCATTTGAAAAACAGAAGCTTGAATCTCCACAAGACAATTATTAAGTAAAATTCTTAATTTGTCTTTAAGTATATTTAAAAATTCAGACTTTATTACAATACTGAAGAAGAAAAAGGGTTTTCATATTGGTGGTCGATGAATCGTTCTGCGTACTGGCTGTATTTAGTTAATATTTTATTTATTTTAATATTTAAAATTTGTTTTATAACGTCCATAATATACACTGATTACAAATCCAATCACACCAATTTATCTTAAAACTAAGTATATAACTACCAAACTATTCATTTTCTATTCTATTGAACCTGAGAATAAACTGAATAATATGTTATTTTATTTTTATGATATCTCACCATCATAGTTCAAACGTAAAATCGCATGTGATATAAATCAATGAATTTTTGTATGATACCTTTATAGACGATACATTTAATAATAACACTCACTAAATGACATAAATGTTTTTATTTTAATATAATATAACGTTTGTAATTGTTAAATCTATAATCAATATGGTTATATGTGTCAAATTCATTTGGGTTTTATCGGAAATCATTTTTTTCTTTACATCATATACACCAGCGTCGGGCATATGTTATTATAATACCTCTTTATTCACCGATGTCATCATTATTAATACGAAGACAGACGATCCAACAAAAATGTATCAGTTTTCTCGTTACGCCCCAATCATTCGAATATTTAATGCACTGTATACCTAATACCTATAATATGTAAATGTTAATTTTATCGTCGTAACATTATAGATTTTGGTTCGTTACACCATAATTATCTATAATGACTGTACAATATATCGATTAGTTACACGAAAAAAAAAAAGCATTGTAGGTAGTTTCAGAAACGCATATTGAATAACGGCAATGAGCTCACAACAGGTCGCGGGTGTTTGACCCATAGGATTTGATTAATTTAATTCCGTCGGGCCACGCATTTAACGGTGGCAAACCTAAAGCGGCCAAGAGCTTTCGCCTCTCCCCCCAGATCACCCTCATTCTCTTATCGTTGGTCTTTCCCTCTCACCCCATCACTCTGTCACTCACCCCGCCGCGTCTACCCACCCGTTTGGGCGCAACAGGTAAAAGTTTTAATGTTTTGACCTCTGATGGCAACGGCTATATAAAAGCACAACAATGCAAATTCCACCGACAGAGCCGCGGCGCATTAGTTACTGCAATATATTATACATAGAAATGTATTATCGCTGAGTGACGCGAATCGTACTACACAATAAAAAGTCACTGGATTCAAACGTCTGGAGGCCTATTTTTCCGATGTTGTGTTGGTCGATATTGAGATCCGGAGAGACGATGCACGCACATGAATATATTATATATATATATATATATATATTATATAAAATCCACATCATATGTCATCAGTTGACCAGAACCTCCCTTTCCCCCGTTAGGCATTCCCGAGGGATAGTTTTCGCGTTCTCGGCGGTTTTCCGAGAAAATTTTTCACTACCCAAACGTCATTCTGCCACCGTCCGTTGACCAAAACGAATAATAGTAATAATAATAATGGTATGTAAGGTAGGTATATGCCAAACCAATGTGGAATGTGTCACCGGCTAAACCGTGATTTTCATCCTATTTCTTTGACTCACGTACACCTTTACATTAATTATAAAAGAAAAAATATTCAAATAATTTTCACTACAAATTTACCATTGTATAATATAATATATAAAAGTATACGAATTTCCGACGATAGATTTAACACATAATATATTACATTGTTGTCTAAGTAAAATAGAATAAAATATATGAAAAAACTAAATAACTGTGTTATGAGTAAGAATTTTTAAAAAGACATATCAACAGAACATAGGTACTCGTATATATTCTTATTTTCTATTTTTGAATATTGAAAAAAAAATAATAATAAATGTGTGTGTTCAAATATTTTAAAAACTTATTTTTCTTGCCTTTTATGTTTATTTTCATCATAATTGATTATTTATACTTTAATAATTTTAATTTGTGATTTCCACGGATTTTTTCGGAAATTTGTAGTTTTTATAATGATATAAGTACTTGATGTCTTAAGTATTTTTTTTTTTCAAATAAATGTCGAGCCATCTAGGTGATCCTGCAGACGATCCTGTATTAGGTATGCATTATGAGCGACACGTGACACAAAAAATCTCCACTTCCGCCTTTTAAATTCGGCATCATAACTGACTTCAAGTATGTTTAAAATCAGCACTTTCCATCCAACATTGTCGGACTTTATTTGATAGTCATGAATTTTTATGTTTGCCCCGCTTTATTATTTATTCGGCCCGTCGCGTGCAAGCTGCTCGCCGAAGTAATCAATTATGATGTTTAACATGAGCGTATAACGCGGTTGAACGAGCTTACGTGCTAGTTCTCTATATACGTCATCAAAGCCGTCTACTACTTCCGATGGTGAGACAATGATTGGCGTAGGGGGAATGGGGTGTTTAGGTCAGGCCTAGCCAAATTGTTATTGTCAAGCGATTTATGAACTTCGGCTTTTAACGGCAACAGCGGGAGATTTATGTCACCGCCCGTCACTCCGCGTCAGCTCAGCAGTATTAAACTTGCCGAAAACGGTTTTATAGTAACGATAATTCATAGATATAGTTTGCACCGTATTTTTCAATTCTTTTTGTTATTGAAAACAGAATTGGCTAACATTATAGTATATAGGTAATATTCAGCGTATAATACTAGGCAGTAAATCTACCATAGAATAATATTATTTTCCATTCATATTGATCAAGTACGTTGTACGTATAGTATACAAAGTTATCTTCTAGATCAAAATAATAAATTAAGAATAGTGAAACTGTTGATTGGTATTCATTAAGTTTTGGTATTTAATTTTAATTGAATATACGAAACAACTTACTATACTTACGTAAAAAAAGTCGTAACTCAATTTTAATTAATCATCAAGATTAATTTATTTCAATTTAAAGCGTATACTTCATAGTACATTCGTATAATATATATTTTAGTATTATTTTTTGAGTACTTAATTCTTTGTTAACATCATAATATATATTTATTTATTTATATTACATTATTTATTTATTTACGTATTGGTTAAAATAATAGTGATATGCACAATATATAATTTAAATAGTTTATACGAATACCTTGTGTATTTGTAAGATATTACATTTGTTAATGTTTGAACATTTAAAATTTAAAAAGTTTGTTGCTATTGATTAGAGTTAAATTCACTGTATAATATAACATAGTAATTGAAAGAAATTGAGATACGGCTCACCTAAAGGATACTGTGATTTTATTTTCCAAATATATTATATATGAACAAAAAATAAAAGACGATCTTGATGATTTGACAGTTAAATGATGGACAAATAGTAATTAAAAATAAATTCGAAAATCATGTCAAATATATAACTGATAATTTAATATATTATACATCTTAAAAAGTTTTACTCAATTCATATTCATTTAGCTAACTTGATTGTTCTATTTTTGAGATATTGAGTAACTTAATCAAAAATTTAATATCGATATCAACACACAGAATGTAATATATCACCAGCTAACGTCGTCGAGCATCGTCGAGCCCGTTCTGTTAAATATTGAAGTTAACAAATTCAATTTATTTTATTACATTCACTGTTTAATTAAAAAATAATATTATCTTTACTAATTGTTAATTGGTACATTAATGATTCCGAACAATGCAAATAAGTATACAAACTTAAATGTTCACATCTCGTATTAAATTACATATCAGATGAATATTTCATAATTAAATAAAAAAAAATTAGTCTTAATTTCGTGATTTTTATGGTTATTGGTGCTTAGATCTAATTAATAAAAATAAATTAAATTATTTAACTGGTCACAAGATTTTTATATAATGCATTAAAAAATATATCAGTGCTTATATTTTTATATCATTATGTATAACGAGTTGTTAAATTGTGTTACATCTTAATAAAACACAAGTTCACTTCAATTAAACACAATGATATTAAATTATAATACATTTAAAAGGAATACAATACTTAGGTATGTATTACTTTATAAAATAAAATATCAAGAACAGTTTTTTAATATATTATATATCACCGATGTAAAGAACATGAGATCCATTGAATTTAACCCAAGGAGTTTTTTACTTTTAATTCATTTTTCTTTAAAACATGCCTGGGTAATTTTGTAAAAGAGATTGGTACCCTATACCAGCCACCAGGGTACGTGGTATTATAAGTCACTCCCTTTTTATACGTAGAAATTCAATTAAAATCCATTCGGCTGCTTACCTCCGCTTGTACTCTGTATGCTCGTCAGCAGAGAATGTATATTTTCAAAGGTTTACTGAAACGCTGAGAATCCTATGCTGCAGCGAGAAACATTTTGGTTAATTTAAAGGCTCACGCGCTGACGTGAAATAAGCAATCCGAGTACATGAAATTATGTATACACTTAGAATTGAAATTCCAAAGATCAGGTTTTATTTTTATGAGATACTAAATATAAAGCTATTAATATAACGTGTGTGCATTTGTGTCTATCAACCAGTAAAATTTTACGAGAAGGAAGCGTCTTTTTAAATGTATATAGCAGATGGAAACCTAGAATTTGTTGAATAAAAAATAATGAATTACTTTTTGAATAAATACTAAAAGTCAACATTAACTTTTTTTTTATTTAAATAAATAAAGGATTAAGAACGTAATATTGTTTATGTGTAAACTTATATTATTAAATAAACAAAAGTATTGCGTTATTTTTTATTTAAAAACTAAACATAAACTACAACATTTTTTTTGACTTGACTACATTGTTAAAAATATTTTACTGTAGAATTAAAAAAACTGAAGGATATTACGTGATGTTTAAAATTACTATAGCTTTTATATTAGTATCTTTATTCTTTTATATAATTACAATTTAAAGTATTTTAAATTTAAAAATAATGGTAACATAAAAAATAATTTTTTAAATATTACATTAGTCTCATGTTACGTATGTTTATTAACTTTATGTTAAAATATTATGATTTGTTTATATTATTTAAACAATTTTACATTATAGCATAGCTTTTTAGATACATTTTTGTAACTTCTTCAAATTGATCGTTTTAGTTTATTATAATTTATAATATTATTACTATTTTTACTATAAGTATTATAAATATTTGAACTTATTTTTTCTATTACATAGAGTGATTTATGAAGAATACTCACCCCCATTTTTTTTTATTTAATAATAAACGTATTCAAATTCTATTTATAAATTTTTTTAAATATAAGTCTTCATATTTAAAATTCTTTTATTACATTTTTGGAGTGTCCTATTGCGATATTAAATATAGTATTCATACGAGATCTCTCTTTGCATATTTTAAATGTTAATTAGATATTGACATATCTTAATCGATATTTTAATCAGTAGTTTTTGAGTTTATTTCAATTTATGAAATAAGGACAATAAATCCATGATAATGGGTTTTGTAGATATGAGATTTTATGATGATTTAAAAACAATAATAATTAACGATAATATTATTTGAATGTTAATCTATCAACATTTTATACTTTGTAATAATGTCCAAACATAATAAATAATAAATGTAATATTACATCTGTTTTATATTTTATCTTATTATGTACAAATATACGAGTATATTTTATAACATTTATTACACGAACTATAAATACATTTTTACAATTAGTGTAAGTGTTTTAAGATAATCTGATGGCTTTAATATATACATAAGTGAGTGACCTTTCAATGAAAGCACTTCAGCGTCTAGTAATATAGATTCTATTAGTTTAATATTATTATTTAGTTAAATTATAACATATTATATGAAGCAATAGATATCATTTTAAAAGATTTAAATTCAGAATATTGTATATTAATTAATTATGTTGCATTTTTACTAAATATTAACGTTTTATAGTATTAAAATTTCAAAAATTTTTAATTTTAAACTTAATATACCTATATATATATATATATATATAATAGACATCATATTCAACCTCAAATTAACAATATTATAATAAAGTAGTTTTCAATTTTTTCTTTGTAAAAAGTAAATACTTCCTAATTAATTTTCTTTATTACTTTAGTCTTTAACTCGAAATATGCAGTTAAAAATAAAGAGTTTATTATAAACATTTTTATTTAATTAAAATTTTTTAGAAACAACGAGTGTTAGAAATTCAAACATAATTACAAATGACTTCAAGTGTCTTTCTAAAAAAAAGTAATTACATATTTTATGAACTATCAAATAATTATAATTTTGTTCTAGTATAAGTACTTACATGGCTATATATTAAATAAACAAATATACTTAAAAGTAGCATAATAATAATCAGAGGAATTTAAATTAAAAATTAAATGAATTATATTATTACTATAGAGTTCAACTATAAAATGGATTATTATTTAACTACTCTAAAAGTAATAAAATGTCGAGAGTAAACGTTGTTTTAAAAATATGAAAAATTGTGTTATGAAATGTATCAATGTATATTCGTTCGTATATTTTGCAATGATTTAACTAATGTTTCGTTTTTATAATTTCTAATTATTGTCTATAAAAGGTTTTTAGTATTTTATATAAAAGACATTATTATTCAGTAGTTCAGTAGTTCAATAGTATTGCTTACCATGATTATATTATTGCTATCTATAGAAAAACATAATTAGTAACATCTAATAAATAATTAGACTATGAATTCCCTACTTTCATCACAAGTTTGCTCACAGAGCGTAAGTATCAACTTGTAAATTTAAATACAAATGTAAATATAGTGTATTTTATAGTTAAACTTCAATAAATAAATAAATAAGTAAAAAAATGTTAGCACTCGTTTCGCATTTCTCGTTCTATTAAATTATGTTTAATTTTTTATACAAAATATATTAGCTACCTATTGAATATATTTAAAAAATATGTTATTTGTCCCGATTTTTTTTTATAATTACAGGTTTTTGATTATACTTTAATAATTACTATATTATTTTATGAAATACCTAAACACTAGATTAGTTTTGAAATTTAAATACTCTCATGTTTAAAATATAAGTATGGTATTAAGTTTGTATTTTATAAAAATTCTAGTTTTTAGTTTTTAAACAATAATAAAAAAAATATTTTCTGTTAAAAAAAATTAATCATTATTAAATGGTTTAAAATATGGACTCATATAATTTTGCATTTTTAATTCAACATTCTATCTTACTTAAGTTTTTAATACATATTATATATATATATTTTAATTATTGTATAATATGATAACATAATTAATTTACATTATCAATATTAATAGAAATATAATCATACTCATAGTGAAAAGGTACTTTTTTTATTATTTGTTCCATGAAAATAACAATTATATATTTTTTTTAAATACCATACTTATCAATTATCAATATAGTTAACATCTATGTATAATTTTGTTACAGTATAAAAATTATTAGCGATGTCTACTGAAATAATTATGAATCTAAATCCTTAGTATAAATTAATTGAATCCAGCAAAGACTTAAGAGTTAAATAAACAAACCAACGTAAGTACACACATTTAATATTAAAATATAATTATAGAATAAAGATATTATAATAAGTTATCTCCTATTATGAACACTATTTAACCTTAAATATATCTTAAAATAAATAAACTGATAAGTAAGTTATTTTTTTTAAAATCTTCAAAGAATTACATTATACGTTCATAAAAAATAATGAAAATAACGAAAAAAAAGATATCAGTTTTCCGCTTTTGAAATAGTTTGTTGCGTAGGAGGAAAATATATAGTGATAAATCATACGGCCTCAGGATGGGGAAGGAAATTAAAAAAAGGATATATTTCTAATTGTTTTTTTTCTGCTCATCTTTCTCTTGCCAACCCTAACCACTGCTTGCGGCTTTACGAAATGAGACGCACTAATTACAAGGAATGCCAGTTTGTATGTCGCTATATATTTTAACCAATCTCTGGATAAGGTTCAATCGGAAGGAAAAACTATTTTATTTGGAAAATGAACGCAGACGTTGTTGTTTAAATAATTTAATCACGGACGCTACTACCCCTATCACTTTCAAACGAACACTTGATAAAATGTATTTTCGATTCGTTGGTGTTTTCTCTAATTTTTTTTAATTAAATCTCTGTGCGTGTCTTTGTGACTAATGGCCCGTAAAATATGCGTCAGCCAGAAAATTATTAATCATTATATTTTCGTTTATATAAAAATTTTCAAGTGGGGCACAAAAACCGTCAATTATTTAACTGGTAAGGAAGGATAAGGCTTAACCCTTTAGCACTACACTTCTCCCCTAGGATTCGATGTCTTATTTGTATAGAGATTTACAGCCGATAAACTTTAAATTAAACATGTAATTACCCTATGTAATGTTAAATTCCTTAAAATTTTATATTTTTGTATATATTAAAAAATAATATAACCTAAAACATACCATATCGCTTTAAAATTAGATAATTAACAATTTTTTTGAAATGTTTTATTAATATTTACACGTCGAACAGTAGTGCAAGCATAGGAAAATTAATTATAGTTAATCAATACAAACCATGATATATACAATTATACAACCCTAAAATTTTTTGAAAACGAAAAATACCTACCTAGTGAACATTTTAATTACAAAACTCTTTGAAATATGACATTAATATTCGTACATAGGAAACAGAGTTGTCACTATGACTTATGAGGTTATTGTAAATTTTCCTACATAACTAATATAAATACATTATTTTTCATTTATTTCTATCAAATGACGTAATTTAAATTGGACATTGGTGTTTGTAACGATAACATAATTAAATATTACGGAACAAAATAAACTATTTTTAAGTCAACTGCAATTTACCTTAAACTGTATACCTACTAACTATATTCGTTAAAAGGTATAAAGCATATTATTTAATTATATAAAAAATTTGTTCACGTATTAATAAACATAGGTATTTTATAGATATAAAAATATGTATAATATATTATTTAAATACAATTTAATATATTTGGTACAAAATGAAAGCAATTTTAAATTTATCAACAATAATCAATACGTTGTATCAGATTATTAATATATTTTTATGAACATTTTTTTTATATTAAAAAATAAATGGATTTTTATGATAATTTTGTACTCTATTTTTACGCAATTTTATTTTGAGTTTTTTTTTTTTAAAAGGCATTTTTGCATTTTTTAAAAGTTAATGTGTGTATAATTATTTAGTAATGCCATCGAAATAAAATATTAAATACAATAGGATCTTGTTATTAATTGTTATTTTCTATGGTTCTCAAACAATCTAGATACTTACATAAATATTTGTAGACAATAATATTGAACGAATTGAAAACTATTCTAACCATTATGGCATTATATCATAGTAGTTCAAATTATTATAAAAATGAAAATATTTTATTTTATGTATTTCTTTGTATTACGTAAAATTCTTCTGTAGTAAATGTCTATAGTTATTCATTAATGTAACAAGCATTCTTGCAAGACCAAGTATAATAAACTTCAGATAGAATTAAACTCGAAAGTGTAGTACATGTTAATAATACTGATTTTGAAGTATCACTTATATATTTTCTTAATAAAAAAACTCTTGCATTTTGATTCGATTTAAGTATATTCAGTATTTAGACACAATATATTCCAAGTATATGAAAATTGTATTTTAATATTTCAGAAGTTTTGACACTTGCGTATAATATGCAACTTTTTTTATGTGTATTTTAACTTTGACACGTTTTTTTTACCGCAGTAAATTTTGTAATCTGATATCAAGTATTGTTCATTCAAATGTTATAGTTACAAAATTAATATTTTAGTTTTGAGCTCATATAGTGCAATATAATATCTAGCCTATTCGCGTTTTATTATCAGACACGTATAAGTCAATTATTCTGGTTTATTGTCGTATTCAAAAATATAACTTTCTATGTAGGTAGTAGGTGCATATAAATGTGTTTTTAATCATTATAATAACTAAATTATTTTTAGCTCTAAATGATAACTTTTTTCATTCATATTATTTTCTAGTTTAAACAATTGCATTTATTTGTTCGATTGCCAATATTTTTATCCTACACGACTTTTATTCTTATTCATTCAAACGTCACCTATTAGTTTTAAAATTGTATAGATTAAGTGGTAGGTATTTAATAGTATTAATTATTTATATTGCAATATTTAAACCTATGTTTGATTTTAATATTCTTTTTTCTGAAGTACATCATAGGAAATTAATTATAACTCATGATAAATAATGAATAATAATATAATTACGTAATATTCGTTTCTGTTGTTTGAGAATGCGCACCTGTTCTTTTCCTTAAAACTTTTCATCGAGGATGTCATGCATTTCAATATAGATTTTAACGTAGAATTATCGTCCGGGAACACAATTTTCAAGTAGAATATACATAATAGCGAAGCACACTCGTTTTCACGTGACTTTCCAGTAAAAATCGTTTCGTCATAGACCAGAATAGTGTATTGTGATGTACTGATATTATATATTCGTATAATACGTCCGACCGGTATTATGATATTTATTTTTTTATTTTTCTATTCTACTCGTCGATGTTTTACCAACAACGTCGTGCTCGAGCTTTGCACAATAAAATAAAAATAACAATAATACCTACATATTTTATATATATATATATAAAGCCTCGTACATTATAAATATATAGGTAGTTCACGTCATATAATATGCGTAATATGTATGGCCTGTATAGAAAAATGTATACACGCACACATTTATAATAATATATGTTCTACACAGTGCACACATCTCGATTACGGGACTCGCGTCGTACGCACATCCGACGTGCTTACTTTAACCAGCTGTGTGCTTTCGTCTTGGATGGCACGACCGTAATAAAATCACATTCTGTGTTCAGTCATAGAATGTACGAGATCTGTCGATTCTCGCATTCAAATATTTATTAAAAAGGCACATTTTTATGCGTCACACGTGTCATTTTACATGGATGATAAAATGCGCGATAATGTTTTATTATTATTATTATTTTAAAGGTGTACAAATCTAACGGAATAATATATTGCGAAAAATGTGTCCGTATCTAAGTCCTTGATTATATCTTGTAGTGGTTTGTATTTCATCTTTTATTTATTTATTTTTTAATTTTTTTTTTTATTGAAGAGCTAGCTAGATTTTATAGACGCCCGCCGGACATAATAAATCGTTTCTCCTAGTCATCCTAAGGGGAGCTGCGATACGCGAGAATAAAATACCGATTCAGATTTAATGTGAATAACATTTGACATGTAGGATTTAAATTTCAAGCACGTTTGATGCACAATTTATACTGCAGAGTGGTTGGCCGTACCCGTACAGGTCTGACGTGTAACGTCGTGGTGTTATGGAGTTTCCATTACTAGCTACCAATATGACCTGGTAGATAATGTAAAAGTTAACTTATCGTGAATTTTATCAACTTCATTTGTTTCTGTCACTACTCAATACAATTTACAGTGCTATTATGCGTTTATATTACTTTCCGCGAAATATTTACACGTTTTAAAGTTACGTATTTTTTATGTCATATAAACACTTTTTTTTTTATTTTAATACATATAAAGGTATTTTTAAAATGGCTAATGACGTGTAGCTAAATAACTAAAGTACTTAAGCTGTAAGCAAAAATTAATAATAAAATTAGTTAAAAAAGGAAAATTTTTAATGGAAATAATGACTGATCACATAATACACCGAAAAAACTTAAAAAAAAAAAATAATAAATGTCATATTAAAAAATAAATTATAGCTAATCAAATAAAATTTATAAAATAAAGATAATATTTTTAGATAAAATCTTTTACCGTTCATAAAATATATAAAGCTAGATTCCATGCGATTGTCGTTACTGAATTTTACACTTTCAGCAGGAATTTAATTTGGACCTGTTATTCAAGAATGCAATTTAATCTCAAGAAGCCACAATGTTATTCTTCGTTTTAAGTATTTTCTGACATTTTATTTAAAATAACGTTAGACGCATTTATATATTATATAATGTTATATTGTGACTATTTCATAAACCAATAATCGTATATTTTTTATTATTTTTTGCGCTTACTCCAAATTATTTGTTGTCGAGGATATCATTTGTATTACGAGAATATAAAATATCTTACTATTTTTTTTACTAAAACTCTTCTTGTCAAATACATAATTCTATGTAGTTGATAATACTTTTAAACTACACATATTCAATATTGTATTGGAATTAAATAGTATATCATTTTTTTTCTGAACTCCATCATATATTATTTTATTTTTTAAACATCGTTATATTATTTACTATTTTGGTTACTAATGTGAATAATACTAATGTGTAAAATCTGAATAATATTACGCAATAAAAATGTTCATTAAAATAATCGTATTGTTTAGTATTTTTTATAATTTGGTTGAAATTTAACTTCATTGTGTATACAATTATTTATGCAACCGCTATATGAATATAATTTCATGTTTTTAGTGAAAATATAAAGGATTAGTGATACAAAAATCACCCAAATATAATTAAGTTGATATATTGGTAGGTTTAATGTAGCTAAGTATAAATTATAATGTACAGTGAGTATTATAAAATTTAGGAATAAAAAAATATATATTAAAATATCACATTAGATACATTAAAAAGTCTAATGAACTGTTAACTATGTTTTTAATCCTTCCTAAAGTTTTTTTTACTGCAATGCAGTTATTTCGAGACAGAAAATTAGTTTTATTACTAATTTTAACCTAAAAATATCACAATTCCGCGTTAAAAAATAAGCAAACAGTTTACAATTTTACTTTTTTTAGTAAATATATGAAATGTAGTTTTCAATTTAATTTATTTTCTTCATTAAATTATGCTTATTTTATATCATATAGGTAGTTTAAAATATATGATATTTTTTATCGAGTCAATGCATTTGAATTGTATTCATATACCCTAATAATGCTTTCTTTGAATAAGAATATTAACTAGTGAAATCTATCAAAGAATTTTTGTACCTACCATCATTATAATAAAATATATAATTACATTGTTATAATAACTTTGCTAATAGTTAATAATAGTTAATTTAAATATTGTGTGATCAGTGCTTAAAACTCTACTATATGGATAAGATATTTATGAACATAAATTAAATTAATTATGAAAATTATAAAATTCAAATTAATTTAATTAAATTAACTAAATTTAGAATACAAAATATTTAATTGAATTTTTAAATTTAAAAATTAAAAATAATTAAAATCTATATAGCTAAAGATAACGTAATAAATAATACACATAAAAAGATACAAAGACAGGTCGGCGTAAATAAAGGGTGTATAATGTCTATTGACACTAACTAGTAACTATTGACTATTAACTAAGTATAAGTTTTACATGTTAATGTAAATTATTATTATTATATCATTATATTGTATAATGAACACAAATTTATATTAAAAGAATTTTCACCAAAACTAGTGGTATTAAACTACGTATTACGGGGATTTTTAACAAAAAAACTTTTTTTTTTTTTGTAAAACAAAAAAATATGTCCTATCGAAGTAAAAAAATAAAAACATAAATTTTGATTTATTAAATAATATGGTATGTGATCACCAAGTGGAAATTTAGAACTTATTTAATTGACCACATAAACTTATATCATATAAATTATATAATCTAACCCATTAGTTTTTATTACTCAAATTATTTTGGGTAATAAAACACAATACACTGTAAATAATGAGCATGCATTTTTATTTAAAAAACATGTTATTCTAAAAACGTACGATATATTTTGTTGTATATGACCTTAAATTTGAATAGGATCGTGCTTAGAATTTTACTAAAGGGTGATTTTGAATACAAACAAAAACAAAAATATATACATTTAATTACATTAGAATTATAATTTATAAATATCAAAAAAAATTTTAAGATATTTTATGTTTGAGCTGTTGCTTCTTAGAAATATATATTCTAATTTTTTTAAGGTTAGGTTAGGTTGGAGTAAAAAAATTTAATTAGATCACTTGGTATGTTCTTGAGTATAACCACTCAAATCATTTATTTGAAATAAATTTCAATTTAAAATAATGAATAATGATCCTTTGAAAGTTTATGCAATTTTGTTAAATACATCTAAGTAGATAAAAACATAACATTATTTTAAGATTATATGATAAACTTTCAAGTGTATTATGTTTATTATTTTAAACTTGTATAGTATGTAGACAATTGTATAATATTATGTTCAAAATCAAATACACTCTATATAACGTAAAAACTGTATGATTATATGTGAATTTTGTATAAATTCCGATAAAACATTTCAATAAAAGTTTTTTTATTTAAATTGCGATTAAAACTTTTAAATACTTTTAGTAGCATGTAAATATATACACGTCTAATTTGAATACTTTTGTAGGTACATATATTTTATTTGATATCCTTTTTAGTTTGATCACCGACCCGTTGAATAAAACTATTCATTAACTGAACTGTTGTCTTCCTATTCGTTTCAGTATTTCAATCCAATTAACATTCTCTCTGGGTCACGGCTTTAACCTTTATGTCAGCACGTCCTAAATATTAAAACTATGCCAATGGCAAAAAAAAAAAATTTAAAACATCACAATATATGCAGGTGTCACGCACAGTAAAAACATAATATTAAATACAATCAATACTCTAAACGCGTTCATTAATATATATGTACGTACACGTGTTGAAGTTTTTTTTTTTTCTTAGAAAAAGTGACCAATTTAATAATATATAACTAGTCAGCAATAATATTACCCTTGGATAAAGTTCCTTATGTATTGGAAAATAATTCGTTCTTGGCAAGCATATCCGTAGGGAAAACAATGTTTTCCCCGGAGAACACAAACTCTTAGGTACAGGAGAAGAAGAGCTTGAAAAGTTTTTACTGCCATCGTATGTTTAAACGGGATATATTCTTAAAACCCATGTTTATTAGTTCGCCAGCAGTGCACATGCAGACGGAAATTCTATCTCGTAAAAATACAAGCACCTATAATAATAACGTTCTCGGGAAGCTCTTCCAGACCGCATAATATGCACACGTGATACGCGTATACAAGTCGAGATAAATAAATAGCCACTTTTAAGATTGCTCAATATTTATATTGTATATTAAAATAACATATACATAATATTTAACGCTGCAAAATGTTCGTATTTTATTGTTGTTATTATTATTTTTTTAACGCCTACTATTTTTTTACATCTCGAACACTATGTGCGTTTCACGTCTCGATAAAAAAAACTGCCACGTTAGGAAAAAAAAATCTGTATACATATATATGCTTGTCTTGTCTTTGTGTATACCCAACACGCTATGCATAGTGAATATTATAGCCCTGTGTCAGTTCTGTAATGTAACACGATACTCGGTTTACGTGTTTTTATTCCACCTAACCGTTTCACCAAAGCACATTTTAGAAAATACGATACTTACCTACCACTGACGGGTCCCTTCAAATATTAGTGTACATTTTACATACTTCCATCCGTCTATGCGACTTATGCAATATTTAATTGATAGAATTCTATTAATATTTTAATATCAAATTTATTTCAAATCTCAAGAGAATTTTTTTTTAGTAAGTAATATATTTACTATTTAATATTGATTTTCTTTAGTTCAAATAATATTGGTACTATAAAACTAACTATCGAATCTATGTTATATTAGTATTACATAAATTTTGCACTCAAAATATTATTTCTCACGTTATTTTTAAATTATGAAACCATCACAAAGCACACATTGAATTATTTAAAATCGATTTTTTATTTTTTATATTTGGTATCTGTAATACAGTTTTAGTCTTTCCTGTTTTCCATTAGCAATCTAAAAATTTGAAAAAAATATGTTTACAATAAATAGCAGGATCAAATGTTTTATTTTTTTATTAATAACTCTAAATTGCGAGCATGTCAATTTATTTAAAGCTAGAACTGATCAAAATGACAGTCTTTAATTTTTATTTCCATAACCCTAGTGTTATGTATGTTTTTTTTATTAAAACGATTTACAAACACTTTATTTATGTATATTTAATTTTATGTCCAGCTTTAAAATATTAACGCGTATATTATAATAAAAAATATGTTTTCATCACTTTTGTTTAAGTAAAAGTGGTTGGGATGTTATTATTTTATATTTTATATATTTCTATACCTAAATAAATTAACAATGTTCAGAAAATTCTAAATGAATTGTTCTACATAATTAATTTATAAAAATAAAGTATATAATATTAGATATAATGAATAAAGGTACATAATAAATATATCATTTAAATTATATACTTGAAAGTTGTTCAATACACCGTTATATAACTTTTTATATGTATATTTTTAATTGTAATATTCATATAATAATAATAATTATTTACTTTAACTCTAATATATTTTATGAAGTATTGCACTGTATTTGTCAACATAAATAGTATGATTCTTATTTATTACGAAAATTATCAAAAAAACCAAAATCAAATGTAGGTACTAAAATTATTTGAAAGTAACCAACATTGATTCGATAATTCATATTAAAAAATTAACAGACCATTTGCTGTTGATTAAAAACTTGTTACACCTTCTAGTAATCACATTAAGACAATAAAAATGCAATTTTCTTGTTCAAAATACAATGTAGGCCACCGTAGTATATTATTTTCCAATGTAAGTTATATTTAAAAATAAATAAAGTCGATATATTTCTAACACGGCGTGTTGAATAGGCAAAATAGGTCCATAACAGAGTAGAATAATATGTATAAAATGATACATTCAATAGTTTTAATTTTCCTGAAGTACAATAATAATATACTATATATTACTGTACAAACATTATAAGTTATAACATTTATAAATAACATATTATTATGTTAATTAGTTTAAACAATTAAATATTATTATTTTTAAACATTTTTCATGATAGTGAAAAATTAATATATTTCAACGTTATTCAAATTAATAAGTATTATTAAATATTAATATTATTCGTGACTGTAACATCAATATTATTTAATTTTATAAACAACATTATGAATACAATTTAGAATACATTTGTTTTAATTTTAAATGACATAACTAAAGTATAGAGAGTTGAGTATGTTAAAGATAGAACTGGAAGATTAATTAACAAATTATGAAAATCAAAATATTCATTATCACAGTTGATGAGTGTATATGAGAGGCTATGATTGAACTCTTAAGTTGATAGCATATTTTGATAGCAAATTATGGCCCAACTGCAAACCTTGAATACAATATAAGTCCACTAGAATTAAAGAAGTAAAACAATGATTAAAATCAATAACTTTAAAAGCAAACCTAATTTTTACTTGAACAAGCTTTTTAATTGATAAAACATTAATTCAACGTATAAAATTTTTACTAATAATAAGCTTTAAAATCAACACGAGATTATTTATTTTTGTAAAATTTTAAACTTTTATTTGTATTATATGAATTTTAAAAATTATAGTAGTAAGTGATTGGATAGTACCTAATAAATTAATTATTTTCGTTGTCTTGGATAAATCATACTATAAAATATTTGATCAGGAAAAAAAATCGTAAAATGAAATCGTCATCATTTATTTAAAATACTATCTATCGTTATTATATTTCAAAAGCAATAAGTACATATACATTTTATTTAGAAAAATATTCATCTTTAACATATGAATTAAAAATGGATTCATTCAAAAAATAATATTATTAATTATCGATAAAAATTGTCAAAACTATAATTTGTAATTTCTTATTGGTGTGATTTGATAATTTCAAATTATTATGAAAGAAAAATATTTTAAAAATGAATACAACTTTTTGATTTAATCGTGTGGTTTAATTTTAAAAAGAAAACACCCAATATAATTAAAATATACCTTAAAAAGTTTTTGTTATTAAAGAAAATTAATGAATAAACTATTTCAACTTGGTACTTGTAGTTTTCATTTAACTTATGCTATCTACGATACTGAACTTTAGAGAATTCGTATTTTTATGTTTTTGTGTTTTCCCATAGAGAATATGTGAATGACTAAACAAATTTTTTTTCATGATCTACAAAAACTTTACGTTCGCAAAAGTTTTACCATTTTATACTTAACAAGTTTAGAATGAAATTATAATACATAAAGAGTTATAAAATATTCATCATTTAGGGTTTATCAAAAGAACAAACATTTTATGTAATTTTAATTGAATGTGTATAAAAGTCTTGCATCTAGACATTTATTTTATACATTTGTAGTAATAGTACCTACCTATGTTTTCGCTTAAAATAATAATTTAGATTCTTGTATAATCAAAATAGTGTAGTGATTATAAGTCATATCAACAACCTATTGTTATATATTTTAAAAATTGAAATAGCAATCTATATATAATATCATTTAAATTTTAGACTACCTATTATGTGTATATATTATATAATATAATATAATTATTATTTTGTATTCTCAATAATAATGGCCTTTTTTGAAATTGGATTTTAATTTTAAAATTAAACATATTTTGTAATATTGTTTGCTTAAAATACCTTTATATTATTTTTGACAAATAAACAAAGTGTACATATTATTTTTCTTACCCCGTTCAGAAACCATAACTTTGTTGGTCTCAATTATTACCTCAAACGTTTTTATAAAACAAGTATAGTATATTTACTGTGGCTTATAAAAATATTGACATTTTCCTCTGCCAAATTTATTATCAAATAATAATTGATTTAACACTGTATATTTCTATTATTTTATATCCCACACGCATCCTCGATAATAAGACGAACAAACGAAAATTTTGACGTCACGTCTCTTGAGGATATGCTAGTCTACGAAGCCACACAGTGTCGCAGTTACTTACGAGTTCAAGAGCGTGAGCCAAAGAATACCGCATTAGTTACCAAATGTAAGGCTACCCGAATGTAGGGCAATCGTTTCGTCAAGCCATCATGTTGTTATTATAATTATAATCGTTGCCAAAGCTCAAGAATTAATCCCTTAAACAAATTGTGTAGGTATTTAAATATTCACTACAAAATCTTACATTATTGGTCATCAATAATAATATAATATACCTTTCCGATGAACTATAAAATTATAATAGTACAAATATAAGTGTAGAAATATGTTTTATTATTCATCAAATGTAATGAAATTAATATTATTTTATTGAGTAGGTAGGTACATGTATATATTTAAATATCTAACCTTTGAATATTTTATGTAGGGTAAAAAATTAAAAAAACTAATTCCGTATATTTATTTTATTGTAAATTTTTATTTTTCTTATAAATTATTTTTACAGACATTTATAAAAAATAAATCAAGCTCAAACATCTTGAAAAATATTTGTATCGAATCAGATTTATTTTCGCTATTCACTTTCTCAAAAAATATCATTAAGTCTAAGACCTCGTAATCATCATCATCATAATAGTCAATAATCATAATCATAATCATTTAGAGCCTTATTGGTAGTCTGGTGTAATATAATTCCGACACTTCACCTACCCTGCCTCAACTATTTCCACCACATTGCCACTAAAAATCGTCCCAATGCGGCATTTACAGCACTCGCAATACACTTACACTGATACTCCGTCCTCAATTATCGTAGTATGTAGGTTGTATATGTTATGCGGTAGGTACTCAACTATTTTTGCATCGCCAACACATTTGGTCCATTTTATAGCCATCGATCGGATGGTTTTTGTCGTAAATCACATGAGATAAAAAAATAACTTAAAGTGAACATCTAAAGCACACGCATTTTCTCTGTACACATGCATCTAAAATTATTACGATTTTCGGGGAGAATATTTTTTTTTTTGTTACTTTCGAAACATCAATGGTTTAGTACAAGTGCGTGTAACGAGTCACGAATAAAAAATCAAATACAATAATAAAGCGACAGACAGAAAAAAACCCACATCATTATAAAATCAATACATTTATCGCTCAGTTTAGAATTTTAAACTAAAATATTGAAAATTTAACTCGGAACCCTTTTGAGTAATATCGATGAATGTCTTTTTAATTGAATGATTTAATATTCAATAGTTCTACTGTCATAAATTGTATCATAAACTCGATCATATTATTATTTTAGATAACTTAAATTATATCTATCATTTTCACTTAAGTTGTCTTTGTTATATATATATATATATAATCTTTGTTATATATGTATAATATATATATTATATAATGTACATAAATTATTGCATAGCAAACAATTTTTTTTTTTTATCAATTTCTTTCTTAATACTTTTAGACCTTTAGAAGTGCAATATACTTTAATTATTAATTATTTTATTCAGTAAACACTTTTTTGTGTATAAACTATTAAAAAGGTCAAAACATTTTATGTATCACATTTAAAGATAAGACACATTTTCTTTAGAGAACTTTAAAGAGGTAATTTATTGACTCTCTTAGAATAGTTTGTCTAAGTGCAAAGAAACTACTGACAACTGTTAAACATTTTTGAAGAAAGGTTAGTAATCGTGGTTTTTGAAAAATCGTTTTTTAAACGCGGCGATTTATCGTTCTTTTAAATTTAATATTAAGATACACTACTCTACTATATTGTACTGAAGTTTTTCGGTAGAGATTTTTTATTTCCTTTTACACTTCTATAGTACCTACATAAAATATCTTTTGAAATATGCTTTTAAAATTAATCAGATAGGAATAAACAACAATTAATCTAGAAAGAACAATGTTTCTTTAACTGGACCGATCAATGTTTTACGCTTGTTTCTTGGTATCTAATGTTTGACGAATCCGGATTATTATAAGATATTTTTTAATTATTCTTTTTCAATAAACGTTATTTTACATGCTCATCGAAAGTTGTAATACACTTTATAAATCGATATTCCACAGTTAGAAATGTTATTCATTTTCCGCTGATACACGTATAATATTATATATAATATATGTACCACTGCAAACATAGATTAATAATAAGTACCAATATAGGCTAATTATTCAGTCTCGTGTGATATAATGATACTGCGATCATGACTATTTTGATCCGGTATATTATTCACGTTGTATTTTGCGGCCATTCGCCTCTCGTTATCCCTCTCCATTAACGACTTCCATCCACTCGTGTGGTTCGCTTTAAACCCCAACACGTACACAGTGTTCATTACCTGATCCGTCATATCCAGCCAGCTGGAAGATAAATATGGAAAACATTTGCTGTACGGCGGCAAGACACGTTTTGACAGGTTGCGAAATTACATTAAATGAAAACCTCTATGCTAAGAGACAAGACAAAGTACCACAGTACTAGTGTTAGTGCGGAAGTATGCGTACAGATAATATTGCGTACATAGCATACGATCCATTCATTTGCTCTATCGTTTTATACGTAGGTGAGTTCTGAATAAATATGTAAGTGTGTGCACGTGCGTGTGTGTGTAAATGTGTGCATAAATTTAGACATGTTTAAGAATTCATCAGAGACAAGAACGAGAGCTTTTAAATTTTTAAAAAACATATGGATTAGTGAAATATACCTTGTGGTAATAAAATACAATTTATAACGTTTGTTTTAAATTTATGTAAAAATTTCATTAATATTTAACGTTGTGACAGGTTGTAGCATATATTATATTTTAATCATATTCACTTATACAAGTTTAGGTATTAGTCAATAATCAATAATATCTCTTAAGCCCAAATTATCCATACGGTCCTAATTTAATACTAACGAATTTTTGATATTTAACTTCATTTTAACAAGTACATGAGAATAATATAATTTTACACTTAAAAACTTTTAAAACTAAAAATAAGTATCAATAAATATATGATATATTTTAGTTTTGGATAGACAAACAATGTACGTACAAACTAATTAATACATTATATTTTATATTATATTATGTACAATTTGTACACATCTTGTGAAGTAAATTTTATCTTAGTTATACATACTTACATTACCTGTGCTAAAAACCATAACATTTATATTAATTATTTTTTGAATCAAAGATTTTTTTATGTTAATAAAAAACATTTTTTTTTTCATACAATCGAGTTTGTTACGTTTTAAATTTAATGACTTTTAGAAAGTCGGATAATAAAATTATTTTAATGGTTTAAATTGTGTCTTACAAGTTAAGGATCGATATTCATATCAGAATACTTTGTCAAAATGTATGATTGGAAAAGAAATATCGTAACTGACATTGACGAAGTAACACTACACTGGTGTGAATTTTGTGAGACACGGAGTTATGATGGATCGAGATGAGAATATATATACACATATTGTACACACGACAACGCACGTTACCAATTGCGCCAGATAAACCGGAGCTTTAATATATGTGTGAAACCATAGTGTGTTGATGATGTCTTTGTGTAGGCGATGTTCATAAACGTGACAGCATAACCGAATGTGGGTAATTTCGTCTGAAATACCATTTACATGTTGGTATGCCTACTTATATAAATGGTATGTGCTGTTTTGATATTTGTTCAGAATTTTAAATAGTGACTACATAACATTTTCCATCACTAATAATTTTTCATAAATATTAATGCACATAACGGATTACCACTTTTTTTTTTTAACAATTTGTCAACGCGTTACATGTTTTTACGCTTGTACGAGTTTTACGTGTTTATAACTTGATTATTTTATAAATAAAAATTATGGTAAAATCAAATTATGTTATATTTAACATTAGAAAAGTAGACGATGTTTGATTAAACCGAGTACCAGTAATTAAATTATCCAAACTATACGAATGATTTCAAAATAAAATATTTAATCCAATAAGATTTTATTGTTATATCCTTGGTCAATCTATTAGTTCTTTGCTAATTTAATCAATGCAGCACTCACTGTATTCTGAAGGATTAGTAATATACATTATTTATAAAGTATAGGTAATCATTTGCGAAATAAAAAATAATCATATTAATAAACTACCTAAATATAACAATAGTATGGATATATTTTAAAAATATTTTTCAGCAATATCAAAATTAAATATTTAATAAAAATTAAAAACTACTACACATTCGATTATAAAAAAAAGATGTATGAAATAAAAATAACACAATTAACTTAATATTTTTGAATATACACAAAAACAAAGAATTTTACAGTTTTTATACTACATTTTTCCTATTTATTTTAAAAACGTTTTTACCCTATTGTTAATATTACTAAATTGGAAAAAAAATATTCAACTACATTGTAATTTGACGAACGTTTTCAAACAATTATTTACAAATAAAATATAAACACGATTAGAGAAATCATACGAATCACTTTGGTGCAAAATGTAATTGTGATTATTTTAAAACGATATTTTTGAATGATATTTAGTAATGCTTGTAAACTATACATTTTTTATTTTAAATAAAATACTTAACATAGTATTTTAGTATTTTCAAAATATATGTTGTAAAAATATTCGCCTGTAGTATAACTTAAGATATAAACTATTTTAATTTATTATTCAATTTTTACTTATAGTTCCAAAGCTTTGTAAAACTAATTCGATATAAATAAAACATCAAAATAAATTATCATGTTAAACTTATAACATTCTAACATTATTATAATTGTTATCAAAACCTGAACATTTAGAGAAAGTGACGGATATAAATGTTTACATCTAATATTATAATAGTTGTTTAAATTATAAATAATCTTAGCACGTACTACAATAGGAACATTCCCGAAGTTATATGATATAATAATAATTAATGCTCGTATACATAACTTTTGAAACTTATCTCTTTGTAAATTGTATAACAACAACCCACTTGGAGTGCAATTAACCGCAAAATGTCCATGTTCTCAGTAGTAGACACGAGTATTGTTACAGTAATTTAGTCATTGGGAACACTTGAGGGATACCTAGCACGCATTACCATTTAGTAAAAAAAAAATTTTAAAAACTAAATAAAATGATTAATGTAAAAAAGATCGACTAAAAAGAAGACTTTTATAAAACGCCCAATATTTTATTGTTTATAAATCATTGTAAAATAATTAAAATTAAGTTGTATATTTTCGTATTTAAGCATTTTAATATTTTTTATTAATTAATAAAATTGTATTTGTTTTTATCTTTATATAAATATTTAAATGGCATGTAAGTTATTATTGAAGTTGTGTAAGAATATAGCTTAGTATTTTTTCTAGTTTATTTTAAAACTCCTAACAATATAGAGAATAATATAACTAGGTATCAAGATAACAATGAATGATAAGTGATAAGTTTTAAACAAACGCGGCGTTGTTAATAAAGAGAATATAATATTATGTTTATTAATTTATTTTAAAGTTCAGCGCAGGATCGTCTCATCGTCATTGTAATAACTAATAACAATTTAGGCAAGTTTTATAGAATTATAATGATGCCAAGTTTTATAGGAATAGGTTATTAAAGTGAAAACACACTATATATACATTATTATAGGGAATATAGTTACCGGAAAAATGTGTAGGAAATTGTGTTATAGTATAAAGTTAAACCATAGATATTACTATCCCTTTTCCGAAAATTCGCTTTTTTTCCTAGCCAATTGGATTACAGTTTCAGATAACTTACATATTATATATTATATTATATAAACACAATATACAATTTTTTTTACTATTCTTCAAAATATAATAATAAATTAAATAAATAAAACAAAATTGTAATAGAACATTTAATGAAAAAATATCATTATAATTTGAAAACAAGGGCACATAAAAATAACAATCAGATAGTCCATATTTGATATTATATATCATTAGTATTATATAGAAACAACATACGTTTTTTGATTTGGACATTTTTAAAAGTATTTTTATTGTTTTTTTTTTTCAAATACCATTTTTAAAGAAGTTGTTCATAGTCCATGCTAAACATATTAACTATAATTATTAATTATATACTAGATTTTAAATCAAGCGACTAATATATTGCTAACTATTTGTACCACGAACCTATGATTTAACAGTACTCGGTATTTATATACAATTAGATTTAAATATATTATATATCATCATAATTTATAATATAATAATAGTTTAAAAAACCGGGTAGAAAAACAAATTACTAAATACTAATAGTAATATAAATAAAAAATAAAAATCCTTGGAAATAAACACTCATTTTGCGCAGAATTGTATGCGATGGTTTATGAATGCATGCAAATTTAAAACATCTTTTATAGTGACCTACTCAATGACAGTATGCATACTAAAACCAAGGCATAATACTTTGAAACCTACTATAGTGCATCAGAATGGCTTCCTCTGTTTTTTTAATTGTTACTAATTACCAAAGTAAATATTGATGTACGTATTGTAGTACCTAATTAGTATTTACTAATTTCTATAAGTTTCATTTTATATCATTATCGTTGATGAATTCTTTAATACACGATTTTCCAAAAAAAAAAAAATGTAAATGTAAATTGCAAAACTGCATTGCATTCAATAAAATTATTTACTCAAAAAACTGGACAAAAATAATAATATAATATTATGTTCTATCAAAAAAAAACAGTTATTCCATTTTTTATTTGAAAATTAATAATACTTATAATTAAAAAATGTTCCATTTTAAACTGAAACACTGACACATTTCCATTAATTTGAGTTTGTTGACAAATCAAGTATGCGCGTATAATCCAACATGATTAATTTAGATTTACAAAGAGAAATTGTATTAATAAAATTGAAATTCTTTTAAATACGGTTTTGATAGATAACCTATTAATTTTTATTATGTCATCCAACAATTTTATTATTTACTCACAAAACACTTTCGCAAATCTTTAAAAACAATAGCGACTTTTAATATAAATGATGAACCCAAATTATCTTGAGATCTATTTTAAATATATTTCAATAATTATTTTCTTAAATTTAAACTCGACTATTTTTGAAGTTTTTTTAATTAATTTATTCATATTTTTAAATATTGTTAAATTTATGTCAGTGTGTATATTTTATTTTATTTATTTAATTTTTGAAATATATATATTTTTTTATAAGCATTAAATATATAATATAAGTACTACGATACCATAAAAACTGTTATTTTAATTTTATAAAATGGTATATTTCAATAATCGATAAATAATTTATTTTCTTTATATTTTATATTTTAATTGTTACGTATATTTAAATTTTTTTATTTAAATGTACACCCAACAATAATGTTATTGAGAAAATTATTTCATATTTGTAATGGTAAATATAGAAGAAACAATGATTCAATGTTTTTAAAATTCTTAAACTTTATTAATTCGTACATTTTGAAAATTGGTACCTAAGAATAAAAAAAGTTTTATGGTATTCTCATTAGTGTTATGTAACAAGTTTGAAGCATTACTTATTTGGTAACGCGTACTGTTCTTATAAAAACAAAAATAACGTTTTATCGTTCTCCAACTTGTATCGTATCTTTTAAGTTTTCATTTCTGAATAAAAATTATTGTCATCACAGAGAGAAACTTCAAGAACTGTGGAGGAACCTATTATAATACACTAACACAATAAAATAAATATATCAAATCGATGGTGTATAATAGTGAATAATGGATACTATATAATAATTACATTAAGGTGGCATGTACATATGCTTTATTATGGTTACCTATAGCATTGTATACACAAATTAAAACGTTCGAATCGTTATCAAAGTATAATATTATTTGAATTTCTTTTAGTATGACGATAATAATATAGAATTATAATAATACAATTGTATCAGCCTTGAAAAGCCCGACGTATGGTTAGGAATAAATTAAGAGCCCAAAATTATATGCACTTACACCGTACAAAATATATAAATTAAGTATTATCATTAAAATATCCTATAATAATATGTGCAGTACCTAAAAGAAAAATATAAAATATAAAATTTATTAATGTAAAATATCACATAATATTATAACCATACATAATCATTATTCTTTTATTAAAGCTAGTAATAAAAACATGCACAATCCCTCGATCTTAGGATATTATTTCATTGTAGTGTTCATCAAATTTAACATGATTTAACATTGGATGTATTGATATAGTGAAATCCCTATAGGTTATTTTTTTGTTATGTACAATAATGGTCGTCATTTAATGAAATGTTGTATTTTTACGCTATTAAAAATAATATTTTTCTTTAATTATTCATTTTCTTTTTATTAAAATAGAAAAATGTATAATATTATAATTATTTATTGGTATATAAAATAAGCACGTTTCATGAATAACTATATTATATGGTGGCGTACTGGATTCCGATAAGGGAACGTTCAGAAACGCTACACCAAAAATAAGTTATTAATTTATTTTATTTAGATAACAAAGCAGGTGGTCTACGATCTAGGAAATGTCGATGAGGCGAAATATTATGATTTGTAAATCCCCAAAGTTGATTACTAATAAATCATTAAAGAATGAATAAATTATTTACTATTTGTTTATAAATTAGAATTTTCCTTTCGAGAGATATTTTTGGACGAAGAAGTTGTCTTAGGTTGTGAAGTTTAAGGTTTAAATTTTTTTTTTTTAGAATTAATGTGAATCGTCCAGGTTAATCTTTTATTAAGATGCGAACATTATTTTATAAACTTGCTCATTTGGATTGTTTTATTAATTTAATTTACATAGGAATGTCATTAAAACGAAGTGGAAAGTAATAAAAGTTAATTTATTTTTATTTTTCATATTTTTCTATTTTTTTTTTTTTGTAGTTTTTAAAAAATTTTGTGGCTAGGTGTATGTTAGTTCTAAAAGCAGCTATTACTTCGTAAATGAAAAAAAAGTATCTAAACTATAGTGATATTGGAGTATAGTAGATCAGTAGTACATATTATATATTATACAATGTTGTTCATAGATGCTGACTTGTGAGTTGAGGAACGACTGCTTTCATAGAGCGGATGATATTGGAATATTCATCTTTATAACAAACTACAAAAGTGCGAAGTGTAAGAAAAGATATAAACGAGTTATATTATTGTGGAGTGTATTAGAAAAGAAGTTTTGACAAAAGCTCTTCGAGGCAAATACGATCAAACGTCTGAATGACATAAGTTTTGATTTTAAAGTATTACACATTAGAAATAATTTACGTTTTTTAGTGAATGGTTTGGTCATTTTTAAAACGTTTAATGTTCAGATGGTTAGTTTTAGGGCATTTAAATCTCTGTCCTGAAACTAAATGATAATCATATTATTATATGTATGCTTGTACTCCCGCAATCTCCAACACACAGTTGATTTGACTCTAAAATCAAAGTTTTCGTTGATTTATATACGAAAATAAATTATCGTTTTATTTACCTACGTCCGTTTTCACATCGATGTATATTTTATATGGACGACTGCGAGTTGTTTCCCAATTGTCGAATCGGTTACCGGGTTGTCTACAGGTAACCAACGAATTGGTTCCCCCAGCTTTCATGATAATACAATCTTGATAAATTATAACTTTTCAAATCATTATGATATATTCAACTCCCATTTTATACAGATTTAGGACTGTAGAGCATTATTATAGATATATATATATATAAAATATTTCATACTTCAAACACTATCTAGAATACCTAGGAATGGTTAAAAATGTTGCTCAGTATAATATATTCACATTATACGCTACATATGAGGTATAAGGGTCAATAATAATATTTTTTCCTTACATCAATAATGACAATTAAGTGAAACTAAACAATTACTACTAGATACAACTAGATTAACCAACTAAACTATATTTATAAATTTTCTCAGACACCTTAAAACCTAATAAAATATTATATAATTATTGATTTGTACATACTTTGTAACAGTTGTATACTGATAATTAATTTTATTTGGGAACCAATTCGAACAGTTGTATACCGGAAAGTAATTTTTTCCAGAACCAATTCGTACAGTTTATTTTACCCGGGAACCAATTCCGCATTACCCTTTTATATTACAGCACCGGTACAGAGTATTGTTACCAGCTAGTATAATAGGTACATAAATACGTATATTGACGCGCGGCGGTTTGCAACAATACGTACGACAATAGCAACTGTATAGTGAGTACTTACCGGCTATACCGTCGACGAGAAAAGCTAATACTCGATACAATATAATACACTATACATAGTATATACATTATAATATACATATTCACATATTATCCGCATTAATCCCGAGTAATCGATGAATATTTCGTTGGTGCCGCGAACGTGACGATATTCAGCCGTATCGGCACAATAAACGGGTCCCGGGGCACGTACCTGTGTAATTTGTTGTTTAAAACACAGCGTGTGGCGGTGTTAGGCACCTAACTATATATATATAATATATATATATGTATGTATGCAAATATATATATACATATTATACGCGTCAGGCCGGTCAGCGAAATTGTTTAAAGACAAAAGACCGCCGCCGCGGCAATGGCCTGGGCACGTACACGTGTATATATAAACACGTCATCATTATTAGAGAATGGACAGTGCGGGTGGGACGTTAACTGCGTGTTGGTAGGTCGGTCGGAGGGGTGAGTCGGCGGCGATCGCGTCGATAAATATTCCCCGAGCGACTTGTTCCGGCCGATGACACATAACAAGTGTGCGTCCGTTAAAAACGATCATCCTTCAATACGTATACTACACATACATTATAATATATATATAGGTGGTGCTCGTTAATCACGAGCGCTCGTCTGTTTTTAATTTTCTCCGACGGCCCGCAGCTGTCACGGTCTGGCCGGCGGCAGCATTTGCAATAACCGTGAGCGAAAAGGTTCCGTTTTGAGCCACACGGCCGTAAATTGTTTGTTAAAAACCAAAAGAATCACTCGATACAGGTATAATACTGCAGTCCTATATTCGAAAGACGACATTTTCGCCATAGGAAGAGAATATAATATGTTTCCTACTGCGAGTGTACAATATATCGTTTTAATTCTATTTTTATATAACCGTTTCCAATACAATTGTCGATTAGTCGTTAATATTTCGTTATTTTTATGATCTGAAAATTTGAATAACTTTTTCCATAAACGGGATGATGATAAAATAAAAATTATATCTCACAGTTTAAATTCATTTCTGTTTTTACGTAGAACATTTCGTTAACTGTTGCTTATTTAGTCTACTTTCGCACGAAACCGTTTCGTAATTTTCATATACTTTTGTTATTACACAACAACTAAAAACGGCACTGTCGTAAGACCGTTAATTATAAACTTCTGAATTTATATTTGAATAAAAATTCCATTTAAGTTTTAAGTTTTCTTAAAATTACCTGTATTAAATCTCTCAAGTATACCTATAGCTTTATATATAGTGTAATAATACGTGGCACGTGCCATATACGTCGATTGTTGTTGCGATTTATTTTAATTCGAAGTTGGTTACTGAGCAATATTCTACAGCTTATTGTTATGGTCACACTGTTGTCTAATGACAAATGTGTTATATTAATAATATACCCTGTTATTAGAAAGTGTAATTTAAAAGCCATTTCGTTCAGTGTAAAAAATAAAAAGGTTTATAGCTGGTGAATAAACAGTTGTTCTTGTACAGTAAACCATAGCTCGCAGTTTAGCTAACTCGAACAATATTATTTTTAATTATAGCTTAATATATTATACGACAGTACTAAAAATCATATAGCCGTTGTATTTTTGTTATGAAAAAAAAATTACACGCAATTCACGTTTTGTCCGACTAATACTCTATACAAATAAAATAATTTAAAAAGCTTATGATGATTGAACTCCAAATCCGTTTATAAATATATTCGCCTTTACGGTACTAAGTCTAAAATACTTTAGATATGTATAAACTTGTGGTTTAATTTTCTAATTAGAATGCTAAAATATTCTGTATGCGCTTATTCCACTCATTCCACCTGGAGTTTAAATCTATATTTATTTTATATCCAGATGCATTTATTTCTAGACCCGAATTGATGTTGCAGACGTTTTTAATCCTTACAGCATAATGAATATAATAAGAATTATAATTTAAAAATACTTTATTTTAAATAATGTTTTAATTGGTATACTTTCCGGATCATTTTCCCCATATATTTTATTTTATTTATTGCATTGTATTAAGTTTATAAATCCCAATAGTTACATCATATTATGTAATAATGAAAATACTTTTTGGATTGTATTCTCAAAACTTTTAGAATGCGGTAGGTATAAATATTTTAGAAACCTCAAAGTGTATTCCAGTCTTTCAAACATATATATCTAGTTTGATATTCAAAAACGTCTTTTATACGTTACTTCATAATTCCTGAATAAATATTTCAACATATTAACAAAATATATATATATATATGTACCTATATATTTTCACGGGTTTTTTTTTTTTTTTTGTTAGACTTTATGGTCAAGTATTATATATAATATATATTCCGAGTATTATATAATATGGCTTTGTATGGTCCGGAATAAATTGATGGATGTTCTTATTGGTACTTCTTATATATTTGATTCTATTCAAAACTTATTTCGATTTATCTTCAGAAAATCCTCTCGTTAGTGTTAGAATAAAATCATATATTCTTATATATAAAAACCTAAATTCACTTTTGGTATTTTATATGTGATGACTGATGAAATTGCTCTACAATTTTAATTTAATATATGTATATAATACTATATGTCTACAGTATCACACGACACATTTTTTATGAAATTTGACTATAAAATGTATTATATCACAGCAGGGTGATAATGTAATATATTATTTAAATTAATTTAAATTTAAAGGAAAATAAAAATGTCTGGATGACTGGATGATCATTTCGTATTTTAGATATTTTATCGTAATCTATGATATGAAACTTAAACATTTAAAAGATGGATGGTAAACATTTTAAATTTATTAAAATATTTTTTAAACCAATTTTAAGAAAAAAATATCTTTAAATGACTTTAATTTAGTACAACATTATAAGCTATTATTATATTGAATCGTTTTTTCTCGTATTTTTACAAAAAGTAATGCCAAACTGAATGGTCATAAGTCATAATTCATGACAAGCATATTGTTATTTTATACATTTTTAATCTATGATAATATTTATATCATATAACCGATGGTCTTACAATTATATCATTATAGTTTCGTATTTTTTTTACAAACAAATATTTGATAATGTTTACATATCTTACACGACTACACATGTATCAAATAATTGATACATTATACGTTTAAACATTTATTTAATACTGAATTTATTTATAAATAAATTCTATACAAATATACTAAATATACGTCATAAATATTTGGGTATAAAAAATATGTGTTACATTTTAATGTTTTGTGTGGATATCAGGTATCTTTTTTTTTTTTTTACAAAATTCCTTAAAATGTAATTATAGCTATATATGTATAGGTAGTATATCTCCTCTACCTACGTATTATTGTAAATGTTAAAAACATATAATGATTAATATAGGTAGGTAGTTCACATAAAATTATGTTAAAATAGCCATTGTTTTCTCATATAGGAATGTGCGTGTGAATGTGTGTTTAATATCGATGTGATAATATAATTAATTTTGTAAATCAACATACGAAACGTGTTTAAAATATTTCCCTACTAAAATATATATTCGGAAAATGTTTTATACACCAAACACACACGTATGCATTGTATAAAAGGTTAACGGGGTTATTGAATTTGTACAAAAACAAGGACTTACGTGACGAGCTCAATGATATTCGGTAGGACGAAAAACCCCCCAATTACTCATTATTTATTCAGACCTTACTCAAAATATGTACAGGGTGTTATCGAGATAAATAACAAACGAGATAGTTAGGATCATGCGATGGGAGCACGAAAAATGAACGTTACCCGGACAAAACGGATGTACTTTATTTTAGAGTTTGGACAGTTATTGTACCAAAGCCGCATTATAAGAGAGTTACGGTGATGGGGTGAAAAAAAGATCAAAATTTCCCCGGGCGGTAAATTATATTCGAGATAGCAATATTGTTGACCGTGATGTATACAATTTTAGACATAAGTCCCATAAATTTGAACTTTACAAATATATTATTATTAGCCTGGCTAAATAGAAAATAGAAATATATAGTGCATTATGTTGCTTACATTATACTTTCATAATACTTATACATTATTTTAGCATCGTATAACGTACAAAGAACAGATTTTTATATTTCAATTAATTTAAAAATAATTTATTACCTGTTATTAATGATTTATGTTTATAGAATAATTTATTATAGAAACACAATGGAGATATATTTTTTTTTCAAAATTATATTTGAACTTGATTTTGAAACTATACAATATATAATATATATATATATATATATATATATATATATATAGATATGTGAATAAAATACAAATAAAAAGTTTATAACTCAATTAATTAAAACTTTTAACAATACTCAAAATATAATATTTTACGGTGACTGGTATTAAAAATTAATTTTCAGTACCTATAATTAATTTTCTTTGAAATAAAATTATGTCATTAACATTCGCAGAAGTTTCAACACAAATTTTTCAAATACATCTTATCAAAATAAAAGTCTATACAAGTACTTATTACATTTATAAATATATTATTTATTATTTGAGCTAAAACAAAATTCAAGAAAAAAACTTAAATAAAATAATTTTGTTTAGTTATCCTATTCATATCTATACATAATCTAAAATACCTATTTATAAAATACATATCATAACAATTTTGATATTACTCAATATTTGTTCTAAATCAGAATCATCTGCAGATATTTTTTTCACTCTGTGGCAATTATATTATGTATAAAACTATTAATTATTTTTATCATTATTTCGTTACCAATATTATTTAAACAGTTAGATTATTATAACTATTCTGGAAAAATAAAATCGTACTGACTTATCAGTTGATTGAACTCCAAATGTGAGTGTCATATATTTTGTTCGTGTATACTTATCATTCTCAGGCTATAATTACTATAATATTCGTATAATTTTACCATAATATATTGTATAAATTCAATACAAAATTATAGAATTTATATTTATACATTTTACCTTGTACCCCCTTCGAGAAACCCTACTTTATGGATTATATAATTTTGGTATATTGTGGTTTTTTTTTTTATTAATTTTAATCGACAAAGATAAACAGGATAAAATCAACATCATTATATATATATCATTATCATTATCATCAATACATCATTATAATAAAAAAATTTTGAACTCAAATATTCTACTGACATCGTATATACTTATCAAACATTTTAATAATATTTCGTTTTACCTTTCATCCCCGACAGCGTTATAAAAGTCACTAAATCTCTTATAAATGCTAATATTATTATAGAGCCTTTCGACATGTTATTTTTCAAACTTGTACTGCCAAAAGAATAACCACAATGAATCTATCATATAGCGTGAAGGGTGAATATTTTTTTTATTAATATATTTTACCTAACGAAATACACGATGACATTTTTGTTATACTGGAGGTCGAAAGATTGTTTTCCGACGAATTTTGCATACCGGATGTCCAAACACGTACCCTAGAGCTAAACGAAATTCGGAAGTGAAGGCTTCGCATCCGGCTGTCATGAAATTTAAAATTCAAAAACACTACCTCACAGCATTTTGGAAACTTTTTTGTGTTTAGATGACAAAGTACTATTAATGAATTTTGCATTAGCTACCAAAAGTTTTGAGCGTGTGTGGTATGAAATACAATATCAACTATTTGCACCATTGTCACTAGAAATCTACACATTGTTGACGTTTTGAACCCGAATTAGTAAATTATGTTTTCAGTGATGTGTATACAAGAATGGTATAATTTTATTAACTTTCTATAATATACTAATTGTTTTAATATGCCAATGATAAATATTTGCGTTGTTGTATCATAATTACATTTTTTAATACATGGATAATGTTGTGCTCATGTTAATATATGATTTGACTATTTTTTTTAAGTAAAAAAATTTAAAAATTTAAATAATTATTTTTTTTTTAAACTTTAATAAGTTGCATATATTGAAACTAAAATTAAATACATTTTAGATTTTAAAGCTAATTTTGATGAATGATACACAAAGGTACGAGTTGGAATGAAATGATTTAGGAAAAAGTTTTATTCGGAGCGTAAAAAGGATAAGTATTAAGTATACTACGAGATTCCTGGATATTTCCAGTTCTCGGAAATCGTAGATGGGAAGTAATTGTGGACGATACATTTCTATACCCCAAACCGAATTTTGGCAGTGATAAAACCCATTTGGCTTGGCAGGCGTTTCATATTATTTTGTGGAAAATTGGAACGAGGTCTGTAAAAGTTATATTAAAAGCGTATAATAACCATATAGAATTTGAAAAATGAGCAAGCTGAAGCATCAGTCTCGTCATCAGAGCAAAACCAAAATGACTAAGAACTACCTAAAACTTAAGTTTTTATAATTTAATTGTATTTCCTTGTGTATAATACGATAAATATCAGTAGGTTATATAGATATCTGTTAACTTTGCGTATGTCAGAGTGGTTAGACAGAGAACAGACTTGAATTGATAACGTGGTTTTCAATCATATTAATAATATGTATTATACTAGAATGTTTACATAGATTATAGGGTATATTTTTGTAATGTAGTGTATAAAACAATTTATAAGATATATAATAAATATTAAAAAGTTAGGTGTTACAATTTTGTGGATATCTCATAACCAAAGTAATAGTTCTATAATCTGATGAATAATATTATACTAATTTGGTACTTTAAAAATATTTATATTTTCAACAGAAAAAATGTCAACTGCTTTTTCATTATTTCCTATTTATCTTTACTATGTGATATTACAATAAACTCTGGTCTTTTGGTCTAAAACTGGTCTTTTATTTGAACATATTAATGGATGAACCAATGAATATTTTATTAAATTTTTTATAAAAAATATTTTCTTTAGTACTATGTTTTATTATTTTAGATTAAAACTCAAGAAAAACCCCAGAAAGCAAACAATAATGTCTTCAATTTCACAATTCAGAAAGAACAAGCTCATGTATGTCTTCAATGTCTTCTTCGGTAAATATGTTTATTATTTTTATATTTTATTATAAACTCTGATATTGATACCATTATTATTCTATTTTTCACAATCTAGTATCTAATATTGAGTAAAATAGTTTATTCTTCAAACCATATATATATTATATAAGTGTACTAAAAAATCCAATAAATTATTTATTTTCTAGAAAGCCATGTGTAGTACTTCAATCTTGAATTCAAAATATTAAATCATTGTTTCCAATACATCTATATAATAATAAATTATACAAAATAATATATATACTATTTTATTTTCGTCTTTTCCAATTAATGTTTAAAAAAAATAGCCTTAAAAAATTAAATTTATATTTAAATTACTGATAATTCTCAATCAAATAAAGTCATAAAGCGTATATAGAATCTGTATATACGATCGATATTTGAGATGTTTTCATATTAAATGCATCTAAATGATTTCAACAAAATACATAAACAAATTATTAATAAAATATCTTGTTAATAGAATTAGATGATTTTATAATTGAAAATTGTAATTTGTTAAGGTAAAATTTATAGACTATTAATATTATGGAGAATATTATATTACATTTTATTCATCATGACAGTCACTTATATAACCTAAAAATATGAATTTGGACGATAAAGATTCTAGAACTACTCAACTATACTTATATAAATATTTAATTATAAACTTTATGTGTCATATTTAGATATTATTTAATTTTGATGAATATTGTAACTTAAGAATTCTCGTGTCTCTTTCAAAAACTTTCTCAGAATTTGTAATTACATATTATTGTGGCATAACGAGTTAAAGTAGGATATCTTACTCGTAGTATTAATTTATAAATAAGTTAAATGTAAAGTTATCATTGCTCATAAATTATACATTATATCTAAATTCTGATGAGTCTCAGCGGGACAAACATTTCTCTTACTTTATAAAACACAATATTATTAACAAATCTAAATATTACACAATATCAGTATTATAGGCATACAGCAATTAATAATATTTGTTTTGTGCATATTTTAAACCAATAATATAAGAATTAGTTTCCTAATAACTATAGTTAGTTTGATTTCTACCTATTTTTCATCAACTAAAGTATTATGCTTTACGGCATATAGTCTGTGTTATATATTAATCATATAACTTATTATTTATGTAGTTCTGTGAAGTCTACTATACGTTGTTTTATTCTATTTAGTGGCTTGACACGTTTGGACCTTACTGAAGCTTTTAATTTCAACTGAATATAATATCATTTTTCAATTCGTTTTTTATCTTATTTTTTTAACCAATAAATTAATGGTTACATACTGTCTATATACCAACCAATTTTAACCTATCGTCTATCAAAACAAATAATAACGTTTTTAACTCATATAATATACGTATATACGTAGTAGGTAGTTAAAATAGAATAGATATAATCATAAAAGTACTAGTCTAGAATATAATTATTCCATAATATGTTCAATTCAATTATTAATTTATGAATGTCTACATGTTTTAATCTTTCAACATATTAGTTTTTAACACGTTCACTTTCTAGTTTCTAATGTCTAATAAGTCATTTAATAACTTATAAATCAAATTATTCTCCGATAAAAATTAAAAATATTTAGTTATAGACCAATCAATAAATATTGTTTTGAGTATGAAAAGTTCAATAATTTAGGTTTTTAATAAAACAAAAGGTACCTACTTTGTGTTCAAGAAATATTATATTCTATTCAAATAAATAGTAAAATTAAGTTACAAAAAAACATTACTTACTCTTTTTTTGCCTTAATAATATAAAATGGATTATACCGTAATATTGAATATAATTAGACTTGTGGCAGAGACAAATATTCTATACGATAGTAAATATTATATTTTATGTAGATTTATTAAAGAAACTGAAACTTAAATTATATAGTATCTGGTATGTTACAAAGATAAAAATGTACTGCAAAATTATTACAATGATTTATTTAATTAACATATTATACAAAGTTGTCAAAAAAAAATGTAAAATATGTACAAAGTAAACAAATTACTTAATAAAAAATAAATATAATTTGCAAATATAGAATTGTTTTATAAGCTATAAAAGCTATATTAAGTTTCACTTATACAAGAATAAATTCATGAAACTCAATTTAGATAACAAATAAGTAACTTTTTAAATAAATCATAATAATTCGTAAATATCGGTATAATGAAATACGAGTATACCGATATGTTTTTACAAAGATATTTTCATTCAAAATTACAAATACAGACTTATTATATTGAAAACTAAAAACTGTTATTTATTCAAAATATTAGATATAAGATATAATCAAATAACACAAATTCCCTAGAATACAATAATATTTTATATCTTAATAATATATTTATATATAATATGTCTTTCTAGTGACTAACGAGTCTAGTTTTTAAATTATACTATATTAGATACCTACTTTAAAATTTTAGATTTAGAATTAAAACATCAAAATATATATTATATGAGCGTTAAACAAATTAATTACTAGTTTAGGATTAGGGATAAAGTAAAAATACCGGCAAGTTAAAAATTATATCAGACACATACACGATTTTAATTTTTATATTTTATTATACAAACAGAGTGATTCACTAAGCTGCGTACTGCCCCTCCCCCCGCATAATTTGTATCGTTGAATAAATGAATAAAACAGAGAAATCATTTTTTATTCCTATATTGATTTACACAAAATAATACGGAAAACGGACTTGTTTAATATATATAACGTAGATATACCTACATTTAATTCTTCTACTAATAAATATTTTGTTTAAATTTAGCTTAAAACCCAGGAAAATTAATCCAAACATTATAAACTTTAGATGACTATTCAAATACTGCATAATATATACAATAGGTATACGTTCATATGTGTTTACGAAACTTGAAAAATAAAGTCTGGCCTATGTTTTATATGCGCCTTACTATAGTTATCCAACTAACATATTTTAACTAACAATTTCAAACTAACATATAATTATATAGGTGTAATGGTTTTAACTTTTAATAATACATACTTAATAAAGTACAAATACCAACTCCGAGTACACAAAATACATAATAGTATAATTAGTATAAGTGAATTACTGTTGCAATGAAGGAACATTCATTTATCAATTATTAATAACCTATAATTACTAAAAAGTAGTGAAAACTCCCATATAAACTTTTCAAATATAGTATAATACAATAAGTATTCCGAATTGGCTCCGTATTTAATCTGCTTTCTTGCTGTGTAATATATGATAATCTAATACCTACTCAAAAAACCATTCAGCCAAAAATTTATGTGAACAGTTTTTTCAAACAATATATAGTTTTATATTGTACTAAATCTGTATTTTGTTCGTATATTAAAATAAATATTACATTTGTACAAAATGTACGATATTATTTTACTACTATTAGTTACTCGTTTTAATATTTATTTAATTTTGATTTGTTATTTATATTATTCTAAATCTAATCTCTCCTACGTATAATAATATATTTATTATATTTAATTGTCAATTTAAATAAATTACTATTTTAAATATTTTAATTTTAACAACAAATATAAAAACTGCTTTTAAAGCACAATAATGATGTCTGTCATTCAATCTGCAAATTATATAAACTATGGCTATTAATAATCTTATAATTTTTCATGTTTTTTTTGTAGGTTAGGTTAAAAAATGCCAAAATATTTTCAACGAAAAATCTTTTACAGTAATGCTAAATTTATTTAATGTTAAACAAAAAACCAAAAAAAAAAAACCCTGTAAAGTCAACTTGTATAAACCAAATGTTATAATTTATGTATAAATACTAAAGCGTTAGTCTAAGATTTATAAAACTGAAACTTTCCCTAGAGATTTATTTATCTGTCTGTTTACTTGCAGTATTTGTTATTAGCAAAATTTATGCTGCCAATATAATCCACATTCCCAAGTGTACATAAAAGTATGGAGTTTACGTTGGATAATTTTGAAATGCTTTAAATGATTTTTTTTTTATTTCGTTTCAAAATTTATAAGATATTTAACATAATAATAACACAAAAACGTAATATTTGATAACAGCTTTAGAAATAACCAATGTAGCGGATATGAAAAAAAAACTTTTTGCAGGATAACCATTCATCATTTTTATATATTCATATTTATATATACATGAAAGGTTAACTTTTTATACATTAATTGCATTTGTATTATTTATAAACTTTATGAACACTATCATGCAAACGAGACAATCAAAGTTATGAAGTATTTAAAATTGGCATAAAGTCACCTAATCATCCAAAACTAAAATCCTCCAAGTTATTGTGTAGTCTCTGTGACTCATGACATTGATAAATTCAACCATGATAACAGCCGATAGTTCATTTTTCGATGGTTGTAGTCCGAAGACGATCCAACCGAGTATCTTAAACAATAAATTATATCTGAACTAAGGAAATCGTCTAGGCAGGACATTATAATATTATCCGGGAGTCACCGTCCTGTCACGCACGATTTCTGTGTATCCTCGAACAATCGACAATGTAATGACCCGGTGACTGGTGATAGAATGTCGTATGTATTCTCTGAGATTAGTCGATCAAGAATAGACTGTTTAATCGTCGGACATTAAACATTTACGAAAAATACATCGGGGACTGACGTCGTTTAACTTAACAACTCAGTTTTCCAAGCGTCTCTGTGTAACTAGCATTGAAAAGTATTTGAATACCTACAATATTAAATTTACATTATATACTTTTGTACGTTGTACTCGATAACTTTAAAAAAAAATTATATTCCTATATACGTGTTTAATATTTATTTTAGATATAAAATGTTGGTACAGGTCTTTAAAAATGTTAATGTATATCGAATATATATATGTATATGTATATATATATATATGTTTTTAATGTATTTAATAACTAACAACTCATGTATTAGTCCATAAACAACTTCGTTTAAGGATATAAAAACTAATAATTTTTTAAGAATAATATCGTATTGTTAACCAAAGCACTGATGTTTACATTTATTATACAATTGTTTCCTTAGACTAATCTAAATGGGTTACACTATGATTTATATGCGATTAATTAATATTAGTGTAAATTAAACAATTTTTAAAGCCTAGATAACAACTCAGACGAAAACTAATTAAACTAAAAAAAAACTATGTTCAATACGATATGTCCTTGCTTCTCCTAAAACTTAAAACCTTGGAAATTTTAGTCAGGCATGATAAATTATTTGTGTATCATGATAATAACTTCTTTTTAATATTTGAAAACATTTTATGAACACTGTTTTAAGTATTTGAGTTGTATTTAATATACTTTTTTTTTTAATTTATTGTACATTTGATAAAATACTTTTTAAAATACTTCCGGTCATATTCTCAAGCCATCTCTATCTAGAATACGGCAGTTCGATCATATTATTATTATCTCTGTCGTCCGCTATTTTCAGTGGTTCAGCCACTTTATGAATTTTATCGGAATAGTTCCACGCCAGATTGAATGCTTACTTTCGACTGTCGTCGTCTCTCCGGTTCATTTCACGATCTTATATTATATTAGTTACAAAAAAAGGCTTAATTTTGGGAACCTAAGGATGTCGGCCGACGAAAATCCAACAAAAAGAGATTAAAGGACTGGGTTAACGGATTTATCGTTATCAGTAGTTAAACAGCTTTTACTGAAGAAAAGGTCAATATTTACAAACATTTTTATAGCGTATGGTATTTGATGTTCCACGATTAAATTATGTTAATTTTAAAATAAATGTAATCTATTATCTTAACTAATTTATTATATCGTCTTAGAGAAACCACAGTAGCCCGATAACAGCTTTGCATGAAAATTACGTCAATGGGAGAGTAAATAAAAAACACTGTTACTCTGCTTATTTCGGATGCATTAAAAATAATAATACATAGAAATAATTTGGTATCAGAATAAAGTAAAAAGTATATTGATTTAGCAAACACAGCAGTTTTCAATGTTTATTCGATCAATCATATTCAATGAAGTATAAATATTTAAAAAGTTTTATCATTATATTATCATTTTTTTATGTATATAAATATAATATTTACACACAAAAATCATAAACAAAACAGTTCATAATAATACATTTTTCATTAATGTATCCTATCGTCTCTTAAATTAACAGATAGATGATTGCTGATAATATATTATCTTTTTTTTAATAATTTTTTTTTATCATTACCTATTATGAATGGTACCTAAATTAATTTCAATATTCTTGTAAATTTAATATAATAAATGCAAATTGACAGAATAAAAGAAAGTTAAAAAACCATAAAATACTATATTATAAAAAAGATTGCTTCTCGAACTTGACTATACTTTTCGTAGAATTGTTATAAAAATTACTCACCATACAAAAAGTTATAATATTTAAACGACAAAGTTTAGCACTTAGTAAAGTTTATTAACAGTTTAACAGTGAACAATGTACATTATACATATTATTATTTTTTTTTAAATCTATTATTAGGTTTATTTTGCAGAGTAATTTATGCATAAAAGCAATGAAACTAATACATTTATCTAACATAAACGAACAAAGAGTATATACTACAGTATTGCGTTTTTATTTTGTTTCGCTGATCGTGTACCAAAGCGTATACTCTGCCGCCACGTATTAATATAAGAGGTATATAAAATCATTGCGATTTCAAAAAAACGAGTGTGGAACGAATATTTTTACAGAACGGTCTCAATTATTACCTTTTCAATATTAAAAACAAAAATATTGGTAATTATTTTTGACATTTACGTATTGAACATTTTTACGGCCTAGTATAATATTACAATTTTAAATACTTGTTCAACATATTATTTTGTTCTAGATTTTTTTAGCTACGAATTACAATATAATATTATTAATTGCGGTTAGGTGCATACAAACGTACGTATTTAACTTACTACAAGTCTACAAAGATGGCTAATATTTATTATACATTTTATAAAATATACCCGATTTGTTACATCAGTAGTATGGATTTTTACTATTTTTAGCAACCATTAGCCAGCGTGTACTACTACTAATAAATTAACTTTTCTCTTATTTCATATTTCCATCTTATATACGATCTCTAAATTGCAAAATATAATTATTTAAACATCACATAATGTTATTTCAATTTAATCTAAGATAATTATTAAATTTGTATATTTACGTGCACGCATAGATACGTAATTGATTAATCAAACTATCTGACTATCAATTTATTGTCAAACTTAATTAGATTGAAATATTAAGCTTACAACAATACTCTGATTTAATTAAATTTTAAATGATTGAAACACGTTTTTAATTATACTGTATAGTGTATACTATATATTGTATTACTCATATATTGAGCAAATGTCTTTTTCAATGATGTATGTTTTTTATTGTATAAGGAAATATTTTTAAGACAGAACAAAAAGTACCTCAGTGAAGTTTCTTACTGTTTGTCTAAACATTGACGTGAAAGCAAAAACATAATATTTAGTATTTTAGATTAAAATGGGTTAAATATACAATTTTCAGAAAAATTTGCAGTTTCAGAAATAAAAAGTTGCTGTAAAAATTCTCACTATAAAACCTGATAAACTAAAACAACAATAAATCTTGTATGCATATTGTAAAATGCAATATATACCTTACAATACAAACTTATACTACAGGTATCATATAATATTATTTTAAAATTAAAAAAAAAAAGCGGGTAAGTGGGTATCGCTCTGCTGTATATTAGGGGATGGGGTGGACCTCGGACTATGGTAGGTTAAATTTGAATGCAATGATAGCGGTATCATTGTATACGAAAAACGATTCTGAACGAAGATGATTTGTCAGTTAGGATATATTATATTTAAATATTGTCATATATTCTATTTTGAAACAAATAGTATAGTTACTTTATGTTACTATAGTTACTTTATAGTATCTGTTTATTATTAAAAAATGTATTTGGCCAACATACGCATTATGAGCGTATGAAATTTAATTTAAATTTTGACATATTTCGTATAAATTCGAACTTTAAGCACTTATAAAAAAAAATTGTAACTAACGATTTCGGATTTTTTTTTATCACTTTAAGAACAACTTATAAGAAACCTTGTATTAAATTTTCAAGATTTTCTGGCCACCCAAAAAATTTTTATCGGCATTTAAAGAAAAAAAACTTAGAAAAATCGAAAAATTCAATTGTCTATAAGTAGCTTAAAAATGGTCAAAATATTTTGAAAATCTAACTGTAAAGAGATAACCATAGTATAAACATTTGGTGAAAATTTCAAGTATTTACAATGATTCATTTTTGAGTTACAGCAAAATTAAAAAATCGATTTTTTTGAAAACTATTTGAAAATGTTTACTTTTGACCCCCTCAAAGTACCAACTAGATGAATTTTCCTATTCAAAGAGGGGCTAAAGTCAAAAATCGGAGCATTATTACTGCTCCAAATGTTGTCGTCAGACACAAAAAAAAAACACACATCATTGTAAATTCAATACATTCTTCACTCCGTTCAGAATCTAAAATTAATATGCTTGTTGTAGTAGGTTATAAATTTATAAATATTATAATAATATGATAATTTTATAATATTGTTGAAATATATAATCTGTAAAATGAAACTTTTTATATAAGTACCTGTTGTGTTTGTCCGTCGCTACTTTCGATGCCATGGATATTAATACCACTGTCCATTGTTAATTATATATAATAAAAATAATATTAAAATACTACATTTATTAAGTGCAGGTGCATATTTTTGCTTTTTTTAAGTTTAGGTTCTTTCACGAAATTGTTTAATGTATGGTTAATTAATGCTTCCATTGATATTTCGTTTTGCAACCACAATACACTTATCACGTGTAATTTATAAATATTTATTTACTCTAGTAGATATTATTACATTTAATATAACTAACATTGGTAATTTTATTGATTATATTTAATTTTAACATGTGCGATTAAGCAAAGTTGTCAAATAATACCCCCCTAGCCATTCAATATGAATTTCATCACACTAATTTATTACTTTAAAATTATTTCAACTAAATCCTATTCTTAATATAAGTAAATAAAATATAATTTATTTTTAATACCTACAGAACACCTAAATTATAATATAATACGTTTGAAATTAATAATTGCCATTGATAATAAAAATTTTGAAATTGTTGAATCACGAAAACAATATAAAGTCGTTTTCCTATAAATGTCGATAATAATTTTTTCCAAGCACACGCTCATATCCTCCAGCTGTTTCCGTAAATGCGATGCCCAGCATTGAAAATCTTTCTCCATCGTCAATCTTTCATTATGACGTCTATGGGCTATCGTATAACTGTCAAACACTTGCCCGATGTAATTGGACGATTATTAACCGTTATTTTTTGGTATGTTTCAGACGTCAACTCCAGCGGCACCATCGACAAGAAAGATTTCGAGATCGCCATCGAAGTGAGTGATTATTATTAAATTTTTCAATGATAATTTATAATTTACGTGTGCTGTTAGATTAGTACGATATCATCGTGTATGATGACTTTAATAAGGCTGTGAGTTATTAACACGAAGGTGTTCGATAATAACATCGCGTACAGTATTGTATATTTTCAACAGTACAATTTTATATCATATTCATGACACTATTCAAGATTAAAAATTTGCATAATTATGTTTTAAACATTTAAATTATATCATTTGAATAAAATAGGAACTTAGAACTAGGTACATTGAAAAGATTAAAAACAATGAAAACATTTAATTCAATTGTGGATTGATAGTTATATATCTATTGTTATATATATATTTTACTACTTTTAGTATAACATGTTTTGTTGTACATAATAATAATTCATTATCTTAAATAATATATGGTCATTACTTGGAAATATTACATCATACATGATGTAGTATTTCAAAAACATTTAACTGATAAGTTAGCAGTATTTATTTATGAATTCGAAGAATCGAGTACAAGATAAAAATTTAAGTTTTAAAACTTTCATGTATATACAACAAAAAATATTAAATATAATATGTTAAAAAGGATAATATATTATCCATAAATTTTCCTGAAGTAAAATTATAATATATCTATCGTGTAGGTATCTAGTAACACCTGGGCAAATAACGTGCATCAGTGGTTTTACGGTAGTTTATAGCAGTTTTTCGATAAACCACAAGAAAATTACAAAAATTACCTCTTATAAGTACTATTTGAGTAAAATTTCCAATCAATACAGGAATATTTATTATAAAACTTTAAAAGCACTCTTTCTACTTGACAAGTTTTAACAGACATTAGTACTAAAAAAAAGAACGCATTATTGTAAAATCAATTAAATTTATTGAACCGCAAAGAAATTATTAATTTTAGTAAGTATAATATACGTCGTATTGCTTGCACAATAAATTAAAATTTAAGTTGAAATAGCGGTATACAGAATATATAGTATAATAGTTTTTATATTGATTTAGTATAGAAAATCTTAAATACAAAAAAGCGGGTAAATGAGTATCGCTCTGCTGTACATTAGGGGGTGGGGTGGACCTCGAACTAGGGTAGGTTAAATTTGAATGCAATGATAGGTATCATTGTATACGAAAAACGATTCTGAACGAAGATGAATTGTCAGTCTAGGATATATTATATTCAAATATTGTCATATATTCTATTTTGAAACAAATTCAAACATTTAAGTAAAAGTCTTAAGAGATCCTACATTTGGTAATTTTTTAAAAAATACAAAAATCGAAAATTATTTAGTAGTAAAACATTATTTTACACGTGTATTTTTGATTTCAAATTAAAATTAAAACTTAAAACACTCGTAAAATTTTTTAAATTGAATAATCCTCAAACTTTTTTATAATTATTCTAAGCTTAAGTAAGACAGCATAGTATTAAATTTTCAATTCTTAGCTTTTGATAGTAAAATATTTATAAATTTTTAACTACCAAATAGTGAAAAATATTCATGATTTTGACGAATTTTTGTCAATATTTGAACTTCAAATGGTATTAAAAAAAAATTGTGCATATGTATTTTTATAATTTTTGAATGAGAGTTAGAAAAAGTTATGTGGACTCTTCAATTAAATTTTCAAGTAATTTGTCCCAGCTTAATTTTTTTTATCAACATTAATAAAAAAAAAATAAAAAAAATTGAAAATTTCAATTGTCTATAAATAGCTCAAAAAAAGTCAAAATTCTTTAAAAATTTAACTGTGTATGGAGAACGCTAATATAAACATTTGATGAAAATTTTAAGTGTTCACATCGATTAGTTTTTGAGTTATAGCAAAATAAAAAATTCGATTTTTTTGAAAACTGTTAGAAAATGTTTACTTTTCACCTCTATAATGCACGAAGGATATTCACTTTGCCACCGGAAACCACCCCCAAAGTTTGAAATTGAAGCATTATTTCGACTAGTTAAGCTGTACACAGACACAAAAAAAAACACATCATTGTAAAATCAATACATTCATCACTCCGTTCAAAATCTAAAATAAAACGTGATATTTGACTCAATTCTAAAAATATTCATGATTTTATTATTCCCACATCAGTACCAAGCTTTTTATTATTGCATACTAAATTTATTTAAAAGCTTTAAAACATTTTAATATTTCATCTATTGTGTAACTCACATATTAGCCGTTGATTCACTGTTTTAATTTAAAAAAAAAACTCACACGCACAACTAATTTTTTGGTGTGAATAAAGGTTAGATTATATGATAATAATATAAGCCTTTCATAAAACATATTAAGTTAACATATTTCTTGCAACCAATCTACTTTTATTAGAGAATATTATTTTTTGACAACATATTTTATCTTCTACAGTTGATATGTGATAAGTACATTAATAAATGTTTGAATATTCTAATTTTGATAGTTATATGTTCAACAGATTAATTTAAATTTCTTATTATGTCAATATTAGACAACTTTTTTTATATAACTGTATCCAGACTCTTGACTTTTATTTTATTTTTCCATCCATAATATAGCTTAAGTTTGAGGGACACTTGGAATAAAATGTATTTATATATTATATTTTTATGCGTCCTTATTATTTATTATACACGTAGTACCATGTATACACCATATGCGGTACGCCGAACATTTCAAATGTACGTATTGCGAACATTATCCTCGTATCCAGCTAGTTGGACTATCACGTTCCGAGATTCCATTTTAAATTTAGCTCTAATATCATATATAGCGTGTCCATATTTGTATTGAAATAATAATAATGTATAGCGTACTAAAGTTTTGAAAATTGAAGTTTGATTTGGAAAACGTGTGTCATATATCTTTTTGAATTGAATATATATATATATATATTAAATCATAGAAAATCACGTTTGTTGCATGTGTGCTTTACTAGACCTTTTTTATAGTTTCGAATGTTACTAAAATTGTGCAGACAATTTTATCGCAACAAATAATAAACTTGGTATATTGCCAACAAGTTAGAGGTAATCAGACGTACCATCACCTCCATAAATTACGTAATACAAACATATTTTATGGTTTCTTTCTAATTGTTAATGTAATGTTTGCAAAACACCTTTAGTCGAACCCAGTTATTCTTCAAATAAATTAAAAATATAATTTAAATCAAAAACTAACAACAATTGATTTTGTTTTAAAATCTCAGTGGATTTATAGGGATTTATATAAGTTTTGCAATGATTTGCCTATGTTTTTTTTTATGCTTGTATCTGTCGTCACGTCATTATTTTCTTTAATCTCCCACTTGAGAATTTATTCTGAAAGCAAATATATACTAGTTAATACTCAAGATAAAAATAGGAAAATTCTTGTACTTTTCATAACAGTAGAGAAAATCTTAAATATAAAAACCAGTATGAAAACGGCAAATACATTCTATCTAGCTTTCTTTTCAATGTGATTTCAGTGTTTCAGTCTAATTAAATAAATTAAAAATTAAAAAGTGATATAAATTGACATTTTACTGTATAGTATTGAGGGTTATAAATATATTCCGTTAATCGTTTGACGGATTTATCCAATTTTTCGTCAACTTTACTCTTACATAATATATAACTTTATATATTTACTCTATATTGTTTATTTTACTTATACATTTATTCTTTTCAAAATAATTCTCTTTCGTCAAATCACATTGACATCACTTATCTAACTTTTCCACACACTACCATTACTGTCTTTTTGTATTTTTCTTTACAAACAACTATATCTTTCCACCTGTATACTACGTAATAATAAATAACACGTCTAGGCTATATATATTTCACAGTATTTATTTATAAGTTCAAGTTTCCATTACTTTAGTGCACTTGAAATGTAAAAGTTAGTTTATCATTATATTTAACATTATACAGTTTAAGAACTGAATAACTGAATAATCTCTTAAAAAACTGATCATATTTTTAAAGAACCCATTTAAAAATCTTTTCAAGGAAAATAATATATAGATTTTATTATAAATATTAATTCTTATCTCAATTTAAACTAACATTATAATTTTCATAAAACGCTGTAAGAAAACACTAACCTTTAAAAACAATAATAATTGGACTATGAAATACTTAACCTTACAAATAACAAGTTTTATTGTATAATTTCTATACAGTTTCTTTATACTTTAATTTCTTTGAAATATTTAAGTACACATTGTAAGTATTTAATGCAAAGTATTAAATTGAATTATATAAAGGTACTTATTACATAGTATTTGAATGCAGAACACCAGAGAAAGTAAATAAACAATAAAAAATAATTCAACAAACCCTAAGATTGTAGTTAATTAATTTGTTTTCAAAAAAAAAAATATGCGTACCTACTGTATAATACGTGTTATTATAGGTACCTATAGTATATTTAAGCTATTTATCTATATATTATTCTACTTTTAATAAACAGATGTATAATAAAGCTATTAAAAACTTAATACGTATAATATTATATTTTTATGCTTTTGAGAATAATTCTGGCCATGAAAAGTAAGCCCAAGGTAATATAAAACCAATAAAACGATAGTTGGTAGACATATTAGGAAATTCAGAAACCATCGAACAATAATATAGTAACCGAATAAAGTTAATGTACAGGCGTCCAATTTGGCCAATATACAGGATGTAAATCGGCTATTTGACAAATGTAATAATGTCAGATAGACGAGACATATCCTGTATACAAGTCATGAAAACACATCAGTTATTGATAATTTGGATGAATATTAAGTGGCTTTGTGAAAAATATCATTACGTATTGCAGAACATTTATATATATATAGCTTATACAAATTTATACATCAATATGTTCAATGAGAATCAAAAAATCATTTATGAGTTTTTAATAAAAAAAAAAAAAAAATCATGCTTTAGTTAGTTATGTAATGTTTGTAATTTGTGTATGAGACATTATTGTAACTCAATTGCATAACAGGATTTGCCTTAAAGCAATCATTTTGCTCTTTTAAATAAACGCACTGTGTAAGTGAGGAGACCCTGCTGGTTTTATGGTGGATGGTCGAAGGAAAGATAATTATTACAAAAATACAATCTTATTTTATGGTTTTTTTGTTTTTAATGTGTTTGCATACAACATGGAAATTAATAATACAACGGGGCAGGCTACCCGTGAAAATAATCGTTATACAGCTATAGGGATTTCCGTTTTCTGCTCAAGTGACCTTCACTTGTTATCACTGATTTTTTTCAAAAGAAAAAGAATAAAATATATATTATTTTAGATATTTTTTGAGAACTCCTTAATATTCAATATTATAATTACTATTATTCAGCCGCGGCCAGAACCCGTTGTCGGGTGTGTTACCGCAGACGCTAAAGAAAACTTCAGACAGCCAAAACCGCAACGGACGCGAAAAACTACTTATTGATTTTTGAATTGATTACTCAAACTTAACTGTGTTGATTTTGTTGTTTGTATAATGTCTGAAAATATTAAAGTAATAACGAGTAACCGATGGTATATTATGCTAATTTACAGAAATATTAAATGTATCCATTCGCAATATTCGCATAAATCTTAAAATGGCTTTAAATGGTAAAATACTACTACATTTTATAACTTAAATTATTTCGAAGTTATACTATTTAGTGATGTTTGTAATGGCTGATATTTATATTGTACATATAGGTGCTGTTTTTATACAATTCATTTAATTCATTTCGACACTAAAATAGTGATCTTGATATGATATAAACACTACACGAGGTAAGGTAAAGTGAGTCACGTATAATATCATAATTATTGCAATTTGATAGATTTAGATTTAGGGGTCCTCGATAGATATTTAAAATAATATATTAATTTATTTTTTTTGAAAATCGGAATATTTATAACGCGGAAAACGGCCATGGCGATCACGGTCAAGGGTTACTTTGGCGGAAAGCGGTTATACGCCCGTACGGGTCCGGTAGATAAACTGCGAATGATGCGGTTTGAAGGGTAGAACTGTAGAAGTCAACTTCATATTTTGAATAACGTAGAGCCAGCCTATAGTGGGTTCCACAGGCTTGTGTAAGATTCGCGCGTTTCAATTTACATAATATTATTTTAAATCGTATGCGTCGATAGCGAGGGTGATACGTGGCCTAGAGCTAACCGCCGGGCTATGTTTACGAATTGCAAACAATATATAATATAATGTGCAATGCACGTATGACCTTAGAACGAATTGTTTGATTAAAAAAAAATAAATTTACCATAGGCACGTTTTAATTTATATACATTTTCTATAGTACGTATGTCGTATATATCAGCTGAAAGTCTTTGATGCGCTTGTTTATTTTCATTAATATTTATGCACATAATTCCACGATAGCTGTTCGTTAATATTGTGTTTTATATATATACTTGCCAATAAACCGTTTTTAGTTTTTTTTAGTTTCTCTTCGTATGGGGATTATACCTGAAATCAAAATATTCATAAATCTTTTGAGATAATAATGTACCGGCTATAACGAAACTCGAGGATTAAACATAATAATATAATATATACAGAATACACACTATTATTATACGTTACAAACAATGTGATTAATTTCATTATTTTACACAATAGCCATTACGAACCTTTTTTTTTTTTTTTACTTTTTTGTGAACGCATTCCGTTATAAGTAATATTATGGGTTAGGTATAATAACCATAACAGTGATTAACAATTATTAATAGGTACACCTTATTATTTTTTATTTAGGTATTATATTATTGTAATTATTGTTTTTTCTGACAGTTATACGAGTAGGTTACTGTTTATTTTATTGTTATTTATAATAATACAAATGTATAATATGCTTACATACCTTCTTTGCTAAAAGACTATAATTGAGACACGAAACATTATGTGGCACTCGTTTGACACTTGTAGGCACAATCATTATATTATTATGATCAATATCAGACCCCTCAAAGTTTAGTAGTAGTGATGGAATGACATATAAATACCTACATAGCTATTGTACATAAATAAGTATGCGAAACAAAAGAGTAGTAAGATACGAGTGATACGACTGTATTTTATTGTTACTTGTTAGCAACTTAGCGTCATAACTAATATAAAGTCAAACTATAATAATAAAAAAACTAAAAAAAATCATTTTTCTGTATATTTGCTAGATTTAAAGTGTAGGTACCTCGAATCTGATTCGAAATTGAGGTCACTACTTGACTGCTTAGCTATTACGCCTATATTACTATAAATAATAAATCAATATTAATAATTTATTAATATAGATATATAAAATAATATATTTTTTAAATATTTTAGTGTACATAATTGGATGAATCTGGAGTTTATTAAGTTTGCAATGTTATTAAAAAATATTCATATACAGCTGCAAGTAATAGCATTCAATTAATTTCAAATAAAATTGCATGCAATATTCATTTGTAAATTCAAGTTATAATTTAACACTTATAGTCTTGTATTACTTACACATAATATTATAATACAAGTAAAATTGCAAACATAAAAATATTGTAAATATAAATAAAAAAAAACCCGTTTAACAATAGAAACTGCCATGTTTAGATTTTTAATTATATCGTAGTAATGCCTAAAGTATTTTAATGCCGCTCAGAGAATGACATTATAAAAAAAATATATATGCTTTAGGACATAAAAGACAATATTAAAATAAAAACCATCTCTGTATCATAATAACCAGAAAAATATTTGTCGTTTTATATTTATTTTTAACATATTTTTGTTTTTTTATCATCTCCCTCTTAGCATTTAATCTCTGAGACATCTCGTAGATTTTTATTTTTTTCATTTTTGCTCTTTAGCCTCCACCACAATCATGACTGTTTCACTGAAACTGTCTGTCACGCAAAGTAAACAACGTTGAACGTTTACTCCGACGCATTTATGGTCTTTAACGATTTTTTGGATGTCTAAAAAAATAAAATTCAATCATTCTAAAATTTTAGAATAAACTTTTAACATTTCTATTGTGGAAAGAATATATTATAAGCGATGAAGTATAACGATAACAAAATCACTATTTGATAAGAATAATATATTTGAATATAAAACAAATCAGTATTACTTATTAAAAAAATAAAAATCATAAAGTTATTTGACTTTTATTTTGTAACTACTAACTATACCAATCATAATTATTAATTTAATTCACTATTATCTAAAATAATATTAACATATCAAAAAAAAAAAAAAGATTCAATTTTTATTCACAGCTATAATTAAAATCATTAGAGATATTAAACATTTTTTATTTAAATTCAAAATTTAAAAAATGTACCTATGTTTGTTTGAAAGTCAGAACATTCTATTTGAACTCAAATATTCGAAAGAAAATTGTTTATTTTAGAATTTATCATTTTGAAACTTTATTATTATACTGTGATGTATCAACAAATGTTAATTTTATTCAATTTAAGCACAAAAAGTCTTTTATATAATATATTTTCAATTATATATCATAATTTTAAAATGATGATCATGATTTCTGTAAAACTGCTGATATTAGGATTTGGATTTAACAACAGGCCAACAGGTCCTCTTATTTACAGCTTACTACTTTTAATTTAAAAAAAATAAGACATTTTTTTTGTTTTAATAATTATTATTATTGTAAATTTATTGATTATAATTACCTATATATATCTATATATTATATACTAAAATAATAATTTATATTGCTGCCCAAGTAATTATTATAAAATGAATAAAATATTAATCATTGTAATTTGTAAGCGTCTTTGAGACTATATTATGATAATGTATACCAAAAAATTGAATTTCATAAAGAGGAAATAATACGATATTTTTATTGACTGCGATGTTTCACTAAATATTTAAAGTATTGATAATAATATTGATTGAACTTTTATTCTTTTGAATGCCTCATTTTTGTATTATTTAATTTGATTCAATACTGCAGATATTGATATTTGTAAACAATTATTATAAATTGTAAAATTCTTTTTCTTAACTCTAGTTATTAACTCAGCCCGGAAATAACAGATCATTAGAGGTCGATTGTGAATTCTACACTGATAATTTTCAACAATAAAAATATAACATAATATTAGTAAACACGTCACGATACAATTTAAAAGCAACACAAAATGTATCTTGTCTTGTAAAAATTAAAAAAAAAACACAGAAAATACGCAAAAAATGGCTAAATTTGAATTTTATACACGCTAAATAAATAAATATATAATTAAATAACTATTGTTTTAAAATTTAAAAAAAAATTTTAGGAATAAGATATAGACACATATTATCATCTAAGATTTAACTAATTATAATACTATTTTAATAAAATTATAAAAACAAAACATTTTTGGATAGAAAATTGGAAATCATATCCTATTATCGTTCGAATAATGTTAAACAAATATTATAAATAAAATGTTTAATGATTATAGATACTTAGATACTATATTATAATAAAGGTACGTATGATTAAAAAAATTATAGCCCATTTTAATATTTAATTTTTACAACCTGAAAAAGTGATTTTCTAAAATTTACATTATTCTAGCACTCCTTAAATTTGTTCATACAACCTAAACCAAGAATTGACGTTTTTAAAAATACATGTTATGCAATAAAAGAAACAACAAAATTGGTAATAAATAAACAATTTATCTTCATACAGTAGATACTATTACGCCCTATGGCTGGTAAGTATACTGTTGCACAACCGACGTGAATAGTATTACGTACTGTTACACTTTGGTACGCTTAGAGCGAAATTCGTATGTATCGAAAACCTATTCCAATGAATGAGTATTATCGTTGAAAAAAAAGTCCGCGGGGAAATGTTCTACAGACGTACAGCAGCACGGATTTCCTTCTTTACGATTTCGTTTACTATAGTCCTGAACGCGTCGATAAACAATACTTAGTTTTTTTTAAATTTCTCTGGAAAGATCGAGCATAGTAGGAATACTCGTACGTATAGTGGCAAATAAAAGGAAAAATAACAGTTTATCGTTATTATTAATATTATATATATATTTTTAGTTGCAATTACCGGAGGACAAACGCTGAAGTCGACAATATAGAACAAAAATAAAATGAAAATAAAAGAACCGACTCGTTAAAAGCATTTAAACGCCCTTTTCGACGTCGGCAAATAATTGTATGTGTGAAAAAAAACAAATGAAAAAGCGTAGTGGTGTTCAATAATTTGTCACCATCTGCAGTAGATATTATACGTGGCGTTGCGAATATTATCATAGGATTTTCAGTATTACAACACAGGCGAAATGATCTCGTTCCGAGAGTATTATTATTGTTATAATAATAATAATAATAATAAATGGGAATCTCGAACCGGCTGCCGGTGGTTATAACGTTATATTTATTTCCGAGAGGGGGCGTCGGCGCCGCGCGTATTAGGGGCGAAACCTCTTTTCTATGCAGAATACGTGTAAATTCGACTGCAGAGGCCCGCCCTTAATGCCGGGTCTGCTGTCAGTATTTAAAACAAAATTAATGAGCTGAACTCGCCACTGCGCAGCAAAAACGTCTGCGTCAAGTCAATGTACTATAGCCGTAATATAGCTACAGTTGGTACTGTCTGTCTGTCTGTCTGTCTCTCTCTCTCTCTCTCTCTCTCTCTCTCTCTATTATATTATGTCTTTACGACTACCGTAATTGCATTAAACACTTGTGGAATTCAGTAATAATGGCCCGATCGACTGAAAGAATATCGACGAATCATTCATTCAAGTATATAATATATATTATATATAATGGATGTCTCTGCGTATATAATATTATGTGTTTCGTGATAAATGAGATTTTAATGGATTCGTAAAGCCGAGCGCGAAAATGTACATGATAATATTATATTGAAACAGATTTAGTGTTTTGATTGTTTCGTTCGGATCAATATACTATTATAAATGAATGTTTATAAGTCGTATTAAAAAAATTTTTATAATCGTATTATTATAATCGTTGAGGTCTAATTGAAATTTTCGCCAAATACTTATATAAACGTATTCCAGACATGATAACATTTTTGAAGAATTTAAATAAACTACAAACTTTTGAAATTCTAGACTTTTTTGCGATTTATGTTAATAAAATATTTATTACTAAGTAAAAAATCTTAAAAATGTAATACAATAATCTTCGTAAGTTTTTCTACAGCAATTTAAAATATTCAAAATACAATTTACATTTTCTTTTTTATTAACATTTGAAGTTTAAATTTGATTTGAATTGACCATTTAAACGAAAAATAACGATTTGTCATCTAATTGTTCTAATAAATATACTTTTTATCAAAACATTAAATATTATCATTTTATTTCTTTATTTTATTTAACAACTTTCCGACGAACAGTCGTCATGCGTGCACGTGTTTTTCACCGCTCCGTCAGATTTCTTCTGTCTATCGCCTTTGTGTTCATTTCACCCGCTGAAATGTATACGTGAATAACCAGTTAATTTTCTACTCAAGTATACGCGAATATTCTAGTACTCTGCGTGTCCTGTTTCTCTTCAAAAATTAAAAACTAAAAATTTTTAATTAACCGGTAAGAAAACAATTCACTTAATAGCCCACAACATTACGCAACCAACGCGCGATAGCGCGGCGCGCAGCGCAAATTACCTATAACAAACCGACCGTCGTTATCTTCAGCACAGTCCACAAGTTCGCACACACACACCCGCCGCCACGCCGTACCGCACCACAATAATCATAATAATATTATTATCTCATCCGCCGCTTTCATTACAAATATGCCAAAGCAATCAATGCAAACAGTACCTCCGCTAAAAATAAAAATAAGCAGACCAAACAAAAAAAGCTCATCTGAGGATGAAAACAGTTTTCGTTCTCCACGAACCCCTCACAACAAAAATCCACAACAAACCACCCCGAAAATATTCTCGTCACCAAACCGTTACGCAGTTCTCCAAGACGCAAGCACTTTTAATTTTGACGATATAACTACTAACACTGAAATAAATGAATCACACAACTGTGACCCTGCCAACCCCATAGAGATGACCGCACCAAACGACACGGAAAAAAAAGACAAAATACCACCAATTTTCATTTCAAACCAAAACCTTAACTACAAACTTCTTTGTGAATCTCTCGTAAAAACCGTCGGAGAAAACGGTTTTTATTGCAAGACTTCTCAAAAAAAACACAAAGCTTCAAGCCAACACCTCCGACGACTATCGTAAAATTATTCATTTCCTTAACGGCCAAAGCAATGCGCAATTTCATACTTTTCAACTCGATAGTGAAAAGCCTCTCAGAGTTGTGATTCGCAACCTTCACCCTTCTTCATCCAGTGAAGACATAAAATCAGCTTTGGAAAACTTTAATCTCACCATATTACAAGTAGTGAACGTTCGACAACGACATACAAAATTACCACTCCCGCTTTTCTTCGTCGATTTAGCAAAAGATGAAAATTGTAAAACAATTTTTGATATCACCTCTATCCTCCATACAAAAATTAAAGTGGAAGAACCGCATAAGCACCGCGAATTAGTACAATGCCAAAACTGTCAGGACTACGGCCACACCCGTACATACTGCAAGCATACTCCTCGCTGCGTCCGCTGCGGCAAAAATCACCCGTCGTCATCTTGTGACAAACCGGCTAACGTTCCACCTACCTGTGCTCTCTGCCAAGGAAACCATCCGTCCAACTACAGAGGATGTCAGATTCATAAACAACTCCAAAAACAACGCTACAAACCAACACTTTTACCTCCCCCCCAAAATGTAAATCCCTCCGGAACACAAGCTAGCACTCAGACGACACTCCGATCCTCCCCACCCGCAACCTCGCACCCACAAAGATCTTACTCTCAAGCAACTTCTGGAATAAAACAAGACACCTCACCTCCTAACATAAATCAACAAACCGATATTAACTCAACTCTCAACAACTTCATATCAGAATTTAGGTCCATAATAACCCCACTTATATCTCTACTTACTACTATTATTACACGTCTTGTTGAAAATAACAATGGTAAATAATTCCTTCACATCAAACTCTCTTATTATTCTCCTTTGGAACTGCAATGGCATTCTAAATCACGTAAATGAATTAATAGTCGTGTTACACGAGAAAAGAATAGACATTGCTCTTATATCCGAATCCCATCTTACCGAACGCTCTAAATTAAATATTCCTGGCTATCAACTAATCACATCTCATCACCCAGATGGTACCGCACACGCTGGCTCCGCATTACTAGTTCGAAATTTTATACACTTCAACTCTCTCCCAAGTACAACTGAAGACTATTTACAAGCCTGCGCAATCTCTATAAACTTAAATCACATTCCTATAACAATAGCTGCGGCCTACTGCCCTCCTAGACACAACATAACAACGCAGCACTTCAAACAGTTTCTCACTTCGCTCGGCCACAACTTCATTGTTGGCGGAGATTTTAATGCAAAACATCCTCATTGGGGCTGTCGAACGAGCAACCCCCGTGGTAATAACCTATTACAGCTCATCTCTCCCGAACAATACAAAGTTTACTCTCCTTCACTCCCAACTTACTGGCCCACATCCCCAACCAAACGTCCAGATATACTTGATTTTTTTATTTCAAAAGCTCCAGATCACCTTTTTCACCATGTAGAAAACTTTAATGACCTACACTCCGACCACTCAGCTGTACTACTCACTATAAATTCCTCACCTCCGATCAACTCCAATAACCCTCATTTAGTAAATAAAACCACCGACTGGGTGAAATTCAACGACCTCCTCTTAAAAACCACTAAACTTGATATAAAATTAAAATCCCCAGACGATATCGAAGACGCAATAACAAATCTAACAACGGCCATTCAGTGTGCTGCATGGAACTCTACCACTTTAACTACAAACACCCAAAAACCATTTCAGCTAAACCTGCCCACTTATATACGTAACCTAATAACTGAAAAACGACGTGCTAGATCGCTATGGCAAGTCACTAGATATCCTTCAGATAAAACACGTCTTAATACACTAACAGCACATTTAAAGAGGTTACTAGCTAAATTTAGAAACGACTCATATTACAAACACATAGAATCTCTCTCTATTCAGGATGGCTCAATCTGGAAAACTACAAAAAGAGTGCTTAGAGACAAACCCTGTTTCCCTCCGCTTAAAAATCCTGATGGCTCATGGGCCATTAACGATTCAGAAAAAGCTGAACTCTTCCAAAACCATTTGACCGAAGTCTTTAAACCACACATAAACATAGAAAATCAATCCATGTCAAATGACGTTACAAACTACTTGCTATCGCCGCTGCAAATGTCCCTACCACCAAAAGCTTTTTCACCAGCCGAAGTTGAACATTGCATATCAACCTTTCCTCCAAAAAAATCTCCTGGCTTCGATCTCATAACATACGAGGTCGCAAGACACCTACCCCGGAAAACTATAATTCTTCTTACATATATTTTTAACGCCATACTCCGTCTTTCGCACTTCCCACTACAGTGGAAATTCTCTATTATAGTAGTAATTCCAAAACACGGAAAACCCCCAGATTCTCCATCTTCTTACAGACCTATAAGTCTCCTTCCTTTTTTTTCAAAAGTTCTGGAAAAACTAATCCTCAAAAGAATAACACCAATAATATCTAACTCAAGAATTATTCCAAATACACAATTCGGGTTCCGTAATTTTCACTCCACTACTCACCAAATCAATCGCATAACGGACACAATCTCAGCTTCGCTGGAAAAAAAGCAATATTGCACCGCAGTCTTTCTTGACGTTGCGCAAGCATTCGACCGGGTGTGGCATGCCGGCCTCCTCTATAAACTTAAAAAGATCTTACCACCATCGTTTTACTTAATCTTCCAATCGTACCTCACTGAACGTCAATTCGCTGTTCGATACCGCACAAGTTTATCATCCTTATCCACAATAAAAGCCGGAGTCCCACAAGGAGCGATAGCTGCCCCTCTTCTTTTTAACATATTCATAGCTGACCAACCGACCTCACCAAATACCTTAGTAGCTGAATACGCTGACGACAAGGCCATTCTCTCCGTCCACGAAAATCCTCTCACGGCTTCTGAAAACCTCCAATCCCACCTTCACGAACTAGAAACTTGGTATAAAAACTGGAAAGTTAAAATTAATGAAACGAAATCATGGCATATTACCTTTACGCTCAAGCACGGAATCTGCCCACCGATAACATTAAATAATATTAAAATACCAACATCGAATACAACAAAATACCTTGGAGTACATTTTGATAAAAAACTGAACTGGTCACATCATATCCACTGTACAAAACTAAAAGTAAACATCCGTCTACGCTTACTTAGACAAATCCTGCATTCAAAGTCGAAACTTACTCTTCACACAAAACTTAATCTCTATAAGCTCCTCCTAAAACCAATATGGACATATGGTATTCAGATCTGGGGATCCGCCAAAAAATCAAATTTGAATAAAATCCAAATATCCCAAAATAAAATCTTCCGCCTAATTACTAATGCTCCATTCTACGTGACAAATCAAACATTACACGCCGACCTAAAAATGAAAACAATCGCTCAAACTGCTACAAATTACTACACTCGATACCACAACTCTTTAAAAAATCATCCGAACAACCTCGCAAAAGATTTGACTTTACCTATCCCTGGAAACCCTCCCAAAAGACTGAAGAGAAAGTGGTGCCGCGATCTTCTCTTTAATTAACCCCATACTCGTATAATATAACGCCATAAGGAGTGTCGTCAATGGGCGGCTTCTCCAAATCAAATCTTCAATGTCTGTTTTTTTTTTTGTTTTTTTTTTTTTCTATATTATCATTTACGCTTATTGTACTCAAATTGTATAGATTGTGTAACGCAAATAAAAGAATAAAAAAAATTTTATTTAACACTATAATATTCATAGTTCATCATTTTTTAAATTTGTAATTTAAATATACCTATATTTTATCCGTTATAAAATGCAGTATCTGAACATATTATATATAATTTATTATTATTATTATATTCTAACCACAATCATCATCTGCGTATTTAAAGGAGATTAAAAAGCTTTAATTCATCATTGTTAAAATTAATACAATATTTATTTTAACCATCAGTATAATATCTATACAAATATTATGATGACTATCAAAAATGTTTTCCTGTACCTAACACATTTACACATTATTCACTTAATTTTAATATTTTATTCGTACATTTTACTGACATATCATGTTAAAATAAATATACCAACAATGGTAATTTAAACAGGGTTCAACCCTTGTCAGTAACTGGTCTCCACAATCATTGGGTAAATCTAAGAGCTGAATTATAATTTAATTTAATTCCCAGTTGTAGGTAGAGAAACTTAAAACTTTGAATTGGACTGAGTTAAAATCTTCAATTAGCTTTGAAACTATATATTATATACATATACAATATACCGAAATAAAACATTATCAAACAATTGTCTGAATTAAAAATGTTGAGTGTATTGAAACATTCCACCAAAGTAAAGTACTTACTACATTATGAGCGGAAATAGTTTTACAGTGTTTTTAATTATATTTAATGGCACAAAATAGATAATATATCTACTAAATCTAATTCTTTGATTTTCATATATAGCTAGCCCATCTATAGACAACAGAATACATTCAAATAGTACTTTTTAAAGAGAACTTTTTGGGATAACTTAACTCACACAAATTTAGAGACTGACAAACAGAAAAGTATTTCAACCCGAGTCGATTGGAAATTTCATCGTATAGTGAAGTTTTTTTTAAGACCGTGATAATTTCTATAAGATTAAATAAATTAGATTTAATTCTAGAAAACCGGAAGTTTGAAAATAAATATTATCTAAAAATCTTGCCATTTTTTTATTTTAATGGTATTTAATGAACGCTTCAAATGTTGATTAAAGTGAAATATTTTTTCCGTAAAAATTGTATTTCCTTATTTTTATTATTGATTGAAAATAAATATGGGCAACACAGAGCATTCGTTAAGTTACATAGTATATTTTAGTATTTTACATCATGGTTATGAATACAAATGTATTACAAAAACACAATTTTAAATTCAGTTAAACAAATTGGTTTGTTTGAAAAAAATATTATCAAGTCAAGGTTTTGTTCATAATCGGGTACAAGTGAAAAATTATTATTAATTATATAGTAATATTTTTTATACGTACATATATATATTAATACATTTTAAGGGTTTTTTTTTTATAATTATGGAGACTTTTTGAACTGCTTCAGAATAGTTATTATGGTTCTAGGTAAATTATTGTTATTTGTCTATAATATAAAATATATACTATATAGTGTGTACACATTTTTTCATTATTTTTTTAAACCAGTTATATATATATATATAATATTATATTATCTCTTTCGAAATCTGGTGTCCATTGATCATAAAAATTGAAAACTATTGGTTTTTAGTTTTATTGAAAATGTCTTAATGCTTGGAAATCCATGCGATGTAGACTGTTTCAATTTCCTGTATATACATTCTAAAGATATCATGTCGTCAGCGCTATATTCATTTATGTCAGTTGTTGTACGTATATTTCAGTAATCTGTCGATTTTAATTCAATCGTTATATTTTCAAATCGCAAGATGATAAAATTGATTTTACTCGAATATATTTGTAAGGATATGATAAGACACTCACCATAAGACAATAATTACCTATTGTATTAAAAGTAGCTAAATGAGTAAATATTGTACACTGAATGATTTATCAGTATATTTATTATTTGCCTTTTTTCTTTAATAATACATTTATTCAAATGATGTTTTATGGAACTTTCTTTAAAAAATTTTGGAGTATTTACCAGAATAAATATTATTATATATTTTTATATTTTACGTGAAACCATTATTAATAACTATTGCTATTATATTATTTTATATTATATTACACTAATATATTATATACGTAAGTCTTAATAACTCTGAAATATCTCGTTAGAATTTCAATTTAGATGCAAAAACAATTTGAAAAAAATCATCTGCTTGATAATTTACTGTAAAAAAGTTTGGCACCTACCAAAAAAATAAGTTTGTAGCATACTTTCATTATATTAGAATAGAAAAAATATTGTCTTTAATAAGTAGGTATACTTGAAAATTCTAAAAAATCGGGATTTGAATAAATGCATAATTAAAGATAATAAGCGGGTAAAAATGCTTAGAATAAATCGACCTAGATATAGAATTATGTATATAGTGTATAGTTATGTATATATCTATATAGATATGTATAGTATTTATACAACCGACTCACCGACTCTTAGTAACTCAAACTTTGATACCTTAAAATATCTCGCATGTATAAAATTCTCTTTTAAACGCCGTAACATTAAATTAGTTTTTGACATCTCAACATTTTTAATAACATGATTTTTTTTCCTTAAACTTCGAACTTCCAAAAGTTGATTATATAAATTGTATTTTTCTCGATGTATTTACAAATAAATTAATATTATTTTTTATGTCATTGAAAAAAATACTAAACATATATAATATGTTTTTAATAAATTTCATTGAAATAATATATAGGTAGTTAGTTTTTGATAGTTGTAAAACATGTCATGCATTTGTCAATTAATATTTCATGCCACAAATAATTTAAATTGAACCATCTGGACCGTCAATTTATCAGTTAAATTCATTGATTTTAAGCTAAAATACTAAATGAAATTTAATAAGATAACCGTTACATGATACAATAAGAAACAAATGAAACAAAGACTGATTTTAAATACACCATTTACCATTCATAGATAATCATTCCCACTGTTTGATGCTTTTGTTAGAAATGAATATATTTTGTACTTAATAAGTACTATAAATAAGATATATATTCCTCTAATACACTTAAAATACAATACAAAATCTAAAACAAAATATTATAGAATTGATTTAAACTTGATTTTTCTCAATACTTTATTAATTATGATAAAAAAACCTAATAACTCTGAAATTATCTAAAAATGCATTAATTAGATACAGTGACGGATTTAAGGGAGGACTCAAGCCACTCCCCCTCTTGGAAATTACACTTTATTTTTTAGGCTTAACATCATATCAAAATTGTGTTTGCAAAATCAATATGAAAAATGTTGCTCCCTCCCCCCCTCCACCAAAAAAAAAAAATTCCAAGATTCGCCAAATGATTGATTAATAAACATTTTTCAAATAAACTTATAAAAGGTAAAGAAAGTTTTTAAATTAGTACCAAATATAAAATAGAATACCTAACAAACTTTCTTAATATTTACTTATCAAATTTGTTCATACAATAATATTACAAGCTAAAACTGTTTCCTTTTTCTTTTAGAATACTCGAACAATTTTAGATTACCGACATACTTTTTTAGATATCTCTAATATACATTTAATATATTTTGTATTGCAATCAATATTATGTTCAAATAAATAATAATTTTTATTTCATATTTTATTTTCAATATCAAACAGATAAGGTTAAAAAAATCCATGAATATTCTGAATTGTATGAACAGAAATTTTTTTAATATTTATAATAGTAAAAGATCCTAAAACGTTTACTAAATAGTAAATAATAATATAATATACTATATACATAGTATATTATACTCGTATAAGCATATCATCTAGTCTATAATATATATTATATAATGTATGTAGATTATATAAAAATTTAATCAATGTCATCAATAATTATTTTAATTAATCAAAATAAATAATTACTTTTATAATTTTTTTTTCGTAAGTTTTATACTCTTAAACAATATTTTAAAATTACTTAATCAAAATGTATTGTACAGTTTTAATAATTGATATGTGCAATTAAATTGATTATATCCTGTTGCAATTCTGACTGATTTTATATTTTATGATTTCGTAAACCTACTGTAAAATATTAAAAAAAAAAAAATGAAATCTCGCGTCTTATTTTATTTTGGATTATTAATTTTTTTTATTTTTATATTTCATCTGAATATTAAACTATAAAACGCTGAAAAAAATATTAGGTACACACTATTTCAATTATACTTTTTTATTTCTAAATAACTACCTATTATTTTAAATCAGAATGTATTGTTTATATACCATAATATAAACATATAGTAAATTTACAACTTAAATGAAAGCAATAAAAAATGAACACATTGCTTATTGCCATAAACATAAAAGAAATACAGTGTGCATAATATATTAAGTTTGAACAATACAATGCAACAAACAATAAGGTAAAAGTACATTTTCATCAATATTTTTTGAATTTTTCATTCGATATTTATTTTATTTTATTAAACATCTATCTCAAATAATTAATAAAACAAACAAATAAACTTACGTCTTAAAAAAAATAAACGTGGAAAAATAAAAAAGACATGTAAAAACATTTAAAGTTAAATTGAAAAACCATTAAACAAAATCCATTATTGATCAGTTGAAAGAAAGGTGCTGAAACATTAGATTCGTATAGTAGGTGCTTGAGTGCTTGATATAGATATAAGATATATTTTTATAAGTTATAACTTACATTTCAAATCATCAAACTTTAAGCTTAAATACTTTATGTGCTTAAGTGATATTTGAATTTATATTTCATTGAATTGTCTCTGAAATGAAAATAAAGAACATCAGTGTAATACCTACTAGTTATCGCTTGGCCTACAATCTAAACAAATTTAATTCATCTTACATTTTTTTTTCATGTTTGTTTAAAATGTAATTATTTTTTAATTTATCTTGTCTGAGTCAATCAAATATTTTAAGTTAAAATTACCTATTTTAGACTTAACACATTGGACTTATTTTAACTCTAATAAATAATAAATCATAAGTTTTTTGTATTTAGTCTTCTTTTGAAAAGGGCATATTGACGCTCTTCCTTAATAGTATCGTTTGATTTATAGTCCCGAACTTTTTAATTCATAATTTATATAATTCTATTCAGTATTTTGTTTTATAAAAATTACCAATATTAATTTTATTAACATAGTTTTTACTTTATTATCAAATGACGTACTCTTTTTTCGATATTAAACTTGTCATATTTTATGTATTGTCTTAAATCAATCATATTCTAACTATTTCTAAATTCTAATAACATCATTTATTTTTTATCTAAAGTCAATTCCGTAGATTTATATTTGTATTGTATAATAAAAATAATATTATTATCAATAAAACAATAAGAAGTTTGCTTCACTTGACCCATCTTAAATCTATTTTATTTGAAATGACTTTTAGCTGTACCTACATAATATAATTATATAAAAAAAAATATGAATACTATTTGTACAATTTTTTTTTATTTTTTCAGAGATTTTGTAATTTGCGAGGCTGGAGCGGTGACTCGGAAAAAGTAGAGAAGACCCGATCATGTCTGCTCAAGGTTTGGGATGGCTTACAGTCTGGTGCTGATAAAGATCAGGATGGTCAGGTTAGAAAAATACTTCAATACAATTCCTAGTTAATATCACAATTAAGTTGAAAATATTTATAACTATTACAGTACTGAGTACGTATTATATTTAATGAATAACTGTAGCATAACAAATAATTGAAGAATAAAATATGTTATGTTGATAAATTATTTACAAAGCAAAAAAAAAATTAAAAATTAAACTAAAATAATCTCATCATATATGATGGACAAAAGTTTTATTATGCTATCTATATTATTTTTAGATTCTGAACGAAGTGATGAATGTATTGCTTTTACTATGATGTGTGTTTTTTTTTTTTTTTTTTTTTTTTTTTTTGTGTCTGACTCCAACAGTTGGAGCAGTAATAATGCTCCGATTTTTGACTTCAGCCCCTCTTTGAATAGGGAATTGAATCTAGTTGGTACTTTAGGGGGGTCAAAATTAAAATTTTCTAATAGTTTTCAAAAAAATCGAGAAAAACAAAAAAAAAATGACAGAAAAATGGAAATTTTACGGAAAAACCACTTTTCGACAAAATCGATTTTTTGATTTTGCTGTAACTCAAAAACGAAGTATTGTAAATACTTGAAATTTTCACCAAATGTTTATATTATGGTTATCTCTTTACAGTTAATTTTTCAAAATATTTTGACCATTTTTAAGCTACTAATAGACAATTGAAATTTTCGACTTTTCTAAGTTTTTTTTTCTTCAAATGCCGATAAAAATTTTTTGGGTGGCCAGAAAATCTTGAAAATTTAATACAAGGTTTCTTATAAGTTGTTCTTAAAGTGATAAAAAAAAATCCGAAATCGTTAGTCACAATTTTTTTTTATAAGTGTTTAAAGTTCGAATTTATACGAAATATGTCAAAATTTAAATTAAATTTCATACGCTCATAATGCGAATGTTGGCCATAGTAACCATAGTAACATAATATAAAAACTATACTATTTGTTTCAAAATAGAATATTTGACAATATTTAAATATAATATATCCTAAACTGACAAATCATCTTCGTTCAGAATCGTTTTTCGTATACAATGATACCTATCATTGCATTCAAATTTAACCTACCCTAGTCCGAGGTCCACCCCATCCCCTAATGTACAGCAGAGCGATACTCACTTACCAACTTTTTTAGATATTATATTATTTTAAATATGATGAACTTACTTAAAAGTTGTATCTAAAAGATCAATGTCAATGATAAAATTATTTGCTAATATTTATGGACTCTACGCTATTATTTTGTGATATTTTATTTTAATCTATCTGTTTTACTATAACGGATGTTTTTAAATAATTTATTAATCAAACTAAATAATGTAAAATAAATAGAAAAATAACTTAAAATTGAATTGTTGAATAACTTGATATTAACTTCAAAAAATTATTTATTAAATAATTTTAACGATTATTTGATACTCTATAAAATGAAATTTTATAAAAATTTTTTAATATATTATAAAATGAACACTTTGTGTATACGAACGAATAAGCAGAAAAGTGCTAATAGAAACATTTTATATTGTTTTAAAACTTGTCCTTAACTTTTTACTTGAGTATTTTTTATCTGTATTTTTTACATTTTTTATATTTTTATTTTTTGATAAAAACAATATAATGATATATTTTATGTATTAACTTGAAAAATACGAACAAATACCAAATCCAATAAATTATCGATTACATATTTCAATTTATTTTCCTTAATATGGAAGATTATAATTTTAAATTTTTCAATTAAAAATAGGTAATGGGAAGTCATAATTCATAACATTTGGCAAATAATTCTGAGCAAACAACATCAACTATATAATATACCATAATATTCGTGATATAATATGATTCACCAAGCATTCTCATTCCCATTTTTCTTTAATTTATTTATTTATTCAAAATTCAATTTTTCGAACATTAAATATACTTATACGCGGGAATATTTTTTATTTTCGGTTTTTTAATGTAATTTAAGATTATATACCTCTCTCTTTTATTATAAATCCATAAGCTTTTTTTATATCGATGTATATATATCGAAATTTAAGCGAGTTGTTTTAAAATTAATGAACTTTATGTACTAAGTAGTCCACGATAATAACTAATTAGTATTAATATATTAGGATTTAATTATTGGAAAGTTCAAAGTTATAATAATTAATATTAATATTTTGACATGTTTTGCTTATCAAAATAATAAGTAATAATAAGTATTATAAGTACCTATTAGACGTAAAGGTTGAGTATTTCATCTGTTATATATTTTATTTAAAATCACTATGAAGAATTTTTATTCTTATTAGGTAGCTGGTAAGTTTGATATCTAAGAAACTTTTTTGATTGTATAAAAATCAAAGTACATTAAATTATGATCATTAAGTATGCTTAAAAATTTCAAAATTAGAAAAAATGTATTAACAAATAATGTAAGGATATAAAATACCTACATCATTTTATTAAGTGTTTATATTTTGTAGGACGTTTTTAATGAGTAATGAATTGGTGAATATTATATGTTGAAAATGTTTTAAGTTTTATCAAATCTTTAATCAGTTAATATCGTTTAGATTTGAAGTGCTTTAAGTAAATGTTATCAAACTCATGTGAATTAAATACAAATCAATTAAAAAACTTTGTTCTATAAATATTTCAATGATTTTTATAATTTTTTGGTACATTTTTCCTTACACTCAATATAGTTCAATAATAATTTTGAATAATTAAAAAATTTAAAGCGCATACTTACAATTTAAAGTGCGTATGAATAAAATGGAAATTCATACAAGTATGGGGTACTCGAAATATGTTTCTCCAATAACATTTACAAAGTTGACGATTGAATAATATGACTTTAAATATTTGACCAGTACGTACAAACACGAATATGTAACTACATCGATTCCAAAGTTAGAGAAGCCAGAAAATCTCAAGGGAAGTAAATGGATATCGAGTTATCTTCACAATAAATCGTGTTTTCAGTTTTCCCTAGGTAGTCAATCGCAATAAACGAAAGAACAATCAGCAGTAAAAATACATATACATACAAATGCAAAATCACTCCATTTGTTTGCTCACATTTATTTCATTGCACATAAACATAGCTTTTATATGTATCGGTTTTATTTTATTTTCTAATATTTTTTTCACATGTAGGTGACACAAGATGAATGGTGCGCAATGTGGGACGAATTTTCTAAAAACCCAAGTGCACCTCAAGAATGGCAAACACATTACATGAATTTCATGTTTGATCTGGTCGACACTTCAGGTAATAATTATTTGTAATTGTAGAACAGTAAACATTAAATATATTTAATTTAATATATACATACGTTGTTGAATACTGTATGACTAAATTATGTAAGTATAAGCTATCAACTCGTATTGTTAAAGTCAAATTAATAAGATAAAATGATCAAATATTTGAATAGTAACCACGTCTTATATTTTTTTCCTAAAGCAGAATATTTTTTGTTTTACTCGAGTAAATTTAAAATTGTTGACAAGTCATTTTTTTATTTATTCAAACATTTAAAGTTAAGTAGAGCAATAAAATAAGAACAAACAATATTATACATTTACGCCTTATTATTCTCATTATAACACTATATAGAATCTAAAACTGCAATCTAGTACTTTGTTCCATTGTAATTTAACTTTGATATGGAAATCAACTGTAATTTTTTTACTGTAAAATTACAGTAGAAATATATTAGAAAATTAAAGTAGATATTTAATTTACAAAAATACTTTTTAATATCAAAACGTACAACATTTATTGTAATAAAAGATTTGAACATAGAAGTTAATCATCTCACATCTGGTTTAAAATTATATTATTTTGAAGAGCCCAAATTTATTTTCATAAAATGACGGTCGGTCAAAAATATTTATTTGAATATTATAAAAATGCAAAATCATAAAAAAAAAAAAACCATCATTCAAGGTATACAACAAGTTTTTCCGTTATCTCACATGTTTCCTTGGAGTGGATCTATGATGTTGCTGTCATTTTGTATGCCTTTTGAACTGTGAATTATGGCATTATTTAAACTTAGAACAACAAACACTCAGAAATGATAACAATGTAAAATGAAACATTTGACCTTTGTTTGAAAGCGAAGGGATTTAAAAATATATAACTTTAGTATAGGGTGACAGCTGATGTTGACAGAAGAAAAATTATGCTGTTATACAAACATTAATTTATGCGTAATATAACTTTTTACCAAATTCGCGTGAATTTACACAATTCAGTACAAACACATCCAGTCCGTTAGAATTTTCATTTTGTTAACGCAGGCAAATAAACTTTAAAATTATTTCTATTACTCTCGTCATACTGAACTAATATAATAAAAAAAAATGTATTCCGCTTTAGCCGCGACTGGTTATCGTATGATATATGAACGCACTAGTATATGGCTACTACGACAGCATTGATTTCCTTCAAATTGTCGATAGATTTTTTATGATTTTCAAGGAAATTTCTAAATATAGCATAGAATGTAATATAGCATAAAAATGAAAAAAATAGAACTATGTTTTATTAAGTGTCAAGAAAAAAAAATAATTATGGCAGAGAGTTATAAATTGAGCTGCTATACGTGATCTTTTTACATTTATTTTTTCACTAAACTGACATCAACTGTTACATTTCATTGCATTTTATAATGAATAATATATGTATACAAATTATTTACACTAGTCACGATGTAATAAACTATAGTTTGATCTCTGTTTTTTCCACTTAATAGTCATTAAGGTTTTATTTTTTAAATAGTAATAACCTCTTACATAATTTCCACATTCTGAAGCAGATTAGGTATTATTTGAAAAATGGTTATAAACATTTAAAGTTACCAAGAACCGAAATAAAGTATGAAAAATTGGTGGGATATTCTCTATACGATCTTACCTTTCCACTATAAATTACTGTAAATTACCTATAAATATGTTAATACCTATAAATAATAAACTTTATTTTATATATTCAATATATTTTAAATATATCTATACAAATTCTTAGACAATATTTTTATACATTGTCATAAAAAAATAATACAACCCTTTAGAACTACTACTATATGACGTATAAATAAGAATACTGAATAATACAAATTTACCGATAAAAATATCGTAAAGCTTTACAAATTAATTATACCTGTGAATATTGTTTACTGGTGTTACATTTTTGAGTATACCTAGTATTAAAAACAAATGATATAATATAACTATCTATTATAAATTGAACAAGTTAATTCAATTTGTTCTAAACATAAATATTTTAGTTACTTTCACGATTCCTTCTAAACGAATATAATTCAATTAAATTGTAATTCAACTTAAAACTTTTACCGACCACAAGTTAATGAGTATTTACCAGTATTATAAAAATACATCTAAAGATAGGTATAGTAGGTACTCATACTAATAATGAATTTTAGACTTTATTTTTATTTTTACATAACATAAATTTTAATATAATGTATTTTTAACGCTCTTTTTAATTGCTGAATTAACTAAAATTTGTATGTGTACTTATGTGTTTAAATTAAATAATCATACAATTAAATATAAATTTTAAATTAGACAACATTAATAGCTTATTAGTTATTACATATTATATATAGTTTTCACAAGCTTTTAAAAATTACTAAATTGTAATTACCTATTTGTTATTTTTTTATTAACATATTTTTTATTATTGAAACAAACATTTATTATTATCGGTCTGTTCAAAATCATACAATAGTTGTACATTTAAATCAAATAACCATATAAACATACATATAAACGTGTATGAAGTTACATGTTCAGTTAAATGACTCCTGTTCTAATCTAATATATTTTATTAAGCAAACCCGATTGGCTTCAGACGTTTAAATCGTCTGGCCTTAGTAGCTGAATGGCTGCTGGATTTATGTATAGTAACTAGTCCTGGTTGAAATATGTAATTTGAATTTACAAGCTTAAAAATATTTATTAAAATAATATAATAAACATTTTTATTTTATATTTGTAGTTTAATAACTTGATTAGTTTATTGTTATAATATAATATATAGTATATACCTATATATTATATCAAAAATAAAAAACAAATAATTTAAACATAGGAGATCAAATCATTTTATGATAAAAAAAAATTGGAATGTAGAGTATTGAAATATTTAAATTACAAAACTTCGCCATTCACCAATACATTTTTAATTAAAATAATGTTAACATTTTATATAAATATTTTTCTATAAATTTCGACGAACTCAGATTGTATTCGACGTATAAAGGAGTTAAGTACACTTGGTAGATTTTCAACCCTCTTTTCCATAGTACTGCACTTATTGTCAACTTGAACAATAAAATCTTTCTTAACATTTATTATAAACTCAATTGTTCACTATTCACCCCATTTATGTTATTAAAAAAATATTTAAGTATTAATACATATTTCATTTATATACCTTATTATTAGACATTTTGTGTTTTAGAATCGATACACCGATTTAGGGATACCAAAATTAATGTAATATTTTCTTAATATAAATCTGTAATTAATTTTAAGAATTATTTCTTAAATACATAATTATGTACATAATTTATAGAAAAAAAAAGAATATTAAAATTATTATAAAAATCGTTAAATCGGTTAGTCATATATAATACCTATATAGACAATTAAAAAAAAAAAAAGATTGATTATTTATAAAAATTAATATAATAATATTTGAATATTATCTCATTAGCTAAATAATATTTAAATTCCTATTTACAATAAATTATATTTTAACGATTATACTTCAATATATTAAAATGACTCATTTATTCTATGTTCAATAATATGTTCTAATTATTTATATGATAAATGTACAATACTCATGACGTGTATTAACTACTGTTTACAAAAAGCATTTTGTAATTTAAGATGAGAAGCTTTCATAGAATTTGACAAAAAGGTTTTAAATAATGTTGCATGTTTGTTTTACAGGCGACGGTTCCATCGACGAGGCAGAATTTTGCGAAGTTTGCCAAAACAACGGCGTGCCTGGTGCGGAAGCTGCCGACGCGTATAAACGATTCTCAAAGGTTAGCCTACTCCCTTTAACGATTTAATGACTAACTTTGTAATAAGCCTTACTTTGGCCGTAATCTTACCGGAATTCCGGATGGAAATTGATGTGACCGGAAGCTTGTATAATACTATCTACATTGATATGCCACAATGTTCAAGGATAATATTGTATCTGATTTCCCTATATTATTGCTCTACCACTCTCAAACAAAAACAAAATAGATTTGACAACAGAACATTAGTCAAATAGGTATATTTATGAACACGAATTAAACTTTAACAAGCTACATTGTGTAAACCAATAATAATAACAATGATACAATTAATTAAACTTATCTGTGTATAGAAAAATAACGATCAAAATTACGATATGAAAATTAATTTACAATTTTACTTGTTAGTTTTACAAATTTAAGATTTATGTTGTTATTCAGAAAAGAAAAAACTTTTAAAAAAAGATAAAGATAAAAATTGCAAAAAATATAATTTTTTTTAATTGTTCTGCAATAATTACAGAAGACTAAATAAAAATAATATTTTGAAAAATTTAAAGCTTTTTAAAATAATAATTAGAGACACTTGAGTGCTTTATGTATAGGTACTGTATGTCTGCATGTGTATATAAATTCCCTTAAAATAGTTTTGATTTATTTTAATTATATTAACTGAAAGACAAATAATACTGTCATTGACCCTATTGTACATAATAATATACGGTCATTTAAAACAATTTTAACTGCGCAAGAATATGCAATGTAACTGCGCTTTAAAATAATATGCCAGCTAGGTACCTAATAGGTTTTTATTTTACACCATAGTATTCATATTCGTTATTTTTACCAGACTCTAATACTTCACTTTTACATAAATAATTATGTTTTTAAAAAAGTTTGTTTCTCGACGAAAATATAATACTTTTTGTCATTATTAATTTCCTGTAACTAATTAAGTGTGCTTTTTATTTTATACATTTACACAGGACGGAACAGTTCAAGTCTCTCGCGACGAATTCGCTAAATACTGGGTGGAATTTTTCTCCTCCGAAGATCCAATGGCATTGGGCAACTTCATTTTTGGCAAAACATCGTTCAACTAAATTACAAAAAATTCGAAACACGTCGTGTTTTTTGTACATTTTTTTCTTTATAAACTAATACTTAAAACTGTGGTAAAAAAATATCACATACGTCAAGGATATTCAAAACGATAAATCTTCATTAGATATCATAATATAATATCATATAATATATCATATTCTATTTAAATAATTAGACTACAAGCGTAGTAATTACATTTTATCTAGTACCTATTTAAATATACTATCTTAGTCAATTCTTCGTACGTATTTCGTTTAACTATTGTGATAAGATAAAATATGATGTTCAATATATTATTTATAATATAATTAATGATTCATATTACAAGTAATATTAAACAGCAATTATTATTATTGGTCTAGACTCTAGAAAAAGAATACTTGCATTCTGTTCGTGACTTATTCACATAAAAATAAAATCATGTAATATCATGCGTATTCATATTTAATATTAATAATTAAAATAATAATAACTAGCATATCGTACGTTGAACACATTTTTTTAAACTTTTAAGCTTATACACATTTATAAACATGTTTTTATAACACGCAATTGGGGATTAATTATTACGTCAATAGTAAAAATTAAAAAATATATTTATATGAGTACCACAAACTCCAGAAAAGTTGACTACTTTAAGTCGGTAAATAAGCAATAGCAATTTTATTCTAAAATGATCTCGTTGCCAAATAACATTATACTATATTAATATAGTGTAAACTCAGGGTAACGATTTAATATTATATTATAAATCAATACAATATATTTGTATAAAATCACAAATCTCATAAATCACACGTTATTCAAATAACAATAATATTATAGCATCATATACATAGTTATCATAACAAATATAATTATTTAACTATTGAATGGAAATATAAATGATACGAAATCGAAAACAATAGTAAAGCTAATATTACACTCTATTATATATTAATATTATATATGGCCAGCTATATAGTGGCACAGTAGAAAATCAATAATAGTATTGTGAAACAGTAAATAGTAGAACATGTTTGTGTGTATTCATTATAATTATTTTTTTGTAATATTCTTTGTATTTTTCGGAAATGTAATACGTTTTTAAAGGTATTGGCCATCATTTCTGTAGTTTTTGATTCAAAGAATATATATACATAAATGTAACATTTCAATCATGTGGTTTTTTTTTTCATATCATAAATTTTCAGATATCTCGTCGGAGTTAACAGTAGTATTTGATGTTGCCTGCCGATCAATAGATCTAGCAACCTGTCTAGCATGCACCTCATCCAGTCGATCAGAGATGATATCACTCCTCGCATTAGTCTCACTTACCTAAAAACAAACAATTTTATAATAAAAATTAATTAATATGGTACTTATCTTACTCTATAAATTGAATGTGTTCCAATTATATAATTGATAATCTATAATAGCATACAATAACTACATGATGAAAAAAGTATTCACACAATTGTCTTTTATTCGGCGAAGTGAAAAATATCTAAATGTAATATAATTACAATTTAAAGAATAAATGTAATCTGACGTGATTATAGACATAGTTCTATTATTTAAATACGTGCATACTTATTTTAATACCTTAAGAGTGAACCCACATTTAATCTTTTTTCACCTTTACAGTTTGTTTTAAAACAATTCAAACTGAGTCGTACAACGTACGCCTTCATTTAAATTTAGCAGAAAAAAGGTATTTTAATATTTTATTTAAATAAAGTTAAGAACATTTTAAAACTTATTGCAGTTTAAAAATGGCTAAAAACCTGTGCTAAGTTTTTAAATACGTAAATAAGAATATATTTGTATGTGACAGTTTTGTGTCAAGTGCATGTAAAATAATTTCAGATATATGTTTTCATTCTATAGTGCATTGTACAGGAAATAATGTAAAATTAAAAGGTAATTATATTCTAATTTTGTATCTTATCTAATACCACATTAATTTTACTTCACTTACTTGTCTGAACAATCCCAAACACTGTTCTTCCAATCTTTTTAATCTAGCTGCTCTTCGTTGCAGTCTTTCCTCCTCTTCGGGTCGTAATATAACTGTATCTTGTTGCAGTCTTTCTTCTTTTTCAGTTCTTACAACTATTTCATCAGTTTGTAATGTATTGTTTTCATTTGATTGTAAAGTCATTGGTGTTGAAGTACTAGTTCCTGGTATTTCAACTAAAACTTCCGAAGAATCTTCATTCTCCGATGTGGTCCGTCGTCCCGATCTTCCGTATTGTCTTTGCAATTCTTCAAGCCGCTCACTTATGGAGTCACTGGTTCGAGAAGTACGTACCATTTGATTGAGCAACGATCTACTCTGTTTCTCTAATTTTTTAATCCCAGTTGCTTCAGTTTCTAACTGAGGTTCGTCTACTGTTTCTGTTTCTGAGTTATCTAAAGATAGCGTTTTTAACCAACTCTCATCGTCATCACTACAAGCTCCACTGTCAGCAATAGCTACTCGGCTCTCGTCATCTTCGAACCCACTTTCTACTGATGTACTACATTTTCTTCGAGCGAATTCTTCTCGTAACGACTGCCAATCTTCTTGAGATTGAGTATTCTTCAATCGAGCTTCATCCCATTTCTCTCGACAATATTCTAGCTCCTGTTTAAGTTCAGTTAATACAGTTCTCTTGTGTTGCAATTCGTACCTTAGAATCTTCTCATGAGTATGAAGTTTTCTATGTTGAGCATTAAGCTTGGCTACAGCATTCCACGCCTTCGACAGTTCGGCGGACACAGTTGAAAGTCTTTGTTGTTGATGGCCAAGTCTTGATTCCAGATGGTCGTTGAGAGTCTTTAGTCTACCGATATCTTTCACCAAAGAATTTTTTTCAAGGATAAGATCTTTAAGCTTCAAAAATGTTCTACTCACAGAAGCCACCCTTGATTCATTTGAGTCATCTGGCTGAACCTCATTCGCCGTTTTATTGTCATAATGACCCAACAATTCAACGAGTATTCTCCAAACTTTTGGTAGATTTGAAGCAATTTTTTCCTTATTTGACGTACATTCTACTTCTTCGGAACGCTCCAATGTATCACCAGCAATATCCATCAACACAGAGGCCGTTTCATTAATGTCTCCATTGAATGTCAAATCAGATATCAATTCTCTATTTTCCTCTAGCATCCGAGCAAATCTATCAAAGTCCGGTCCCTCGTCACCAGATAATAAAGTAGAGAATAGATTATTAACTAAAGCCATTTGTGATGCAAGACTCATTCTATCTGCTGATGTAGTCATGTATTTTGCTTTCATTTGTTCGTATTCAATTTGCTTACCTTGAACATCTGTTTCAAGTTTTGCTATAAAGTCATTCATACCCTGCTTACTGTTAAGTTCTTCTGCCAATTTTGCTTCTAACAAAGAATTTTTAGCTCTCTCTTTATTAATTTCTCTTTCATGACCCATAGCTGCTGCTTCTGCCCTTTCTTCGTATAGTCGACGTAAATTCCTGATATTGTCGATTTGCTTTTGGTACTCCACTCGCAAATCAGCCAAACATTCATCCGCGTGTGATTCCATTTCTTGTAATCGTTTTTTCAAGTCAGTCACCTATTATAGACGTAGTTATCAATGATTGTTCAATACGTTATGGAATTCCATAAATACAATGAATTAATCACCTGTGCTTCTCGGATTTTCAACATGTCATTGCTGATGTTTGCTACTTGCTTTAAAGCTTTGACCTGTTGTTCTAATCCTTCTTTTTCTTTTCTCACCATTTCCAGTTCTTCTTTATACTCCCTTAAACGATTCATCTCAGCTTTAATCGAAGAAAGAGCGTCATGCCGCCGTTCGCGTATACTCGCCAAATATCTGTCGAACTCATCTGGGTCTTTGGCATCAACAGCAGTATTTTCAAAAGATTCGTCAACTAAGTCCTAATAATAATTATTATTATTATATAATAACAATAAATTTACGTTTGAACAATAAATTAGTAGGTATAAATTATTACCGGTGCTGTTAAAGCTGGCAAATCTGCCGGACGACTCCATATTGCGCCCATCTGAGATAGTTGCACTATAAATAAATAATAACTTATATAATGCTCATATGTAATTGAGGTTTAAATTTATTAGAATTTGATAGGTCACTAAAAAAGCATAGATCAAAATCTATTTTTATTTTTGACCTAAATTAAATAAAATGTTTATAATATGTACTTATTTAGTTCAACTACATATTATACTTACAATTAAATGTTATAGTGAATTATAAACGTATTGAATAATTAATTTAAAATATATAACACTATAACTAACTCCTTTATAAATAAATTTACCTATATTAAATTGTAGAGAAAGAGTTAACATAATTTATTTTTTATTTATAAAATTATTGAAATTAAATAGTTAACAATTAATTATCTATTCTGTGCTAAACTACCTTAAAGAATTCAATAACATTCATTCATTGTATAACATCGAATAAATTGTTTTTACAGTAAAATATCAATATAATATACTTTTTTTTTTTTTATTACACTTTATAAAACTCTTCAAAGGAAATTTTAAAACTACGTAATTTATTGTAAAGCAATTATAGGTCGGTCTATCTATGATAGAACCGGAAAATACTAACGATCATGAACCACGGCTAAAGATAATATCTACGAATATGATGATGGTATAACTAAATTAAAAAAAAAAAATTAATTTAAATTCAAAATTAAATTATAATACTACTTAGTAATTATATAGATCTAAAAATCAATACAGCGATACCAAAACCGAACATATTACTAGTAACACATTGGCAATTTGCGTTTATGCGTGTTACGAGTGTTAATTTTTAATTTTAGTTGTTTGAGACGCAAAATGCGCTCACACCTCACATATCACGTGCGATGTGTGAAAGTATGCCGACTGTAATATATATTGTATAATATATATTACAGTTATAATATATATTGTATAATATATATTATACCTACCCGCATAAACACAATTATAGCTATCAATTTATCAAATGCGACGTGTAATTACATAAGTAAATAAGAAAAATGTCACGTTACCTGGTCGGACAACGAGATTTTCGTACAATTGTGTACTGGTGATGCTGTATGTCCGGTCGTAGTGTGATGTTGTGTGGTGTGGCACACACAAGGTCTATAATTATAATAAGTATATCTGCCGCGGTAGGTACTCAATCCGTGTCGGACTCTGACGCGTGCGCGCATCGCACGGGTGGCTGCTAATCATAGCCAGAGGTCTATTTTTACGGCTAAGACGCAATTCTCCGGCCAAATTAAATCGCATTTCGGTCGGTGTGCGCTTTTTCTTGAAACGCACGCGAGAGTCCGTCCGACGCGATAATGGCCAGCCGGCCGGTTAGCCAGTCGGCGAGACGCGCACAAAGAAAATATCATATAAGAAACTAAAATATATATATATATATATATATATAATTTACATAAACAAGTTAAAACAGCTGCCTTCGCGGCAAACCGAATCGGACCAACGGAAACTATACATATGGCCGATGATTTTTAGCCAAAAGTTGTAATTTTGTAAGTCGATGTTTTTTTTCAAAATCGTTTTAAAAATCGGGTCAAATTAATTATTCTTCCTAAATGTATACATATTAAGAGTTTATATTTATTTATAGTGATTTGTTAAGTGAACAAAGTCCTAAAACAATGGAAGTTTAGATAAAACATAGAACAATATTTTAACACAATACCAATATGATAATAGTTTATGACATTGAAAAACTTATAAGGGTTAATCTTTGGTAAAATTTGGCTTTGAATATTGTGACTTACGAATAACAATGAATATACAAGTAAAAAATGAATCATATTATACCTAGAAAAATATTGTTAAGCCCGAATGTCATGACTCACGCGACAAAAAAAAAGTATGGTACATGTCCTCATAATATTGAGTTAGTCACATCACCATAATATATATACCTATGTTAAATTTTAATTCAATAAGTCTTTAACGATGTAAAGGAAATATGTGAGAATAAATAGCATAAGATTAGTCAAAATATTTTGAAAACGTAATTGTGTACCTATAGAAATTAAGAATATTATACACATATTTAATAGTGAAAAGCTTCAAGTTCCATTGATTAATATATTTTTGAAAATTTAAAAATGACAAAATTATTAAAATTGTTAGAGAAAAAACAAAATGTTTAGGTTTAACTACATAATATAGTTTGGAACAAACTAATAGTATTATACTTTTGGTATATTTGAACTTGACAGGGATACCATAAGTTCTAAATTCTCTTACATATTAGGTCCCTTAGGATCATAAGGAAGTAAATTAAATTTGATTAGATTTTGTTTTAATGAATTTGTTAGGTAATTTATTATAAATAAAGAATGCCCAAAACCGTAAAATTAGTTTTGTCGAGCTTACTTACCTACGCTAAAAACATATTGCATGCGTATTAAGGGGATTCGATACCGTGATTTTCTGTTTTTGTCTAATGCACGCGCGGCATAGGATTTTAGACGGATCCTTTGCCAATCATACCAATTGATCTAATGAAGCGATAAGAATTCTGAAAACAGATTTCAATTTTTCGTCAAGTCTATTTAGAATCGACTTTCTCACATTTTTGATATTTTCCTCCAAATTTCTAAAAAAATTATGTTAAAAAAGAGTAATTAGAAATTGCTGTATTTCAATTTTTGGAGAAGTTAAAATCAAAAAATCAAAAATCTGGGAAAGTCAATTTCAAGTAGACTTAATGCCAAATTCAAATCTGTTTTTAGAATTCTTATCGCTTCATTTGATCAATTAATATGATTGGCAAAAGATCCGTCTAAAATCCTATGTTACGCGTGCGTTAGACAAAAACAGAGCATCACAGTATCGAATGCCCTTAATTCACGGATTGTTTGTGTCCCCAATAACTTCTCTCTATCGCTATTGAGTATTAACGAGTATAAATGGACTAAGTTGTATGCCAATCCCGGCTACCAGTCCACTTCTTAATGGTTTCTGGTTTAACGAAATATAGTTAAGACTAATACCTTCGTCGCCCTTATCAGAATCTAAAATACGTTTCAATAAGTAATTACAAATCGTATAATAAATTATAAAATTAATAAAATAATGATGAGAATAAACAATTCTGTTTACATTTTTAATACTAATGACAACTAGTTTTTGGGTTTTTGTTTTGTTTTTTCACTGGTTGGGTCAACAAATATGTATAGGCAATAGATATTTAGCTGATTTACCGGTATATACTATTCGTCGAGATTTAAATGATTTACGAGGACATTCCAATTTACTAATTAAATATATGCATTTAGAATAGGTATTGAGATACCTATACCGTTTTATAGTAGTATGCAATAAAATTACAATGCGTTGTAACCCCATGACACAATAGGTAAATAATAATATTATATTCGGATGGTACCCAAAAAATTGTTCGTTTTATTAGGATTTAAACTTTGTGTCGATTAGCGAGTACGTTTTAGCGATCGATTTCACCGTATAATATATTATGTCGAGTTATAATATTGGCACACGGCCCATTCGTTGTTCTCTTCCGGGAAAATGCAATTATTATTATTATTAATCGTGTACTCGACACAAGGGCTATATTTTATTATTATCTACGTACCAACTACCATATACCAATACGTACGACATTATTATATATATATATATACGTAGGTACCATATACGCTCGATAATTCGAGAGCATAAATGGTATAATGTATGTATTTTTATTTTTTATTAATAATATATTGTCACCGGTATTTCGAGGATATCATATTTTTTATACTATTTATAGACCAGTTGTGTTCAAAATTAAAAATTCAAATCCGCTTTAATCGAATACTCATGCTTGAGATGAGTTGATCAATCGTGTTGAAAATATTAGGTACCAACCGCTCTCGTTAGAATTGCACGACATTAACATCGGTTATTAAAAAACAGCGTTAGACCAAACAATTCTATGATTAGCTGATGATTAAAGTTTATAAAGATTTTACATATTACATATAAGTAAAAATACACGAATTTCGTTGAATAAACACACTCGTTGAATTTGACATTACTTCAGGATTGAGATTGAGATGTTAAAATAAATACAAAAGAATAATAATAAATCAAAGTTAAGCAATTCTGAGCGGACTAGCGGAGACAGTCTGTCAGCCTAATATTGGTAAAATTTATTTTATAATAAATTTATATTGCTTATAGAAATATATTTTTCTATTAGTAATACGTTAGCGCGTTAACCGGTAAGTTGAACTAATTTTTTTACAAAAACTTATAATATATTATTCCATATAATATTATTACTAAATGTTATATAATAATTATTAATAATTGTTATACTCATAGGTTTAACATACAACTATACAAGTCAATACACATGTACCGTAGAACATAAGTAAATAAATAAGTTTGTGCAGATATATATATAAAGCTTTAAATTAATCAAAGTAATTTGAAAATTTCTATGTTTATGGTAAATAATAACATACCTACGTTATACAAAAAATTAAAAATGTCAATTCTCTATGAATAATATTAGATTCTGAACGGAGCTATGAATGTATTGATTTTACAATGATGTGTTTTTTTTTTTGTTTTTGTGTCTGTGTACAGCATAACTAGTCGAAATAATGCTTCAATTTCAAACTTTGGGGGTGGTTTCCGATGGCAAAGTGAATATCCTTGGTGCATTATAGAGGTGAAAAGTAAACATTTTCCAACAGTTTTCAAAAAAAAACCGAATTTTTTATTTTGCTATAACTTAAAAACTAATCGATGTAAATACTTGATATTTTCACCAAATGTTTATATTAGCGTTTTCTATACACAGTTAAATTTTCAAAGTATTTTGACTTTTTTTGAGCTATTTATAGACATTGAAATTTTCAATTTTTTTAAGTATTTTTTTTTTAAATAACGATAAAAATTTTTTGGCCGGTCAGAAAATCTTGAAAACTTAATACAAGGATTCTTATAAGTTTTTCTTAAAGTGATAAAAAAAAATCCGAAATCGTTAGTCACAATTTTTTTTTATAAGTGCTTAAAGTTCGAATTTATACGAAATATGTCAAAATTGCGAAAATTTGCAAGTAATTTTGTGGTTGAAAAATCGTAAAAATTTTTTCTTTTATAACTAAGTTTTGAAAATTTGGTACAAGGTTCTCCATAAATTTTTCTTCAAATATCTGTAAAAATAACTCTATCGGACTAAGACAAAAAATTTTTATGAATGTTTGAAATTTAAATTTTTACAAAACCACGTTAAATAACGGTTTAGCCTCAAACGATTTTTGATACCTATTTGTTGTTATTCAAATAGTATAAGTCGTAAATACTTGAAAATTTTACCAGTTATTTAGATTGGCATTTTCTTTACGTGATTTGATTTTCAAAATTTTTTGAGATATTTATAGACAACTGAAATTTTCAATTTTCCTAAGAATTTTTTTTTGAAGTGTCGATTAAATTTTTTTGGTGGAGTCAAAATATTTGAAAAATTAATACAAAGTTCCTCATAAATTATTCTTATGGCGATAAAAAAATTATAAGAATACATAGGCACAATATTTTTATTATTAGCATTTGAAGTTCAAATTTTGACAAAAATTCGTCAAAATCATGAATATTTTTCATTATTTGGTAGTTAAAAATTTATAAATATTTTACTAACAAAAGCTAAGAACTGAAAATTTAATACTATGCTGTCCATAAGTTAAGCTTAGAGTAAATTTAAAAAATTTTACGAATGTTTAAACTTTTAATTTTAATTTGAAATCAAAAATACATGTGTAAAATAACGTTTTACTACTAAATAATTTTCGATTTTTGTATTTTTTAAAAAATTACCAAACGTAGGATCTTGAGACTTTTACTTAAATGTTTGAATTTGTTTCAAAATATAATATATGACAATATTTAAATGTAATATATCCTAGACTGACAATTAATCATCTCCGTTCAGAATCGTTTTTCGTATACAATGATACCTATCATTGCATTCAAATTTAACCTACCCTAGTCACCACCGGCCTAATGTACAGCAGAGCGATACTCACTTACCCGCTTTTTTTTTTTTAATTTACAATCAAATAGCTAAAATCGTTATGTTTTGTTTAAATGTCTAAAATCTCGACCAAATGTCAACCTAAAACGTCTATGAAAAAACTCTGGATATTTATTTTTAAAATTTTATCAGTTTTTATATCTAAGCTAAAACGTATAAGGTATCTTGTATTAGATTGACAAGTACCTATAATGTTTAAAATTAAAAACTTTATGGACTATAGATTTTTAACTAAAAACTATTTTCTACAATTTTTATTTTGATGAATTATGTCCAATTTTGGAATTTAAATGCTTAAAAAAAATTGCTTTCAAATATTTTTTGTATCTTTAAATTGCTAAAAGAATAGATAATTAATAGTATTTTGCAAAACGCTAAACTGTTTTGTTTAATTCCAATAAAAAAATTTATGATAAATCTTATTGTAGTAAACTAGTCTTTGCTATTATTACAATTTTTTTTAAATTTTTAAATAAAAATCATTTGTAAATTTTTATGTTTCAACAAATTTCGTAAAAAAAATTACTTCGACTAACGGAAAAGTTTTCTAAAATATCCATATAACCAGAAGGTATACAGTGAATTTAACCACAATAAATATACCTAATAATGTCGCACGGAGCAATATATAGCCATAAAATATGGTCAATGAAGTTTACATCATAATATTATACAAATATGCTATTTATACAAATCGCTGTTCCGTTCTTTAACTTTTCGTTAACGTTTGTGCTTACTACTGTGTAATATTATTATATAACAATACAGATTTTCAATATATTTTTTATACGCGTATGATTTATCATTGAAATAGAAATATAGAAATTGGTCTTAAACCAAATTTTTTTTTTAAGAGTATATTTTTATAAATCGGAGACTATAATATAATGTATTGCTGTATATTATTATACATTTATATACTACCTATCTACGATGACGGTAGTATTACAGCTTAGTTTGCATTGCGTTACTGTTGCCGCCTTGGCAATCGGCCATGTTATTATCCTACATATTATATTATTTGTATGCATAATATTGTATAAACGTGCTTTTTTTTTTTTTTTTGTTTAAATGTAGCAAAATTGTTTCTAAAAAATAATAATAGATTTGTCCTCGAAACTTGACTTTTATAAAATATGCGCAGAAACCTTGATCTTGAACAAAACTCGCATATACCTACTCTAAAATCTAAATGTATTAAATATATTCTTTTGAATTTACAGTTGTACAACTCAACAAAGGCTTATATTATTCAGTATTCGATAAATATCTTACAATATTTCAAATAAAGCATACTATAGCTTTACCAAGAATCGTGGTAAATCATAAGATTTAAGATGATCGCGTCGCCCTTAATTACCATAAAAACTCTAATACCGACCCGACTGAATACCATTTATTTCTTAACATATATACAGTTATACCTAAACAATTTCGTATGTTTTCGTTTCATACTTTCATAAGCTAGATTTCTGCTTTGTATATTTAACTCCAAATAAATAAGGATATATTTATTGTAGTAGGTACCTACATAAATCATACCTCTTTGAAGTTCATTTGTATGAGCCATTTTCAAAACCTACTTGCACAATAGATACTAATAAATAATAATATGAAAATGTAATTTATTTATTTTTAATAATTTCCAAATAATCACATTTACCGCTTTCCGTTAAAAATGTTGTAAGAAATAATTATATATAGGTTCCTATAGTTATTATTATTTATAATTTGTTCTTTGTTTTGAACTACGCACATTTACGCATAATATATTTAATAAGCATCTTATATATTATATTACAGTTTAACAAGTTTGTGGTCTTATATTTATACCATATAACAATAGTAAAAATAATAGGTTATATATATTTAAGACTTAATGAGTCGTATTTAAGTATTTCACTGCGCCAAATAGATTTTCTATTTTTAACTAATCCCGAGATAAATAAAACAAACGATTAATAACAAAATATATGCATGAATTATTTATGTATTTTCGCTATAATAATTATACATAATCACTCTTACGTGAAATTTTAAATCAAAAATTATTCTCGTGACATTTCATTTAATTTGTTTTTCACATTTACGTAAACGACTGTGTGTGTGTGTGTGTGTGTGTGTGTGTGTGTGTGTGTGTGTGTGTGTGTGTGTGTGTGTGTGTGTGTGTGTGTGTGTGTGTGTGTGATGTGTTATATATTATAGGTACTTAAACTTGCTGGATACGAATATATAGGTACCATTGTCAATTCAAAAGCTGTCACTCAAACCCGGCGAATAATCATCGAATGTTTAACAGTATATAGTTGACGTTCCTATAATATACATGATGAACATCAAGTTTACTATACACTGCAGCGACTCATTTCGTATACAGACCATCGGCATTCAATGTGACTGGGCGCGCAACAAACATATATATATATATATATATATATATAAATATGTATAATAGGTTGATACGTATATATATAATAATATATTATATGCATGTACCATCATTTCGTTTGGCCGTTCAACCGAGTTGAATAATGTCACCATGTACATAAAGCGCTGACGATTCAGACAGTGTTTTATATGCACAAGTCGAATATACAAATGCATTCAAATTTGTTTGAATGTACATATACACTATATATATATAGGTACCTAGCTATACATAATATTACTATATTATGCAATAGCTTTATCTGTAGATGTATCGTAATATAGATGTGTATATCGATTGACGTTTATTTTTGGTTACCTACTCAAGTGTTACCGTAAGATCGTTTTATAACACGCTTACTATTCAAATGACTATATCGTACAATATACGTACGTATAATAGGTAGATAAAATGTGCATCGCGATAACGGCTCGTCTAAACTTTGTATCCTTAAAAAACGATGAGTTTGATAATCGACGTACCTGCCTATATTTTGTAAATGATCAATACGATATAATCCTATATATTATTCTACATATCACCCTAACAGATTGCCCCTAGATCGCTCATAATAATAGGTATATATTTTTAATGCGGCAATGCGCATTCCTACATATATTATTCTATTTAATTATTCATGTCATATCTACATGGTATAAGTCTCGATTAAAACCGATATTCTTGTATCAGTAAAACTATGATTCAGTATACCTAGACTATAAAAAATAGACAACGGGTATGCCCGGTATGCAGCATAGGTACTAGCTGTAACTGATTTCATTCTTGCATATTGTTCAGTAGGTACCTACTACCTACTACTTGAATTGGTGAAGAAAATACCTCATTTCTCTTTTCTTTTTTAAAAATATTTTAGAGTATAAGTATAGGTACACCTTATAATATTTTTAGTGAGACGCTAAAAAGAATTTTTTTACAATTTTATTGAACTAATAAATACAGATAGCAAAAATTCCAGTAAAAATATAATTAATAAAAATTTGTAGTTATTTATAAATCTTGCAAAGAATATGAAGCGTTCAAAACTCTTCACGACTTACATACGTACCAATCAAAAAATAAAAATTATTTTAATGAATTTCTATAAGACCATAAGGTATAATGTATAAATAGTTAAATTAAAATAGGTAACGAATTTTAATAACTGGACAGTTAATGTTATATTCAATACGATGAAAAAACTGTTCGAAGACTACCTAATAACAACATTTCAGTTGAATGGAAAAACTAATAATTTAAGGATATCGAAAATTTAAAGATCCAAAAGATTCTTCAATACCTACCTAGAAGTTCAGTTAAGTTCACTCTTCATTGCTACCTAGCTAATATCTATGTTATAAACTTATAACTTATAAGAATACACAAGTTAGTGCCATATTTTCATCGTAAATAGTGAAGGGGTCGAATTTGGATCCATAGGCGCAATTTGAGTTTTAAATTTAGAGGGGCTATTATAATTTGCATGTATGTACTATATGTATGCTCCCTAAGATATATAAAGATGAAAGATGATATATACAAATCATTTTGGAGGGACGGCTATGATTGATTTTGAAGGTGCTTAGGCCTTAGTTCCCCGAGCCCCTCTCAAATTACGCTTTTGTCTGGACCCCTTCCCATTGATTGACAGAATTTAAAATTCTTAAGATGCAAACCACTGATTATTTTTACATTATGTTAAACAATTTTGAACCCGCCTTTGAAACATTTCTGGATTCGTCTTTGATGCTTAATGAACCACATTATAATTATAACATCTAAAAAAATAATTATTACTTCTGAACACGTCATAGTGTCATAGGTACTACTGTTAGTATTTAATATTTATTAGGTACCTACTACCTAATTGTGTGGATCTCATCTCAATCAATTGTTTGTGCAAGACAAATAATTAATGTAGCAATTAATATAGGTAGATATACCTAAAAAATATACACTATTTAACTTAAACTATTACTAATGTATCTAATTAATAGCTAAACTTACCACATTTTGGTCCATTTTTATATCAAAAGAAATTATTTTAATTGCTAAAACGTACCATTACAAAGCAATACTGCATCAAAATCTATAAAATGTGTTGTAAAAATTGTTTCAAATTAGTTTATGATAAGTACCTACTTAAACATATTCCTTATTTTTACACTTAGCTTAGATATATTTTCAAATTTAATATTTCCATACTCTAAACATTTTATGGAACAAAAAAACGATTTGAAAATGCCAATATCACGTTTTGGATTTTAACCCCTCGAGTGCTAATAAAGGAATCAAATATACATAGATATACCTACCAATTATATTGAACATAAATTGGGCGGGACTTTATGAAATAATACAAGTACATGATAATGATAATATCTCAATTGACTATTACTGTTAAGTGTAAATAAAGGTCGTAAAGGTTACGGTATTCACAACAGTGGCGCACCGGGGGAAGGACTCTGGGATCATTAAGTTCATTTTTATTTTACCAAGGTAGACAATAAATTATTATTATTATATATTATGCATATTATCATAATTTATAACATGCGATTTGAATGCATGATAATAACAATAATATAATGAAAATACATTTCTTGACTGGACCACATAAAAATAAATAAATACAACCGAAACAAAAAATTAATGTGCAGTTACCTATTTAGCATAGCTCAATAATATTATTTTACATTTTTGCTGTATTAACACGCAAAGGGAAAAAACCTACAGGAATAGCAGCTATTTTCATAAAAGGTGTACCTATAATAGGTGTCTAGGTACCTAAGTGGCTAACTACCAAAATAATGAAAATTCATACATTGTAATGTCATATCATTATTCATAAATAATAAAGTTGGAATAATTAAAGATATTGAAGTTGGTATATCAAATAAAAATGAATTACAACCAATATCCAAAATCTAATATAAAAACCGTAGGTAACCAAAAAATAGGATCTATCAATATTCTTAAACATTGCGAGTTATTTTTACTTCTGTACATTTGAAACCTATTAAATTATAAAAGAATGACTAGAAAAAGTCCAGAAAATCCACAATATAGTCGATAAATTAATTTTATCATTTTAATTAGTTGCTTAATAAATTATTAAAGATACCCACTTACAAAGTTAACCAACCCCACGATCACGAAATTTTTTTCTGAGTACGGCCTTTCTTAACTAAGTCTTAACTATTTAAGTAAACTGTAAAATTACAAAATTATAATTGTAAATTAACTATAAGCTAAATTATAGCTGATATATAGGCAATTTGTTTATCTATTTCAATATTTCATCATTATTCTTCTTTTGTACATATTAGCATATTAGCATTATATTTAAATAAAAATATATATGTAATAATCGGGGGTTCTTAACAGTACATACCTACATCATTTATATCTTGTTTGTAAATTGTAATATTAATACTATTTCTTTTTTACCACTATATTGTTTAAATATGTTTACTTTTGTCAAAGGGCTAAGCCCGTAAAATAAAATAAATAAATATACTATTTATATTAGGTATCTAGAAGGTAGGTAGGTATGAGCCTATGAACCTTATATCCTTTGTCCTGGCAAACTATTATTATCATAATGTATTGTTTAAATGTGTCCGAATAATGAATATATTATGGGAAAGGGCCATGGGGGCGTGTGTATACAAATAATTGTTAGCAGAGTATACAGTTAGCATATAGGTAGGTAACTAAACTTAAATTACATTTTAATTATTACATCTAAATGAAAAATAAAAAATATAATTTTGTTTTAATATAAAATTATAACATATGAGTAGAAGATTAGGTTACTTATTATGCATTTATATTAGCTCACTATATTATAAACTATAAATAAAATATTTTATAATAAACTATTTAAATATTCAATACAATTATTTAACCTACATCGCTACTTAGGTGTAATGCTACATAATTATTATGGATTATTACTACAAAACAATCTAATTACATATTGCACGAAAAATGATTTATTCATCATTGTAAAGTTGACAATATAAGTAAACCACTATTTGATGAATACTGTTTCCGTTACAGATTGCCAATAAAATTATATTAAAGTGATGAAGATGCTTTCATTTGTCTTTATTAGTCAATTATTTCATTTATAAACTTATAGTATACTTTCAGTTCAGATATTAATATAATAATAATATTATTTTTTTAAATATAAATTACTAATTAGTAATTAGTTAAATTACTAAAAAATTTCAATAGACCCAACTATTAATTTCAAACTAAAACATAAATGTTGTATAATGAATGTTAATCCCATAACAACTTTACTAGTTTACTGATTAGGTCATATACTTAGTGTGCACTTTCATTTGATATTGGTATTATTTGAACTGAATGTTCAACTTTTCAAGATAATAATAATATAGTAATATGTTTGTACATCAATATCATAATAAAGTATGAACATACATTTTTAATACATTTTGCTAATAAAATTGTGGCCATAAGTTGTTCAATATAGGTAATTTAATTTCAACTCTTCTCTGATTATATCAACACATCATAACATTATTATTATATAAATTATAGTTAGTGATATCAAAAGATATTTATTAAGTACTACGTGTCTACCTCTACAGCCATTTTTTTATACCTTTGACTCCTATTTGATATTTCTGAGTGAAGTATTTTAGTCTAACAGACATCTAGAAATTTGTATAGCAAAATAAAAGTGCATCAGAATTATTTAATAACAATTTAAAAATAGATATATATTATTTTGAATGTATATACAAAATTAATAAAATATATTATATGTAGTGTGAATGTGTTATGATACAATTTTGATCTGAACATAGATTTAATTTCCTTCAATGGGGTTTTTATTTTTTCTTAGCAAATGGTAACTTGGTAACAATTTAGTTAGAAATTCACGATGACCTCCAGGAACCTAAAAATATACAACAAATTATTGTTTATCAAAAACAAAACATTGAATTAAAAACGAATTAAATTTTTTTTTTACTTACAGATGGTTTACAAAAAGCTTTTTGTCTAGTACAGTTTTTACCATATACACAAATCCCATCTTCAATAGGTGCGGTTGATGTTAAGTGACAACCTGCTCCAATGATGCAATCATTGCCTATTGTTAAATTTCGACCAACATAACCTAAACATTTTTAAAATCAAATGTTTATTATTGAAAAAAATAAAATTTAATATATACAGAGTGTAACCGATAGAACTGACTTTTGGAATAACTTTTTTTCTAATCTATTTTTTTTTATTTATTTTTTTTTATTTATCATTTATAGACCCTAGCGCTACATGTACAATATAAAAAAAAATTTGAATAAATTTTTATTGGACAAATTCAAAATAGTCAATTTGTAAATTTAATTAAAAGAAAAATTTTGATGGTAAAAATATTTATCTAAATCAATTAGTTTATTTTTTAGAATTTTTTAAAATATCATTATTTTTTTGCATAAATTAATTTGGAGCGCTATAACCAGGGCTCGGAAGTTATAGCACTAAAAAAATTAATTTTTAGTGCTTAAATATGCACATAATAACATTAATATCAGCGCTACAAATAGCACTAAAAATTGAAAAATATGCAAAATAAATTTTTCAACAAATTTTTTTAAACATGAAATTTAAGATATATTTAATTTTACAGATTTCTAATATTTTTCATAGAATATGATGGTAGGCATCGACAGGAATACGACTGCAGTACGATAATACAATTAATCTAATGATAGTGCAATGTGACTGACACCATCTTAAAATATAACAATTTGTCTTCGTTCACATATTCGTTGGCAACTGTTTGGTAGGTTAACTAAATTTAGTTTTTAAAAATATGCCCATAAACAGCATTTATAACTCCAAATTAGCGAAATAGGTCCTATAATATGTATTTATGTGAAAATATACCCAAAATTAGCACTAAAAACCTTAAATTAGCAAAATAGCAGTAAAAACCGTAAATATGCAAAAAATAGCAAAATAAAATTTTGTGTATGACATCAGAGAAGTGTGAAACATATTTGTATCTTACTTTGGATGTTCTAAGACGAACCAAGAAAAATATGCATTTGCTAGAACTTCCGAGCCCTGGTTATAACTTTTTTCAAAATATTATTTTTGGAAATTTCCTGAAATGAGTATAATTAATAAATAATTTAAGAAATATACTCATTTCAGGAAATTTCCAAAAATAATATTTTGAAAAAAGTTATAACGCTTCAAATTAATTTATGCAAAAAAATAATGATATTTTAAAAAAATTCTAAAAAATAAACTAATTGATTTAGATAAATATTTTTACCATCAAAATTTTTCTTTTAATTAAATTTACAAATTGGCTATTTTGAATTTGTCCAATAAAAATTTATTCAAATTTTATTTTTTTATATATTGTACATGTAGCGCTAGGGTCTATAAATGGTAAATAAAAAAAATAAAAATAAATTTATTAGAAAAAAATTTATTCCAAAAGTCAATTCTATCGGTTACACCCTGTATTTCATTCATATTAAGAAGGAACCTTAATGGTTAACTTTAACACTGGGATATAGTTTTAATATACCACAGGGATATAGATAGTTGATTTAGCAAGGTTAATTATAGACGGGTGTTATCCGACTACCCCAGACAAAAACTGGCCACTACACTACTATAGAGGTGCCTTATTAATGTAAATGGACTATGTTAAGTTATTTCCATACTTTTTGATTCAAATATGTTATTGTCTCCAATAGATTTGACTCCCTCAATAGTTGAATATACTTCAAATACATTATTAGAACCAATTTTCAGTGTAACCGGCTCAGACTGTTCTTCTCCAGGTAAAAATCTATTTAGAAATACATTTTATTAAATCAATATATCAATATTCTATAAGAAATTATAAAATTATAATTATATATTATCATACATAATATACATTTTATCTTTATAAAATAAAAAAATATATAAATAATTAGGTACTTTTAAAAGGTTTTATAATTATTATTTATTATTAATATTGTTATATAATTCCTATTCTATTTAGTATTTATATATCTAAAGTTGGCTTTTACTACTATCTAAGAATTTTTGCTGCCTCCACATCATTTCTCTCAATCATGAATTATATCTTGACTTGTTCTCTCCTATCCTTTCCAAGTTCTTATTAACCACATCTAACCACTTAATTATAATTTCTATACAATTAAATTCTATTATAACTTTAATTTCTATTAATTATACAAAATAATAAAAAGCGGGGAAGTGGGTATCGCTCTGCTGTATATTAGGGGGTGGGGTGAACCTCAGACTATGGAAGGTTAAATTTAAATGCAATGATAGGTATCATTGTATACGAAAAACGATTCTGAACGAAGATGATTTGTCAGTTTAGGATATATTATATTTAAATATTGTCAAATATTCTATTTTGAAACAAATAGTATAGTTTTTATATTATGTTACTATGGTTACTATGGCCAACATTCGCATTATGAGCGTATGAAATTTAATTTAAATTTTGACATATTTCGTATAAATTCGAACTTTAAGAACTTATAAAAAAAAATTGTGACTAATGATTTCGGATTTTTTTTTATCACTTTAAGAACAACTTATAAGAAACCTTGTATTAAATTTTCAAGATTTTCTGGCCACCCAAAAAATTTTTATCGGCATTTGAAGAAAAAAAAACTTAGAAAAGTCGAAAATTTCAATTGTCTATTAGTAGCTTAAAAATGGTCAAAATATTTTGAAAATTTAACTGTAAAGAGATAACCATAATATAAACATTTGGTGAAAATTTCAAGTATTTACAATAATTCGTTTTTGAGTTACAGCAAAATCAAAAAATCGATTTTGTCGAAAAGTGGTTTTTCCGTAAAATTTCCATTTTTCTGTCATTTTTTTTTTGTTTTTCTCGATTTTTTTGAAAACTATTAGAAAATTTTAATTTTGACCCCCCTAAAGTACCAACTAGATTCAATTTCCTATTCAAAGAGGGGCTGAAGTCAAAAATCGGAGCATTATTACTGCTCCAAATGTTGTCGTTAGACACAAAAAAAAAAAAAAAAAAAAAACACACATCATTGTAAAAGCAATACATTCATCACTTCGTTCAGAATCTAAAAGTCATTAAAGAATGATTGAATAATTATTAATATAATAAAGTACAATTGAATTAATAAGAATTATTGTCTTATTTATAATGGCATTTTATATGCTTGATATTATTGAGACTTATTACCCGTAGTAACACTATACTAAAAATAATAAAACAAAAATTTAGATTTATTAATTGTTGTCACAAAAAGTTCTATTATAAAAGATAAGTTTTTATAAATAAAAAATTGCTTGTACTTATTAATATTACTATAGGTAGTTAAAAAATTTAACTTCATTGATATAAAGTTGGATCAGTGAACATTGAATATGAATGTGATATATTTTGATTATTATTCTAATTACAGTTGTATTATAATGGATACAATATAAATATCAGTTTGATTGTAAATCAGATTCATATTCAATAATGATACTCACTTGTGAATAATATTGACATATTCTTCAATTATATTATTTTCTCCTATTTCAATGGGTCCGGCTTCGGCAATTAAAGTTACACCAGGATGAATTATTGTAGACGCGCCAAAACTTACTTGACCCTTTACTTTAATTTCTTTACAAACCATAGCTCCCTGGCCAATTTTAATCCTAAACAGTCAAATTATCATTTAATGCATAGTTCAAATAGGAAAGAAATTATTGTTTCCTAAAGAAATAATATCCATATTTACTTACTTAGATGACATTTTGAAACAAAATCTAAGTACAAAACTATTGTAAATTGTTGTAAAAACCCAATGTTTAATATTTTCTTAAATTAAATTAACAAAATTAAAATTTAGATGAAAGAAACAATAATATTAATATATAATAAAAATATTAAAAATCACTAATTTTAGAATCTCGTGAAAAACAAATAGGTAGATTACTTTTTTATGATAACAAAACAAAATAAATATTTATCAAAAATTGATAAGTGATAAATTAAAATGATAAATTCGCACGTTTTTAGATATTTTGTATTTTGTATTAAATTATTATTATTATTAACATTAAAATTTAACAAAAATGTTGTAAAATACGGTGTACATCTAACCAATATAGTAATACTTAAAACTAAATTAAACTATTTAATTCAAAATCAATTATATAGTTCTTATTAATACATAATAACTAATATAATGTTTATTATTAAAAGTAATATGAAAATTACATTATTTCATTGCAAACATCTGAAAAAATACAAAAGAATTGGATGTTACTATTATTCTATAGATTTTAAACATGGTAAATTAATAAAGCTTTACACAATTTTTACATTTTTGTTTGAAGTTTAAAGGTTTAATATTTTCAGGAGAAAATCAAATACTACCCATGAAGTATGAACCTAAATTAGTTGAAAAGTCTAAAAATATTGTATCACCCAATTTTAATAGCATAAATCATAATATTGATAATCCAAAAACTTTTTCCATCATATTGCCACCACCAAATATCACTGGATCTTTGCACTTGGGCCATGCACTTACAGCCACTATTCAGGATATTATTGTTCGATGGTTTGTAATTTAAATTTAATTTAACTTAGTTATTTTTTTTGTTAAACATTTTTTTTTTTTTTTAATTAGGCACAGAATGAGTAATGTTGATGTAGTGTGGGTACCAGGTACTGACCATGCTGGTATTGCCACTCAAGTAGTTGTAGAAAAAAAATTATTTGCTGAAAAAAATATTAACAGACATGATATTGGTAGGAAAGCTTTTAACCAAGAAGTGATAAAATGGAAAGAAAGTAAAATATCAATTATTAGAAATCAATTAAAAAATCTTGGTGTAACATTAGATTGGAACAGAGAAATTTTCACAATGGATGAAGTAATTAATTTTTATGGGTACTTGATTTACTTATCCCTTGTCTTTTTTAACAATTTAACATGATATCCAAAATGTTCTTAATGATTTGTATTGAAACTATTTAAACCTAAAAATATATTTTTAGAAACAAAGCAGAGCTGTTAATGAAGCTATTATACGATTATTTGATAGTAAACTCCTATACCGAAAATATTCATTAGTTAATTGGTGTTGTTCTTTGCAATCTACAGTTTCTGATATTGAAATAGATCATAAAGAAATTTTTGGTAAAACTTATATTAGCTTACCAGGAAGTAATAGGCCAGCAGAATTTGGAATTCTCACTGATATTGCTTACAAATTTCAAAATTCTGGTTTGTATCAACATTATAATTATATTAAATTATTAGTTTAAAATACAATTTTTTACTGATTATTAGATCAAGAAATTGTTGTATCAACAACTAGACCAGAAACTATACTTGGAGACGTAGCAGTTGCAGTAAACCCTGATGATATTAGGTATAAAGGACTTAATGATGTAAAACTATGGCATCCTTTTAGAAAATGTACTATACCTATAATTTATGATAGTTCTGTTGACAAAAATTTTGGAACAGGTATTTTTATCTAGAAGGATTTAAATATTTAATACTTAAATTATATAAATATTTCATTTTTTTTGTTAAAGGGGCAGTGAAGTTAACTCCTGCTCATGATATTTTTGATTATGAGTTAGCTGCCAAGCACAATCTTCCTATTATTAATGTTATTGACGAATCTGGAAATATTAACTGCAAATATGATGAGTTTAATGTAAATTACAATGAATAATAAGTCTAATATATTTATACAGAAGTATAGAAATATATTTGTATTTTTTTAAATACTCAATTTTAGGGTCTACCTAGATATGAAGCTAGAACTGCTATAATCCAAAGATTAAAACAAATGAATTTATTAAGAGACTCAAAAGAACATAAGATGTCAATTCCTATTTGTAGCCGTACTGGTGATATAATAGAACATATACCAAAACTTCAATGGTATTAAAATTGTTTTGAATATATTTAGTTTATTTTTATTACTTATTTCTATTAACATCTGAAACTGTTTTCTTTTTAACTTTTTAAGGTTTATTGATTGCAAAGAAATGGCTCAAAAAGCATCAGAATCATTTAGAAATGGTAAATTAACTATTGAACCTAGTCATTATCAAAATCAATGGCTTTTGTGGCTTGATAATTCCAAGTATATAATTTAAATAAAATATTAATATGTATTTAGGATGATTAAAAATTATAAATATATTTTTAGAGATTGGTGTGTATCTAGACAACTCTGGTGGGGACATAGGTTGCCATTGTTTGAAACTAAATATGGTTGGATATCTGCTCATAATACAGATGAAGCTAAAAAAAAAATTGGAACTAAAATTAAACTTTCGGAAAAAGAAATGGCTACTTTGGATATTCGACAGGAAGAAGATGTATTAGATACTTGGTTTTCTTCAGCGTTGCTACCATTCTCTTCATTTGGTTGGCCCGACAAGGTTAATATTGTTTATATTGAACATAACTATTAAATGTTTAGTATTAACTACAATGCACATTATTTTAGACTGAAGATTTAAAGAAATATTATCCTTTAAGTGTTATGGAAACTGGACATGATATTCTAACATTTTGGGTTGCCAGAATGGTGATGCTAGGAACATTTTTAACAGGATCACTTCCTTTTAAAGTAATATTTATTGAAATATATAACTTACATTTAAGAATTGTTACAGCATTTTTATATTTTTAGAAAGTGATTTTACATGGTATGATATGTGATAGTCATGGTAGAAAAATGTCCAAAAGTCTAGGAAATGTTGTTGATCCTGAAGATATTATAAATGGAATTTCATTAGAGGTAATCACTAAAATAATTATTTTATTCTTAACTCGTTTCATTGTATATATTAGGATTTACAAAACAAAGTTGAAGCCAATGCTAAATCTGGTACAATATCATATGATGAATTAGAAAAAGCTTTGGTGACACAAAAAAAACTATTTCCAAATGGTATTAAAGAGTGTGGTATAGATGCCCTAAGACTAACTCTTGTTTCTCAAAACATCAAAAGTAAGTTAATATGATTTTGATGCACAAAATATAAGACTTAATATTTCTGTAAATTATTATAGATCAAGTAATTCACTTTGATGTAAACGAATGTTATCAGAATCGTATGTTTTGTAATAAAGTATGGCAAGCTACAAGATTTGTACTAATGTGGGCGAATGAGAAAAAAGTTTATGACTATATGTCACTGGCTCCTATTAACATAATGCAATTTTGGATACTGAGTCGTTTGGGAGATTGTGTTCATACAATGAATAACTCATTCCAAAATTATGATATTTACATTGCTACAGCTAAATTGAGAAAATTTTTTTATAATGAGTTCTGTGATGTTTTTTTGGTATAAATCAGTTTAGCATTTTTTATCTAATTATGTAATGACTAATAAATTAATTAATGGAATTATATTTTTTTTAGGAAACATGTAAACCTGTGTTTGAACATGGTACTGATGAAGAAATTCAAACAACTTGCAAGGTGTTATTATATGTTCTGGATACATCTCTTAGACTCATGAGCCCAGTTATGCCATTTTTATCAGAAACCCTTTATTGTGCCTTACCTGGAAAAAATAAAACACAAATTGTATATACTAAGTTTCCTGAGTCAATTGAAGTATATCTATTATATAATATTGTATACTATGTAACACATCCATATTTAACAAGTATATTTATTTTTTAGTATATGCAATGGCGTAATGAACAGTTAGATACTGATATAAGAATAGTGAGAGATATAATTACAGCAATACGTAGAATTCGATCAATAAATAATTTTAACAAAAACCAATCAGAAAGTATTACAAATTAATATTAAATTTTTAATCTAAAATTATATGATATATTTTATTTTTAGTTATACTACATTCAAAATTCCACGAATTATTACATAAGTATGAAGATATTATTCAACATTTATCAGGATCTACAACATTATGTTTCTTAAAAGAGAACTCTAATTTAAAGTTGCATTCTATATCTGATATAGTTGGTGATCATACTGAAATTCATCTTCTTTTAAAGGTATTATATCAATACTTGAAATGTTTTGTTTTGTACTATTCGTAAACATTTTAAAAAGAAAATGTATATTTCAGGGTGGAAGTTTAGAATACAAGAAATATTATAGTATTTTAAATTCAAGACGTCAACGTTTACAAAAACAAGTAATAAAAATTGAAAAATCACTTTCATTAAGTAAAAATATTCAAAATAGTACTGATAATGTAAAAGTAACACGAGAAGATAAGGTACATAATAATATCCAAGATTTGATATATATCTGTCGAAGGCCATATGGAAAATTAGTTTTTTTGCAAAAAGACTAGGCTCTTTGCAATGAGGTAGCGGCAGGTAGCCCGTTTGCGAACTACTTATTATTTTTCCAAACAGCCTGCTGTTTTTCAGGCTCATTACAAACATACTAACAGCAGTTAGGCCTTTTAAGAACTACAATCATTTTATGGTAAAAACCATTTTAATTATTTTATTTTAAGGGTTATTGATAATAAGTAATAACACAGTACAATACATGTAATATAAATGTAACATGTAACATTATTATTTATAATACATTTATAATAATACTTAATATTGTAATGTAATATTTTTTGTAATATTTCAATTTAATTTAATACTTTACAGTTTTTTTTTTTGTTGTTGTTAGTAATATATAATAATATTTATAATAATAATTATAATAATTCAACGGTCAACGACTGTACAAAATTAATAAATAATAATGTTACATGTTACATATATTGTACTGTGTTATTATCAATAACCCTTAAAATAAAATAATTAAAATGGTTTTTACTATAAAATGATTATAGTTCTTAAAAGGCCTAACAGCTGTTAGTCTGTATGCATTATGCAATGAGCCTGAAAAACAGCAGGCTGTTTGGAAATATAATAAATAATTCGCAAACGGGCTACCTCATTCCAAAGAGCCTAGCCTTTTTGCAAAAAACCTAATTTTCCATATGGCCTACGACATATGTATTTATTAAACATATATCTAATACATTTTTAATTTTTTAGTTGCATTCATTGTTGGAAGAAATAAATAGAATCAGCGTGTACATGAAAACTATCAAGGATAAAGAAATAGTAACCGAATAGGCAATTTTAACAATGAATAAAATAAGGTATTTCAATGAAATACTTTATAGTCTGTATACAAGAAGAAGACTGAATTGAATTTGTCTCAAATTATGCTAAGACCTTGGTAGGCAGGAAAATTATTGTTTCTAAGTATAATAAAGTTACCGAACTAACTAACAATTCTTGTATTCAATTTAAATGAGAGCATTTATTCATCACCAAAATCTGCCTATACAGACTGATTATTACTGTGACGTTTTAATTTTTACTTAATATAGTTTTGAGTAAGTTAATTCTAAATTATTTTAAATTATATTGTATGTATTTATTTAGTCATTTGTATAGAAAATTTAAAAGCAAATATTTGAAATACAATCACCTAGATCGACCATAAAATAATGAATTATTACTATTTAAATATTACTGGAAAAAAATCTTAATAATCCATTTATAATAGAATTATTAGAATTTACATAATCTATTAAAGTTAATTACACAAAAATTCCTTAATCAATATGGTAATAAGATAAAAAAAATACATGAAATTAGCTATACAGCATCTTGACATCTTGTCACATGCATCCCATTTTTGACTTTTTGTTACCTATACAAATTTTTATGCTAAAAAAATTGTTTACAATTTATGTAGATTTTTCTTTTCAAAAATTTGAACTGTTAAAAAAAAATCATGGTAATTAAATAAGTGTAATAGGTTAACTTGTTAGCTGTTAATTTCTAGTCTATTATTATCGTTCAAATATTTTGTTTGTATGTAAAATATATCTACTTGTTCATTGATCTATATTTTAACGTTCAATCTATAGATGTTTCTTATCTGGGACTGAATATTTTTCCAGATGAGATGGTGTCAATGTTTTATGTCGTTCAAGTGTGTTAATAAGTGGGACATTCAAAAGAATATGTTCAATATTCACACATGAGTTAGGTTTCCTTATAAGATGTAAATACCTATGCAAGTCTTGTGACTTGTATGTCCGATTTGTATTCATATGACATTATGACAATGAATTATTATTTTCTGGTGTTGGATAAGATTAATTAGGAAGGGATCTGACGATTTTTTAGTTGATAATTTTATTGGTTGTTTGTTTGATTTTTTAATAGAGTTTGCCATTTAATAAATAAGGCATAGATTGTATTTATTTATATTTTACGTGTGGATATATTCAGTGTCCGTGAATGGCGTGAATTATGCCACTTTCACTGCCAATTCATCAGTGAGTTTGTTGCTTGGAATGCTAATTTGGGAGGGAATCTACACGAGTTTGATAATTTGGTTGGTTGTGAGGATTATATTTTTGAATTTTTGATGCTTCAAGTGAGGTTGCATTTGATATGTACCTAAGATAGTATGGTTGCCCGACGAATCATATAGTGTCTACCGAAATCACTACAGCGATAATTAAAAACAGCTGGAAAATGCACTACTAGCGCTTGAATGTGCAGTCCTATTTGAAGAAAAAGTTATGGAATATGGATAACCTTGTCTTGGGTTTTTTAATCTTAGATAGAAATTACAAAAATTTTATGAATTCCTTGCAAATTTTCACAATTTTGACATATTTTGTAAACATTTGAACTTTTAATGCTTATATAAACAAAAGTAGTGACTAAAGATTTTTGATTTTTTTTTACTACAATAAGAACAACTTATAATAAACCTTGTGTTAAATTTTAAAGATTTTTTGGAAAGCCAACATTTTTTTATCGGCATTTCAGGAAAAAAAATTTAGAAAAATCGAAAATTTCAATGGTCTATAAATAGTTTTAAAAAATTCTAAATATTTTGAAAATTTAATAGTAAATAGATAATGCTAATATAAACATTTTATGAAAATTTCAAGTATTTACAATGATTCGTTTTTGAATTACAGGAAAATCAAAAAATCGATTTTGTCGAAAAGTGGTTATGCGTAAAAATTCCCGTTTTTCCGTTATTTTTTTAGGGTTTTTTATGATGCTTTTGAAAACTACTGGAAAATTTTTACTTTCAATCCCAAAGTACTAACAAGATTCAATTTCTTTTTCAGTGGGGCTGAAGTCAAAAATCAAAGCATTATTACTATTCCAAAACGTGATGACATAAACAAAAAAAAAAAAAAATCATTGTAAAATCAATACATCCATCACTCCATTTATAGAATCTAATAAAATACATTTTTTAACTTTATAACCAAAACATAAAAATAAATTAAAACATGAAATATTTATAGTTTTTGTCTTTGTGAATCTTATTAAAAAACTAGAATTATGATATCTCCATTGTTTCAAGAGATATCGCAATGAGTAAGTCCTCGCGGGACACCACCCTGTATAATAGCTTAAAATCTTAAATGTATAATTTAAGATGAACTTTGTAATAAATAATAAATCCAGCGCAGTAAAAATAGTAAATACTTTAAAAATTAATTCTTATAAATGACACAGAAAAAATAAACTTTGCATGTGATCTCACTTACGCCTATATTGAGTAATTTGTATTTATAAATTTATAATCATTAAGCAGTACTTATACATCACACATTCACACCATTCACACCTAATGGATTAAAATATTTAGATACCTGATATCTTCACTACAAAACCTAGATTGAAAAAATTATACCAATTAAGTCATTAAGATACAAATATTTATACTATTATAAATTTATTGAAACCAAACTTCTAATATTTCTATCAAAATATAAAACGTATAATATATTTCAATTTCATGTTCCTGCGTTTCAGATAATTTTATATTATTTACCAGAAAATCTTGAAAATTTAATACAATGTTTCTTATGAGTTGTTCTTAAAGTGATAAAAAAAAATCCGAAATCGTTAGTCACAATTTTTTTTTATAAGTGCTTAAAGTTTGAACTTATATGAAATATGTCAAAATTGCGAAAATTTGCAAGTAATTTTGTGGTTGAAAAATCGTAAAAATTTTTTCTTTTATAAATAAGTTTTGAAAACTTGGTACAAGGTTCTCCATACATTTTCCTTCAAATATCTGTAAAAAAAACTCTACCGGATTCAGACAAAAAATTTTTAGGAGTGTTTGAAATTTAAATTTTTACAAAACCGCGTTAAATAACGGTTTAGCCTCAAACGATTTTTGATATTTATTGTGATTCAAACAGTATAAGTCGTAAATACTTGAAAATTTTACCAGTTATTTAGATTGCCATTTTCTTTACGTGATTTGATTTTCAAAACATTTTGAATTTTTTTGAGCTATTTATAGGCATTTGAAATAATTTATTTTTTTTATTTTTTTTTCATAAATATTGATAAAAAAAATTTAGCTGGGACGAATTACTTGAAAATTTAATTGAAGGGTCCAAATAACTTGTTCTAACTCTCATTCAAAAATTATAAAAATACATATGCACAATTTTTTTTTATTAGCATTTGAAGTTCAAATATTGACAAAAATTCGTCAAAATCATGAATATTTTTCATTCTTTAGTAGTTAAAAATGTTTAAATATTTTACTATCAAAAGCTAAGAATGGAAAATTTAATACTATGCTGTCCATAAGTTAAGCTTACCTGCTTTTTTTTTGTTTTTGTGTCTGTGTACAGCATAACTAGTCGAAATAATGTTTCAATTTTAAACTTTGGTTAGGTAATTTAATACTAAGTAGTAGGTAAGTTCTTTTGTGAGTTTTCTTTACGAGTTACAGGAATTACAAAATATCGAAATGACACATGCACAATTTTGTTTCATGGCTATTTGAAGTTCCAGGTGTTGGCTATATTAGTCAAAATTACAAAAATTATTTTTGTAGCTTACAATTCACACAATATTGATATTGGATAGTACTTATTGGTATCTGCTTGGAAATGTAATACGAGGTTTCTACTGACTAATGAGCAATTAATAATTATTTATTTTAATTTTATTCTATTTTAAATTTATTAAATAGATATTATGCACAATTTTTCAATTACGTAATACTTATAATACAATGATACATATTATTGCAGATATCTCATGGAAACATGATGGCGTGGCATAAATAAATCAGATTTATTTAATGCATTTTTGAGAGATATGACTGAAGTTTTTGTATAACATATTGCATTGTATTTATTTATACTCATTCATCATTGACAACAATTTTTTTTGACAAACTAATTTTTAATTATTAATTTTTTACTGTAATAACTGCTACAATAATTATACTTTAATATTATGATATAATTTTTAATTTATTTATTTGCGGTAGACCGCATACTATACTCGTAAATTCACCGGTAGACCGCATACTATATGACAGCCGTTTTTTTTTCACTGCATTATGTATAGGATTAGAAAATAAAATAATCGGAAAAAATATCAATATTCTAAAACGGTTTTTATGTACCTACAACCTACACATTGTTTTCTAAATACGGCGCTCGTTATAACTTACTAAATGTAGTAGATACCATGTAACACCTAAATAGGTACCTACCTAATATACCAATAATCAATATAGGCGCATTATATTTGAAACAGCAATTTAAACAACCAGAGTCCAGAACATTTGTTTTGACCCGGCGCTCTAGACACAGCGTAAAAATAATGGCGATTCGTTAGTAGAAATTAAATTTATTATCTATTAGGCAGGTACGTGATGATCGTGTTATTATACTGCTTAGCTCGAAAACGTTAAAATTACCTAATTATATTTGAGAGGACGCTATACCCGCATATGTTGTCTCTGTCTTATACACGCGTAACATAGTTAAAAACTGTTTTGCGCGAGACAACTTTACTATACTCCCTCGATATTTTAATCAAAAGCAAAACAACCAAAATTATAAATCCCACTGGGAAGAACTTTACCAGTGTCGTAGCGTTTTAATTTTTTTTATAACATGAATGCAATTAATAAGTTATCGGTTTGAAAACTTTAGGCTTTTTTCATTTAATTATTAAAAATTATTGGTTACTACTAACGAAAAAATTAAAACGCTACAACACAGGTAAAGTTCTTCTCAATGCGATTTAAAATTTTGATACAAATATCGAGGGAGTAAAATTGTGCCGCGCAAAACAGTTTTTATCTATGTTACGCGTGTATAAGACAGAGACAACACGTCATGTGGGTATAGCGTCCTCTTAAAACGCTATAAAAACATAACATAAATGTATAGATTCTTCAAACACTAAAAAAAACATTTTTTTTTCATACTCAATCGCTATATTACGTTAGAAATAGATAATAATGGAAACAGACCAAGGAAACTCACAAATTCAAAGAATATAGCGATACAAAATATTACAATAAGTACCTAATACTAATAAAGTAATAACTACCTAAAAATACCACTACCTATTATATAATTTTTTTTATTAGCTAAAAGCCTACAGTTCAACAATTATTACGATAATATTAAATTATACATTTAGCAATTGCATAATACAGCTATTACTGGCTTTATACTTTATAGTTTATGTATAATAAAAATATTAAAATGTATACATTAACATTATAAATTATTCATAACCGGAAGACAGAAAAATAAAAAAATTATAATACAGATTATAGATAAACGGTAATTATGTTTTCCAAATTAAAGCGAGTAAATTATCTACATGTCATAAATAGGTTAAATATTGGGAATTGGATTTAAACGGTAATTATTATGAAGAAATTATTGTGAGTTAATTTAGGTTAAAAGCCAAAAGGTCGTTAAAAACGGAAATCTCAAATGTCCCAACAGATAAACACCATCGCCGAATCGTATAGATTAGGTTAAATTAAGAACTATATATAGATTCAAATTATGTACCAGTAAGTTATTACCGTCCTTACTCCTTGTACCAGCAACTCAAAATGTATTGCTATTATCAATTATCAGTTTATCACAGGAAGTATAGTATGAGTGATTTGTCGACGGTCCGTGACCGAAGAACACAATACACAATATTCTGTTTTCTGCCTTCAGCGGTTCAGCATTATAATATTATTCATTCAATCGTATATATTTTAAATCTTTTTCAGCATAAAGTTGTTCATTGTTACTTTAGTTATTTGTTTTTGTATTTTGTTCTCGAGTCTTGACACAGTGCTCAGTGTTCCTGAAATATCTATTTTCTTATGCAATGTGGTTTTTAGTGATTTGAATGTTCCTCAGTTTCTGTAGTTACTTGTTTTATTTAAATATTTTGCTTTCCATATAACGAATGACAAATACCGTTTTGGCAATATAACTTTTAACAGTTAAGATTTTATTGTTCTGTTAATCTTAAAGGAACAATGGATATCCCCAACGAGTTGCCTATTATTTATACAACACCAGTTTTGATTCCCGGTTTTATTTTGAAAATTCGATTACAAGTTGAAAAATAGTAAGAATACATAATATCATACATTAAAAATAATAAACAATCAATACCTAGTTTTATTGTACTTTAATATTTTTAAGATATTTTTTAATTATCTATTAACTTATAGTAAATGACTATTTTTATAGTTATTTTATAAGATTTTTGCTTCAATCTATTTTTTTATGACACTAGATTATTATGTGTTATGATATATAGTTTATCAGGAATAGCTAGGTGTGCCGGTGTGCTGTAGCGTGCTGGGTCAGCTCAATATAACAATATGTGGCACTTGGGCCGAGGGCTACCAAACATTTGACGATACATATTACCTACTAACACATTTATTTTAAATACCAAACAGTTTTAAACCACCATTATTGAGTTGGTATAAATATTAACACCATAAGTTCATGATCGAACTTTACAACTTATAATATGTGTATACAGGATGTCCTGTGAAGATTTATCTATTGCGTTATCTCCTGAAATAATGGAGATATCATAATTCTGGTTTTTTAATAAGATTCACATGGACAAGAACCACAAATATTTCATGTTTTAATTTATTTTAATGTTTTGGTAAAAAAGTTAAAATAAAATTTTGAAAACCAGTATAAAGTGGTATGAAATATGCAATAATACAGTGTTAAGCAATCCTTGATGTACCTACCTATATTCTATATGTGCAACATGTTTAAAAAAAAATTTGCCACGAATATGCTGGTCTGTAGACAAACATTGGTATGAATACAAACAATTAGAGAATTGGAGCACTCACTGGCGTCATTTCAATTTTTCTTTTAATACGCATGGCGTATAGAGCAGGCCACTATAAGTGCAAACCACTATCAATTATTCAGGCCAATCAATGTATTAAGTGAGCCAAATTACTACATTATTGGATTTTAAATACACAAATGTATGTAAACCTATGTATACCTTGCGCATTCCAAATTACGCCACTGGAAGTTCTACTAAAAAACTAAAATCATTACCTTTAGGAAAATGACTTCTTAATTCGGTACTGAAAACTATTTAAGTACTTAAAGTATACATATATGTAGATAATAATTTTAATATGATAAAATATTTAACAAAAATATGTACTATTGTGGACATCAGATTAAATGAAAAGTGCTTACCTACTTAAATATACCTATTGTTTATAAGCTATCTTTAAGTATATTAGTATATACTTTATTAAGGATTTACTATTTTTATAATTATTTTTATTTCTTTTAACAAGTTAAATTGTTAATTTAAGTTTTATTTGGTTTGTAAACATAATGTAATGATTGACATTTTTGGTAGGCATATTGTTTAATCACTGTTATAATTGCAAAAAGGTATTTAATATATTTTCAAAGGTTCAACAAGATGTATGAGTATATAATTGTAGAAAATTACAGGAAAAATATATATTCCTATAAAATAAATTTATTTGTATAGTCATTAAATTAAAAGGCCAGTATAAAATGGGTTTAGGCCATTTATTTTTCTAGAATACTGAATTTTATAATTCTCAGTTCACCCTCGAAGACTACCTACCATAATGTTATAAGAACCCTAGGATGGTTTGAGAATTAGCAACTGGCATCAATGTGTAACGCTTTAAATGGGATCTAAAGATAATTTATTAATAAAAATCTGTCTGCTACAAATATAAATAGGCATTTTTTATTAACAAATGTAATTTAAAAATCAGACAATTATAAGACCATCCTTAATAACATGATTAATCCATGATTGTTTTTTTTAAGTTGTTTCATTTTTCTTGAATTTTTAACCATAAAAGAAAAAGCAAAAATAATGTTATCTTATTTTTGCCGTAGATTAGTTTACCAATAACTAAAATACATATATTAAAAATTGAAAAGTCATTTTTTGTGTTTATTAAATGGTCATTCTTAAGTTTTAAGACATATTATAAATATATTTTGATAAACAAATTTTAACTATATTTCAGTTCTAATCTATTGAATTATCTTCAAACTAATCATGACTCAAAATCAATACATATTGGTATAATACCAAAAACAGATCTTGGAAAGGTAGTAAATATTAATAATTTATACTTAAAATACAAATGACAGTAGATACCTATTAATATTATTTACAAATTTTAGGTTGACAATGTAATTGGAACCGTGGGTCTAGTTCGAAGTATAATTAAAATTGATTCTGTTCCTGAAGATTTTTTTTTGATTATTGAAGGAATATGTCGTTTTAAATTGGATGTAAAGATAGCTGAAAAACCATTACAAATTAATAAAATCATGACAATTGAAAATTTTAAAAGCCTCCAAGGTAATTAATATTGTATAAATGCATACTGTAAATGATGAACTAAACATATCTTAATTTAGGTGACGAAAAAGAAATAAATGAACTCATAGCTGAATTTAAACAGGCGGTGATTGACTATTTGACATATTCTGAACCAAACGTATCAAAAGTGTTTGCTAAAGAATCTTTAAAGGCATGAGCAAATATAATTTAAATTGACTGCTGATCTATTGTGTTACTTAATGCTCTTATTACTTTACAGATTTTATTTAATAAACTTGCCTTGCATCAAATTGTTGATTATTATTTAAAAGCTTTTGTTTATTTAACTCCAGCTGATGCCTATGAAATTCTTAGAGCTACAAACTTAAACGATATTTTAAGATTTGTTACAGATTGGTTAAAACGAGAAACAATTAGTATGTCATGTTAAATAATTTTTTATGTATTGCACGCTTAAATTTGAAGAATTTAATATTATGGATATTGTTTATTATATTATAGAAGAAAATAAATATTCAAATTCTGAAAAAACTGGTTTAATTCCAGTTCCTTCAATAACTCTTAATGAAATTGTTGGAAAAAAGAATGTTATGTTCAAAACGCCTGCTTCACATGAATTACAAGAATTACTTAAATCAATTAAGTCAGTATGATCTAAGTAATATGTATAGATATTTAAAATAATATATTAATATTTATTTTGTTTTATTATCAAATGTATTTCTCAGAGGTTCTGGCATGCCAACTCCAATACATACAGAGATTATGAAAGAATTTAAAAGACTTCATGAAATGAATACTAGCAATCCTGATTATTCTGTATCCATAAATTATATCAGATATGTTGCTAATTTACCATGGAACAAACGTACAGAAGAAACCTTAGACCTGGAAAAAGCCAGAAATGTAAATATTGAAATACTAGTTTTTAAATTTAAATTAATTATTTTATATGCTTGTAGGTGTTAAAATTAGACCATTATGCCATGGATAAGGTCAAAAATAGAATACTGCAATTCATTGCTGTAAAAATATTGAACCCAGATCGGCGAGGACCTATACTTTGTTTTGTTGGGCCACCCGGTGTTGGCAAAACAACTATTGCTAAAGCCATTGCCAATTCGTTAAATCGAACTTTTAAAAGGTATAATTAATTATCATAAGTATTAATATAATTATAAACAACAACCAAACAAGTTTATTTTATTTTAGAATATCATTAGGTGGAATAAATCACTATTCTGATATTAAAGGACACAGAAGAACATATATTGGGGCTATGCCTGGTTGTATAATGCAAGCTATTAATCAAGCAAAAACAAATAATCCTGTTATTTTATTGGATGAAATTGATAAGATGGTTAGAAATAATAATAATACTATTTTAATTTAATAATCATTTTTTAACATATTTTGATGTGTATATATCTTTGTTTATAATATTATCTAGTATAAAGGTTCAAGTGGTGACCCCGCTGCAGCATTATTAGAAGTTTTAGATCCTGAACAAAATAGCTCATTTGTTGATTCATATGTTAATTTGCCGTTTGATGTCAGTCAAGTAATGTTTATTTCAACTGCTAATAATCCTTTTAGAATACCCCAGACATTACGTGATCGAATGGAGATAATTTATTTGGAAGGATACACAGAAGTATATCATTTTAATAAAGATAAATAATTAAAATATTCAATTGTTAAATATTTTAATGAATTTTATAGGATGAAAAAATGCAAATTGCAGAACTTTATTTGATTCCCAAGATACTTAAAGATCACAATATGAATGAATTACAGATAACTATTTGCAAAGAAACTATTAAAGATATAAGTATGTTTTCTTATTTATTGTTATCTACAGAATGATTTAACAGTATTAGTGTTTAATTTGTATTAGTTCAAAAATATACGATGGAAACTGGTGTACGAGGATTGCAGCGTAAACTTGAAGTTATTTGTCATTATATTGCTGTTGATATGGTTGAAAATAGTAATAAAAAAATAAAAAACTATGTGATCACACCAGAATTATTGTTGAATATTTTTGATGTAAGAACTAAAAGAAAACTATTTTTATATGGAATTCGTAATATAAAATATAATTTTTCAGAATGAATTATATAATGTAAAAAATAAATTGGTAGAACAAAGTTGTAATAAAGTAGGTGTTTCCATTGGATTATCATGGACCCCAGTTGGTGGTAAAATTCAAATTATTGAAGCAACTAAGTTGCATTCTAGAAATGAGAAATGTGGTATAATACTAACTGGTCTAGTTGGTCAGAGTCTAAAAGAATCGGTTATGATTGCACAGAATTGGATACAATCATTTGTAAAAAACGTAAATTATTTTATTTGTATTAGTAAAACAAATAACAAAAATCACCAGCTTATCAGATTATAATTTTATTTATTAAATAGAATAATGTTAACATAAACGATTTTGCCGCTCATGTTCATTTACCTACCGGAGGAATTCAAAAAGATGGACCATCGGCTGGGATTTCAATTGCTTGTGCATTAGTCTCTCTTTACTGGAAAGTACCTTTAAGGCCAATGATTGGAATGACTGGTGAAATATCATTGAGTGGATATGTGTTGCCTGTATGTAATATATTCAATTTTGTATTCAATCAGTAATTTTGTAAAATGTTTGATTTTTGCATTTAAAGATAGGTGGCCTGAAAGAAAAGATTATAGCAGCATACAACTCAAATATTAGAACTGTCATCATACCTGAACTTAACCAGAAAGATATAAAAAAAATACCCAAAAACATCAGAGTAAGTATGCTTTAAATGTTATTTAACATTTTGATACTTAAAAATTCAAAAGAAATTATTTTGTGTGGCGTGTTTTTCGATTAATAATCAGAATCCAAATATATAATTTTTTTCCTTGACATCAATTTTACAAACCCAGTTAGTATTAATCAGTTTTAAATCAATGAAAGCAAGTAATGTTATGTTTTTGGTTTTTAATTAATGAGTTACTTTTTTTTGTGCTTGTCATCACATGTTGTTCTAGTACAGCGGTTCCCAAACTTTTTTTTCGCGGTGCCTTTTTTTGGACCCAATTTAGTCACGGTGCCCTGCTGTGAATAACACGAAAGACAGAACAAAAATAATACTCGTTGATAACCAATTTTACGCAGACCACTGTGCCCTTAGAAAGTTCTCGCGGTGCCCCTAGGGGCACCGCGATGCACAGTTTGGGAACCGCTGTTCTAGTACCATTTTTAATCTTATTTATATTTTTGGTGGTAAAGAGGACATTTCCCTTACTTTTGAAGAAATTGAGTAAAATACTAAAAAATGGGAATATTTATGTTAACATTTTTAATCTATCCAATTATTTATTTATTTATTTTTTAGTTTGAAATAAACAGATTTAAAGATTTTTTAAAATACTTATACGAGGTTTGTTCAGAAAATATGATTAGTGTCGCACTGTCGCTAAGTTTGTACAAATCAGTTGATGTTAACACCATTTCCCCATTACAAATAACTTTATTTATTAGTTAACCACATGGTTATTAGTGAAGTGTGATTTTTTGTATTTTGGATTTCATAACAAATGACTTGAAGGAGCAACGACTTGCTGTCAAATTTTGTGTTAAGCTAGGAAAATTTGCAGCAGAAACATTCGGTATGCTCATTACAACTTACGGTTATGTTGCTTAAAATGTATGACATGATTTAAGTGGCATGGACGTGCTAAGGATGGCCGACAGTCAACTGAAGACAATGAGTTTCCTGTTCTTCCATGTCAACTGTAACCCACATGTTGACAAAATCAATATCTTAATGGGGGTAAATCAGTGTCTGACCATCAGTGAGCTCGCTGAAAAGTGTGGGATATCGGTTGAATCTTGTTAAGAGATTTTTACCGAAAAATTGAAGATACATGGCATTGCGGCAAAATTTGTTACATTTGATGATGTATGACTAAAAAAGGCAATCATGGCCAGGTTTGTGGAAAATTGCTGGATTGTTCAAAAAAAGATAAACATTTTTTTGTCAAGGCTCCTTATTATGACTTTTTTATGTTACTTAAACTAAAAAAACCCTCAAAAGAAAGATTTGAGATGATTCATAATTAAAGCAAAATTAAGGTGTATTCCAGAATGCAACAAAGGATATTACAAAAAAAGTGTTCTAGGACTGTTTCAATAAATGCAAACACCTTTAGGATGTATGTGCACTGGAAAAAGGAAAGTACTTTGAAGGGAACCCTGACATGTAACTTATAAATAAAATACATTTTGTTTTATGAAGTTAGTCTGCATATTTTTTTAACACACCTCGTATAAGCATTATATAGATAAGTAATTTTAAAATATTTTATTATTTTTGAGCTATTTCTCAATAAACTGCTTATTAATTTGGTATGAGATACGTTTTTACTTAATAATTATTTTTCAGCAATTTAAAAATATCAAATATCCACTTTTCGAGTTTAAATTGTTTATTTCTTTTGCTCAAAACCTTTATTTATTAGTGTATATTATATTGATTTTTTTTTTTACAAATATTTAATTAATAATTTGTTTTAGGAGGATTTAAATATTATTCCAGTGAAAAATATAGAGGAAGTATTGGATATTGTTTTTCCTGGAGGATTGGCAATGCTGCAAAATCCATCATTTATAACAATGGACACATGTAAACTTTAGTCCTAAAGTAAGACAAACCATTATTAATTTATATTTTTATTATTCTAAACAATACCATATAATACATAAGATACAGTGTTTTAATATTATAAGTTACTTAATTAATTTTAATGGACAAATGTAAAATATTCATTATGTACCTATTTTTAAATATATTTTACTTTTTGGAAGTTGTAGTTTCAATTATTATTACATTAACTAACTTGAAAAATAATATTTCTCAAATATTGTAAAAAATATGTATCTTGATTGATGTTATAGATCAAAAACTATCTTTGTTAACATATAAAAAGATTACATAATCTCTTTAAGGTCAACATTTGCATATACATTTTATCAAGAGCATCAATAAATGAAAGTGAAATCAAATTATTTTTTCTCAATACCATTGGTAGAATTTATTCATATTTTTTTTTAGGTATTTTCACAAGATTAATTGTGGATTGCTTAACCCAGGTTTTTAAGAATTAACAAAAATGTCCTATAATCTACTAGGTACTTTTTAATATGTAGTATTTTTAATTTTAACAGTTTTTATGTAACAAATTTAGAAATTTGGTCAAAAAAGCAACATACTGATGTTAATGTGATTGTTGGGCTTAAAAAGTATGATATAAATATGAATTCTTTATTTTTAATAAGTAATTGTACATAAACAAAATAAATTTTCAACTGAACACAATACCTGTGCTTGTTTATGTTTTGTTATTTTGAACGTCAAACAGGGTTTCACCTAATTGATTTTTTTCTCTGCCATAAATAATGACCCATAAAGTGTTCAACCCTATTTTCATCACTAAACCACCTCCAGTCTAGCATGAGTTCTCAGACTTTTTCGAATCATTACAAATTATTAGGATATGCAAAAATCACAGATGTTTTTGATTTATCTGGACTTGATGGATTCATTTTTACACTTAGAAAATTAATTTAATAATCAAAAACATACAATATTTTACAGGCTAAGACAATAGATTAAATGTATGTTTTTATGACTCCACTTTGCACTCTCAATCAACAGTTTTTCATAATTTACAGAATTTATTTTAATCAGAGCATATTACGACGTAACACTTCTCATACTAGGCTTCTCTGCTATAGATGTGGTCAGCTAACGTGTAAACAAACTCCCATATCATTTTTTATTGATCTTGAACAAAATGAATTAAACCAAAGAAACTTGAATGGTCTAATGGAAGTAATAACCGATCCTACTAAACTTAAATTTTTGTAAAAAAATTCTCTTAATCTTTTATCCTCCAAAATTCAACTGTGATTAGTGGTTCAGCAGTAGTTGTACCTATACTGCAGTCTGCAATACACCATCTGCTCTGTGCAAATATGCAGTAGGAAATTATCATTTTACTAAGGATTGTGACATAAATTAATAAGATTTATGCATATTATTATTTTAATTAGTGGTTAAAACTGAATGTTCAAGAGGTCTTGTTAAAAATAGAGTTGCAACGGATTACATCATACAAATCTCATAAGTTGTCTTTTATTCAAAAAAATAAGAATCATCCTAAAACTATATAATATTGTCACTAGATGTTTCAATTCCATCCAATCGACAGCTAAGGCTTTTCATTCTGTTATAAAGAATTCAAGAAAAAATCATTATTATACTAAAACACCATTTACTGCAAAATATTTAGAACTGGAACAAATGATAAATAAAGTTTATTATATTAAAAAGTGCAATTAAACTTATTGACAAAGCTCATAAAGTAAAAAAAAAAAACAACAAAACATTATAAAGTATTTTCTTTACTTTCACAAAATTTGTTGAAGAAATAATAATAAACTAACAATATTTTAAAAATAAAATACATAGTCAATAATTATATCAAAATTTATCTTGTAAATGATTCAGAGGTGGTTGCTTGACATTCAACAAGCAAACAGAATTCTTGCCTTCAGCACCACAGCCAGTAAATAGCACAGCACAAAGTGCAAATGAAGACATTGCTGCCCAATACTTTTCGCACCACCGATTTACTAGGTCTAAATTATTTTTATTTTTTAGTTGCATGTGTGCCATGCAAAACCGATTAGTTGTGTCTTCCATTGATTTACACACAGATTCTAGTACAACTTTGTTGGTAGAATGCTCCTCAATACTTAATTTGGATGTTGACCATATATTATCATATGGTGCCATTAGGTTCTTTTTTAGATGAACTTTACCTATAAAATATTAAAATTCATATTAGTGAACCTATATTGGTTTTATTTATAATGAATTATAATTATAATTATTTATATATACTAATAGGTATAAATAATAAGAATAAAAAAATATTATAATAGATTGATAAATTTAGTAATACAATAGAACTTTAATAGTTGATAGAGCCTAATTATGTCTAGACTCTAGATTACTGGAAATTATTTTAAAAGGTATACAAATTTCTAATACATTTTATTTCATCACTTTTGAATAAGTGATTATTTTGTTTTAATACCAATTTGTATAAATATCTTATTAGTTATTACTCTTACTAATTATTAACTTTGAAATGATTAAATAGTATTTATATGTTAATAATTATGCAATATTAACCATATTCCGTTTAATAACAAGTATATATATATAAAAAAACCACTACTTATAAAAATATTTAACGCTGTAGTTATGGATACCAAGCAACATTAAAATAGAGGGAAACAAAAAAGCAGGCAGACTCATCAGTAAAACAAGCAACAAGTGACCAAACTATAAATTTATTCAACTTTTTCCAAAGATTACCTCAAATAAGAAGCCAAAAATACCAGAGCCAACTTATGGCACTAACTGAGGGATAACAAATCACGGGAAATAAAACATATGATGGATAGATGGATTAACCCAATAAATTTAACTAGAGAACAAAATGTAACACTGACGCGCTTAAGGACACCTGGTATATCCATAAACATGTCATGGATAAAACAGAAACTGAACCATGCACAACTTGTAATACATTTTGAAATCTCCATCAAATATCTAATATTTGAATATTGTCAATTTAATGAAAAATATCAAAATAGAACATCTCATATAGCCTCTCCAACTAACATCTCAACATTCACTAAAATTTACCAGACACATTTTATACAGAACCATATAATTAGAATAAAATGTGAAAATATTAAGAAAAAAGAACTTAATGATCCATAACATTATAGTTTATTATATGAAGGAAACAGTTAGATCAAATTTCCAGATTAAGTAAAAACAAATTTTGAAGTTTTCAATATTATAAATATAGTTTTTATAATAAGGGTTTTAAATTACTATTTCATACTTTAAGATGGGTAAGCTGAAGAGTTGTAATTCAAAATTAAATTGTATATTGTATATTTTCATTTATCAAATATTTAAAACTAAAACTATTAATATATTGAAAAAAAAATACCTGTCTAACACCAGAGTTAGAAAGATATTTTTAATTAAGCTTTTATACTTGAGAAAATATGTTTAAATTAATAAAAAATCATATGGTAAAATTAAAATGATAGTCACCTTTGGCTGAACTTTCTGAAACACTCTGCAATAATGCTAAGAACTTTTTAAATGTTTCCATATGCTTGACATTTATTTTGGTTTTTTTATTTACAAATTCAGCTAATCTCTTCTGACCAATTAAATATGCATCTCCGTAAGTTAGGGCTATAAATAAAATACAATAATATTAAAAGTTGAGGATTAATTTTAACATTGAAACATACATTTGCACAGTTTTAGTTGTACGAGTAACATAGTAGCACGACTGTCCTCTATAGAATCATGTCCAAGATTACCACATTGAATATTCATATCTAAAAAATTTTTGGCCAAAAGTTTTAATTTACTTTTAGACCCTTTATTTCCATTCAAGTTGAAAATAACACTGGTGTCTATAATGTATGGATGGAATAACTGCAAAATATATATTATTAAAAATGGTTTTTTTTAGATTAAACAATTTAAATCCAAGATATTTGTTTATACCTTTAATGCTTCCAAGTCACAATTTAATGATTGTCCAATTAAAATCGAATCTGGAGATAATAGATTTATTATATCTTCTTGTACATCTGCTAAAGTAGTTTTGACATCTTTAAGTTTTGAAGCTGTGATTCCAGAATATACAGTTAAATAATTAGTAATTTTGTTTGTAGGTTTCACAAAAGATTCATATATTACCTAAATAGTAAACATAATAAATAAATAAATGAAAATATGGCGCAATAATTTATTATTTTTAAAATATAAGAATTTAGAAATAATTACTAACAGATATAATATTTTGTACTTTGAAAAATGTGGCTCATTTAAACTAATTTAATATTTTCATTAATATACACATGACATGAAAGTTTATTTTTCTCAATGAAATATTTCAAATCAAAACAGAGGAATATTAAATTGTTGAATTACATAAATGCTGTTTATTTCTTTAAAACAACGGTTCACAAAGTGTATACCGCTGTGTCTTTACACAACCGCTGCCTTAGAATTTTATATGGTTTAAAAATAAACCAGCCGATGGTGATGATAACGTCATCATGTTAAATATTTGTAAGGTACTGGTTTGTTATAGCCCTGACATCCATATAACAATAAATACATTGATACCTATCATTAGCCAACATACTAGACATGGTTCTACAATTTTTTCTGACAGCTGGAAAGCTTATGATAATTTTATACAATATGGATTTCAACATAATCAAGTTAACCATAGGTATATATAATTTTGTGGACCCTAACTCAGGAGCCCACACACAAAATGCCAAACCTAACCTAACCTGTGGGGTTAGGCCAAATGGGGCAACAAAAAACATAGAGGTACTAACAGAAATTTTTTAGACTTACATGGCGGAATTTATGTGGCGATCAAAACTAAACAATAGTGATCCATTTGACACCATCTTAAAAGATATAGCAGAATTTTGAGAATCACAGAAACCATAATTTTTAACATTATAAACATTTTTTAATTTTAATTTTTTTTATATTATATCAATATATCTATCATCGAATTATTAGATTAATATTAATAAATAAACTCACTATTTTATATTTGTACTATGTATTTATTGTTATATGGATGGCGTATGATTTTGTTTAAAACTTTCATTACCACGAAAAAAAATTATATTTAGGTCATAGATTATAAATATAACATATTACTGGCATGTGCATTTTTATAAAGTTTATAACATTTTAGAATGTAATTTGAAAAAGATCAGCTACCACTGGTACAGACATATAGTGTTTAGAATAGTTGTAAATCTAATAAGTTTAAATTATAAAATTTAAAATTAACGATATAATTATTTGATTTTTATACAAATAATTCATCAATATAATAGAATCGGCTTATTTGGGACATCACATAAAAGGGATAACCACTTAATAGGGACAGATTAGCATAGTCCCGAACAAATGTTCGGCTTATTAGTTATTCGGTTAATCGCGACAAATAGGTCACCACCCAATGTGTCCTAAGCCAATTCTACTGTATTTAAATCCCCAATAATTACTAACATATTGATATTTTTCTATAAATAACGACATTTTTGTATTCTGAAAGATTTCAGTGACTCAATGTAAATACCAAGTAAAGGTAGGTATAATTAAAAATTTTAAATGCTACCCCGGGTGAATGAGCTTTAGGGTGTTGCATAAAATTATTATAAACAACTTACATCTAATTGTTCATTAACAATGGAAACTCTAGTAAGTTCATTTCTACCAATAGATGTATAACACATTTCACAATCAATTGCATACATTGGACTCTCATCAGTAACAGGCAAGTAATGACTTTTAGTAAAACGGAAGCCATCCATTGCAAATTGACGTTTATTGGTAGGTAAAGGATAATTGTGAATCATCATTTGGTTTAAAGACATCAATAAGCGTGTTCTTGAGCAAATTTCTTTTTTCTCAACATTTTCTTTTTGTGTTGTTAAAGCTGATTCTGTGGCTTTTTCATCGGTTATTGAAGTTGAATTATCGGTATCTATTGAAAAATAATTGTATAATTATTTATTACACTATTTTCTAATTAATAAATTTCTTTGTCAAAAATCTATTTATAAATGTTCCAAGAACACATCCTAGTATTTACCATCATCAGCACACCAACTTGGGGGTAACTCAACTTCAATAGGTGGTAAAAATTTATACTTTGAAAACATTGGCAATGAATTATTAAAATTTGATAAATCTTCTTTAGTTTTTACATCACATCCATCAATTATTAAAACACATGTTTGATTTAGGTTACATTGCATTTCTAAACTTGACCATCTAAATTTTAAAATATTTTTTTTACAAAATGACTAAGTTTTTTCACAAACTCAACAACTTACTTTGGAGCATATTTTCCTGGACCATAAACAGAATATAAAATTAACTCATTTAGATCAGAAGGTAATAACGGACTTTCACTGACACCACATTCATTTAACTGTGACAATTGTCCACGGGCATTTAGTAATATTCTTGGGAAAGTCTGAAAAATAAGTTTATTAACTTTAATAATTAAATAATTTTATAAAAATGTATTATAATAATACTAGTGTATTCATTTTTAACGTCTTTAAACTGAGTCAGTTACAGTAAATAAAAAATATAATTTTTTAAATACACTTGATAATTAACATTTTACTATTATACAAAAAAATATTAATTATCAAAACTATTTGAAAGTATTATAAAGCAATAAAATTTATTCACAAAAATATCTGATATGAATTTTTATAAGTTTATACATAGAGTGTACAATTGGAATTTTGATAAACCATATTATTTATTTTATGGAATTATGATTAGGTAGATAATATTATTATTGTATAAATATCCTTTTACAGAAATTGACTTAAATAATATAATTGTTATACTGTATGAACTGGCAATATATCAAAGTTTAAATAGTAAGGTAATAGATTTAATTATATCTGTTACCAATTTAAAGAAAAACTAGTTAATTGGTTATTTTAAAAATAATTAATCTTGCTCATACATAAATGTAATCGATATTTATACTATTTTTTGCACGTACTAAAATAACAAAAAATTGCATTAACAGATCTTTATATGTTTAGCACTATTTTATTATCATTTTATACACCTGGAAAAAGCTACTACCTATAATTATTTTTTAATAAAAATTGTTTAACATAATTGTATTACTGAACAAATACTAATTCTTTATTTAGACATTTATATTATAAGTTATAACTTAATATAATATGAGTATATGAAAATATTGTATAAATTACAACTAATTAATATTATATATATTAAGCGGTAAAATGGGTTGTAACAATAATATATTATAAATCATTCAGTTTAGTTGTTTTTTGTTAATATTTATGTATGCTATTAGAAGTAAAATAAAACCATTTTGTAATTAGATACTCACTTTTAAAATTTTTTTTTTTTTTTTTAAAAATAGTTTTAGTTTTGAGTACTCTTCTTCAGTAAGTGTATTCGCACCGTTGGTGGACTTAGGTTCCTCGCAAATACGTTTTCGTTTGACAGCTGGTTGAGCGCTAGACAACAACATGTCTGTGAAGTTAGCTCCCGGCCTCTCGCACATAAACCACATATACTAATCTAGATAGTAGGTTCTCGCAATCTACATGTCCACATGACTAAATAAAGCATGACAAAAATACAAAATACATAGGCTGATATGTCGCTCATAGGCAATTAATAGGCATATCAGCAATATTCCGGTTTTTGAAGCGAATCGCGCTTCTACCCACCGCCCATCAATGTATTTTGTAATGAATGGACAAGGACAACGCTTATAGAGAGAAACCTGTGTTCGAAGTATTCGAGAGAGAAAGAACTATGCGTTTGGGGGATGGGTACAGTTATCCCAATCGTGATAAGGAAAATGTTTTGTTACCAACCTTGAATATCAAAAAAAAATCCAGATGGGAATTCAAGTGGGCTCATGGTGTGATACTGTATGAAACGTAGTCGATCATATTTTATATCCATAGTAAGTTTATAAATAGCTAATAGTCAATATGTACTCATAAATATTATAATAATATAATTTATAAATGATATTTATAATAATATTAGTCATTAGATTATTATATTATTATCTTAATTCATTACTCATTATCACGGTGTATCTGTATCAATACAACCTATTTTGTATAAATCAGTTAATCAGAAAACCAAAAATAACCAAATATATTTTCCAAGTTACGATAGCGAGTTATTGGAATTTGGAGTGGTTTTAAATTTAAACTTTTAACATGTAATATACACAATATTACAATAACAATATTGACATTTCTCATTCACAATATAATTATTAATACGTTTATTGATATCAAAAAAAATTAACTACAATATAGGTACCTATACATTGAAATAACAAATCATGCAATAACAAACATATTATGTATGTAAAACTAATAGGTTTATTGTAATTTCTAAATATTTATGCCTTCTATTGTTTTTAAACATAAACATTTGACATTTGATTGATTAATTAATTCAATAATTTACACACGTGTATTTTCTTAATTTATCCAAGTAACTATCAGTTTAATATTAATAATAATTAAAATCATAACAATTATAGTAATAATAACTACAACAAAATGTCAAAGTGGTTTAGTACAAATGTACGATGCTGATAATCTATACTCCAATACTTTACAAGACTGGATAAATTGATAATTAATAAATAAACAAAAGTATTAGAATATTTAAAATACAAAAATGTTACTTTTTATATTTCACATTGAATAAAAAATTCCAATATTCTTTCCTTTTTTAACCTTTTTACAACAATTATATACACATATTTATATTGTTTGTATGTCCAATGTAAAAATATATTTTAATTGCCACTTATAACAAATATTATAACTACTTTGAAAAAAATGTACTAATTTATGTAATTTACAGAATATTTTACAAATAAACAAGTGAGATAAGTTGAAAAAACATTCTTTCGAACTGGTGCAATTAAGTTTGAAATGTTGTCATAGTTATAACTTATAACTAAAGAGTAGATTATTATTATTATTATTATTATGTACTCCTGGTATAATTCTATATGTACGATTAAGTTGTAAGTTTTCTAAACTGAAGAAAATTAATAAAAACTAAATGTCAATGACTAAATAACAATTATTTTTATAAAATATAAATACAAATTACCATCCTCATAATTAATTACAGGTTCATCATATTCATTTTAAGTATATTGTAGTAAGGAAAATTAAATTTGCCACTTACCTTTGCCCAACTCTAAATCTGAACTATCATCAACTAAAAATATTGAATTTAAGTAAAACTAACCTATTATCATATTAAACATTATAAATGTGTATATTATGTACCTAATACAAATAAATGAGTATTATTAAAAAGTAATACATTTTTTTTTATGTTTAAGCAATAAATTCCCTCATTCTATACCTACAAACATACTAATAAATAATAATTATTTACAATATTAACTGTAAAAACATTGATTTATTTATTAATATACTTAAATGTTGTGTAATATAAATATATTAATTAATCAAATTTTAGTAGAATTAGCGGTGGTCCTCTTTTTAAAATTTTTCTAATTTGTAAAATGTGCATAATTTGTTTTTATGAAAAAAATTCATTTATTATATACTTTTTTTCAATCATTGCTGTTTTATTATTATTTTTCTTTAATTCGATTATAATTTATATTAAACGCGGCAATTCTTGTTGTTAGGTTGGTGTCACCGTTTAGATGGGTTTGGTGGGATTTTTGTTTTCAGGGTTGGTGCTATGTAATTTTGTAGTTCTTATCAAAATTGGGATAACTGTATGCTGCCGTGCGTTTGGGCATAATAGGCATATTATGGGGGACCATTTACATTAGATTTTTCATCCATGCTTATTATCACTACGTGCAGCAGTTATATATCAGCAGAGCTGTGTGTTGTCCTAATAATATTGATAATACCATTGATTATAAATACTATTATATTATAAAATATAGGGTCTGGTTCGCAACATAAAAATCTGCGCATAGACGCAGCGCGCCATCTGGTTGTTTGCCCCAACTTACTCGGGTAGAAACGACTAAACAGCGCACGACTTCGACCACATTACCCGGTCGCGACTCTGGCAAAACGACAACGTATATAAGTCGCCACGAACGCCAGGCCAATGTCCTCGCGGATCAGCCAGGCAGTGTTGAATCTTCTTGTGCGCCCCACCAAAAGGGGGTTATCTTCATAGATATGACAACATCGGCGACTTATCTTGTTGAAAAACGAATAGGCCACATGCGGAATAAAGTATAATCTGTGTTCTGAGGTAAAATAATACGATACTAGTTTAACGTTTTTACGTTTAATACTATAATAGTAGGTAGTGACTGTATATTCCTAATAATCAACAGTCGTGCATCCTGATTCCTGACAGTCCGACACCCCGGAGCCCGGACACCCGTGAGTCATGACATAACTGTTTAATTTAATGTTTTATTGTCAAAATGTCAACAGATAACGCGTGATAACGACCACGAGGTGGCAGCGAGGATTTTGATAAGAAACCCAACGATCGCGCAGTATGACCGCTGACAAGAATATTGTAAAAAGGTTTTCAACCAAAATGCACGACAGCTGAAAATTCAGCTGTTTTCCTAGTTAATTTGACGACAAATCGTTATTAATGTTATTATATAATAACAGTAATGTCATTGTTTTGTTTTCCATTTCCATTTTTCCAGTATTACTGTTGCATTCCAACCTTCCAGGCTAGCTACCAGCTGAGCCTTTGCTTTTTTACAAGTCTCACCCCGTTAATATCTAACCCTTTCGTGACGACAGCAGTCTCTTCACCCATTCGCTCGCCTGCCGCAGCAGTGCAGCACCTACTACACTAAAGTCATAGCACGAGCACGGCTGGCTATCGAAGTATCGAACCGTTCCAGTCGTCCTGTCGACGGCTCGCTCTTGCGGTGCTCGAAGACAAGTGTTACACCGTCGTTGTGCTGGTGTTGCGATTTGCGATTGAACTCTGCAGTCAAAACTCGCCTGTGAACACATCACTCGCTTGTCGCGCCGTATCCCAAGAACCAAAGTTCTCTACTGACGACGACACCTACGGTATGCGACCGTCGACGTCGCCGTTCACCAGCGCCCAGTCCGCGAACACCTGACGTAGAAATCCAAATTTCAACTAAACACGAAGGCCAGCAACCCCATCACCACTTCGAACGGACGTGCGCTCTCCCTTCCGGGCAGGGTTAGCCGCTGTGCTCCATCACCAACGAACGACCGGCGACACGCCGGTCGGACGACTAGTGACTAGTGAGTAGTGAGTTAAGAGTTTGAAACGGTTTTTGGCGGAATGATTTCGGGAGACTCTCCCCCTCCACCTTCCGGCGAGTATGTGGACCACTAGACCAGTGTTTCCCAACTGGTGTTCCGCGGAACCTAAGGGTTCCGTCAGCCAGCGCCAAGGGTTCCGTGAGAAATTTAAAAAAATATAAATTAATTAACAATATTTTTGATTTAAATTATAATACTAACATAGAATAGCTCCAACAATTATATGGGGGTTCCACAAAACTTTCAAGCTCCTGCAAAGGTTCCGCGAGTAAAAGAAGTTGGGAAACACTGCACTAGACCACGACTTGTCGTTGTTGTTATTATTATTATTATCGGTTATTGTAATAGTGTGTGCGAGTGCGTGCGCGAGTGAACGCTGCCGAACACAATAGGCTAAAGCAAATTGGCGGAATTTCTCGACTGACGTACGTCGTACACCACTCGTTTGACGTTTATAATATTATTTTTCCTCGTCGTTTAGTTTTCGTTACATTTTTGTTTTGCTCGATCGATTTGCGCCACGGATAACCATCGTTATTTACTCGAGGTTTTCTCTATTTTACTATAAATTTTATTTTTACGACGTGTTGTTATCAACGAGGTCGCTGGCCGCTAAATAAAATGCACTCGGCACCAAAGTATCTGACGAGTGCCTGTAGATAGTGCAGGAATTTCTGAATAATAACTGCAAGTTGCAATGTGCATTGCTAGCAAATCGTGATTCGTGACGTTTCTTCGTGTGACTGCATTGGAACATTGGTAGGTTTTTTTTAAAGTAGCAAGACGATCGATTGTTATTATTAACATCTTCGTCCGTCCAGCGGTGGTGATCTTATGTTTTTTTACACTGATCCACTAACTACCTGCTGCTTTACTGCAATGTTTATTTTTGAGTTATTGTGTAGAAAAAGTTTTCTGTTGTTTTGATTTCAGCATAACATGTATACCTAAGCTAAATTTAATGATATTAGTTTGTATAATTTATGTCCAATTGGCTTTAACATTATTAAAATAAAACCATATATTAAGCCTAGATACCTGTCTAACATTAAGATATACATGTTTTCATATAGATTAAATAGGTATTCTCATAAATTTTTCCTAAGTTAATAATTAATAACTTATAATTCTATAAATGCCTGTAGAATTTAATTAAAAAAACTATTAGGTACTTCAAATTTGATGGATAGAACTTCATTTATTTTTAGTTATAATTCATCTATAAAAAAACCACTCAAATAAGTTTAATAAAATCTAAATTAAAACAGTTTTAAGTTTAAATATCTAATATAAAAACTGTAATTACAGGTAGACAGGTACTATTGTTGATGTAATAATGTTAATTATAAGTTTATAACATTGAATTAAGAAAAAAAGTTTTTGAATTAAGAAATTCAATGAATAATGCAATTTGTACACAACTTTTTTGTACATAAATACTGTAATAAAAATCATTTAATTAATTGAATACTTTTTTAATAATAATTTTAAAGATACATAATGAGAAACCGGAGTAGATTTACAAGTCAATCTGATCAATCTGATGATCAAATTTTCACACCCGTGGTTCATACAAGGTAAATTATACCTATATTATATTGCATAACTGAAATTATATTTATTGTTACATAATAATGTTTAGGTCTAAATTTTCATCCATGCATCATACACGTGGAAGTAGTGATCGCCATGAAGGAGATGATTCAAACAATATAGGTAAAAATAGTAGTATAATTTGATATAAATAGTTACTTAAAAACATTATTTTATTATATCAATATAGAAGGAACCAGGAGAAGTACCAGAAAACGAAAATTAAGATATGAAAATTATAGTGACACTTGGATTGTTGGTTCTCAAGCACTTAAAGGTTATCCAAACATGGTAAATGAAGATGGAGATGGTAAACTTAATTTTATAACTTTTATTGACAACAATACCCAAGCATATGTCTAATAAATATGATATTTATTTAGTTCAACGTAGAATCACAAGAAATTATAGATTGAAACAAGTAGTAGATGATGATGAAGAGGATGATGAAGAAGATGATGATGCTAATGCTAATACTGAAGTTAATGCAGATAATCAAGAAAATGAAGAAGAAGAAGAAGAAGAAGAAACCAATCATAACTCATCACAAAGTAATGATTCTAAACAAGAAGGTAAACATGTCTCTATTTCAACTGAAATTAATGATAGTCGTCCAAGAACAAGGAGAGCTGTAGCTGAAGCAAGTGATAAATCTAATGACCAAAATATTGACAATGTTGATTTATATACTCGTATAAAACGTACTCGAAATAAAAATCAAGCTAAACCTAATAGTTAGTATAATTTATACTATAAAATTATTAAAAGTTAATAATTTATTTTGTGTAATTTAATTAGTTGCCACAGAACAAAGCAGTGATGAATCAATGAGTTCTGAAGAGTTGAATAACTTGAATATTGAAGACTATTTAACATCTATTAATAAGTTAAATGGCAAAAAAAAAAGAAGGACTATAAGATTAAGGCAGTGCAGCATCAGACAATCCAATCGACCTAGGTATTATAGATACAGTTTGCGTAAGATTAAACCTACTGTCCAAAGATTTCAAATACATTCTGAAAAAACTACAAGTAAGTTTCATGAGTACCTTTTTAATTTTATTTAGTTAATGAGTATATTTGAACATTTTAAGTTTAATTATTTTTATAGTGAAATCCTTACTATTCAAATATTCTCATATTCTAATTAGTTTTAATTGGCACTTAAATTTTTCATAAAAATTTACTAAAACAATTAAACAAATCTATTAACATATTTTTCATTTTACATACTGATTTATTGAGTATAATAATTGGAAAAATCCCACCACACAATTTTTACGTTAAATTAGTTTTTGAAATTTATTTTGTTATTAGTTTAAAAATTAATAGCTATAGATATTTGTTTTTTACACCACAAATTCATATCGATATCGATATGACTCAATGGAATTTTCAATACATTTTATGCCATTCTCGGAAATTTGAGGTTTTTTTATATATATATATATTAATGTAAAGTTCACCATAAATTATTCTTACATAAAATAAAATATATCAAAAATATAGTCAAATATATTTTTATTAGTGCCGAGTTCTTACTTGTTTCACTAAATTTTGTAAATTATTATGTAATTAAATATTCTTGGAAATTTAATACAAGATTCTGAGTTTTAGATTCTGAACGAAGTGATGAATGTATTGATTTTACTATGATGTGTGGTTTTTTTTTTTTTTTTGTGTCTGACGACAACATTTGGAGCAGTAATAATGCTCCGATTTTTGACTTCAGCCCCTCTTTGAATAGGAAAATTCATCTAGTTGGTACTTTGGGGGGGTCAAAAGTAAAATTTTCAAATAGTTTTCAAAAAAAATGACAGAAAAATGGCAATTTTATGAAAAACCACTTTTCGACAAAATTGATTTTTTGATTATTAATAAACAGATACTATAAAGTAACCATAGTAACATATAAAAACTATACTATTTGTTTCAAAATAGAATATATGACAATATTTAAATATAATATATCCTAAACTGACAAATCATCTTCGTTCAGAATCGTTTTTCGTATACAATGATACCTATCATTGCATTCAAATTAACCTACCATAGTCTGAGGTCCACTCCACCCCCTAATATATAGCAGAGCGATACCCACTTACCCGCTTTTTTTTTATTGGAATTTAGGAATTTTATAAATAAATTTATGACAGTCTCGTATGTTTCAAATGAATGATTGAAATTAAAATTTTCATCATATTTAGTATTCAAATGTTTAATAATGATTTATCTATCTTCAAATAATTATATACAAAATACACAATGAAATTCTTGACTTATAATTTAATAGCAGCTTGTTATATTATAATATCTGTAATTTGTTGTTGAAAAAAATAGTTCAATCTATTGCATTATCACTAGAAAAGTTAAATAAAATATCCTTAAAGATATAACCTGGTGATATAGATCTTCCTAACCTCTTAAAAAGCCCATTCGGGTCCAAGGGTATATTGCCTGACCCCCCTCCCTCAAATGACGCTACTGGAATTAACTTACATTCTTTATGATATTAACATCATCCTGTATGTGTGTTATTGATTTTTGAAAGATGAAAAAGATAAAAATGTTGTCTGTTGTTTCTTAGTAACTATATAAATATTTATATAACAATTATTATTTTGAGAATCAACTAAGTATTTTTTATATATATATTTATTTATTCGGTAATTAAACTGCATAGCACAATTTGATAAAAGTAATGTACCTTTATAATATATTAATCTTTGTGATGTATAAACAGTTGTACTATTTTTGTTTTATTGTTATATAATTAAAAAATGTATTACTATTAATTTTGGTTCTACCCATATTTTTAATAGATTTTATAATTTATTGTTTTAAAATAATTAAAAGAAAACTATATTCCTGACTGAAATTAAATGATTTTTGTAGTTTATAATTCTTTGGCCACTAAGTATCATTATTAGTTTCTATTATCAAATTTATTAATAAATATATTATGTTTAAACACAATAGTAAAAAGCGGGTAAGTGGGTATCGCTCTGCTGTATATTAGGGGGTGGGGTGAACCTCAGACTATGGAAGGTTAAATTTGAATGCAATGATAGGTATCATTGTATACGAAAAACGATTCTGAACGAAGATGATTTGTCAGTTTAGGATATATTATATTTAAATATTGTCAAATATTCTATTTTGAAACAAATAGTATAGTTTTTATATTATGTTACTATGGTTACTATGGCCAACATTTGCATTATGAGCGTATGAAATTTAATTAAAATTTTGACATATTTCGTATAAATTCGAACTTTAAACACTTATAAAAAAAAATTGTGACTAACGATTTCGGATTTTTTTTTATCACTTTAAGAACAACTTATAAGAAACCTTGTATTAAATTTTCAAGATTTTCTGGCCACCCAAAAAATTTTTATCGGCATTTGAAGAAAAAAAAACTTAGAAAAGTCGAAAATTTCAATTGTCTATTAGTAGCTTAAAAATGGTCAAAATATTTTGAAAATTTAACTGTAAAGAGATAACCATAATATAAACATTTGGTGAAAATTTCAAGTATTTACAATAATTCGTTTTTGAGTTACAGCAAAATCAAAAAATCGATTTTGTCGAAAAGTGGTTTTTTCCGTAAAATTTCCATTTTTCTGTCATTTTTTTTTTGTTTTTCTCGATTTTTTTGAAAACTATTAGAAAATTTTAATTTTGACCCCCCTAAAGTACCAACTAGATTCAATTCCCTATTCAAAGAGGGGCTGAAGTCAAAAATCGGAGCATTATTACTGCTCCATATGTTGTCGTCAGACACAAAAAAAAAAAAAAAAAAAAAAAAAAAACACACATCATAGTAAAAGCAATACATTCATCACTTCGTTCAGAATCTAACATAATTTTTTCTTGGCTAATATTTATTTAAACAAAATACATAATTAAGAAGACATGTGTTATAAGTTTATTATCACAGTAAATTCACATATAAATTTTAAAGGTAATAATATTATCAATGCTTTCTTTTTGATTTTTATTTAAAACAATATGTACAATTTTAAAACTCTCATAACTTGTTTTAAAATTACAATAATTAAAAAACATAGTTAATATTCTTAACTCTCATTTTATATTGTGTTAATTTGTTTGTATATTAAAACTAACAACACAAAATAGATTCTGCTGAGCCCAAATTTCCACATGCAGATATTAATTATTATTTAGTTTCATATATTTTTATTATTTATTTATAGGAGCTATAAAAACTCCTTCAAAAATGGTGAATGGTCCCAGAAAACGTCGTTCTTCGTCTTCATCTGATTCCAGTTCCTCTGGTATATCTGATAATGATTTAGAGACATCTGTCAACCAAACTCAAGTTATTAAAAAACCCAAAGGTCACACAAGAGATGATAAAATTAAAAATAAAAATAAAACCTCTTTAGAAGATATTAAACCAATTGTAGTTGACAGTGGTATTGGTTTTGATAATATTGGTGGTTTACAAGAACACATTGACTGTCTTCGGGAAATGGTTGTTTTCCCAATGATTTATAGAAACGTTTTTGAAATGTTTGAACAACATCCAGCTAAAGGAGTGATTTTCCATGGACCACCTGGAACAGGCAAAACATTGCTTGCCAGAGCATTAGCCAATGAATGTAGTAAAGGTGGACAAAAAGTATCATTTTTTGTACGTAAAAGTGCTGATGTATTATGCAAGTGGGTTGGTGAATCAGAAAGACAACTTAGACTGCTTTTTGATAAGGTAAATTATAATATAATGTTTAATGTAAATTATACTTTTTTCATACAATATGATATAGATAATTATAATTATATTGTAGTTAGTGTTAAGTCTTTATTTTAAAAATAATTAATTTTTATATTTTTTCTTGATCTGATACTAAAAATAAGATATTTATAACGAATAACTATAAAAACTAATGTAGGCTAGTTCCAATATCTTATGAATATTATATAAAATTAACCCACAGGCTTTTGGAGTATAAATTTCCTATTTTTGTAAAGAAAATAAACATGAACTATTTCAGTTCAATTTTTAATTGCTATATTTATTATATGAAACAAAAATTTTAAATTGTAATTATTTGTTCATTATTTTGCTATGTATTTTTATATTTTCAGGCTAAAGAAATGAAGCCTTCTATTATATTCTTTGATGAACTTGATGGATTAGTACCAGTACGTTCAGGAAAACAAGATCAAGTACATAATAGCATTGTTACTACAATGTTAGCTATGATGGATGGATTAGAAAACCGTGGTGACGTCATTGTTATTGGTGCCACAAATCGTATTGATTCTATTGATCCTGCTCTTAGGAGACCTGGACGATTTGATAAAGAGCTTTATTTTCCTCTCCCAACAGACCAAGTAATATTGAATAATTCCATTAATTTGAACGTCTTCCCCTACAATTAAATATTTTTTTTTATAGGACAGATTACAAATATTACGTATTGTAACTAGTAAATGGAAGAATCGTCCAGAAAATGAAATATTAGTAAAACTATCAGAAGAAACTGTTGGTTACACAGGTGCTGATTTGAATTCTCTGTGTTCTGAATCAGTATTGCAGGCATTAAATCGTACATATCCGCAAATTTATAAAACATCAAAAAGACTACTGTTAGATTTAGAAAAGATTCTGGTATTATTTATTTTATTTTATTAAATCTAATTTATTAATTAACCAAGCTCATCTTCTGTGTTTTTAATTAATTATTATTGTAAACAAAGCTTTTAAGCAATAGACTATTTTAGTTTTTAAGTTAAAAATTTTACTTATAAAATATTCTAATACAACATTTATTTTAGGTGAAACTTGAAGATTTTGAAAAAGCTATGAGTAAAATAGTACCAACTACTGAGCGCAATGTTGTCCTGAATCCTAAAAAGCTTCCAAGTATTTACCGTCCATTATATGAAGGTGTTCTGAATGATTTTATATCCTATATAAGTAAAATCTTTCCAGAACTCAAATCTCAATCCAATCAAAGGTAATATACATGAATATATATTCTTCAGAGTAAAGAGGTATATTTATTATACTGTTATTAATATATCTATATAAATATTTATATTTTTAACTGTTATTTTATTTACATATTAGACTGAGAGTAGCAAAAGCTCCTCGCCTTCTGGTTCACAGCTTATCGGATTCAAAAAATGTTTTGGTTATTCCAGCACTTCTACAGCATTTTGAAAATTGTTATAGACATACATTAAGTTGTACAACATTACATAGCAATTCAGCATGTTCTCCCGAGGAAGCTATTGTACAAGTAATACTATTAAATAGTTACTCTTACTAGAACATAATTATTTTTCATGATGTAATACAAATATTTAATAAAACTCTAAATAGTAACCATATTTTTTAAATTAGTATCATTTCCTTATGATTATGTATTTTATTTCTTATTTTTTATGGAATATTACCTTATTTTGTTTCAGATTTTTAAAGAGCTTCCTAAGCATCTTCCTGCAATTTTATTTATTCCAAATATAGGTGAATTTTGGTCCAGTTTAACATATTCATTACAAAAACTGTTCTTAGAGTTATTGGAATCGTTAGATATTACTCTTCCTGTGTTTATATTTGCAACATCGCTTTATGATTTCAAGGATTTACCAAACGAAGTAATAATTATTTACAATATTATAGCTTATATTATATTCCAACTTTAAATATTATATTTGTAATATAATATAATATTATTGTTTTTACAGATATCATATATATTTTCTAGTGATAAAAGAAAATATTGTATTCCCAATCCATCTGAAAAAGCTATACAGTCATTATTTTATCTTTTACTTGATAAAGCTCTTACACCACCTATTGTAGTTAATGAACAACCATTAGAAGAATTACCTATTGCTCCTTTACCTAGTCCTCCAAAACTAAGTGAATCCGAATTAAAAAATATTATTTGTCAAGAAGAAAACACACTAAGAGAACTTAGAATATTTTTACGAGACATTTGTGCTAAACTAGCTCGCAATAAACAGTAAGTTTTTTTTATTAATGATTATAAACAAATGTTTAGCTATGCTTTTTTGAGAAAGTTCTTTTTAATATTTTAAATATTAATTTAAGATAAAAAAAAATACAGTTTTTTATATTAAAATTTTAATTTTAGTCAGGTAGGTTTACATACTGTTAATACTTCCACCAAAATGGACATGAATATATTATGGTATTCATAATGTTATATTTTTAAAAACTACTTCCAAAATATCAACTAATATATTTTATAAATTTCTGGATATTAATTATTAAATGATACAAACTAATCTGTTTATAATTGCTTTAGATTTTTCATGTTCACAAAGCCAGTTGACGTAGAAGAAGTACCTGATTATTTAGATATTATCAAGGAACCTATGGATTTAGAAACTCTTATGAGTAAAATTGATAAACATAGCTACATTTGTGCCAGAGACTTCTTAGATGATATTGATCTTATTGTAAGAAATGCATTGGAGTATAATCCAGATAAAAGTGCAGAAGATAAACATATTAGACATAGAGCTTGTTCTTTAAGAGATAAAGCATACGCTTTTATCAAAGCAGAAATGGACTCTGATTTTGAAGATACTTGTCGAGATATCAGAGATAAACGTAAAAAACGTAATGCTACTGAAATTGAACAAACTTGTGTTCCTGATTTCGTACATACTATAAAGAAAGAACATCAAATAGTAGATAAAGATGGTAATGAATAATTTAAATTTACTTATTTTGAGTTCTGAGCTCAGTAATATAGCATTTTATTACAAATAAAGTATATAGTTAATAAAGTTTGTAATTTTTATTACACCTTATTAAAAACAATTGCAATCTAAGTATCTAATAAATGTATAATAATAAATGTTGGTAGTTTTACTTTAATAGTAAAATTATCTCGTTAAATACATGAATATTGTCACTCTAAATACCCCATGTTTATGTATCTAGTTTTATACATTTTTATGTTATAAAAAAATAAAAATACATCATTTTATTTTCAGATCATAATGAAGATAATAATGGTAGAAAGAAAAAACGTCGTAATATGTGGCAAAAAGGTTTAACCCCTAAAAAGAAAAAATACTCAAAAAATTCTAAAGTATATAATTTTTATTAATTTTATTAATTTTATTAATACTAAATTTATTAAATTTTATAAATATTCTATTACTTTATCACATTCTAATGTTTTACTTCAATTGATTCAGGAGCTTGATGACAATACAGTCAATGAGAATACTAGTAATCACACAGTTAATGGAATCGAAAGTCGTAAGTACTAAATAGCTAATATGTATATTTTTTTTAATAAAACTGTATATAAGATTATTCATTTTATAAATGTAACTATATTATTGGCTATTTTTAGTTTAATGGAAAAATTTTTGATTTTTTATTCATCTTTTACTAAGCACTCAAATATATATAAATAAATGTGTAATTCTATCATAGTTTAATACTAATAGCTACAAATAAAAAATGTGTATTTTCAGTTAATGGAGCTGATGAAAGTAGTAATGATAGCAACCATTCTTTAGTATGGGTGGACCGGTCAACTTCACCTAGTCCTACACCTAATGAAACTAACCAATTAGGTTAGTAATATTTATAATTACCTAAAATTCATAATTTTGGTTTCTTATTGAAAACTATTATTTTGTTATAAATAATGATTATTATACAATTTTTTAATTAATAATAATTTATTTATAGAGTTATCAATACCAGTCATTATCAAACAAGAACTTAAAATTGATAAGAACTTATTTAGTGCATTCATATGTAAAGATATTATGACATTTTGGGAAAAATTCGACAATTATAATATTGATGATGGAATTATCGATTTGTTTTCATTGCTCGATAATAAAATTAGTCAGTATTTACAAATATGGGATCGATCCACCTTAGTGACGGTATTACTTTTAATAACTTATGTTTAAAAAATAATAATAAAGAATTGTTTATTAGTTGTACAGATTGAATTAGTTTTATAATACTGCATTTTAACCTATTATAAAATACATTTTATATTTTGCCTTTAAAAGTGCTAAAATTATTTCTTGAATAATGTTAAGCTGTATTTTATGATTAATCATTTGGATTTTTGTTATAGGAATTAAAGGCAGAATTTGAAGAATTTAAACTTCAATACATTAAAGATATTGAAGAAAAGAATTTATAAATATGTATTATATCTTACTGTACCAAACTGCCAAAGACATTTTTAGTTAAATATCAGATTACATGGTAAATTATGGTAAATAGGTGTTTATTTAAACTGTATTAATTTTTTATTGGTCCTCAATCAGTTTTATACTGCCATTTTATTTTTTAATTTATCTGATTATTATTATTATATTATTATTTTTTTTATACCGAAATATTTCATGTTTCCATAAATATAAACTTGTAACTAAAATGTTGTTGTAATCTTAGGCATGTTATAAATTTTAATAAACTAACTGTGAATATATCTAGCTTTTTATTATTTTCTAAAACAACAAATTTAAGAGTAGTTAAAACTTAAAAATTGATTTTCATTCATATAAATATATGAAATCGGAAAAAAATAAAATGAAATTTTAGAATCACTCAATAGCTGACAGCTGAAGATTCTTAATCAAACTATAATGAAATAATGAAATTTTTTATCGTTTGTTCTGGGAGGGAAAGTACTCAAAGACAATGCCAAACAACATAAACATTTATATTGTAAGTTGTTACAATAAAACAAACATGATTACTTAATTTCCTCAAATATTCACTTGGGTAGTTATGACGTTAAATCTTTTAAATCATAATTTACAATATAGTAGACACTGACTGAACTATTGCAGAATATAATATAATATATTTCGTCATGCTATTAACTATGATGATAGTATGGTTTATTCACAGGTACCTTAAAATAATGTTTTTATGTTAAAGGTTTATTTTATTCTATCTATAACACCACTGTCTTAGAAGATCAGCAGCTGTAGCACCAGAATAGTTATTAATTATTATTTATTAAGTTATTCTGTCTGTAGCACGGATCTTAAGCCGTAGTCTGTAGTATCAAATCTTTATCACAATTCAGGAGAACTAGTATTACCCGTGGCCCGCGTACAAATCATCTGTCCTTGCAAGGTTTGGCCCTACTGTTTTCGTGATATACAGCAGTAGTTAATATCAATGTTACCAGCTTGCTACCATATCATAATATCATATGTATTCGAAGATAGTAGATCGAAGTATCGAGTAAGGTCAGCCCTAGTTTTCGACCTTTTTTTTTTTTTCGGCAACGGTGGTGAATTTTCCACTTACGTAGTAAGTTATTACAACTCTGAACTCAATAATCATGTTCCGTAATATTTCTACTGCGGTGAAAGGGTGTACCGAAGTCGTGGCGACCACATCCACCAAGGCGCCGTGCGCAGGTAAACCGTCTAAACAAACCGTACCACCTAGGCCGATCTACCTGACCAACTTCACCTTGCAAAGTAATCTGTTATCCAAGAAAGCATTAACTGCAGTTACCGCGACTCAAATTCGTTTGGTCCACACCGATTTTAAAGTTCCAGATTACAGTGCTTACCGTCGTAACTCAGTGAAGGACCCGAATGCTTCTAATCGCGACACCTACGAAAGTCGAAATGCCTTTACTTACATGGTTTTGGGTACTGCCGTTACTGGCACAATGTTCTGCGCCAAGGCAATCGTTCACAAGTTTGTTTTGTCAATGGCGCCAGCCGCTGATGTCTTGGCCATGGCTTCCATAGAAGTTAACCTTAATGATATACCAGAGGGCAAGAATGCAACCATCAAGTGGAGAGGAAAACCATTGTTTGTTAGACATCGTACAGCCACAGAAATCGAAGCCGAGCAAAATACTACTCTGGCTGAACTCAGAGACCCGGAAGACGACTCCGTCAGAGTTCAAAAGCCCGAATGGCTAGTAATCATTGGAGTATGCACTCATTTGGGTTGTGTACCAATTGCCAACGCAGGAGATTGGGGTGGTTATTACTGCCCGTGCCACGGTTCACATTATGATGCAGCTGGTAGAATTCGTAAAGGACCTGCACCAACGAACATGGAAGTACCACCTTATAAATTCATTGACGATAATACACTTCTTGTAGGTTAATGTGTATATTCAAGTTTTTGTCTTTAGATGTTGTACGTTGTTAATATTTTTTTAAATATATGTAATCCTGCTATCTGAAATTTACTTTTGTTTTTAAAATTTGAACATGAAATCTTATATTAATGTTCTACAATATGTAATTTGTGATAATAATTTCATGTAATTTCAAAAACCTAGCTAAATTTACTCCAAATACTATATTGTATAATTTATCAGCAAACTGAAATATAAATAAAAAAATTATCAACACTAAAATTGTAAATGTTTTTTCTAAAACACAATTTCACAATAACAAATGGTAAATGTGCTCTTTTTTATTGAATATGCCAAATGTACAATGCCATAATTAAGTTTTGTAGTCATTGAAATCGATGTGTTATTGTGTTAACTATAAATTCAATGGTAAATCATTGCATATAAAAAACAATTCTGAGCAGTCTTAGTATTAGTATTTTACTATAAGTACATTTATTTAATGATATATTTATATTGATTTTATAATTAATTATTTTACTATAGGTAAGTAATAGTAGTAATACACTAATATACAAGATGAATTAATTTTTGCCGAAAATATTAAATTTATTTATATATTATTAATATTTAACTATATATCATAATAATATATTATATCTATACAATTTAATAACTTTTAAATCACTTACGTCTTACCACAGAACAGTGTGAATAGGTTTGTAGTTTAAAATTAATTTAAATATTTTTCAAAAGTTAATAGTTATAACTTATAATGTATACAATATATTATAATAATTAATAATATGTGTAAAAATATCAAAACATTCAATTCCACACCAAAAATTATTTTTGAATTAGGTACAACAAAATAACTATAAAGTATAAAATCATTATCTTTTTTTAAATATCTAATTTTAAGAACATTTTATACATTTTTAATTATGAAATAATTTGTATATTTTCATGATTTTGTCAAAATATGAACTTCAAATGCTTATAAAAATGTTGTACAAATGTCAAATATATCTTTAATATTTTTGATAGATATTAATCTATTATAAAAATTTATAAAGAACCTTGAATAATATATTTTTTATTTTTATTCCATACATTTTGATAAAAAAATGTTTAGTTCTATTCAAAGTTAAAGCCTTGAAAATTGAAAAAATTTTAAAGTTTTTTTTATGTAAGTTATTCATTTATCTACCAATTAAAAAGTATCAAAAATAAAAACAGTCATAATAATTTTTAATAAGCATTTAAAATTAGAATTTGTATGAATTAAATAAAAATCACGAAAATTTATAAATTATTTTTCAGTCAAGAATTCCTAACATTATTAATATTCATATACTTTAGATTTTAAAGTGTGATATAATTGTTTCTCGTTCTCATAAGTTTTTATGAATTTATGATGATATACCATCGTCATTAGTCATTATTTAAGATATACGATAGACGATACACATACGACATACCTATACGTCATTTTATAATTTATAATATAAGTCATTTTAGGTTATAATTATTTTTTTTAATTAAAAATATAATATTAATTACCTATCATTAGATTCTGAGCAGAACGATTGATTTTACTTGATTCTGTATGATATGCGTGCTTTATACATAGGCGCAATTAAGGGGGTGCTTCAGCACCCCCAACCTTTAATTTAGCACACCCAGATCAAAAACACCAAAAATGGAAAAATTCATATGAAAAGAAGTTTTCTTGTATTTGTGTATTTTTTTAAAACTTTTTTGTATTTGGCGTTTTTAGTGGAAACACAATTAATATTTAATTGTTTATGATGATTTAAGTTATATAATATGGTTTTATTAAAATATTAGGTATGTAACATCGACAATTATGTCGTTGCAGTCATGGACTCATGGATTATAATGCAACAGCATTTTACAGATTTAGCAATATTAAATATTGAAAGAGATGTTGTTAATACAATTACTTCATCAGAAATATTGGAAAAGTATTCCACTAATATGAGAAAAATAGTATTAGTATGAAATAATATATTATGTATAATAATTAATATTAAAAAAAAAGCGGGTAAGTGAGTATCGCTCTGCTGTACATTAGGGGGTGGGGTGGACCTCGGACTAGGGTAGGTTAAATTTGAATGCAATGATAGGTATCATTGTATACGAAAAACGATTCTGAACGGAGATGATTTGTCAGTCTAGGATATGTTAATATATTATATTAAAAAATTTTCATATATTCTATTTTGAAACAAATTCAAACATTTAAGTAAAAGTTTTAAGTAAAAGTTTCAAGATCTTACGTTTAGTAATTTTTTAAAAATAACTAAAATCGAAAATTATTTATTAGTAAAAAGTTGTTTTACACGTGTATTTTTGATTTCAAATTAAAATTAAACTTTAAACACACGTAAAATTTTTTAAATTGAACAATCCTCAAAGTTTTTTATAATTGTTCAAAGCTTAACTTATGGACAGCATAGTATTAAATTTTCAATTCTTAGCTTTTGATAGAAAAATATTTATAAATTTTTAACTACCAAATAGTGAAAAATATTCATGATTTTGACGAATTTTTGTCAATATTTGAACTTCAAATGCTAATAAAAAAAAAATTGTGCCTATGTATTTTTATAATTTTTGAATGAGAGTTAGAACAAGTTATGTGGACCCTTCAATTAAATTTTCAAGTAATTTGTCCCAGCTAAATTTTTTTTATCAACATTTATAAAAAAAAAATAAAAAAAAATAGAAAATTTCAATTGTTTATAAATAGCTCAAAAAAAGTCAAAATGTTTTGAAAATCAAATCACGTAAAGAAAATGGCAATCTAAATAACTGGTAAAATTTTCAAGTATTTACGACTTATACAGTTTGAATTACAACAAATATCAAAAATCGTTTGAGGCTAAACCGTTAATTAACGCGGTTTTCTAAAAATTTAAATTTCAAACACTCATAAAAAATTTTTGTCTGAATCCGGTCGAGTTTTTTTTACAGATAATTAAAGAAAAATGTATGGAGAACCTTGTACCAAATTTTCAAAACTTAGTTATAAAAGAAAAAAATTTTACGATTTTTCAACCACAAAATTACTTGCCAATTTTCGCAATTTTGACATATTTCGTATAAATTCGAACTTTAAGCACTTATAAAAAAAAATTGTGACTAACGATTTCGGATTTTTTTTTATCACTTTAAGAGCAACTCATAAGAAACCTTGTATTAAATTTTCAAGATTTTCTGGCCGGCCAAAAAATTTTTATCGTTATTTTAAAAAAAAATACTAAAAAAAATTAAAAATTTCAATTGTCTATAAATAGCTTAAAAAAAAGTCAAAATTCATTGAAAATTTAACTGTGTATGGAGAACGCTAATATAAACATTTGGTGAAAATTTCAAGTTTTTACATCTATTAGTTTTTGAGTTATAGCAAAATAAAAAATTCGATTTTGACGAAAATTGGTTTTGCGTAAAAAATCCTGTTTTTCCGTCATTTTTTTAGGGTTTTTCCCGACTCATTTAAAAAATATTGAAAAATTTTAACTTTTGACCCCCCAAAGTACCAACTAGATCCGATTTCCTTTTCAAAGAGGGGCTGAAGTTGAAAATCGAAGCATTTTTACTCCCCCAAATGTTGTCGACAGACACAAAAAAAAAAAAAAAAAGCGGGTAAGTGAGTATCGCTCTGCTGTACATTAGGTGGTGGGATGGACCTCGGACTAGGGAAGGTTAAATTTGAATGCAATGATAGGTATCATTGTATACGAAAAACGATTCTGAACGGAGATGATTTGTCGGTCTAGGATATATTATGAAAAAATCGAAAAAAATTTATTAGTTAAACGTTATTTTACACGTGTATTTTTGATTTCAAATTAAAATTTAAACTTTAAACACACGTAACATTTTTTAAATTGAACAATCCTCAAACTTTTTTATAATTATTCTAAGCTTAACTTATGGACAGCATAGTATTAAATTTTCAATTCTTAGCTTTTGATAAAAAAATATTTATAAATTTTTAACTACCAAATAGTGAAAAATATTCATGATTTTGACGAATTTTTGTCAATATTTGAACTTCAAATGCGAATAAAAAAAAATTGTGCCTATGTATTTTTATAATTTTTGAATGAGAGTTAGAACAAGTTATGTGGACCCTTCTATTAAATTTTCAAGTAATTTGTCCCAGCTAAATTTTTTTTATCAACATTTATAAAAAAAAAATAAAAAAAAATTGAAAATTTCAATTGTCTATAAATAGCTCAAAAAAAGTCAAAATATTTTGAAAATCAAATCACGTAAAGAAATAGGCAATGTAAATAACTGGTAAAATTTTCAAGTATTTACGATTTATACTGTTTGAATAACAACAAATATCAAAAATCGTTTGAGGCTAAACCGTTATTTAACGCGGTTTTGTAAAAATTTAAATTTCAAACTCTCCTAAAAATTTTTTGACTTAGTCCGGTAGAGTTTTTTTTACAGATATTTGAAGAAAAATGTATGGAGCACCTTGTACCAAGATTTCAAATCTTAGTTATAAAAGAAAAAATTTTTACGATTTTTCAACCACAAAATTACTTGCCAATTTTCGCAATTTTGACATATTTCGTAAAAATTCGAACTTTAAGCACTTATAAAAAAAAATTGTGACTAACGATTTCGGATTTTTTTTTATCACTTTAAGAACAACTTGTAATAAACCTTGTATTAATTTTTCAAAATTTTCTGGTCGGCCAAAAAATTTTTATCGTTATTTTAAAATTAAATTTTCATAAAAATCAAAAATTTCAATTGTCTATAAATAGCTCAAAAAAAGTCAAAATTCTTTGAAAATTTAACTGTGTATGGAGAACTCTAATATAAACATTTGGTGAAAATTTCAAGTATTTACATCTATTAGTTTTTGAGTTATAGCAAAATAAAAAATTTGATTTGGGCGAAAACTGGTTTTGCGTAAAAATTCCCGTTTTTCCGTCATTTTTTTAAGGTTTTTCCCGACTCACTTAAAAAATATTGAAAATTTTTAACTTTTGACCCCCCAAAGTACCAACTAGATCCGATTTCCTTTTCAAAGAGGGGCTGAAGTCAAAAATCGAAGCATTTTTACTGCCCCAAATGTTGTCGACAGACACAAAAAAAAAAAAGCGGGTAAGTGAGTATCGCTCTGCTGTACATTAGGGGGTGGGGTGAACCTCGGACTAGGGTAGGTTAAATTTGAATGCAATGATAGGTATCATTGTATACGAAAAACGATTCTGAACGGAGATGATTTGTCAGTCTGGGATATATTAAATTTAAATATTGTCATACATTCCATTCTGAAAAAAATTCACAAATTCAAACACTTAAGTAAAAGCTTCAAGATCTTATGTATGCTAATTTTTTAAAAATAACAAAAATCGAAAATTATTTATTAGTAAAACGACTAAAACGTAATTTTACACGCGTATTTTTGATTTCAAATTAAAATTAAAACTTTAAACACACGTAAAATTTTTTAAATTGAACAATCCTCAAAGTTTTTTATAATTGTTCTAAGCTTAACTTATGGACAGCATAGTATTAAATTTTCAATTCTTAGCTTTTGATAGAAAAATATTTATAAATTTTTAACTACCAAATAGTGAAAATATTCATGATTTTGACGAATTTTTGTCAATATTTGAACTTCAAATGCTAATAAAAAAAAATTGTGCGCCTATGTATTTTTATAATTTTTGAACCAGAGTTAGAACAAGTTATGTGGACCCTTCAATTAAATTTTCAAGTAATTTGTCCCAGCTAAATTTTTTTTATCAACATTTATAAAAAAAAAATAAAAAAAAATTGAAAATTTCAATTGTCTATAATTAGCTCAAAAAAAGTCAAAATGTTTTGAAAATCAAATCACGTAAAGGAAATGGCAATCTAAATAACTGGTAAAATTTTCAAGTATTTACGACTTATACTGTTTGAATAACAACAAATATCAAAAATCGTTTGAGGCTAAACCGTTATTTAACGCAGTTTTGTAAAAATTTAAATTTCAAACACTCATAAAAAATTTTTGTCTGAATCCGGTAGAGTTTTTTTTACAGATAATTGAAGAAAAATGTATGAAGAACCTTGTATCAAATTTTCAAAACTTAGTTATAAAAGAAAAAAATTTTACGATTTTTCAACCACAAAATTACTTGCAAATTTTCGCAATTTTGACATATTTCGTATAAATTCGAACTTTAAGCACTTATAAAAAAAAATTGTGACTAACGATTTCGGATTTTTTTTTATCACTTTAAAAACAACTCATAAGAAACCTTGTATTAAATTTTCAAGATTTTCTGGCCGGCTAAAAAATTTTTATCGTTATTTTAAAAAAAAATACTAAAAAAAATTAAAAACTTCAATTGTCTATAAATAGCTCAAAAAAAGTCTAAATTCATTGAAAATTTAACTGTGTATGGAGAACGCTAATATAAACATTTGGTGAAAATTTCAAGTATTTACATCTATTAGTTTTTGAGTTATAGCAAAATAAATAATTCGGTTTGGTCGAAAACTGGTTGTGCGTAAAAAATCCCGTTTTTCCGTCATTTTTTTAAGGTTTTTCCCGACTCATTAAAAAAATATTGAAAAATTTTAACTTTTGACCCCCCAAAGTACCAACTAGATCCGATTTCCTTTTCAAAGAGGGGCTGAAGTTGAAAATCGAAGCATTTTTACTGCCCCAAATGTTGTCGACAGACACAAAAAAAAACAAAAAAAAAAAAAAAAAAAAAAAAAAAACACACATCATTGTAAAATCAATACATTCATCACTCCGTTCAGAATCTAAAACAAAAAAACAAAAAAAAAAAAGCGGGTAAGTGAGTATCGCTCTGCTGTACATTAGGGGGTGGGGTGGACCTCGGACTAAGGTAGGTTAAATTTGAATGCAATGATAGGTATCATTGTATACGAAAAACGATTCTGAACGGAGATGATTTGTCAGTCTAGGATATATTATAAAAAAATCGAAAATTATTTATTAGTAAAACGTTATTTTACACGTGTATTTTTGATTTCAAATTAAAATTAAAACTTTAAACACTCGTAAAATTTTTTAAATTGAACAATCCTCAAACTTTTTTATAATTATTCTAAGCTTAATTTATGGACAGCATAGTATTCAATTTTCAATTCTTAGCTTTTTATAGAAAAATATTTATAAATTTTTAACTATCAAATAGTGAAAAATATTCATGATTTTGACGAATTTTTGTCAATATTTGAACTTCAAATGCTAATAAAAAAAAATTGTGCCTATGTATTTTTATAATTTTTGAATCAGAGTTAGAACAAGTTATGTGGACCCTTCAATTAAATTTTCAAGTAATTTGTCCCAGCTAAATTTTTTTTATCAACATTTTTAAAAAAAAAATAAAAAAAAATTGAAAATTTCAATTGTCTATAAATAGCTCAAAAAAAGTCAAAATGTTTTGAAAATCAAATCACGCAAAGAAAATGGCAATATAAATAACTGGTAAAATTTTCAAGTATTTACGACTTATACTGTTTGAATAACAACAAATGTCAAATATCGTTTGAGGCTAAACCGTTATTTAACGCGGTTTTGTAAAAATTTATATTTCAAACACTCATAAAAAAATTTTGTCTGAATCTGGTAGAATTTTTTTTACAGATGTTTGAAGAAAAATATATGGAGAACCTTGTATCAAATTTTCAAAACTTAGTTATAAAAGAAAAAAATTTTACAATTTTTCAACCACAAAATTACTTGTAAATTTTCGCAATTTTGACATATTTCGTATAAATTCGAACTTTAAGCACTTATAAAAAAAAATTGTGACTAACGATTTCGGATTTTTTTTTATCACTTTAAGAACAACTTATAAGAAACCTTGTATTAAATTTTCAAGATTTTCTGGCCGGCCAAAAAATTTTTATCGTTATTTTAAAAAAAAATACTAAAAAAAATTAAAAATTTCAATTGTCTATAAATAGCTGAAAAAAAATCAAAACTCTATGAAAATTTAACTGTGTATGGAGAACGCTAATATAAACATTTGGTGAAAATTTCAAGTATTTACATCTATTAGTTTTTGAGTTATAGCAAAATAAAAAATTCGATTTTGTCGAAAACTGGTTTTGCGTAAAAAATCCCGTTTTTTCGTCATTTTTTTAGGGTTTTTCCCGACTCATTTAAAAATATTGAAGATTTTTAACTTTTGACCCCCCAAAGTACCAACTAGATTCAATTTCCTTTTCAAAGAGGGGCTGAAGTCCAAAATCGAAGCATTTTTACTGCTCCAAATGTTGTCGTCAGACACAAAAATAAAAAAATAAAAAAAAAAAAAAAAAACACACATCATTGTAAAATCAATACATTCATCACTCCGTTCAGAATCTAAAAAATGTAAATAAAAAATAAAAATATTATTATTTAAAAAATAATGTTTATACTATGTCATTATATATTTATGTGATAAATTAATCTTTTAAATATTAATGTAGGTAATATACTTATATACCTAATGTATTTATGAAGTGTATTACTGTTTGTATACTTAAATATTAGTGTGCACTGTGCTTATGTTTTTACAGTGCATTTAAGATTGGTTATAATAATATTATAAACTTGAAGTATGGTAATCGGGGATGTGGGGGCATAGCCCCCACGGGTCTGTTTAATTTACATAATTTTAGCACCCCCAGTGTTTGGCCTCTAGTTGCGCCTATGGCTTTATATATATATATATAAAATATGCTTGAACCTTCAACTTCGTAGTTCGTAGGTGATTTTTGGTAGCAAGTTGGTCAAGTTGGATCTAGTTAATATTTGGTAGGTACTGTTTAAAAGTAAAAAATGAACAGTACTTATTATTACGATAATCGGGAAAACGAAAACAAATAGGTAGAGAAAAAAACCGACATTTTTTAACTTTTTTCTTCATCAGTTTTTAATAAAATCAAATTTATTTATTTGTTAAAATTTGAAAATAACTGTAAAATTTATAACCAAACCTGACAAACATTTTAAAATGTTTTAAATATTTTTGGTGCTATTTATAAATATTTAAAACTTTTTCCGTTTATTTTTGACTACGTAATTTCTTGTTTGTAAGTAAAAGAAATTGAATTTAAAATTTTATAAAAACAGAAATTTATAAATTGTTATGTAGTTAAAATATAAAACTTTTTTAGTTTTGCATTAAAGTTTTAAAGTTTAATGTCAAATTTCTTGTTTTTCTTACTAATATTTAAAAAAAAAAATATAGTCACTTATTAATATGTTAAGATCGTTTGAAGTTTAAATTTCAAATTTTGATCTCATTAATACTAATCGATTAATTTATTCTACAAATCTTAACCATTTAAATACCTAAGCAAAAGCATTGTAAATTGAACTCGTAGTTTTTAATATTTTGTACACTAGTCATTTAGATGCATCTCTTTGATACCTAACCAAATATGTAGTCATGTAGCTCCTGTCTAGTAATGCATTAATAATTACATATTAAGTGTAAATGAGATATTTTGATTAGTATGAGTGAGGTACTGAGGTAGAGAAGTTAAAAACTGAAGAAAATTTAAAGATTACTATACAACAAGTCAACAGTAAGTGCATCGACGCATCGTGCATACTATTTTATACTTAGCGTGGAATAGTCAATAGATATATCGCATGATATGTACTATGGTAACTACCTACTGGCTACTACCTACCCTATTATAGTACTAGTCATGTTAGTAGTAATTAATATAATATTATGCTTATTGCTGCAGTTCGTGGTATAATCATAAACATAAAAAAAATATCATTTCACATTTTATACATAATAATAATATAGATATGTCTGGGCGTAGAACAATATGGGTATCGGGTATTCGGGTGTAGTATTGTGATACCGACTAATCTAACTGAATACTGATGTGTGGACGACCCGGAGGATATGAAACCGCTTCGTGAATAATAAAAATCTATTATTTTCCTCGGCTGTACACAAATTATGAAATATTCCCACCCATTAACCGACGGAAAAAAAACAAACACCATTAAACTTATCAACATCAAATCGTTTTTTTATAATTTTCTATGAACCAAACAAAATATCATAAAGTTTAGTATCGTAGTAACCGTTTAACGATTAGGTATGTATAGTAATATACTATAATAAACGTATAGACGTAAAAAATATATTATATTATACTGTATTACTGTCGAAACTATTTCCGCAGTGTCCGCTAACCGCGTTCGGTGTTCGCGGGTTGAGATGTTGAGAAATAAACGAAAATTCGCAGTTACTGAGTTACTGTTAATAGTACTGTTTATAGTAATTTTTTAACGTATAGTGTTTTGGTCGCCGTCGGAAAACCGATCGTTTCGACTTTTTTAATTGCCGTCTGCCGATAACAAATAACTGCGGCGGCGGCGGCGAGGCTACGTTATCGTTTCAGCGGCGTTGGCTGTTACGACGATAAAATTAAATACAAATATTATAATAGACTTCCCGTGCGTGAAATAGCTCGTCCTTAATGCATCATAATATGTAGATAATATGAATAATTATGTTATAACGATGTGATATATAATAATAAAAAAAAAAAATTATCATAACCATTAAGCATTGTGAGCTCGGCGACCGGACGGACGACTCGGACAGTCGGACGAGTGACGAGAAACCGGAGAAACGCATCGCTGTCGAACACGATAATAATACGCCGATATCGCAAAGCACTTCAAGCTCATTTCCCCGCAGGGCACGTGACATTCGGTTCGGTTCCTCCTCTCCGTTGCTCGAAAACATAGACACTCGTTAGTCACTGGTTACTGGCTTACTGGTTAGTCGTCGCACGTCGTCCAGATCGTCATGCACGTCGTTTTCGACGGACCTAAACCGCCGTCGAACGTCTCCAATAACAAGCCGCCGGTCTTCAACGCCACGCCAGTCACACTCCGTCGATGTCCCTAAGTTTTGGTGTAAGATGGATGTGAGCGGTCTTCCTTCGCCGACGGACCAGTTTACCTGCGGACGGTTTGCCGTTAGTTGTCTGCGATACTACTATGGTGGGTACTGGACACTTCTGTTTTTTGATTTGAGTCAAACTCTTTTTGTAGTGGTTATGATTTTATTAGTTAGATGTATTGTTGTTATTACATTGAAATGGTCTAAGACATGTTTCTAGTCGTTGTCGATTTCAACGCGTTAAGGTCAATGTGACAGATCTATTCAATTGGCGGTGTGAGTTCATTCAGTACATCATTTTCATGTTTTTATCAAAAATATTCTGAGTGATTTAGTTGTCCAACTTTGTTTTTACAAGTGTCCACACCCATAATGTATTGTTTAATAGACAAACATTTACATTAAGTAGTTGAATCATACAGATAAAACATCGTCATAATATTCCATCATAGCATTTATAAAATTTCTAATACGTAGAATGTTTTAATTAGGTACCTATTGATTAAACTATTACAAATATTAGTGTTTATTATCAGGAATTGGCCACTTGGGATATGAAAACTACTCATTATAAATATTTAAGAAATGTATGGTTAGTGTTTAAAACTATTTAATTTATATAATATATTTGGAAATCATTAACAAATAATTAACAATCAAAAATTAAATTATCATTTAATTAAATACTAAATTAGTATTTAAATTTAAAATCTTTGTCATAACTAAATACATATGACTATATGAGTCATGAGAACATACATAGCACATAAAATATAAGCTAAAGGTTAGGTTAGGTCGTTATATAAAAATCAAATTTCTGAAAGATTCTCTTTATTTGAGTGTAATTTCAAAGTTATTTTAATCAATTCCAAATTAGTTAATAATTTGTATAGGTAATATAGAGTTAACATAATTTTAATATTTGTTTATGTCAAATAATTCAAATAATTTAGGTATACTAATTTTTAAATTACTTTGTATTTTTTATACATAGTAACTTTTTATAATAATATGTTTGATTGAATCATTGTATTTACTTTCATAATTATGACATCTAATTGTCTATTACTTTATTATTTTTAATAAGCATTTAGGTGCTCTATATTAATCATTTTTATTTATTATAGTTGTTACAAATTAAAATATTTTAGGTAAAATATAATGGAATTGTAATTCATTAAAAAAATCAACATGTAACAATTTTAACATCTAACAGGCTGACACTTGTATGTAAATAAAGGTCAAAACATTTAAATAGGTAGGTTCTCCTCCTAGTTAAATATTATTTTAAGTGGTCTTTTGTGATCCCCTGTAACTATTTTTACAAGTAGTTATTAAATATCTTGTTGAATATGATAAATTATTCAGTTAGATAGTTTATATCTCAATAAAGTAAAACTTGTATTAAACAATAATGATTATTATTTTGTTTCCATCGTTTTAATGAATAAGAAGTTTTAAAATTGGGTTCAAGACTGTTTCTGTGAGTAATTCATTAGTACTTGTATTTTAGTTGTACAATTATGCTATTATTGGTTTTATTAATAAATTGTTGTTATTGTATCTTATAGTCTTCACTAAACATTATTCAATTTTAATTTTTAATACTTAATACTTGTTTATATTTTATTTTAAACTATAGAAAAGCCTAGAACCAATCGTCAGCCCTAGATTTAATTGGCTAAAATTAAAAAAAAATTAACAATACATACAATCTTATTAGTAATAATAATTTAATCACTGTTTAATTACCTATGAATTATGATAAAAATTTGTTTTTGTAAATTATTAAAACAAAAAACAAGATAAATAGTTAATAATACTGTTAATAAATATTTTTCAGAATCAACCAACAAATTAGGAAAGTGATTTTTTAAGTTTACAGCAATGAAAAGTGGTAAGATAATTTTAATTTTTATATATTATATATTTTAAGTATCTATCTAACTCTTTTAATCATCATTAATTGATCATACTAAATTGTGACTCAATAAAAAAATAATTTTTATAAAATGCTATAATTCTAGATACCTTAAAAGTTATTTTGTTTCATGAAACTTATTCAAAATGTTAAAGTTGTCAAAATAAATTATATTTTACTAGTTCAGACATGCAATTTATAGAAATCTAATAATAATAAAAAAAATAATATTAATAGGTATTATGTATAAAATAATATGCTTTTAGAAAGGAGGTTTAGGTGTTATCATGATGTGTATTAATATAAAAAAAGGTTTTAAATTGTTTTCCTCTAAAATAACTATTCTATGTATCTTCTTGGATTAATTTATTAAAATTATACCATTATTTAATAAATTATGTTTGTTGTTTCATGATGTCATATAAATAATATAGATTATTTCAATGTTTTATTTAATATTAAAATAAAAATATCTTCAGTGATAATAAATAACAAATATTATTAAAGTATAAAATATTTTTATATAGTCAATTAAACTATATGCAAGTGAAACAATTATTAAACTAAATATATTGGTTTTTACTTTTTAAGTTGAATTTCCATAAAAAAAGTAATATAATAACTGTATAAATTTAATTAATAAATGTATTACTTATTAGTTATTACTTCAAATTTTAAATTGTAATAGAAATATACACTATACATATTATGTTATGTGATATTTATGTAAATAATAATTAATAATACTATTTGTATGCATGATTTATAAGCATTTCCTAATGTGTTAGGTAGTTATAAACAAATAGATAAAGTATTCTGATAAGCATTCTGGGTAAACTGTTTGTTGTAATGTTGTTTACACAGTACACATACACATCCAAGAAAAAATGCTTTTAAATTTAAAAATCTATACAATTACATAATATTTGTTTATTGTATAGTAGGTAGCGTTAAACAATATTAGTTTAGTAAAGTCTAGTACGTGCTTATATTCTTATTTTATTATTGATTATATATCTTTATAGCTTACTCTGTTTAGTTTAAATACCAAATAGAAATATCTTATATTTAATTGCAATTTATGGCAACCAAAAAAAAAAAAAAAAAATATGAAAAATGAGTAAGTAATTAGATTCAAAATACCTATGAACACCATATATTTTATTAGTATTTATTATACTATACTACATTTATGGTATTCGTTTAGTATGTGACCTACCGGTCGCGTGATCACCGTATTAGGTGAACGTTTTGTATGCGTGACCTACCGGTCCGGTAATTAATTTAAAAACATACAAATTAAAAATTATATAACTAGACGTTATTTTATTATTACAGATAACGGATTATATTCAATATCAGTCAAAATATATTATTATTACAAATTACGGATTATATTTAATATCAGTCAAAATTAATTTAAAAATAGTTACAATTAAAAATTATATAATTAGATAATTTCACTATTACAGAATATCAGTATAAAAAAGTGCATAAAATTAAATTATGTTTGGCAATACACTTTTTGTACATCGCTTAAAAATTTTAAAAAAATTGTATCTTGCCTGTTGATAGATCGATACCATGCCTCAATTAAATGACGTGGCAACATTTCAGCTGATGTTCCATGCATTTTTCGAAGGATTTTAGTTTTTAATACTCCCCATGAACATTCAATTGCTTGTGTGTGAGCTCCAGTAGTTGGATCAACAAAATTTTTTGAATGGTTTACTGATCTATGATCATATCCTATATTTTTTAAACAAGAATATGCTCTCCATTCATCTGACATTATAATAGAACCAGGTAATATTTCTTTTTCGATAATCGGAATTAAAGTTTCTCTATCACGTTTTTCTACAACAAAAAATCTTCGTTCCAAATTATCTCCGATTTTACTACATAATCCGAATACCCAGGGTCCTTCTAGTCGACGACCATAATTTCTGTTTGATGTAGGTGAATTAGCTAGGTTTATTTGATTTTCTTGATCACTGTCAGAATGGAAGTCTGCTGAGTTATCTTGTACTTGTTCATGACGCAGATCACCTAGCAGCAGTCTTCCTCGGTTATACTTTCTTCTTCCTCTCAATAACGATTCATCAATTTGTACCACTATATTTTGTCCTCCCATCTTTTCACGTTTTTCAAATAATAAACAACATACGTCTCTACACAAATTAAACCAGTCAACAATGGTTGCATTTGAACGGCCCGTCAAATCAGAAACAGTTTTTATGGGTAAATCTTGTGACCAATAATAAATAAGTTCTAGTATTTGGCCCAAACTGAGATTAGAATTACATCGTGCATTAAGATCAGTGTATGTAAAAAATCCATTTGTTGATCGAATTGATTTATATGTCTGACATCCTTTTGTGATACATCGTATAGTGCTGATCTCTCGAATTTCACCCGTAGCCAATCTTTTTTTCCTCATGTACATCTTTGTTTCACCATGACATTTATGGCATAAATTAGTTTCGTTATTTTGTGGTAATAGTTTATTCTTTTGTAAAAATTCTAATACTGTATTTTCAGAAGAAATAATCGCATACAATTCGACTGCCAACATTTTAAAGTTTTAAACACGCGATATCGGATTGACGACAGAACAGGTACTGACAATATTGTCGATAATGTTAGAATGACAAAATATCTATTGGTAAAAACCAGTAAATATAATATAATATAACTATAAAGATAAGCAAGCATAGATTGTCTATACCTATAATATAGATAATCGTCTAGGTAGGTCACACACTAAACCCAGTAATACAGGTAGGTCACATACTAAATTCGATTTTCATCCGGTAGGTCACATACTAAACGAATACCACATTTATCTTTTTCTATTAATTTTTGCCTCTTGGTTAAGTTCAGTATTACTTATTATGTATAATTTACATCATAAAGAAATTTATTGTTATTCTGTTGAAAATAACTTTTGAAATAAAAAGTTTTTTTATATTGCATATTCTTGAGATCCCAATCCCATCTTCATTGTTGTGTTTACAATTCCACAAAAAATTACAAATACAAATTATTAATTTAAAATAGTTTGTTTTTTATTTTTGCTTAGGAAAGCAATTTAATGTAACCCCTCTTTAATTTTATTTCTTGCTAAACTAAAATCAACAATATTTCATGATGAGTTGGTTAAATATTATATTCTGTTATTTCTGTTATTAGCTTAGCACTAAAAAGTGAATTTATAATCCTTTTACATTAATTTATTTTAACATGAAATTCTTAAATATATTACATGGTAATATTTTTGTTGCAAGATCCAATAATCTAGAAAAAATTCATAAAATAAGAAGACTTTATCCATCAGGGAAGAGAGGTCAGTTTTATGAAAAATTTGGTTTTTAAAACAACTCATTTTCATTCTTCTATTATTATTAATGTACTTATAGTTTTAAATTAACAATACATATTAATTAATAACATTAGGTATACATTCAATATTCATAATAAAATGTCTTAACTATTTCTGCTAAATTCAATATTTAATTGTGTTCTCATTTTTATGTATATTATATATTTATAGGTACTTAAAGTATTAATTATAATTGTAATTTTGTATCATTTTACTAAATTACATTTTGTGTTATTTTAGGGATGTAGATTAAATATCAAAGTACTCAAATGAATAAAAAATAAAAAGTACTAGTTAAACAATAATTATGAATACTAAAGAATGTTATGTATATTTTACACTCTGATTATTAACAATATTAATATAATTAATTTTTTACAGACATTTTATATTTTAGCCGACCGGGCATTAAAAAAAATGCCATATTAACCTTTTGTATTGGTGTGATATTTGGTATATTTTTTGCTTATACTACAATATCCATTACTGAATGCCATTTCAAAGATATTAAAATACTTCCATCAAAGTTTTCATATGATTCAGTTAGATACCACGATCATCATTCACATGGACATGATAACGAAGGTTCATTCAATGATTCACTCATTATGAAAGACCATGGGGAAAATGAAACATTGCATTTTCGTAAGTCAAACTAATTATAATTTTTAGATAATTTTTGTATTTGATGACCAGATATTTTTTTGTTAAAGCAGGTTTCATAAAATTTATTTCTAAAAAAATGTTAAAAATGTATAATATTCTATTAAATCAATAATACCAAATAAGTTGAAAAAGGTTAAATATTAAATTAATGAATGGGGGTTGAATATTTATAAATTTTCCATGGACAACTAATCATAATGACACAGCTTTGCTAGAACTCACGTTCTAAGCATTAAGACATTATGGTTAGTTGCTAAAATTCAAATATTGAACAAAATGAAGAATTTTCCTCTTAATTATTTCTAGTCCCATTTCTCATCTAATTGGAAAACGTTCCAAACATGAATCAAAAATAAAATTTTCTCATCATAATATACAATATACATACTATATAAAATTCACATTAACATGAAATACCAAAGCAAACAACATATTATGCAGTTGGGAAAAATATTATCTAGATAATTATTCGAATAATTCGAAAATAGTATTATTCAAATAAAAAATTATTTTGAAGATTTTTTTATAATTATTCTGTATTCAAATACAAATGTACCTAATTGAATAATTACCAAACACAATGCAAATACAAAATACAAATAATATTCGATATATTTACTCTCTAGATTCTTCTTTAAATAATTCTATATTTGTTTTCTATTTATTTTAAATAAAAGAAGATTTACAATCATGAACTTAAAATACAATGCTAACTATTGTTTTTTAATACGTAAATGTTTTAATTACCAAAATACCAACTATATGTTAACTAAGATAAAATTACTAAAAATTTTCCAAATAACTATGTTTGAAAATTATTCAAATAAAATATTATCGAAATAATCATCTTAATAAAATTGTATTCGAATGATGCCCAACTCTGATATTATGTAGAGCACTTATTGAAATAGAAATATGCCAATAGAGCGCTACAGAGTCAGAAACTTAAGTGTAATATATAACATACTGAAATAGCACCAAGTAGTTTAATATTAAAATTAAAGTAAAATTATTTTTTTGAAAGTAAAACTTGCTATGTTTTAGTTCTCATTGAAATTATGAAATCAGGCTGATAACCTAATGACTATGAATGCCTAGTGACATTTAATTAAAATCTATATTTTTATTAACCTGACTTGACATAAAAATTTGATGGTATAACCATTGAAATATTGGTATCATCTCGATTAAACTGAGAACATCTGATCTCAAATTATTTCATTATTTTATTAAATTATAGATGAAGATATTGTGGCTCAAGAGCTTAAAAAACGAATTAGAGTTCTCTGTTGGATCATGACTAGTCCTAGTAATCACATTAAAAAAGCAAGACATGTAAAAGCCACATGGGGTAAACGTTGCAATACATTACTTTTTATGAGCACTACTGAAGGTTTGTATTAGTACCATACTACTGATTCTAATTTAATTAATTTAATCTTATAATTTAGATAAAAGCTTACCTTCTATTGCATTACCAGTTAAAGAGGGTAGAGAATATCTTTGGGGCAAAACTAAAGAAGCATTTAAGTACATCTTTAACCATTATAATGATTATGATTATGTATTGAAAGCTGACGATGACACGTATGTAAAATTGTATTTTATATTTTCAAATGAAATATTTTAACATTTCTGCATTGTGTTTGTAATAAGTAGATACCATTTATTATAATAAGAGTTCAGAAAATCATGCATATGCATATTTCTTAGGAAGCTATACATTAAAAATCTAATTTGACACAAATTTGTTTTGTACAATTCAAATTCAAAAAATTATAATAATACAAAATGCAATACATTAATATTTTTGAATATTTTTACTCTGTGAATAATTATATATTTGTTTAAGTATAATCCCATATAAATATAGAATTTAAAAATAAAATTATATATGCTACTTCTTATTTAAGATTTTTTTTTTTTTAATGCAGAATATATTTTATTGCTTTTTGCTAATAATTTTCTGATGAATAAGCCTCTGATTAAAATAATTATAATAGGTTTACTTAAGTACGAGTATTATAAGTGTTAATTAAATTAAATTTATAATTTCAATTTAGACAGCTATAATAAGTTTTATAATATCACTTATAACAATTTATAATATTATTTAAAATAATTAATTAATATTCTAAATATATACCTAATAATTTAGTATTGATAGTAATTGTTTGTTAATAGAATAATTATTTATTATTGTTTATATGTAAAAAGTTTTAAAACATAGTAGAACATAGTAACTTGGTGATAATATATTACATTTATAACCTATTCTACTCTTCCAGTAGCTACAACTCGTGTATAAATGCTATGCTTAACCTGGTCTAACAGAAGATAGATCATTTTATTTATTGTATGACAATATTTTATTTTTTTTGATAGCACATTACTAATATGATAATTATTTCATAGTTAAAATAAACAAGTAAAATAAAAAGAAACATTTTAATACTTATTTTTGTATATTTATTTACAGGTATGTTATAGTTGAGAATTTGAGGTATATGTTAACTTCATTTAACCCAAAAGATCCAATTTTCTTAGGCTGTAGGTTTAAACCCTATGTTAAACAGGGATACATGAGTGGCGGTGCAGGTAATTAATAAACACTAAGTATATTTTGTAGGTTAATAATAGACATTATATCAAAATATTAATTATAAGTATTGTAACTGTAGTAAATTATAAAATACATTTAAAAAAATATATTCTTATATTTTTTAAATTAAAACCATTTGGAATATTGTTATAATTTAATAATTTATTTAGGTTATTTGTTAAGTAAAGAATCAGTTAGGAGGTTTGTTGAAAAAGCTATACCTCATAAACAATGTCGACAAGACAACGGTGGAGCCGAAGATGTAGAAATTGGTTAGTTAATTTTTATTAATAAATAAAAATGTTTGAATATTATTATTGTATAGTTAACGGGTTTTTTTAAGTTCATTATATTTTCATGGTGGAGGTGTTTTAGACCAGTGGTTCTTAACCTTTTTTAGTTCAGCGCCCCCTTTATTGCAATAACTAACTGCTAACGCCCCCCCATCATGTAAAACCAAATTTTTTTCTTATAAATATACATATAATATGTACCTATATAGGTATATTTATTTATTTATTCATCAGTACGAGTATATTATAACATTATTAATTAAATTAAAAACTCTTATTTTTAGATAGTAATGGTTATATTGTACACAAATTAGCAAAACAATTTTACTTTACTATACAAAAAGATTTACTTCTTTGTGAAAAAAAAAATTATAAAATATAAAAATTATACCTATCATCAATGACTGCTCTGAGCCTGATGAGTAGCTGCTAATGTGGCAATGTCTGGTTCGATATTGGTCAAAGCTAAACGTAAATCACCTTTGTTGCAAATGTGCAACCGATTTCTTTATTTCGTTTGAAAAAGTTCACCACCCCCCAATGCCCCCTTCAAAACTATCGTCCCCCAGAGAAACCGAAATGCCCCCAAGGGGGCGGTACCGCCCCCGTTAAGAACCACTGTTTTAGTTATTGTCATAAATTATGTCATATTCTCTAAATATCTATAGAATATGTCGAATGTGGTTCATATTATTATTATTATTCATTAGATTTATTTTATAATTTCAACAAAAATAAAATTATGATTAGGATAACTGAACGATATACTCAACACACTGAGTGTACACTGTAAAGTATGTTTATAATATTAATGCAATAAATTATGTATATGTATATTTTTTTTTATAGGTATTTGTCTTCAATTAGTTGGAGTAAAAGCTGAAGATACTAGAGATAGTTTAGGTCGTGGTCGTTTCTTTCCATTTATTCCAGAACACCATCTTATACCTGGACATACAGATCCAAGTTTTTGGTACTGGAAATATATTTATTATCCAATAGTAGAGGTAAAAACAAAAACATAAATAGTGAACTAAATGAATTTAGTCACTTATATTTTTTTATTTATTTTTTTTAGGGTATGGATTGTTGTTCAGATACTGCAATTTCATTCCATTATGTTAATCCTAATAATATGTATGTACTCGAATATCTAATTTATCATTTACGACCGTATGGAGTGACTCAAAATATTGATCCAGTTACCGTAAAAAAAAATTATTTTAGCAAAGAAAGTAATGCTACTAAGACTGATCAGCCAATGAACAAAACACAACATGTATAAACTTTAATTAAATGTTCTTAAGACATTTTACTGTGATTACAGTTGACTCTTATATTGTATATTTTACTAAACTAGAATAATTAGTTCCGTGCCATTCACACGTTCTGTTTGTGTACAGAAGATCTTTTCTAGTCAATAACTTATTGGCAAATCCTAGTCAATTTGCTCATAAAGTTCTTATTGATGGAGCTTGATTCCTTGAATTTGTTTTTCTTATTATCTAAATGAACAAAACAATTATGCACCATATTTATTTATTTCTGTGGTCATTTTTTGTTTACTTATAAAATAAACTGTTATAATATGTCTTGATCTAATACATTTTTAAATACCAAAGATATTGTATATTAGCATAAATGTCACTAATAATATTTTTTTGCTATTAGTGATTTTTTTGTTTATCAATAAATAATTGTTCTTAAATGTAATTTATAGTAACTATACTACTTATTCTTATATTGAAAATAAAGGAAATTTATATATTTAAATGAACTGTAATTTATTTTAAAAAACAATGAAACAATTAGTTTAGTTAAATAGTGTAATTGTAAATGTATTTAAACAAGTATAACATTTTGTATTGAATTTTCATATATTATATAAACATTAATACTTAAAACTAATTTCCATCTGAATTAAATATTTAAATGTATTTATTACAATTGTTGATATATACAGTGTATGCATAGATAAAAGATACAACTTTAAGATCTATAATCGGAAAACTACATTTTTAAACAGAACTTATACATACAGTAGAACTTTGATTATCTGTGCTCACTCTTCCGAAAATTTCAAAATAAATATGGAGTATAGATGTACAACATTGTATTTATTTCTAATAATAATTAAATAAAAAAATTACATTCTTATAAAAAGTCTTGATTAACCGTGGTTTTCATTTATCCGTGTGACCCCCTACCCGCCATTATCCCGGATAATCGAAGTTCCACTGTATTATATATATTGACTCTAAGCTAGTCTCTAATAATATTGCATTTGATATTTTTTTTAAGTATACCCTTACGGCCATACACAGGCAATCCTTTTAGCACTGGCACTTGATATATACAATTGATCTAAAACTAAAAGCAATATATTATTATAATACTATAAAAAAAAATAAATATATAATATTATCGTCGTTGACACAAAAAAACCTATTTGCTTAAACCTAATTTTTCAGGTTAGGTTTTTCAGAAAAACGTTTTAAAAAATCGCAAATCATCAATGATTAATGAAAATACATTTAAAAAACGTACTAAAATATAAATTTTTATTCTGAAAAAAAATGGAAATAAAAGACTTAATATATTATATGTATTAATTATAGACTATAGTACAAATTGTCAATATTTCATCACATAGGAGGTTATGTTAATCAATCTTTTTTGCCAAACAGTACATAGGAGGTTCTTTGAATAATAGTTGGTGCCAGAGAAATAATAAAAAGACGTATTTTGAAAGATTTTATAAAAAAAAAAACTAAGTTGAGAATGCGGTTAGCGGGGCTCGGGCGGGTAGTCGGGTGCGCCAGACCGACACTAGTGGTAACTGTACAATTTATGAAGGTAAATAATTTAAATGGGTGTATATGACCTATAATAAGTACTTTGTATAGTTACTATTATATACTTTACAGTCTAAAAACTGGTACCTACTTGAAATTTGGGACTTTAAAGTTCTTATTTTAAATGAATCATTGCGTGAAGCTAAAATTAAAAACATGAAGAGTAAATTAGACTTGATAATTGAAGATACAAACTGGGACTGTGAAGACATATTTTTAGAGCATGATTATGCAAAAACCTCAGTTTTTGAATGTGTGGTATACTATTTAGGAGGGTAAAGATGAATTAATATTATTTCTTACATAGGTACATATCTAATAAGTTAGTTTTTAATTAAATATGCAGGTAGGTACCTACTTAGCTAGACGACTGTGCAAAAAATCTAAGTGTGAAGTAGGTATGTATACTATGTATACAAAATTTAAAGAATGATGGTAACTTAGGTATGGAATCAGTCATCAGAATAGGTAAATTTAAAAACTAAAGGATTTTTAACTCATTCTAGTGGTAACATACAAAATATTAAAAGTGTTGGAAACTTGTTTTTGTGAACATGCAAGTGGTGATGATGTATTTGAAAATACGGAACAAATATCGTTTAGCGCCCACGCGAATTTTTGAATTTTTTTTTTGGAATCTATGTATTTCAACGGTTTAAGTTTTTGAACCATAAATTTATGGTGCAAAAAAAAATTGGCGGAAATCAATAGTTTTTAAGTTATAGCTCGTCAAAATTTTCGGTTTAGGTACATTATAATCATTATAATAGCCAGTAAGCCAGTATATTCTACATAAACAAACCTCAGATTGTGGTGCAGTGGTACATGCATGCATTACACTCATTACAACAGTGTTTCACGAACAACGTTCGATGACCACATTCTAATTTTAATTTTTTGCAATTTTTTACTTACGCGAATTTTTAATTTTTTTTTGCGCTTGATTAGGCATTTAAAAACGAAAATATTCTTCGATTTACTATGCAACACCACCTCAAGTTAGCCACAGCGTAAATAAAATGCACTTTTGTTGCACCAAGTCACCGAGCGGCAGGGACGCCCGGAAGGGGGGGGGGCAGTGGGGGCCATTACCCCCCCTGAGATTTTTCGTGTCATTTACAAAATTGGAAGTTTTTTACATACAGCTGATCTATAATAGTCAGCAACTATTTGACAATCCTTGTATCTAAGTATCCAACAAGTCATATAGGAGGTATTTATTATTTAATCGTGAAAAAGACATTACGATTATTTTCAATCGCCAAGTCACTTTTTAACTTTTGGCTGGTTCCTACAGATTGTCTGTTAACGCGGATGAGTCAAAGTAATTAATTATTAAATTAATTTATTTACTTCAAACAAAAGGAGATTGCCATTACTTTTTGAATAAAATAATAAAATATGAAATAAATTTTATCAAATAAAGTTGTTTAAACTTAAGTTTTTGTTTAAACTTTGTTATGTTTTTTCTTACAAATATTAGAACTAATAGTGTAAATGTGTAATTTTATATTAACTTAAATTAGTTTTGATTTAAAAAAAATATATTATTGATAGTATTGCAAAATATGAGTAGATGAAAGATGTAGCGGTAAATTTACCTATAAGTATTTAGGTACTTACAATTTTTTTTGCCCCCCCTGAACTACATTTCTGCGGGCGTCCCTGCCGAGCGGGGTCACTCGCTCGCTCGGAGCCTCCAACAATTAAAAACGAAAATACTCCTCGATTTGCTATGCAACACCACCGCAAGTGAGCCTAGACAACTTAGGTAAATCACCTTTTCAAGAATGATGGTCCAAAAACAAATTGGAGAAAATCAATATTGCTGATCGTTTTTTTTTTTATTTATTTATTTAAATTAATTGTTTCAATACACTTAGTATTATTACAAAGTAGCTTAAATTAACATAATGCATATTTAATATAAATATTAGCTATTAGCTTATCTAAGTATCTAACTATGGTATATGTGATTTAATGTATAGGTTTAACCGGGAATCCGGACAAATGTAGTTATGGGGAAATAATACCTTTGGCAATGAGAGTATTTATTATTATTTAATACTGTGGAGACTTATAACCTATATTTTAATTGTAATATAATATCGTTAGGTTAGGTTAATAGTTATTAGGTTAGGCGTTATTTTACGCGATTTCGTAAAAAATTAAATTTAATACGATCGTAAAATTTTTTCTATAATGGTGATAGAATTTTTTTTTACAGTTACTTGAAGGAAAACTTATGGATAACCTTGTATTAGATTTTTGAACCTTAAGTATAAATCACAAAAATTTTATGAATTTTAAACATCAAAATTCCTTGAAAATTTTCGCGATTTTGATATATTTCGTAAACATTTTAACTTAAAATGCTTATAAATAAAAATTGTGACTAACGAATTTTAATTTTTTTTTTAGTATACGATAATTACAATTTATAATAAACCTTGTATTAAATTTTAAAGATTTTTTGGATAGACGAAATTTTTTTATCGGAATTTTAAGAAAAAAAAAGCGGGTAAGTCATTATCGCTCTGCTGTACATCAGGGGTTGGGGTGGACTTTGAACTAGGGTAGGTTAAATTTGAATGCAATAATATAGGTATCATTGTATACGAAAAACGATTCTGAACGGAGATGATTAATTGTCAGTCTAGGATATATTATACTTAAATATTGTCATATATTCTATTTTGAAACAAATTCAAACATTTAAGTAAAAGTTTCAAGATCTTACGTCGAGTAATTTTTTAAAAATAACAAAAATCGAAAATTATTTAGTAGTAAAACATTATTTTACACGTGTATTTTTGATTTCAAATTAAATTTAAAACTTTAAACACTCGTAAAATTTTTTAAATTGAATAATCCTCAAACTTTTTTATAATTATTCTAAGCTTAACTTATGGACAGCATAGTATTAAATTTTCAATTCTTAGCTTTTGGTAGAAAAATATTTATAAATTTTTAACTACCAAATAGTGAAAAATATTCATGATTTTGACGAATTTTTGTCAATATTTGAACTTCAAATGCTAATAAAAAAAAAAATTTTGCCTATGTATTTTAATAATTTTTGAATGAGAGTTAGAACAAGTTATGTGGACTTTTCAGTTAAATATTCAAGTAATTTGTCCCAGTTAAATTTTTTTTATCAACATTTATAAAAAAAAAATAAAAAAAATTGAAAATTTCAATTGTCTATAAATAGCTCAAAAAAAGTTAAAATATTTTGAAAATCAAATCACGTAAAGAAAATGGCAATCTTAATAACTGGTAAAATTTTCAAGTATTTACGACTTATACTATTTGAATAACAACAAATATCAAAAACCGTTTGAGGCTAAACCGTTATTTAACGCGGTTTTGTAAAAATTTAAATTTCAAACACTCATAAAAAATGTTTGTCTGAATCCGGTAGAGTTTTTTTTACAGATAATTGAAGAAAAATGTATGGAGAACCTTGTACCAAATTTTCAAAACTTAGTTATAAAAGAAAAAAATTTTACGATTTTTCAACCACAAAATTACTTGCAAATTTTCGCAATTTTGACATAATTCGTATAAATTCGATAACTTTAAGCACTTATAAAAAAAAATTGTGACTTACGATTTCGGATTTTTTTTCATCACTTTAAGAACAACTTATAAGGAACCTTGTATTAAATTTTCAAGATTTTTTAGTTGGCCAAAAAATTTTTATCGTTATTTAAAAAAAAAATACTTAGAAAAATTGAAAATTTCAATTGTCTATAAATAGCTTAAAAAAAGTCAAAATTCTTTGAAAATTAAACTGTGTATGGAGAACGCTTATACAAACATTTGATGAAAATTTCAAGTGTTTACATCGATTAGTTTTTAAATTAAATTAAATTTTAAATTTTTTTAAGTTTTTAATTTTCTTAAATTGTGGCTCTAACAAAGCCACTCGACACAAAACCATTAAAAATCGACATAAAGCCACCCGACAAAAGACCACTATCCAGTCTTGCTAATATTGTACAATATTTCATCACAATTATTTAAAACGACAAAAAACTTAAAAACCATCAAATTAATTAAATGTTTTTTTGCACGTCGATTTACCTAGTTATAGCTAATCAAAGTTATGTCGTAGGAACTACAGTGATCACACGTTTTGCGGCACTCGTCGGTACGCTCCTCGGCGTCGTCGCTCTGCTCCGCAAATCGAAAATATCCCTCGACTTGCTATGCAACACCAAATACTATATACGATAATACAGGACACTCTGTACTAAAATAGTGGCGAACAAATTGTTATCACTTCCCCCCGAGATTGTTATAATAGTTGCCTATTTTACTCCTTAATCTAGTATAAATTCCCACTTTTTTTTGATTACTAATTAATAATTATTTATTATTATAATATAATATTGTTTATTGTATATCAGAAATATTATCAAATTATAAATTATTAGGTATCATTATTTGTTTTAAGCACTTATGTTATAATTTCAAATTTTAATTTGTATTGTATAATATTTATAAAAAAGTATTATATTTTGAATAACAATTATTAATTATTAATCATTAATTAGGTATACCTAACTAATACTTACTATAAAACGTACATTATATTGTTTAATGTATTTGCGATTTGCCAATAGGATTTATGGAGATTTGAAGTATGTGCAAATACACAAATACTATATAATCTGAAATCTAAATTATTTAATATTTCTATTTAGTATTTTCTAACTAAAAACTATAATCGTATATACCTATTACCTATTATAGTATTATAGTACTTATTATTTAGTGTAGGTAACAAATTAATTTGTTTTCATGAAAATTTCAAGGAGTAAAATAGGCAACTACTTTAACAATCTCGGGGGGCAATGATAAGAAATAATTCGCCAGTTTTTATATGCCAGTGTCCTGTATTATCGTATATAGTATTTGGCAACACCACCTCAAGTAGGTCACAGGGTAATTACCATTTAGTTAACCAAGTTGTTCTATTAGATATTTAGATATTTCAAACGATTTGTCTACTGTTAAAATTAAAAAAATAGTGTGTTATATTTGAATACGAATTAACGCCAAAATAAATTTAAAAAAATAATTATTAATTATAATTCCATTAGGTGGCTTTTTGTCGTTAGAATATTGTGAATCACCGTACTCACTGTTTATGTTTGTATGATTATGTCGAATTTAGATTTAGAAAACGACATAACACTATTCGACAAATAACCATCGTGGCTTTTCGTCGGATGGTATTTTGTCGAATAGCTTTACGTCGTGCTTCGCTCTATGGCCCCGATTTTTGCGTTTCTTCCATGAAAATTTTGTGATAAAAATCTGGTTATCACGGGGTCCAAGGTCCAACTTACTGCCCGAGCCCCGCGGCTGCACTGCTGTAATCTTTAAAATATTTAGAGAGTTGTAAATTGTAATGATTGTATTTATTTATTGATGTTTTTTATATTTTATCATCGGCCATCACAACATAATAATGTTATAGCAATAGCAGTATTATAATTATAGTTATAGTTATTAGTTAATTGTCTTCAACACGAATTATATTTAAGTAATAAGACATAAATTAACCCGTTGTTTGTATACTTCATAAATTGATATTTAAATATATATTGTATGTTTAATTCATGAACTAAGTAATTTTTTAGTTAAAACAAGTTACAACAAGTCTAGGCAAATTACAAACATCAAGATGCCAGAAACGGAAGTTCAAGACGGGAGTCAGACCCAGCGGCTGACCAATGCAGATTTTAGACGATTACTTATGACCCCTAGGTCAAGTCATCCATCGGCCACTCCATCACTTGCCAATACAAGCGAAACGCCATCTTCTAAAACACCATCTTCATCAAAATTCGAAGCTGGCAGTTCAAATGATAAAGCAGAACTTAGACGTAAAAAAAAGATATTCTATGCTAAGCTCAAAAAACAGGAAGAAAATAAAATGGCTGAGCTTGCCGAGAAGTATCGTGACAGAGCCAAAGAACGCCGGGTAGGTGCTAATCCAGATTATCAGTCTCAGGATCCCGTTGCTGTTGCCAGTGGTTATAGAGCTGTAGCGCCAGATATGAAATCTGGTTTGGATGCTGCCGAACGTAGGCGTCAAATGATTCAGGAATCTAAGTTTTTGGGAGGAGATATGGAGCACACTCACTTGGTCAAAGGTTTAGATTATGCTCTTTTACAAAAAGTCAAAAGTGAAATTACTGCAAAAGAAACCGAACAGGAAACTGAAATGGAACAGCTTGCTACTACCAAGCCAGTAAAAGAAAAAGCAAAGGAAGAAGACGAAATGCAGTTTAAAACGAGACTTGGAAGAAATGTCTATAGGTGAGAAATAATTCTTATTAAGGGGATTGGAAACGTTGATTTTATGTCTTTGTCTTACACACGTGGAATATAGGAAAAATAGCTATACGCGCCTGACAAAAATTAAGGTACTTTTAGTTGTTCAATTTAAAATATGTAAAGATGATTGAATTGGTATACAAGTTTACTTTGCATCGGTCGAAGTATATTTTTAATATTTTCAATAGGTATATATTTAATAATAAAAATTGACAAATTTATTAAATTTAAAATATTTATTCTCATCAAAATATTTATTTTAAACAATAAAACAATCGAAAAAGTACTTCGACCGATGCAAAGTAAACTTGTATACCAATTCAATCATCTTTACATATTTTAAATCGAACAACTAGAAGTACCTTAATTTTCGTCAGGCGCGTATAGTTATTTTTCCTATATTCCACGTGTGTAAGACAAAGACAGAAAATCAACGCTTCCAATCCCCTTAAAAATTTATTTAAAAATTTTAATTTCAATTTTTTTTTTAGAGTTGCATTATCTGAAAATGAGATGTTTCGTAATCCATCATTTGCTCCTGGACGTATGGCTTACATAATTGATTTAACTGAAGATATTACAGATACTGATATCCCAACAACACTAATTCGCAGTAAATCTGATGTACCTAGCATGGATGACAGACCCACATTGACCACAAACGATATTGTTATTAATAAATTAGCACAGATTCTTTCTTATTTACGAACTGGACCAAAACACTTAAAGAAATCTAAAAAGCGTGATAAACAAGTTTTTGATGATAACATATACCCTGAATTACCAGATTATGAACCATCTACTCAAAAACGTTCTGAAGAAAACATTAAAAAACAATCTAATTACTTTAAACATTCCAAAGATGAAGAAAAAGAAGTAGAAACTGAACATAAAAGAGATGAGATGGGATGGGTAAATATTTTTATTATTTTGTATTTATTAATAATTATTACTATTACCATGATTCAAGAGTTTTAAAGGTGAAAATTGATATAAAATATGCTAATAAATAAGTTAAAAATTTGTGGAAAACTCGTTAGACAAAATAACAATGTATCTTTATAGCAAAGATATACTGTCATTGTCAGGCCATCACACAGATATTGCATTTTTAAATTACTTTGCGATAATGGAAAAATTTAAATTGACGAAAATATGAATTATATATTTTTGTTTCTAAACTAGTTATTTTATAGAATTAATATCCAGTTTGATCTGTTATAAATCAAGAGTGTAATACAAAGAAATATTATGAAACTTCTTATTTGTTTAATTATTTTTGTATATTATTATTTACTTTGTTTAACTTACTAAAGTATAAATATTATTGAATTACCTAGATTATTTTATCAGTTCTAAAGTAAAACAAAAACTATTATTATTTTTTAATGACATAATTGTACAATAATTTTTGAATTTGACTATAATTAAAAAAAGCGGGTAAGTGAGTATCGCTCTGCTGTACATTAGGGGGTGGGGTGGATCTCGGACTAGGGCAGGTTAAATTTGAATGCAATGATGAGTATCATTGTATACGAAAAACGATTCTGAACGGAGATGATTTGTCAGTCTAGGATATATTATATATAAATATTATCATATATTCTATTTTGAAACAAATTCAAACATTTAAGTAAAAGTTTCAAGATCTTACGTCGAGTAATTTTTTAAAAATAACAAAAATCGAAAATTATTTAGTAGTAAAACATTATTTTACACGTGTATTTTTGATTTCAAATTAAATTTAAAACTTTAAACACTCGTAAAATTTTTTAAATTGAATAATCCTCAAACTTTTTTATAATTATTCTAAGCTTAACTTATGGACAGCATAGTATTAAATTTTCAATTCTTAGCTTTTGATAGTAAAATATTTATAAATTTTTAACTACCAAATAGTTAAAAATATTCACGATTTTGACGAATTTTTGTCAATATTTGAACTTCAAATGCTAATAAAAAAAAATTGTGCCTATGTATTTTTATAATTTTTGAATGAGAGTTATAACAAGTTATGTGGACTTTTCAATTAAATTTTCAAGTAATTTGTCCCAGCTAAATTTTTTTTATCAACATTTATAAAAAAAAAATAAAAAAAATTGATTATTTCAAATGTTTATTAATAGCTTAAAAAAAGTCAAAATATTTTGAAAATCAAATCACGTAAAGAAAATGGCAATATAAATAACTGGTAAAATTTTCAAGTATTTACGACTTGTACTATTTGATTAACAACAAATATCAAAAATCGTTTGAGGCTAAACCATTATTTAACGCAGTTTTGTAAAAATTTTAATTTCAAACAATCCTAAAAATTTTTTGTTTTAGTCCGGTAGTTTTTTTTACAGATAGTTGAAGAAAAATTTATGGAGAACTTTGTACTAAATTTTCAAAACTTAGTTATAAAAGAAAAAAATTTTACGATTTTTCAACCACAAAATTACTCGCAAATTTTCGCAATTTTGACGTATTTCGTATTTTCGTATAAATTCGAACTTTAAGCACTTATAAAAAAAAATTGTGACTTACGATCTCGGATTTTTTTTTTTTATCACTTTAAGAACAACTTGTAATAAACCTTGTATTAATTTTTCAAAATTTTCTGGTCGGCCAAAAAATTTTTATCGTTATTTTAAAATTAAATTTTCATAAAAATCAAAAATTGCAGTGGTCTATAAATAACTCAAAAAAAGTCAAAATTTTTTGAAAATTTAACTATATATAAATAACACTAACATAAACATTTGGTGAAAATTTCATGTATTTACATCGATTAGTATTTGAGTTATAGCAAAATCAAAAAATCGATTTGGTCGAAAACTGGTTTTGCGTAAAAATTCCCGTTTTTATGTCACTTTTTTTGTTTTTCTCGATTTTTTTGAAAACTGTTGGAAAATGTTTACTTTTGACCTGTATAATGCACCAAAGTTTGAAATTGAAGCATTATTTCGACTAGTTATGCTGTACACAGGCACACAAAAAAAAAACACACATCATTGTAAAATCAATGCATTCATCACTCCGTTCAGAATCTAAAATGTAATATATATAATATATTTTATTTTTAGTTCAATATAATCTTAAATTAATTAATCATACTTAAAATTATGTATTTTTCTAGGAGGCATTGAGTAAAACAAAATTTCAACGCAAAAACCAAATGGGCTTATTATCTCGATTAGCAGCTGAACCTACTGGTTACGCAGAATGTTATCCAGGACTGGATGAAATGCATGATGCAATTGAAGATTCAGATGATGAGGCTGATTATACAAAAATGGACCTGGGTAACAAGAAAGGACCAGTTGGTCGTTGGGATTTTGATACACCTGAAGAGTATGGTACATATATGAGTAACAAAGAAGCATTGCCAAAAGCAGCTTTCCAGTATGGTGTTAAAATGACAGACGGACGTCGTACACGTAAACATAATAAAGAAAAGAATGAAAAAGCTGAACTTGATCGTGAATGGAACAAGATTCAAAATATAATTCAAAAACGTAAAATACCACCTGGTAAAGATGAAGGATCATCATTTAAAGTACCTAAGTATTAGTTTAAAAAATAATAATATGAAATATTTGACAGTCAGTTTATTGTAATAAAAAAAAATAATAAATAAATTCTATAAACACAAATCATTAAATTATTATTATTAAATTAAATATTGTACTTCAATTGTATCCAATTTTTAACTCCTTTCAAAGACATTAGTACAGGGATCATGACAGGCAAGAATAATGGAATATAAACAGCATATTTTTGATCATCCGGAAAATAGAGCAAAGCCAATAATGATGGGTGAGTGAATGCAAACTCTGATGTTTCAAATGCTATTTTACTGTACTCCAAAGCTTCTTCCAATTGTCCTCTTTTTAAACAGTGTAATACTTTAGTAGCCGCTTCTACAGATTCAGTTACTGCTTTTCCAACTTCTTCAATTATCACAATATTACTAATTTCACCCAAAAGTCGAGACAATGAAGTTAAAGTGATACGTGTATTAGTGTATTGTTCAATAATTTTTAGTCTGTACATTGAATCTAATTGCCATTTACGTAGAGTAGATGACTTTAATGGCATTAATGACATATAATTGGACATATTTGGTACACCAATCAATGAATGGAACTGTGTGATGATGGGAGTCATTATACTGAGATCATCAGGTATGAAGCTTACTGATTCATTGCATGATATCTGATCGGCGTTTAAGAATTGAACTCCACCCCAACGAGCTGACATCATAGCAGTAGTTAACTGATTGTCTTCATGAAAATATAAAGGTATATAAGAACAAGGGGTTACATATACGACAAAATGTATACACGGATTTCTAGACACTCCAGAACCTAAAACAAGTAAAACAAATAAATATTAACCCAAACAAGTCATAGGTAACTATTATTAAACTTTAAAAAAATTACCTAATTTTTTTTCTAGAGGAGTAATTATATATTGAGCATGGTTCTTGTCTAATACAAATGTAGTGTTCAATTTTGGGGGTTTTTGAACCAAATCGATTAAATAAAGCCATTGAGATTGAACAGAAAAGTTTGAAATTAGTTTTAATTGATCTAGTAAAGGATGAAGATAACCTAAAAATAAATTTAAAAATCATGAAATAATTTAATGTTGATAAAATCCATGTTTTTGTAAAACCAACGTTTTAAAGGTATTTCCGGCTTCCAAGCCACATGCAGCTTATCGGGTTCCGGATTTACAACAGTAAGAAGTATGTTATAATCCGATGATGGTCTTACTCGACGCTGTCTTTCAGTTACTACTTGTTGGTCATCAGAATGATTACCAGGATTCAACATTGATATCATCGAATCAGACAACGCATCTGTTTGTAAGAGTCTTATTAACGAGTCCATTAATAATGTAATGTCTGAAATACATTTAATATGAATAAATATTGACAACAAACAATGGGTAAAATATGGTCAGCTTACCTGTATTGGGAGGAAAATAAATATTGCGGCCAATACCAACTATTATATTGTCTACACTAATGGTTTCGATTAGTTGTAATGATCCTAATGGAGTAATAACCATCTCTAATTCATTCAATGTTTGGTCTGAATTAACGAGAGTGGAAGGTTGAGCATTGATGCTGAACATAGCTATAAAAATAAGTTTTATTAAATCTATATATCTTATCAAGTATTTATTTTAGAATTACTTGAGTTGAATCTAGTATTAATATTTTTAATAATACGTTTTGTTACATATGGATTTTTGGTATATATAAATATGTTGGTAGAAATTACTACGTCCACGGTACCCAATTGCGAGATCTGTGCATATGGTAGAGAGTGGCGTTGTACTTCTGTCATTCGCCACCATAGCGGTATTCCAATTACCAATAGTATAAATGCATAAACCGCAGCAGACAAATTCCTCAGGTCCTCTATAAAATACCATTATATATTTGTCTGCAATTTTTTAAACACAGTATATTATTACCGTCATCTTCCTTGTCAATTATTTCCCAAATTTCATCATTGCCGACATCGTTTTTCAATGTTTCAACCGTATCGGAAAATTGTTTGTCGCCCACTAAAGTATCCATTCTATGTAAATAATATAACAATTAACTATAATTTTATTTAAAAGAAAAATATGTATCAATTAATTGATAATTTATAATATGAGTAACATAAGAACTCCAGAATATATAATACTTTTGAAATTGAAATCATACCTAGGTAAGTGAAGGAGGTAAAAATATCCTAAATATCAGGACTTATTTTTAATTGTTTAAATAATCACAACCGCATATCGAAAAGACCTAATAAAATTACATGAAAAATCAATGATTTATTATAAGACATTTTAAAAGTATTGTTAGATATTGGTTTCATAAACTAAATATATTATATTATAGATACAAGACTCATACAAACGTATACAACTATGACTTGAAAATTAAAAGTCTAAAGACTAAAGTTAAGACAGACAAAGTGAATTCACTGGATTCGTCAATTCGTTATCTAATCTCGTATTTACATTTACAGTACAGTTTGATAAATCCATAGATCCTAGGTGGATTGATATACATACGAATTGGGTATGTATATACGTACGTTACTACGTTCATTGTCAATTCATAAATCATAATCATTCATTAATATTTTATTAATTTTTTTTCATTGTTCTGAGCCTGATTGTGTAATTGTGTTCTGATCTTAGAAAAACATTAAAATAATTCGATCAGAGGTTTTGTGGTGGTGGTTATATAGTAAGTGGAAGGGAGATTATTGTTTACTATCATTTATTAGTTATCAGTAAGTTATCACACTGAAAAACGCTCTCGAGTTCGTTTATGAGTAGTGGACTGTGTCTGTGTACACTGTACACATTGTACTCAGTTAATATAAATAATAACTGATGCATCTATTATTTTTAACTGTTAAACGTTTTATACTGTAAAGGCATTAGGAATTATTGTATTTTGTTTTTTTGTCGAGCTAATTAAATCTATAATACCAAAAATGAATAAAAGAAAACTTGAAGAAGAGATTTTTCAACAGAATAAGTTTGAAAAGTTAAATAATGTAGCTGATTCGGAAGACGACGACGACGACGATAGTGTTGATGAAAATAATTATGATGTCATGCAAGAGCAAGATATTGAAGGTAACTACATCATGATGTATTCATACAATATAATATGTAACATTTATAGCTGAATACAATTTTGAATCGTTCAATTTCGGGACTTATTACACAATTTCTTACCAATTATATTACTAATCCACCTAGGTCAAGAAGAAGGAGTTGTCGGTCAAGATGGTGAGATACGAATCACACCCTTTAATATGCAAGAAGAACTCGAAGAAGGGCACTTTGATAAAGAAGGAATGTATCACTGGAAAAAAGAGAAAGATGTACAGGACAATTGGCTAGAGAATATCGATTGGTGTAAAGTAAATATAACAACAGACAATAGTTTCACATTTTGTCATCTTATATTTTATAATTTATATTGTATGTTTAGATTAAAGATATGTCAAAAGAAAAGAAGAAAACTGATGAAAGTGAAGAAGATAATGTAGAATTCAATGTCGTTGCTGCTTATAAAGAAATCTTAAGTATGATGGAGCCCAAAGAGACCATTTCAAAATCATTAAGGCGTTTAGGTGGAAACAAACGACTTACAACTGCTGAAAGATGGAAATTGAAAAAGGCAGGATTAAGTACAGATGAAGGTTCATCTACGAAAGTCACTAGACTTACAGAGCTTGCTAATCAAATTTTAACAGCTAATGGCAACATGGATGTTTATCAAGAAACTTATGAGCAGATTTCTCAGATTGTAAGTAGAGTTCTTAATTTTTAATTTTTTTTTGCTTTTATACATGTTAAATTATAATGTTACAGTATTTTTATTAAATTTATAAGTTTATAACAGTTAAGAACTTTTATAAGTTTACATTATATGATTTCTAAGTAAAACTTTAAATAGATTGCAATGTTGAACCCTCTTTTTTATACTTGTAGCTTTGAATAAAATTAACTTTCAATTTCAAATTTGAAACAAAAATATAATTTTTATGAACAAAATTCTTTATTTGGCCACTCATTTTTAAACAATATTTTTTTACAATTAAATGTGTTTTTATATGCTGAAAATGATGGTGAAATCAAAATTTTGTAGAAACTTTAATGTTATAGCTATTTGAAGTTTGTTGTTTTTATTTAACTTAATCTGACAGTGTATAGATCTAGGTAGGTTACCTGCATGTTTGGATAGTTTATATCAAAAACATCCCTCGATTTTTTATATAAAACCACCTTAGGTAGATCTGTAAAACTATAATAAAAATGATAAACTTTAAATGGTAATACAAAAATGCATTCATTTGCAGAAAAAAAAATATTAAACAATAGTGTTTTAAATTTAATTAATTATTTTGTTATATAATATTAGCATATTTATTAAAAAATTATATGTATGTAATATATATCAGGGTGTCCCACTGAGATCTGACAAATGAAATAACTTTTGTTCTAATTAATATTTTTAAATAATTTCTTCAGTATTAAAAAATAAAAAATAAAAAATTTATACTAACAATGTAGCTCAATTGTCTATGAAAGAAATTTTTTAAAAATATTAATTAGAACAAAAGTTATTTCATTTGTCAGATCTCAGTGGGACACCCTGATATATATATATATATATTATATATTAATAATAATATATTTTTTTTTATAGATTTCAAAATCAGAAAAGAAAGGTCAACCTTCAACTTCTATGTCATCAGATTTAGATATGTATGCAGAAGATTTTGATTTAAAAGAAAAGGAAAAATTAGAAAGTACAATCCAGAGTGATAAAGTAGAACCAGAAGAATCAGAAGAGCTATTGACAGGTATTTTTAAAATATTATTTTTAACAATCAATAGGTAATAAATAAATATTTTAATCAAACTTTGACAATTTCATTAGGAGAGTCATTACAATGGGAATACAAATTTTCATTAGAAAGTAATGAAGTATTTGGTCCGTACAATACTGAGCAAATGCAAAAATGGAAAGTAGAAGATAAATTTAAGGAACCCATTTGGGTACGTAAATGTAATTCAAACAGTGATTTTCATTCATTTATACGGGTTGATTTTGAACTTTATTTATAAGTATTTTTAGTGTATGTGTTTATTTAATTTACTAAATAATGTGTATAAAAAAAATTCATTTTAATCCGGGAATTGTAATGGTTAAACCAGAAATAATTTTAATGTTTTATTTCTCATTTATTCTTTGTAACATCTATTCCTGATTTAAAATTTTTTGATTTGTAATACTAATTGTTCATTTTTGGGGTTTTAAATTAAGATTTAATTTAATGTAACCTATATAGTTATTTTAGTTTTATTACATTAAATTTATGTTGTTAAAATAGTTTACACTGTTGAATATTTAATTGAAAATTGTACAGTTAGTGAATTAAATACATACATGCATATATATTGTTTATTTTTTTCTTTAGCATTCTACATAGCGTCACTAATGAACTTTGAAAACATGACTTCGCTTTAGTCACTGTTGAACAAATATAATCAACAATCCTTATTTTATTTAACATAAGCCATTACTTATTAAGTTAATTTATAGTTCTATATTTCATAACACTACAGAATTCTTTTTCTCTGACTGTTGGCTGCAGTTGATTTGAAATTTTTTCTAAAAGACATCATGTATATACATAGGTAAAAAATGTTCAAGTTTCTATACTTAGTAATATCTGATAATTATTAGACAATTTAGTTCAAGTGGTTTTTATTACATATTTATATTATATTAAATAGATCGATTTAACTAATAAATTAGCTAGTTATTGGGTTTTGATATTCTACTATTTGGTGAAGAGAATTCTAAACATGATTTATCACTCAACATACATAGCTTAAATATTTTTAGGAAAAAATGTCTGATGCTTCACTTACAATGTTGATTATTTCTCTAAGAAGAGGTTGACTGAGATGGTAGGTTTTTCAGTTAATGATTTTGTCTTGAGTGGTAAAGTTCTGTATGATAAAAAGTTCTCTTCAAAATTTATAACTTGATCTACTTTTTAAGTATAGAGTTATATTATGGTTTTCTATTTTAGCATTTACTGTAAGTATGGTCAAAAAAGTATGAAGTTCAAAGTTACATTGTGAACCCAAATTGATAATAATTTTTAATAGAATGAATGTCTGGTACTGCATAAATTTAAATGAAACAATTTCCTAAACAATTTTTTTTTTAGATTCTGAACGGAGTGAAGAATGTATTGAATTTACAATGATGTGTGTTATTTTTTTTGTGTCTGACGACAACATTTGGAGCAGTAATAATGCTCCGATTTTTGACTTTAGTCCCTCTTTGAATAGGAAAATTCATCTAGTTGGTACTTTGAGGGGGTCAAAAGTAAACATTTTCAAATAGTTTTCAAAAAAATCGATTTTTTAATTTTGCTGTAACTCAAAAACGAATCATTGTAAATACTTGAAATTTTCACCAAATGTTTATATTATAGTTATCTCTTTACAGTTAAATTTTCAAAAAATTTTGACCATTTTTAAGCTACTTATAGACAATTGAAATTTTCGACTTTTCTACGTTTTTTTTCTTCAAATGCCGATAAAAATTTTTTGGGTGGCCAGAAAATCTTGAAAATTTAATACAAGGTTTCTTATAAGTTGTTCTTAAAGTGATAAAAAAAAATCCAAAATCGTTAGTCACAATTTTTTTTTATAAGTGTTTAAAGTTCGAATTTATACGAAATATGTCAAAATTTAAATTAAATTTCATACGCTCATAATGCGAATGTTGGCCATAGTAACCATAGTAACATATAAAAACTATACTATTTGTTTCAAAATAGAATATTTGACAATATTTAAATATAATATATCCTAAACTGACAAATCATCTTCGTTCAGAATCGTTTTTCGTATACAATGATACCTATCATTGGATTCAAATTTAACCTACCATAGTCCGAGGTCCACCCCACTCCCTAATATACAGCAGAGTGATACCCACTTACCCGCTTTTAGATTCTGAACGAAGTGATGAATGTATTGCATTTACTATGATGTGTGTTTTTTTTTTTTTTTTTTTTTTTTTTTTTTGTGTCTGACTCCAACATTTGGAGCAGTAATAATGCTCCGATTTTTGACTTCAGCCCCTCTTTGAATAGGGAATTGAATCTAGTTGGTACTTTAGGGAGGTCAAAATTAAAATTTTCTAATAGTTTTCAAAAAAATCGAGAAAAACAAAAAAAAAAAACTACAGAAAAATGGAAATTTTACGGAAAAACCACTTTTCGACAAAATCGATTTTTTGATTTTGCTGTAACTCAAAAACGAATTATTGTAAATACTTGAAATTTTCACCAAATGTTTATATTATGGTTATCTCTTTACAGTTAAATTTTCAAAATATTTTGACCATTTTTAAGCTACTAATAGACAATTGAAATTTTCGACTTTTCTAAGTTTTTTTTTCTTCAAATGCCGATAAAAATTTTTTGGGTGGCCAGAAAATCTTGAAAATTTAATACAAGGTTTCTTATAAGTTGTTCTTAAAGTGATAAAAAACAATCCGAAATCGTTAGTCACAATTTTTTTTTATAAGTGTTTAAAGTTCGAATTTATACGAAATATGTCAAAATTTAAATTAAATTTCATACGCTCATAATGCGAATGTTGGCCATAGTAACCATAGTAACATATAAAAACTATACTATTTGTTTCAAAATAGAATATTTGACAATATTTAAATATAATATATCCTAAACTGACAAATCATCTTCGTTCAGAATCGTTTTTCGTATACAATGATACCTATCATTGCATTCAAATTTAACCTACCCTAGTCCGAGGTCCACCCCATCCCCTAATGTACAGCAGAGCGATACTCACTTACCAACTTTTTTTTTAAATTATAGTTTTGCAATTAAAAACAAAAACTATTTTCAATTATTTTATTCAGTTATTAATTGTATTGTGTTATTATTGTATGTATTATTAATAAATAATACAATAAGACAATGGTGTACTCAAATAGCCTATCTGTTATGCCGTGTCATTATTATTCGATATTTTGATTATTAAAATGTTTATTATAGTAATAGTATTAGCATTATACAATAACAATATAATGTTAATGTATAAAACTATAAACTATAAAATACATAATCATTACTGGAAAGATACTTACACACAAACAATTTTCTCTTAAATGTAATTTATTTTATTAAATTACTCATTCATCGCTTATTGCTGCTTTTATTAAAAGATAAATACAAGAAAGCAAAAAAACAAAAAAATTATAATTTTGAAATAAAAAAATAAATCAACTATTTTAATAATGATACAAAATTGATGCAATTTAATCTACTTCAGTTATACATAATATATAAATAAAATAATAACTGTTTATACTTCTACTTATACATTGGAGAATAATGAGAATAACATATTCAATAAAAATTAAAAATAAAGTACAATATTGAGCATTTTGGTATTTAGTGTAAAAACAACATAGTGTATAATATAAGTTTAAAATTTTATAAATAAAATAATAAACATTTTTTCCCAAACAATTATAATTTATAATAAAATTCATAACTGCATGTCAAAATAAGGAAATTAAATGAAAAATATTGTTGAATATAACATTGAATTTTCAAACAAATTGGACGTACGTCCAATATTTTTAAATATATGCTATTAAAATCAAATTTTATACCTAATGTATATCACTTATATATCATGATGAGTACGAATATAAGTACTTATTAAGTTTTAAATTGTTATTTATAGTAGGCGATAAATATAATAGATAATAATATGCTATGTCATATCATTTTTTAACTACTAGAATATCCAATTTTGTTCTAGCGTATATTATCTCAGAATAACGCGTATAGGTACATAGCACCTATTATATTACTGCTTTATACAATTCGCACTCGGTAAACATAAAATTATATAGGTATTTAAACAAATGTAATTTTAATGTAATATATCGTAAACTTGTGTAAATAGAATATTGTATAGACACTTGATTTTAAAGAAGTTTAATATTATATTATTGTAAACTATACATTTCAGAAACATATACATCAGCTTTATTATATAGGTACATTACAAATTATCGTTTTCTCACCAACATAACAGCTGTAGCCTGTAGACTATAAGGTTCCTACACATATGTCATACTGTGCGTATGTATGTACGCTGCTAAACAATTGATTCTTATATACCAATATTATATACCTAGTATATGGACATCGTGGTAAAATATTATCATATAATTTTCTTGTACGGTTTCATTGGTAAATGATATTATATGTATATGTATTATTAAATTATTATCGAATAAAAACAAATTCAGTAAGTGTGCGTTAGATACTGTGCATGGGGGCCATCTGAATATCTACTTCAGAAAAAATGAAAATTGTAAAAAAAAAATAATACAAATATTGTCAAAAAAAAAGAAAATAGATAGCAGTAGGTATATCGATTAATATCATATACTATTATGTACCTATAAGCGTATTGTATACATACATAACTTATTATATATTATATAAAATTTAAACTACTGTAACAGCAATAATTATTAAACACATCAATAATATTTAAGTCTATACAATATAAATCATAATCGGTATAATATAATAACGATCAACATTGCATAATCAATTAAACAAAATAATAATAATAATAATTAATAATATAATAATATACTATGTATATAATATTATGCGTGGTTGTCATTCAACAAGCATAGCATTGCACTAATCCCACTTCGTCACAGTTCATACACTTGAGGGCGATCATTTCGGTGGTAAAGTGATTCCTGTGCACGGATTTCTTGCTACCGTTGCACATCGGACAGGGGAGTAGCCTGTAGCCCCCGCAAACTTGGCACGTCGTACAGGCGTCTGGACTCTGAAACCATACCATAGCATTATATTATTGTAACGATGTCTGTCAAAAATAGATTTATTTATAACATATATATAGGTACATTTTAATATTATATGAGCTCCTGTAAATTCTAAGGATCAGGCGTAGATATAAATTATCTTTCCGAAACAAACTTAATAATATGCCATATTGCAGCGGCACGAGTTATGATATATATCTTTAATAAGAGTAGTGTGGATGAAGAGTAGGAAATTAGTTTTTAAGGGGTCAGGTTAGGTTAGGTATGATTTGAAAAACATTTTTTCGGTATTTTTAGATTCTGAACGACGTGAGTTTTTTTTTTATGTCAACATTTGGGGCAGTAATAATGCTCCGATTTTTAACTTCAGCCCCTCTTTGAATAGGAAAATTCATCTAGTTGGTACTTTGAGGGGGTCAAAAGTAAACACTTTCAAATAGTTTTCAAAAAAATCGAGAAAAACAAAAAAAAAGTGACAGAAAAACGGCAATTTTCCGAAAAACCACTTTTCGACAAAATCGATTTTTGATTTTGCTCAAAAACGAATCATTGTAAATACTTGAAATTTTCACCAAATGTTTATATTATGGTTATCTCTTTACAGTTAAATTTTCAAAATATTTTGTCAATTTTTAAGCTATTTATAGACAATTGAAATTTTCGACTTTTCTAAGTTTTAGATTCTGAACGGAGTGATGAATGTATTGATTTTACAATGATGTGTGTTTTTTTTTTTTTTTTTGTGTCTGTCGACAACATTTGGAGCAGTAAAAATGCTTCAATTTTGGACTTCAGCCCCTCTTTGAAAAGGAAATTGAATCTAGTTGGTACTTTGGGGGGTCAAAAGTTAAAAATTTTCAATATTTTTTAAATGAGTCGGGAAAAACCTTAAAAAAATGACGGAAAAACGGGATTTTTTACGCAAAACCTGTTTTCGTCAAAATCAAATTTTTATTTTGCTATAACTCAAAAACTAATCGATGTAAATACTTGAAATTTTCACCAAATATTTATATTAGCGTTCTCCATACACAGTTAAAATTTCAAAGAATTTTGACTTTTTTTGAACTATTTATAGACAATTGAAATTTTTAATTTTTCTAAGTTTTTTTTCTTCAAATACTGATAAAAATTTTTTGGGTGGCCAGAAAATCTTGAAAATTTAATACAAGGTTTCTTATAAGTTGCTCTTAAAGTGATAAAAAAAAATCCGAAATCGTTAGTCACAATTTTTTTTTTTAAGTGCTTAAAGTTCGAAATTATACGAAATATGTCAAAATTGAGAAAATTTGCAAGTAATTTTGTGGTTGAAAAATCGTAAAATTTTTTTCTTTTATAACTAAGTTTTCAGTTCGTGTTTAGACTTCGTACGGTCCACACGTTAATTGTCACGCGCTCCGCTTTATCAGCTCCCGATAGCGTGTGTATTGTTCATCGTGTCCAGCGCTCGTCGCGGTACTCGTACCGTCGGTAATGTATAAATTATCTGAACTTTCCCCAAGGCCAACCTATAAATTATTATTTATCCTACATCATTATAGTTATCTACATAATTATAATTATGAAGTCTAATCGCCCATCAACACCTATCACCAAAATTCCCAAATCACCAATAATTAAAAAGTCTACTATTAAAACTGTTCCACCACCACTCATTATCTCCAACACATTAATGGATCAAACGGGCGATAGCTGCCCTTCTGACTTATCAGGCAATGAATCCGATTGGAAAACAGTTCCAACAAATTCTACGAAACGAAATAGATCTCCAAACCACACTTCTCCTAACACAAAAAAAACAGACACAAATATTTTTATTTCTGCAAACCGTTTCACTCCGATTGCTCCTACTAACGAAGTTCAACCAATGGAAACAGTTGAAACTCAATCTTTAAACAATGATAATAAAACTTCAAAACCGCCTCCGATCTTTATTCAAGAACAAATAAATTACAACAACTTCTGTCAAAAAATTAATGAATTAACTGATACCTCTGGATTTGACTGCAAGAGCTCTACCAAAGGTCTTAAACTACAAACATACAGTCCTGACTCTTATAGATCAGTCATCAAATACCTCAAAAATAATAACGTATCATTTCACTCATACCAATCAAAGGAGGAAAAACCTTATCGCGTCGTAATTAGAAACATGCATCATTCCACCGATACCTCTTTTATTAAGCAGGAACTTTTAAATAAAGGATTTGTCACTAGAAACATAATGCCTGTAACTCACAAGTCAACCAATACCCCCCTACCGATCTTCTTTGTTGATATCGAACCAAGTCCAACAAACTCTGAAATTTTCAAACTTACTTCATTGTGTTACACTAAAATTAAAGTTGAAATTCCCCACCCTAAAAAAGTAATTCCGCAATGCCACCGCTGTCAGACTTATGGCCACACTCGTGGCTATTGCAATCACTCCCCTCGTTGTGTTCGCTGTGGTGAGCACCATGAGTCTACAACATGTACCAAGGATCGCAGCTCCCCGGCTAAATGCGCACTTTGTGGCGGAAATCACCCGGCTAACTTTAGGGGTTGCCAATCTCACCTGGATCTTAAAAAAAGATTACTACCGAACCCTTCAAAGAATTTCTCGAATAAAAGTTCCCAACCTCGCCAACCACCTGGAGTGAATGCCTACGAATCCTCGCATCAAGCTTACACACAACATTTCCCACCATTAAATCAAGACTCATCTTCTAACACTCAAGATACCAACTCAAGCCACAACCAAAATATCACTGCACAACTCTCCTCATTTATTAACGAATTCAAAGCATTAATTAACCCACTCATATCACTTCTCACCACAGTCATTGACAAACTCATTAATAATGCCAACAAATAACTTACAACCACTCTCCATATTTTTATGGAATGCTAACGGCATTCTACAACATTTAAACGAATTACTAGTAGTTCTTAATGAAAAAAAAGTTATAATTGCTCTTATTTCTGAAACTCACTTAACTAAAACCTCTACACTCAAGATACCCGGATTCGATATTATCAGAGCTGACCATCCAGATGGCACTGCACATGGAGGCTCTGCTCTCCTTATCTCCAATAAAATTGACCATGCACCTCTTCCACCATATCTGTCTACAAATATTCAAGCAGCAAGCACTTCAATAACAATAAACTCCGTAACTATTTCTATCTCTTCATGCTATTTTCCCCCAGGAAGACCTTTCCCTTCGGCAGAACTCGGTAATCTTGTTCAATCGCTACGCTTTACCCATATTATTGGCGCTGACTTCAATGCTAAACATCAAACTTGGAGCCGGTCAACAAACACCAGAGGCCGTACCCTACAAAACTTCATCTCGCTCAATCATCTTAAGGTAATAGCGTCCCTTTCTCCAACCTATTGGCCATCACATATCAACCGTCATCCCGACATTCTTGACTTCTTTATAACCAATCTTCCAAATCGTTTTTCTACTGAAATTATTAATCTAAATGACCCAGCCTCTGATCATACACCTGTCTTGCTACAAATCGGAGCTCATCCCTCTCTGAAGAAAAGTAGACCAACCATTACTCCAGGTACTACAAACTGGAACAAATTCAAAGATACCATCTCAAACAAAACTACTCTAAATATAAAATTAAAATCAATCACTGACGTCGACCAAGCAATTGCGAAACTCACTGAGGATATTCAAAAAGCAGCCTTGGACTCATCTACCCAGAACCCACCCTATTCTCAAACGCTCAATCTATCACCAGAATTAAGACGACTCATTGCTGAAAAACGCAGAGCCAGATCTAAATGGCAACATACTCACTACCCGGCAGATAAAATTAAGTACAACTTTCTCTCCAATAAACTAAAGTCACTACTTAAAACTCACAAAACCAATCTGTACAAAAGTCATATTCAAAACCTCTCTTTTTCTAACGGATCAATCTGGCGTAAAACAAAGTCAATATTGCGGATTAAGGACTCCCCTCCTCCAATTCGCCGCCCAGACAACTCACTTGCTTTCTCAGATAAGGAAAAAGCGGATATTCTCGCCGAAGAACTATCAGGAGTATTCAAACCACATCTTATTCCCACACCAGCACTACATATGTCGACAGTTATGAATTCACTTCAATCAACTTTACCTATGGCACTTCCTGCAAAACCAACCTCCCCAGCGGAGATAGTAGGCATTATAAAAAAACTTGCAAATAACAAATCTCCAGGCCACGACCTTATTTCCAACAAAGTTGTTAAAAATCTCCCTACGAAAATAATTGTTCATCTATCACATATTTATAATGCTGCCCTTCGCCTATCTTACTTCCCAACTACCTGGAAATCATCAGTCATTGTCACTGTACTCAAACCTGGTAAGCCTCCAGAACAACCCTCCTCGTACCGGCCTATTAGCCTTCTACCGGTTCTTGGAAAAATATTAGAAAAAGTCATCCTCAAGCGCATCACTACCATTGCGCAATTGAACAACAGGATTCCAAACTTCCAGTTTGGTTTCCGATCTCTTCATGCCACAACTCATCAACTTCACCGTGTAGTGGACACCATCTCAACAGCACTCGAAACCAAAAAATACTGCGCTGGAGTCTTTCTAGACGTTGCGAAAGCATTTGATACCGTCTGGCACGAAGGTCTTCTTTTTAAGCTAAAAAAAATATTTCCTGCCCCTTTATACCTAATGCTGAAATCATATCTTGAAAATCGTTCATTTAATGTCCGGCACAACTTACAACACTCCAATCAATTTCCTATCTCTGCTGGTGTCCCTCAAGGCAGTGATATCGCTCCATTCTTATATACCATATACACGTCAGACCTGCCTACATCTGAAGATACTATAGTTGGAACATATGCTGATGATACTGCCTTATTATCAGTTTCTTCTGATCATACCATTGCATCTCAACAAATACAAACTCACCTAAATAATCTTTCACAATGGTTCACCAATTGGAAGATAAAAATCAACGAATCTAAGTCTTCCTTTATCACTTTTACACTTCGACCTCATAGCTGTCCAGCTGTATCAATAAACATCATTGACATCCCTCACTCGACCGAAGTTAAATACCTCGGGCTTATACTAGACAGACGCTTGACTTGGTCTCCGCATCTAAAGAATAAGCGAAAAAAGCTTAATTCCAGACTCCACCTTTTAAGACCACTCCTACGTTCGAACTTAACTATACCTATCAAAATAATCCTATATAAAACTCTTCTTAAACCAATCTGGACGTATGGCATCGTAATCTGGGGCTCTGCAAAAAATTCAAATAAAAAAACTATTCAAGCCTTCCAAAACATATTTCAACGTATAATCACTGGTGCACCCTGGTTTGTCTCAAATGAGTCATTAAATAATGACCTCAAATTAACATCCATCAATGAAACTGCCTCTATCTTCTACAAGCGCTTCCACTCCAAACTACGAGATAATCCTAATCAACTGATAAACGAATTAGCTTCACTTACACTCCCCGGCAACCCAGCTAGACGCCTCAAAAGAAACTGGTGCCGTGACCTGATAACTTAAGATTAAGTACTTAAAATATTCAGGGGTGTCACAAATGTGTGATTTCCCCTTCATGTATATAATTTAACCTGTGAACTATCTTTAAAATATTTATATTACTTATTGTACTCGATGTATAGATTGTAATTTTTCATAATAAAGTCAAATATATTTAAAAAAAAAAAAAAAAAAAAAACTAAGTTTTGAAAATTTGGTACAAGGTTCTCCATTCATTTTTCTTCAATTATCTGTAAAAAAAACTCTGCCGGATTCAGACAAAAATTTTTTATGAGTGTTTGAAATTTAAATTTTTACAAAACCGCGTTAAATAACGGTTTAGCCTCAAACGATTTTTGATATTTGTTGTTATTCAAACAGTATAGGTCGTAAATACTTGAAAATTTTACCAGTTATTTAGATTGCCATTTTCTTTACGCGATTTGATTTTCAAAATATTTTGACTTTTTTTGAGCTATTTATAGACAATTGAAATTTTCAATTTTTTTTTATTTTTTTTTTATAAATGTTGATAAAAAAAATTTAGCTGGAACAAATCACTTGAAAATTTAATTGAAGGGTCCACATAACTTGTTCTAACTCTCATTCAAAAATTATAAAAATACATAGGCACAATTTTTTTTTTATTAGCATTTGAAGTTCAAATATTGACAAAAATTCGTCAAATTCATGAATATTTTTCACTATTTGGTAGTTAAAAATTTATAAATATTTTACTATCAATAGCTAAGAATTGAAAATTTAATGCTATGCTGTCCATAAGTTAAGCTTAGAATAATTATAAAAATGTTTGAGGATTATTCAATTAAAAAATTTTACGAGTGTTTAAAGTTTTAATTTTAATTTGAAATCAAAAATACGCGTGTAAAATTACGTTTTACTAATAAATAATTTTCGATTTTTGTTATTTTTAAAAAATTATCAAACGTTAGATCTTGAAGCTTTTACTTAAGTGTTTGAATTTGTGAATTTTTTTCAAAATAGAATATATGACAATATTTAAATAGAATATATCCTAGACTGACAAATCATCTCCGTTCAGAATCGTTTTTCGTATACAATGATACCTATCATTGCATTAAAATTTAACCTACCATAGTCCGAGGTCCACCCCACCCCCTAATGTAAAGCAGAGCGATACTCACTTGCCCGCTTTTTTTTTCATTTTTTTTTCTTTAAATGCCGATAAAAATTTTTTGGGTGGCCAGAAAATCTTAAAAATTTAATACAAGGTTTCTTATAAGTTTTTCTTAAAGTGATAATAAAAAATCCGAAATCGTTAGTCACAATTTTTTTTTATAAGTGCTTAAAATTCGAATTTATACGAAATATGTCAAAATTTAAATTAAATTTCATACGCTCATAATGCGTATGTTGGCCAAATACTTTTTTTATTAATAAACAATTACTATAAAGTAACTATAGTAACATATAGTAACTATACTATTTGTTTCAAAATAGAATATATGACAATATTTAAATATTATATATCCTAGATTGACAAATCATCTCCGTTTAGAATCGTTTTACGTATACAATGATACCTATCATTGCATTCAAATTTAACCTACCCTAGTACGAGGTTCACCCCACCCCCTAATGTACAGCAGAGCGATACCCACTTACCCGCTTTTTTTTTTCTTGCTAATAGTAAGTTGTTTTGGATCTACGAGGATAAATATTAATATTATAAAAAATATCGACATCAGATTTTTTGGCGGTTCATTCATTTTCCCTCTACGATTCAGAAAAAATGACTCGATCTTTAGCTTATATATTTTTAATAGCCACTTGAGACTATTAAATTTATTTTAAAATAGACCGAGTGTCGTTTAAAAAAAATGTATTTTAGAGGGACGAAGGAGAAGCGTTTGCAGTGGAGCATACTTAGGGGAAACTCGTTAAGCCATCATCTAGACCGGCGGCGAAAACCTCAATGCCTATACTGGCTATACTGACTATCTTTAGGTAGGTATATATAAATAATAATATCTTATATATGTACTATATTATGTATACATAATACATATATAATTTATCTACCGTCCGCATTAGCAAAGCTCTGCGTCTAGTTTATCGGTTTTTCGGATACAATAATGATTTATAAGCCACACTCGCTATAATAGGGACCGGTACTTGTCGTGTAACACACGTCCGCGTCACAGTTGTAGGTCGACGTGTCGTTTGTTCCGAAGAATCACACAGACGCACACGAATGCGTACGCACACTGCACACAAAACGCACTCCTCGCTTACTGAATTCGAGCCAAAGTCGTCGCACGCGTTGACGGTCCAAACGATCCGCTTGAGATTTTTTTTCCGCTCGTTTTCATCGTCACTTTCTTCCATTCGGCAATGTATTATTCTAAGCATCGTATAGTATTATGCGCGATTTATGACGTTATTATAACCGCACGTGTTTAGTTATTATTATTAAGTATTATTGTTTTCATGTGGTATTTTATTCCGCGGGGATGTCGGCTTCATTCGCATAGATATAATAATATATTATATCGTATAAATATACTTCCTACCGGAGGCGGAACTTGGTACAAATATAAATAGGAGGCGTATAGAAATAAAATGTTATAAAAACAGGACTGAAATAAATTGAAAAAACTGGAATCGATAAAACAAAATTGCATTGAAATGTAGATAAGTATTAAGTATACTCACGAGCAGTTCATTTTTCCTTTACCACCTCACATCCCATTTTCTGATATTGGAGTGGCAAAAGTATTGTTTTGCTCTCTCGAATAATATCAGTGGGGAAATTTTAAAATAATAATATGTATAATTTAATATAATATATAAAACCATTGATTTTATAATATTATAAAATCAATGATAAAACGTACATAACACACCACTTTTGCATGGAATTTTGAAACTTTGAGTACTCGCGTGTCGTTTTTGATATTTTTTTATTTAAGTTTTAATCTATTTATGGCTATATAGTTTATTTTGTTGTCCTGCAACGTCTGTGTTGATAGCACAGAAAAATATTAATACCCTAATACCCGGCTATACGGGTTTTGATCGCTGAACAATGATGACGTTTTTATTTATTTTTTGCCGTAAACTGAGACATAAAAAACGTCTACAGATTAAAAATAACTTCATTGTTTTAAATTTTTATGTGTGAACGTTTTTTTATTCTAAAATGAACAAAGTCCTATCTATAACACTGTCCTCAGTGTTGTAATAATAGTAGCATGGTATACATTAAGTGTGATGGAACGTGTTATTAATTATTATTAAATATTCATACATAAATAGAAGATTTGTATGCGACACTCGTGGAATATTAATTTATTCCTATTAATTATTACATGTATTAAATTATGTACATTGTACATTGTTGCAACGAATATTACGTTAATATACTTACACGCGTGTTAATTTTGTTATTGCATTATAATATGGTGGTCGACAATATTTAAATACTTATTCTATTGTACCTAATATACGCCTATAACAATGGTGGATACAAGAAAATTAATATTTACAACAGGGTAGTAATAATAGGTACATTACTTAAATTTACGTGATTTCTAAAAATAAAATGTAAATATAATAATGTTAGGTCGTTGCCCTTTAGAAAAATAAGGTATCAAATTTATAAAAGGTGTTATTCGTCGCATATATACACTAAAGCAGTAAAGCCTTTTATATAATGGATGGGCAAATTTTCTTTTTATAATTATTTATAATTTATATTAGTTATCATAATGCTGTGTATTGATACATTATTATGCTCTACACTGAATTAGTTCATAAAATTGTACTAATAATGGATTAGAAAGTGTGATATAGATTTTATCGGTAAAAAAAATGTTTAGATTATTATTTAAGAAAATTGGATCTGTCAATCAAAACGTTAATGTAAAATAAGAACAATATAGTATATAACCATTTAAAATAATAGTGTTTCCGAAAAAAAATTCCCGATAAAATTAATTTTATTAAAATTTAAAATAACAAAATATAACAAAATTGACAAAATGGTATGTCAATATTTAATAGAAATTTAATATGTTATAGATTTAAATTGTTGCCATGTGATTTAAAAAAATAAAAATAAAAAAATGTATAATATACGTATTAAACATTAAAAAAAAAGAAACATGTCCCCATTCAAACTGTTTTACTAGTAATAAAAGTGATTTTAATCGATACACTATTATTAATCTACAACATTGGACATTGGTCTATTATAGCGTATACCCATAACTTTACTGCAGCAACTATTAAAATTGCAAAATATATAGTATTATTAATGCAAATAATTATAGGTTTTATTGATTTAGAGAGATTGACGGTGCTTGGTATGGACGTTACACGAATATAAACTACAAATGATTCAAAAGCGTGATTCAATCATAATATACGGTACATCCATCATTTTGAACCGTATTTGTTCGGTGGTTCGGTGGTTTGTTATGCTATATATTAGATAACATCGTGACTCGGGTTGTGAAAAGTGAAAACATTAAGCATTGAACAAATTTGAAATATTTACATAATCCACGCGTAAATTCGAGTACATTTATATACATATTTTATTGTCTGTTATATAGCCGGCGGCAGTATGATGGAACAACAATGGCATGGGTAATAGATAGGTGGAGATGCAATGAAGTGAGAAGCGAGAGAAAGAGAGAGAGAAGGAAAGAGACCTCTGTCAGAGAGAATCTTTTCATATTAAAAAAACTATCGAGTATATAGTAGTCCGGAATAGGAAAGTTGGATTTTGTAGTGTGTGTGAGTGTTTGATGGCATCGGACAACAGGATATTCTCGTCTGCACCGGAAGGAACGTTCCGAATATGAAAACGGATTAATGAAACATAAATCTTTTGGCTTTACCTTAAATGGTTTTAAAATCGATCGGAGTTCCCCAGATTCGTTCAATCTGTCTACGGCTGCTGCATCCTGAGAACAAAGTCAAACGTCGTTTAATCGTTAATCATTATCATGGTGATTGTAAACGGCTAATATGAAATATATTATTTTTTTAATTGTTAGTTTGAACAAGACATTGTCGATCATTAAATTCAAATGTCGTCAACTTTTAACAACATCGTTAGATCGTTATTTGTTTAACGGTACCGTGTATACATGTACATTATGTTATATGATAGTACGCTAATATATGGTATGGCATTAAACAATTATAAGTATTGCGTATCTACGTACGTACCTACACATCTATAATAACGATAATAAAAGTGAACGATTTTCGAAACATGAATTTACTTAGCATTTTGTAGTTTGCGAAATGTTTATAGGGTTTTAAAAAAAGGTATACCTACACAAAGTCACTAAAAGATAATAAAAGAAACTAAAGCGGTGTTTTCACAAAGTTTAAACTACAATAACATTAAAGCACGCTTATGTTGTCTCAGACGAAAGTTCGCCGTACAATGTCGGTTTATCTTGTAACAGAACACGAAATTCAATTAAAAATCTCATACAATCATGATGCGGACTGTGAGTTATTAGTTCTGAGTTATTGTTATGAAGCGATTGTGGGTTTAAATCCCAATGCGTGAAATTAAATTTCGAATCTTAACGATCTCGTTTTAAATTTTAAACATAAAACACATCACGCAAAACAAAATTTCAAGGAAAACAAGTGTACAATTAGGTTATATTATATTCATATAATATTATTTTAGTTGCACGAAAAATAATAATATTATACTGCTCGTAACCACTCGCGTTGTGTTAATGTGAATTTGTGAAATTAAACGCGAAAATTAGATTATGTAAAGAGACGACAATGTTGAATATGATATTATGAATCCATTATAATATTATTGTATTGTGCACACGCGTAATCTCGAACAGTTGTAGCTTTCAGTTCGGTTAAAAAATGTCCGCACTCGACGCATACGCCGTGAACACGTTAGATAAATAATATTAATGTTCGGTAAAAAAATAATAATAATCATAAAAACGGAAACTGACTCCGATGAGATTCCCTTCGACAAACAGCTGCGGCACTGAAATGGTGTCGCCGCCGAGACGTTCTCGGATCTCCTTTTGCACTTCTCGGCTCATGAAGACGTCTCTCTCCACGTACTTCACCAGATGAGTCCTCAGTATCTGCCTGACCTGAAGGCACCGCTGGTACGTGTCCCTGACTATGCCCATGGTGGTCGTGTACAACACCACTTTGCCGGCTTCTTTTTCCTGCCATGTCTGAAACACCACAATCGGATCGAACATTATTATTATAGTGATAAATAACATTATATTGATGTGTATTATTTGTATTCATACGCTGTATACGGCGATCATATAATATATTATTATTACAGTTTGTGGGCGGATAATATAATATATAGTGATTTGTATATTATTATATTTCTATACGTGTGCCTATAAGGAATACGAACTTTGTTCGCATTTTTAATATCACCTGTAGTTATATATTATTTATTGTGTTTTGTTTTTCGGTGAAAGTATACATATTATAATATCCCATTATACAAGAGTATATAATAATATCATGGAAAACGTTTAGTATTATTAATTTTTTTTCCTATATACGACTCAAATCACGCGTTGACTGTTTATATTCGGTTGTCTTAAAAGACACGACGTTGGCTGCTGGTGCCCGCGTTCGGTATTCAGGTCAAGGAATGTGCGAAAGGTGAAGGTTTCGGCATGTGCATGAGCTTATAACCGTTTACCGTATTTATATATTATGTTTGCCGGGTTGGGTTCATTTCGGAGAGGTTAAATTACCAAAAGCGAGGTAAAAACGCAAGTGTAAATATCGCCGTGTTCGCGAATTAAATATTATATTCGATACGTGTGTAGGCGCCACGATCTTGTAACCTCCGGACAACCGGCGGTAAATGCGCAGTCGAAATTAAACACGATCGATTCGACAATTCAAATATCCGTGTTAAAAAAATATTAACAGAAACGTGTTCGTGTCGAAAAAATCGACCGTAAATCATTATAAAAAGTTAAACGCATAAACAATTGCTGTATTGATTTCTTTGAAATATAAACACTAGTTAGCTCTTATTATCGATAGCTTTATCTAATTTAAATAATGTCTGATTTGTAATGGTTTATGACTTATTGTTTTGTGCCGGGTGTTGCGACTGTTGTATGTAAGTGAAAATGTAATAATATTTGCGTTTATTTATTGTTGAAAAATAAAAAAAAAATACAATTTATTTGTTTTACGCAAAATACTGCAGCGGTAGATGATCAAAAATATACGTATATATACGTATCAACACGTGTAACGATTGGTATAAAAAGTAAACTCGCACAAAATCAAAAGCTCTTACGGTACATTACCCATAAATATATTACGGCAGAGGTTCCCAACCTTTTTTTGACTCGCGGTACCCTTAGTCGTTTTCTAAAAGTTCAGAGGCACCCTATTACGGTATAATATTGCTACTGTATCGCTAGAAACCCGTAATACGCGTATTCCAATGTTGTCATATAGATGCCGACTATATTGACTGCTGTACGTTTTTTATTAATTTTAATAATTATGAGAACGATATACCTATAGCTACATAATATTATGTATTATATATTTATTAGAATGTACGTGTGCGCGTGCGTTTACAATATACCTACAATATATTATGCATGTTGAATGGACTCATATTATATTATTAACTATAAAATATGTATATGCATAATACATTGATGACCGATCGACCTCCACAAGGAGATTCGGGCGAGTGGGCATGTGTTAGACGACAACGAGTTTAAAAAGAAAGATGAGATAAAACGGGGAGAATCGACCGACGAGGACGTAGATTGAATGACCCGTTTCGCAATTAAAATATACTCACTATAGTGTGTGTGTGTGTGTGTGTACTATATATAAACGAATTTACATGTATATATAGTTATAATAATAATAAATAAATAATAATAATAATAATAGTAATAATAATATAATAGCGTCAACATCGACGGCGGTCTGTATAAAATGGAAGGCGATTTGCGCCCGGAGGCTGTGCCCGATGTATAATATGTGTGCGAGAGGAGACCGCTCCTTTTTATATATATATATGCCTACATATATGTGTGTGTTTCCTTCTTATTTTTTTTTTTTACGTTGGGTATCATTGACCCGATCGCGAGAGCAGATATAGGTATACGCGAAGATTTCTGTTCGCACACGAGCGCGCGCGATCTTTCGTTTTGTAACATCGTTTTGCATTCCTCGGGCCCGATCGAACATAACAATAATAGTAATAATAATGATATTTATTACAATGATACGTAGGTACACACTTATATTTCGCTCTCTCTCTCTCTCTCTCTCTTTTTCTCATAATTCATAAACATATAAATTATATCTCATTATTAATGTATCGTTTATTCGTTTGTTATATATGTATGATTCTGGATTTATAAATAAAATGGTTTAGAGTGTATTTGCTAATATTATTTCATTAATGTTTTAATAGGTATATTTTTAATTTCATTAATGTGCAATAAATTTTAAAAGCCTATGAACACCTCTAACTCGAAAAGTGAAAGAAACTGCGAAGAACCCAGCAAGTTAAGCATTTTGGAGATTTTAACAACTACAAGTTGGTGTCTAAGTACGTGTTTGCGGTGATCGATTTAACAAGGAAATGGGATAGAGCTGGAGGATTATATTTAGGGAAAGTAAAAATATGAGATCTTTATTTAAAATAATTTAGACGTGTTGGTTTTGAATATACTTTTTTTTCCAAATTTTTACATTTTTTCAATATTATATTTCATTCTTTGTATTTTCTTTAACCGATCATATTTCCCCAGATATTATTACCGAATATAATATTATAATACAGAGCGTCAGAGCCGTGTCTCACAAAATTTTTCATCGTACATATACTTCACTACCCACATCCATCTTGTACGTAAGACACTTCGATAACCATTAACTATTTGAATTTTTAATGAAAGCTTAGCCGCTTAGGTATACTTCAACGTAAAAATAAATTGATATAAATTAACCTCAGATTTTTGAGTAACACGAGAACAACATTTTTAACTCGTGTTAATGTATATTATCAAAATTAATACTTAAAGCAATTTGAAAAAAGAGGATTTAGAGTGTATTGATTTTCTAAAATGGAATTTTCAAATTATGAATTAGGAAAGAAAAGTAATAAACAAACACGGTGATCGACATTACGTACAATATCAAAGTGGAAACCATTTCCCGTGTTATTTATAATTTAATAATTTGTACCCTGATACACAGACAATACATATTATAATATATGCAGAGTGAATCACCAAATATGCTCACCTCCATTTTTACTTTAATAATAAATTTTGGTTTTTTTTTTTAATATAAATACTTAAGGACCATATTTTATAATTTTTGATATTTAAATTTTAAAGTAGTATCCCACGGTAATAAAAATTCTGTTTTTTAAACGAGAGCTTTCCTTTTTATTAAACAGTTAATTATTTAATGAGTGAATAAGTTTTTTTGAAATTTTGATGTATCCTATTTAAAATTAGAACGACTAGTTTCTTCGTTTGTAAGCTGTTAATATTTAGGAAAATAGGACAACAATTTGTAGGCAAAAATAGTAATATAGATTTATGATAAATATAGTATAGATCATCTAATAAAATAGATATTAATCGGTCATATTGGAACTCGTATATTTATATTAGATTAATATTAACATTTTAAAATCACCATACCCCCATATATTCCAAATCTATTTATATGAACATATTATATCCTTGGTACAAAAAGTTAAGTAACTCAAAAATAATTTTTTTGAATTTGATTTTTATACTTCAAAAGTATCCACTAATAATAATGTATCTAGTTGTGGAAAATGTGGGTTCTCAGTTAGTATGATTTAAAATGAACAGGTTACTCCATCATAAGTAAGTAATATAAAAACTTACAAAGATTTGAAAACACTAAAGTCAATGTTTGAATTCCAAAAATCAGAAATTAGAAAAAGGGTTGATTCACCTGTGCAATACAAAGATATATCATATTATTATAGTTAGTAGCGTTCGACATTCGATTCCGGCGAATTTCCAATAGCCGCGGGCATTTAAAACCGCCCGTGAACAATAGTGGCTATAATATATTTATGATAATATCATGCACGCGTAATGCTTTACACCGTATATTAATTGTTGTTGAATTGTACGATAAATTATTATATTATTATTTTATGATATCATATTGTATCGAAAAGTTGGGTCGCCGGGCGCGTTTCTCGCGGCGGAGAAAAAAAACGCACAACACGCTGAGCTCCGCAGCAGTCTTTTATCCTCGCGCACCTTTATATACTTCACATACGACGTATTATAATTTATAAATTGTAATAACACAATAATATACGGTACAATGGACGGTTTAAAAACAAGTCGAGTCGCGTTCATTCGGTTTTGGAAAAGTTAAGCGGTTTGTATTCTTTCTTCTCGTCGGTTTTTTTTTTTATTACGTTTTAATAGTCATAAGTACGCGTATACGCTAGCTTTTTGTTATGTACTTATAGAAATATTATGGGCGGGGCGTATATCGCGTAATTCATTTGGAAATTTTTTTTTCTACCTTCCGTGTGTTCGCATTTATACGCATGCGATGTTTGAATAATGCGCAATGTGCATAAGTAGGTATATAGTTTTGTTTCGTACGCAATACTTAGAAAGAAGTATTAATACTTAGAATATTTACTTCAAATTGTCGGTTCGTTAAGACCGGAGAGCGTAAATATATTAGTACACTTCCAGTACATAATATTACAATATATATATATATATATATATATATATATATATATATAAATATTATGGATTTGTAACAGTTTATCAAACGAGATAAATGTCATAACATTTTGTTGTTTTACAACGTCATAATTTGCCATGATAAATTATTATGGATTATTAGCACATAGCATTACTGTGGATCACGTTTCCACTCGGGAGGTTCAAATAAAAAATAAATATTTAGGACAAATGAATTGTGCTAGGTATTTTTTTTATAGTCAAATGTTAAATAAAACAATATCGTAATCCACCAATATGTAACTCCTTGAGCAAAATAAAAAATGTGCATTTTAATTAATAATTACATCATTTCTGAGACGAATTTCTATTCAGTGGTATAAAAAAAACTCATCCATTTCACTAGTTTCTTCGATACGTATTCGGCATAATTCACCACAAGTATGACAGAAAAAAAATATTCATTTCGACATTTTGATATAATGCATAATGATACGTGTGAAGTAATGTATTTTTTTTTTATTGTTTCGCGACAATGTTAAATTAGTTTTTCTAATTATTATTATACATGGACAGTCTTTTGTGTCTTTTTTTACAGGAAGAAAACTTCACAGATTATTGTCTTTTTTAATTGTAAAAATTTCTCACGCGATGAATTGTAAACAATTTCTCTACTACTAAACTAAATTAAGTTACGAATGATGTGAATCGAAATTTTATGTAGTATTCTAAGATTTTTTTAACCAATTTAAATACGAATCTGAGTTACCTAAGTGCGTTACACAATTAAATTTAAATTGTTTTATTCTTTTACATATTATACATAATATTATATTAATATGTAGGAATGTAATTTTATAGTAGGTACCTATATTACATAAAATACGTAGGTATAATACTCAGAACACATCACATAAATGGTTATGTACTCAAGTATACATATTTATTATTATAAAATAATGTGATGTAATATCCATTAGGAAATTAATTTTTTTTTAAACTATATAATGTTGAGTTTGTGTAAACAAATGTTTTGTATTAAAAAATACCTATAGTTTTTTAAATGACAACTAAAATACACATTTTGACAAGTTTTATAAATTTTATAACCTATCTTATAATCATTTTTATTTAAAATATTCATTTATTCGATAGTTTATTGCTAGAGTTAGGATTGTATACATTAAGAAACTATGAAATATGGTCTAAAAATATAGTGTTATGCATTTAATATAAAAATAAAATAAATCATATAATAAATTGACGTATTAAAAGATTTTACAAATAAACTCAATAATACGATTTAAAAAATTTACGAAACAATAAAATATTCTGCAGTAATTTTCAAAATCTCCAAAATTTACAAAAATATTATATTTTGAATTTATAAAAAAAAATATGCAAAATATTACAACATTCTAACACTAAATAATATATAACATATTATTATATGAGTTATAAGAAAAACTAAAACATAATTATTACAAAATAACGTACCTAAATTACAATCCCTTTAATTACGCCACACATATTTCGAAAAATTAATTTCGTTATAATTAAAAAACGAATAATAGTAGTTACTTTCAATTTTTATAAAGCATTCATATTAGTATTTTTCAGATATATAGTATAATGCTAAAAATATTTTGGATCATTTTTTGCTATATTATTGATTTTTTTTTTTAAATTATTAATATTGATAAAAATGTTTATACTCGGTCAAAAACCTTGAAAATTTATTCAAGGTTGATCTTATAAGTTTTTCTTTCTGGAATTAAAAAAAAGTTGGCGTGAAATCAAATTCATTTTTTATGATATATTGAAGTTAACATTTTGACGACATAGGATATTTGAACATAATATACATTATATATATATAATATTATAGTGTAATAATGATTTATTCTAAAAACGATTTTTGTTATTTTGTTGTAATTCTTAGAATATTGGTGGTCTATAACAGTGACCCGGGTTACCTATACAGCGAAAATACTTCCCCGGTTTTTTCCCTTCGCTTTCAGCCGTTGAATTTTTGGCTGTCACGGTTACACGTCTCTGAATGCAAATGTACAGAGTATCTGCGTAGTAAGTAAATACCTACTCGTATAGTCGTATTATTATTATTTCATATTTCCTATACCTACTATAGTATATAGTGTATACATACAATACACCATAAAATCGTTTGTACGTTTGACAACTCAATAACAGCGTATGTTTGCTTATTCTGGTTTAGTACGTGAAAACAAAACAATAAAAAGGCGTAAAATCCAATCGCGAACGCAAAGTAGTCCGCCTAACAATAATTATTATTTGTATGTAGGTCTGCAAGAATGGTAACCCCGGGTACGTCGAGGCGGCATATGTAGGTACGTGGCTAATTCCTCGTTTACACTCAAAATATATTGTAAAACACCTCGGTTCCAAAGAATAGTGATATGCTATTGTTCGCTATATTTTAATTACATACCTACGTGTTGATTATAACAGCGGTTGCAGTATGTACAAGAGCGAATTTCAAACGATATATATATATATTGCGTAAGCATATAATTTAGGCAAACGCATATTGAAAATATAACGGAAACGGGAATAAATTATGATGTTGTTATATTATGTTCTAAGTGAGAAAATATATGCGTATTAATATATGGAGCACGCGGACCAGTCGCGCTTGGAATGAAATATAGGCAGATATTGACGGACGACGATATTATCACTAATACTACTACTACTACTAATAATAATAATATATACATGCGCCGTGTACTAATCACGCAGTTGTTAGTACATCATATATTTTAACGGTAAATAAAAATGTCATAAGATTCTTGTATAAATACTTATTTACAAATCAGATACGTTCCTTGTAAATTGTCAAGAAATCTAGACTGAGGTGAAATATTATAGGTAAAATCTGGTTTTAAAATCAATAATTCTATCCTTAACGAAAGAGGTTGTAATTAAATTATAGCTCATATTTAATATGTAAATTTCAACTAATATTATAATTTTTACGATTACTAAGAATAACGTTTTTGGTAATACCTAAATTTTATTTTTTTTTTATCAAACCGATAGTGTCATTATAATAATATTTATTACTCATATTATAGTTCAGGTGGATTACGGTTTTCGGATGTGATAAATGTTACCTCATTTGAAGTCAAACAGCAGAACGAGTTATTATACGATGACTTATGCGAATAAAACAATTTTCAGTCGAATACTTTAAGATAAATATTATACTAGACAATTATTTTCATAAAATAAAAAGCAGGTAAGTGAGTATCGCTCTGCTGTACATTAGGGGGACCTCGGACTAGGGTAGGTTAAATTTGAATGCAATGATAGGTATCATTGTATACGAAAAACGATTCTGAACGGAGATGATTTGTCAGTCTAGGATATATTATATAAAAATCGAAAATTATTTAGTAGTAAAACGTTATTTTACACGTGTATTTTTGATTTAAAATTAAAATTAAAACTTTAAACACTCGTAAAATTTTTTAAATTGAATAATCCTCAAACTTTTTTATAATTATTCTAAGCTTAACTTAGGATAGCATAATATTAAATTTTCAATTCTTAGCTTTTGATAGTAAAATATTTATAAATTTTTAACTACCAAATAGTTAAAAATATTCATGATTTTGACGAATTTTTGTCAATATTTGAACTTCAAATGCTAATAAAAAAAAAATTGTGCCAATGTATTCTTATAATTTTTTTATCGCCATCAAAATAACTTATGAGGAACTTTGTATTAATTTTTCAAATATTTTGACTTCGCCAAAAAAATGTTATTGACACTTCAAAAAAAAATTCTTAGGAAAATTGAAAATTTCAGTTGTCTATAAATAGCTAGAAAAAAGTCAAAATATTTTGAAAATCAAATCACGTAAAGAAAATGGCAATCTAAATAACTTGTAAAATTGTCAAGTATTTACGACTTATACTATTTGAATAACAACAAATATTAAAAATCGTTTGAGGCTAAACTGTTATTTAACACGGTTTTGTAAAAATTTAAATTTCAAACACTCATAAAATTTCTTTGTCTGAATCCGGTAGAGTTTTTTTACAGATATTCGAAGAAACATTTATGGAGAACCTTGTACCAAATTTTCAAAACTTAGTTATAAAAGAAAAAATTTTTACGATTTTTCAACCACAAAATTATTTGCAAATTTTCGCAATTTTGACATATTTCGTATAAATTCGAACTTTAAGCACTTATAAAAAAAAATCGTGACTATCGATTTTGGATTTTTTTTTATCATTTTAAGAATAACTTATAAAACGCCAATATAAACATTTGGTGAAAATTTCAAGTATTTACATCGATTAGTTTTTGAGTTATAGCAAAATAAAAAAGCGGGTAAGTGAGTATCGCTCTGCTGTACATTAGGGGGTGGGATGGACCTCGGACTAGGGAAGGTTAAATTTGAATGCAATGATAGGTATCATTGTATACGAAAAACGATTCTGAACGGAGATGATTTGTCAGTCTAGGATATATAATACTTAAATATTGTAATATATTCTACTTCGAAATTAATTCAAACATTTAAGTAAAAGTTTCAAGATCTTACGTTTAGTAATTTTTTAAAAATAACAAAAATCGAAAATTATTTATTAGTAAAAAGTTATTTTACACGTGTATTTTTAATTTCAAATTAAAATTAAAACTTTAAACACTAGTAAAATTTTTTAAATTGAACAATCCTCAAACTTTTTTATAATTATTCTAAGCTTAACTTATGGACAGCATAGTATTAAATTTTCAATTCTTAGCTTTTGATAGAAAAATATTTATAAATTTTTAACTACCAAATAGTGAAAAATATTCATGATTTTGACGAATTTTTGTCAATATTTGAACTTCAAATGCTAATAAAAAAAAATTGTGCCTATGTATTTTTATAATTTTTGAATGAGAGTTAGAACAAGTTATGTGGACCCTTCAATTAAATTTTCAAGTAATTTGTCCCAGCTAATTTTTTTTTATCAACATTTATAAAAAAAAAATTAAAAAAAATTGAAAATTTCAATTGTCTATAAATAGCTCAAAAAAAGTCAAAATGTTTTGAAAATTAAATCACGTAAAGAAAATGGCAATCTAAATAACTGGTAAAATTTTCAAGTATTTACGACTTATACTGTTTGAATAACAACAAATATCAAAAATCGTTTGAGGCTAAACCGTTATTTAACGCGGTATTGTAAAAATTTAAATTTCAAACTCTCATACAAATTTTTTGTCTGAATCCGGTTGAGTTTTTTTTACAGATAATTGAAGAAAAATGTATGGAGAACCTTGTATCAAATTTTCAAAACTTAGTTATAAAAGAAAAAAATTTTACGATTTTTCAACCACAAAATTACTTGCCAATTTTCGCAATTTTGACATATTTCGTATAAATTCGAACTTTAAGCACTTATAAAAAAAAATTGTGACTAACGATTTCGGATTTTTTTTTATAACTTTAAGAACAACTTATAAGAAACCTTGTATTAAATTTTCAAGATTTTCTGGCCGGCCAAAAAATTTTTATCGTTATTTTAAAAAAAAATACTAAAAAAAATTAAAAATTTCAATTGTCTATAAATAGTTCAAAAAAAGTCAAAATTCTTTGAAAATTTAACTGTGTATGGAGAACGCTAATATAAACATTTGGTGAAAATTTCAAGTATTTACATCGATTAGTTTTTGAGTTACAGCAAAATATAAAATTCGATTTGGTCGAAAACTGGTTGTGCGTAAAAAATCCCGTTTTTCCGTCATTTTTTTAAGGTTTTTCCCGACTCATGTAAAAAATATTGAAAAATTTTAACTTTTGACCCCCCAAAGTACCAACTAGATCCGATTTCCTTTTCAAAGAGGGGCTGAAGTTGAAAATCGAAGCATTTTTACTGCCCCAAATGTTGTCGACAGACACAAAAAAAAAAAAAAAAAAAAAAAAAAAAAACACACATCATTGTAAAATCAATACATTCTTCACTCCGTTCAGAATCTAAAATTCAATTTTGTCAAAAACAGTAAAAATTCCCGTTTTTCTGTCATTTTTTTTTGTTTTTCTCGATTTTTTTGAAAACTGTTGGAAAATGTTTACTTTTGACCTGTATAATGCATCAAGGATAATTACTTTGCCATTGGAAATCAACCCCAAACTTTTAAATTGAAGCATTATTTCGACTAGTTATGCTGTACACAGACACAAAAAAAAAAACACTCATCATTGTAAAATCAATACATTCATCACTCCGTTCAGAATCTAAAATTTGAGTGAAAAATCGAAAAATAGGTAAAATTTCAAGTAAATAAAATAAATGATTTGTACAAATAAAATAAATTCAATAACAGTTAATAGACACATTGGGCTATATTCAATTATATGGTCATTTATAACTCGTTAATAATTTTTATTGTTGTAAATCTATAAAATGGTATATTACTAGAAACTAAATGAATAAGATAGATGTCCTGATAAATATTATTATTATTATTAGTCTTACTTATAAGTTATAGCAAATAACAACAGAAGAAAATAATAATTAAATTATTATTTTGCACGTCACGAAGTACAGAGAGTCACTCGGTAAATTGAAATTGCTCTTTGCTGACAAAATAATTTTGACAATCTTCTTTACGAAATACGAAGGCTCGTACCAATACTTGAGTAAACATTTTTCTTAGTATTTGGATTTTAGAGATCGTATATTCTTGAATAAATGACGCGAATGATAGCGTCGAATGAGTTGTAGCCTTATAATAGGTAATCGGATAAAAAACTATCAATTTTATTGAATTGATTTGAATATTTTTAATAAAATAACGAAAAACACATTGAACGATTTCTTACACATAATAATATACAATATATATTATAATTATGAACTAATCTTTTTCGTTTCGATTTTTCTTCTTCGTACACGCGCTATAAATAATAACATCACGTTATTGCGACCAATAGTCTGTTCGCGGTTGTATTCATTTTTACTTCCTCTTTGCATAGTAGTTAGCTAGAATGTTTATTACGGATGTGTTTACGAATAACGAGTATGTATAAAATATAATAAGCTCTTACAAACACACGTACCTTCTGCGCAAGCGTAAAAATTCTCATCTTGTCAAAATGTTATAAATTCTGAATACAATTATTAGTCCAATCAGGTATCTAATTGGAAAGTTATAATAATATCGGTCGGTCCGTAATATAATCAGTTCTATGGCTTCGCTATCCGTTCACAGGCGACTAGTCGGTATATTATACGACGTGCGACGTACACATAATATTATAAGCTAACGTTATGCACATATTTTACGACGTTCGAGTAATTCGTATGTTAATTCTCCAACTCTACTGTATAATATACTTTATTATATGTATATGTCGCACTGTCGGATATAATAATACGGTCTATATACTATAATATAGTATAAGTCGATTAATGCCAACGCAGAACGCATGTAGACGATAACCATCAAGCACGTCATCGGAAGTAAAAGAAAATACCGACGAAATGCAGTTTAAGACTTTTTAAACACACACATGGCGTACACACTCACACATTTGTACACGGTATCGTTATTGCACTGTGGGTAAATGTGACGTGATCAAATCTGTCGAATTAAACGACATGGTATAAATCGTACGTTTTTCATAGAAATTTTTAATGACAATTTCTGTCTATCATTACGCACACGTAATATATTATAATCAATAATAATTCATCATGCAACAATGAATAGACATATTTTTCGCAAAAACACTGAAGTCACGCCTACAGTAAAATTACGTAAGGTAATGTTTATTTTTTCTTCTCCCGTGTCAAAAAAAAAAAAAATAATAATAATAATAATAACATAAATAAAGGCGTAATTTATATTAGCGTAATGTGTTGTTGAGGACAAACATTCTTTTGGGACAACACAAATTGCATACGTTCAACGTCCATAGTGTATAAATATTATATTATGTTATAATATGGAATATGGAATATGCACAGGTATACCGCCTATACCTATGAATGTTTCATTAAATCGGTACACGCACATTTACGTGCGTATTTATATTACCGCGGCGAGTATACGATATAATACTACGTGTCTGCAAACGTTCAATTATAAAATAATAATTAGCGTATCGAATTAACGTTTCGATACGAATTAATTTACGTCCAATTGGACATTTCGACGGTCGGCCCTTGTATATTGGGTCGACGGGTCATCGGCCCACGAGTGAAAGCTTACCCGCCGCGTAGAGTTTTTCGATAGGCTCACACACACAGACGTGTGTAATTTATCTATAAATACACACGCGCATTACTCGCTCACATATACGTGCATATGAATATGATAATATACGTACTATGTCGTATATATTATAACAAACAGACGCGGCCGCGAACACCGCAGACAATGTTTATATTATATTTTAATCTCTCACGTTCCGAATCGACGACGACGACGTGGAGATGTAATACATATAATATTATCGTAAATACCTAAATATACGCGTGTATATTGAAAATGTATAATCACCGAGGCTTCGACGTGTACCTGTACAGACACTACGGTTAGGTATTGTGTGTGTGTGTGTGTGTGTGTGTGTGTGTGTGTGTGTATGGTCGGATAAGACGGCTCGTTTGCACGAGAACGAGTGCGACGAGAAGTGTGCGCGGCGGCACTCGACGAGCGTGTACGATGATTATATGGACTTTCGCAGAGAGTCGTTAAGGTATTCGCACGCTGTATTTTGTAATCGCCATCGCTATAGGTATATACTCGGGTTGTATACTCCACCGCACTACACCGTTTTGGGAACAAAACGATAATTTTTTTTTTTTTTTTCCATCACTGTGCACCCGCTATATGTATTCTATTATAATACCTATATGACATTGTTAAAATAATATACGAGTAACAATAAGCATATAATATGATATTCTATATGTTGTGTACACAAAGGTATTGTAATAGGTGCATATTATCATAATATACGAATATTGAAATACATAGATACACTTAATGCACACAATAATATATATTGTACATGCGAAATCACTTATGGATTTATCGTGGTCGTGATAAAATAATTTATTGTAACTATACATACAGGATTACTGACTTGAAAATAATACACACTATAATACTATATATTATGGTCTATGTATAGGGACGGTTAACGAAAAGTGACTTATTTTTATTCAATCATCAAGATTTCAATAGCAAGTTCCACCAAAATGATATTTTTCTTTTTACATTAATTATTACTTATTGTATTTAAATTTAACAATAATGCATTACTTTATAATCCATTGATATTATACTTAAGCTTTAACTGAATCGTGTTTTGGTGTTTTCAAGATTTTTGTGCAGGTGCGGTGCAGTGATTTAGTCATAAACTCATATTCTAACACTGATATACGGCCAATACTCGTAGTCCACTGTATTATAAGTATACATATTATAAGATGTATTTACTATTTATAATATGGTATTATGGTAATATAGTTAATTGGTTAATGCAGTAAAGTGTTCAACTATTAAAATACTGGTTTGTTTGTAGAATATTAAACATATAGATTGGAAACGTCAACGTACGAAATATAATATATTGATTTTTTATGTATACATAGGTATGTGATATTGAAACGATAACTTGGAATATAAAGATAATCTGATAATATGTTGGACGCATTTGGAATTAAAAGAGAATTTTTTATTTTTACACCGCACCAAATCGAAAACTTTCATAGGTCGTTTTCGTTTAAAAACGCAGTGCACTAGATCCATATTATATTTGTGCGTGTCTTGTTTAATTATTATTGTCATTAGAGCATGATATAATATTATACCGCGAAAAGCGACGAGAAATGTAGTCGTCCGTGTTATGTTCTATGCTCGTATAATATAATTATGTGTCGTACGTATAAACGGGTTTACGATCTATAATTTAAATTATATCGAATATAATATATTCTTTTAAAATAATTGTGTGTCATCGTTTATCGACCAGATGTTTATTTCTACAACCGCACTAGAGTGTTACCGTTTTACCTTTTGACCGCATCTTTTTGAAAACGATAATGTACATGTTTCGATTTCGAAAAATTATCACTATCTATTGGTCACTAGCATATACACACACATCAAATAACGGTCATTTTACTTTTCGCTATGGAAATTAATGATTTCCGTTTTTCCAACCATCGCCGGCGGGCGGTTTCCACACCGCCGCCAAAATGAATAAAATATCAAATGAAAATAGCGAACGGTTGCGAAACTTTCGGACATATTGCTCCGTGTCCCATTGTTACAATTTTTCACTAACGCCGCCCATAGGTACATAATATATATATACGCACACTCGACATTATTTAGGTACCTTTATATATATGTATATATATTTTTATATATATATATATATATACGTATATTATACCGACGTGTATATTTATCATTATGCAACCCTTCGAGTGCGTGAATTATCACGGTCGGAGATATTGTTACGTTATATTTTCGATTGATCGACGTGCAGCGTTCCGTTCGGCGCACCAAATAGCTGATTACTATATAGTCTATAATATTATAGAACGCGTGCGTGTACCTATACTGCAGACAACACTAACTATATATATATATAGTGTATATACAGTATACACGTACGAAAATAATAACAATCATAACTCATAGATACACGATACGTCATATACATAATATAATGTGTGCGCACACACACAAATTATATGCCATATAATGCGGCAGACATATTATATAGTATACATATAGGTATATGATATAGACGCGTATTGTGCTCGGGCGAGGGCGTGTGCGTGTTCACGTCGTTCGTGAATTCAAAAATCAAAGATCAAAACAAAAATAAAAAATAATAATAATAATAATCGGCGGAAACGATAATATAATGTATACCTATAGGGTTTTCACGAATTTTCATTATACGCGACCGGTGAATGAAGCGACGACCTGACGACGAGCGTTATACGACAGTAGTCGAAGTTATTAATTATTATTATTATCGTTATTATACATATTATTATTGTTATTATATTTTGTGTCTCGTGCTGTTTGGATGAGCGCGACGGACGCGTCGTGTAGTAGGACACACGCAGTCCTCCTCCTGCAGGCGGAACAAACGGAGCACACCGCGGCACGACGAAACCGTGTCACATACCTACCTACTAATCCAACGACTAAAATATAAGAATTCGAACGAACGCACGCGCTGACGGCATACGTTTTCTGGAACCGTGACACCGTTGCAATTGGACCGCCCGTATTTTCATGATTTATGATAAGTACTTTGGCAAGACGTATATGAAATCATATTTTTTACTCTCACTTCGCGAGTCATTGATAGTGTTATAATATAATATAGACTCATAGTAGCACTTATAGTAGGATTTTTGATTTCCAAATCGCAAACACTGTAATACGCGAAGTCGTGATATTGGTTTTGCGTTTGAAACCGAACAATATCCGTTTCGTATTATACCAGTCCACTATAGGATAATGTCTCTGACGATTTTCGGGTGCGTTGTGTGATGGTTTTTCGTGACGGGGACGTTAAACAAATAAATAGTAAAGTATGCGAGTCTCGGATTCTTCAAAGAAAACTCCGGTTTGGACCGGATTTGTCCTATACCAATACACCGCGTGGGCAGAGTCGGGATAAGGTTTTTTTTTAATAAATCAGGGCAGAGTTTTATATTTTTCAAATAAATAATTGTCGTCTGTTAAAGACCTTGTGATTAACCTATTCGTTTAACCAAATCACATTCAAATAATTTCAGTCCTAACGAATAGCACGTACAAAAAGTATATATACTTTAAGCACGAGTATTTCGTTCTACATATTTCGTCTTGTTTTAAAAAGTAATATCTATGACTAATTTACAAGAAAATGGAGTTACAAATAATTTACAGTCAATGCTTTAAAGGGAATAACCTATTAGTGGTCATAGTGGTTACACCTAATTGGACGTTCATTTTTTTTTTAAATAATGTATATTATTTATAAATATCTATTTTTTTTCTGAAAATATTAACTGGTTGGACGGCTCTATGTCAAAATATTATAATATATTACGTACGTAAAGATTTTTTTATTTATAAAATTAAATACAGATTACATTAATATAATTATATTAAATAGAATTTGATTTATATTTATTATAAAATAATACATTAATATTTAGACAAAATTATGTATTCCAAAAATCGAAAAGGTGAAATTTATATTTATGACCATAAAGTGATATGGTTTTTACTTTTTGAATCACTACACGTATACGCCCGGTACTCATAGTAAAAAATATTTTAGTGCAGTAGAGTACATTTAGTGCAACGATAACCTATACATAAATTATTGTTAAAAAAAATACATTCACCAAATGGGAATATAAGAGCCTATTGTGTTAATTGAGAAATTGACCTATACTCTCAGAGAGTTATTAAGTTATAAACACGTATTTATTTTTTTATTGCCATATCGTTTACTTTAAGCGATATAATAAGGACATTTTTGTAATAATAAATTATATTTGCTAATGATTATAAAAAAATGTGGTAAATATACATACCTAAGAACATATAACCTATATAATTAGTAATTATATATAACAATACAAGGTGATTGTTTTAAAGATTAACAATCACTTTTTCAAAAAGTGTTAATGATTTTGGAAATATATTTTTACAAAATATAAAATAACAAAGTTTCAAGGTATAAAACAACAAGTTTAAAAAAGAAGTTGACTAGGGATAGGTTATTTAAATTACTTATATTTTATTTTAAATTTCAATAATATTTTCGTAAAAACGAGTGTTTACTTATAAAATAATCATCTTGTATATAATTATAAAACTATATAAATACTCGTAATAATATTCGACTATAACTCTTCTTAATATACATGATGGTGCAATGTACATGGGTATATTATGCTAAATATTACGAGTCTGATGGATTTAAAAAACCTGCGCATTGAATTGAAAACAATAATTTGTGTACGACACCGCAATTTATGCTCAATGATTTTTTTAATTAAACGATCAATAATGAAAAAAATCATTAAAAAAGCGATTATTATTTTATAATAAGTTTTTTTTTTATTTTTTCGATTAACTGATATACTACCTATACAAAAGGCACTATCGGCAGACGACAATTTATTTAAAATGAATAAATATGTGTACATAATATTATATATATTATATATTATTTGTAGAATTTAATCGATTCTTCCAACGAGTAATAATATTTTGTTATGTCAAATCAAATAATTGTTTTTTTAGTATCGAACTGTTATTGTTGTTTTTCATCAAAATAATTGATATTTTATTTATATAATTGAGCGTTTCACAGACACGTGCATACAATTATTATGTATAGTACAATACAATATACAATACCTATTACATCTACCTACATTAAATATTATGCATAATATTATATGTATTATACGAACTGTAATTATGTAATAACGTTTCGAAAAAAAGTCGATTGTCGATTGGTATAGATAAGATTACTACATGTCTACAATATTGCTCATTAATCATATTATTATACGTTACCTACGAATTGCAGATGATATGTTTTAACACTACCTACATAGTATATATACCTATATATAAATACCTAATATTCATCCCGATGCGCAGCGGTGTGAAATTTAACATATTTTTTTTTACCCATTTCTTAATAACTATATCGGTATAAACTCGATTTTATAAGAACCTATAATGGGATAGGTTTTTTCTCCGGCAATATAGCTGTCATTATTCTTGTACAAACGAACGAACCCGACGTTCGAAATGCATATATTATTATTAGTGTCGTAAAACTGCTAATCTTCTCGTATTTGTTATGCAATAGAACCAAAATGTTCCAAAACTATTCCACGAGGATTTTGCAATGTCATCGGGCGGCTGCAGATGCAACTAAATCCCGATGGCGAGTGTCACATTCTCACATAAGTATAGTTAGTAACATTATTTATTGATTTCTAGCGAATGAGAACACGCCAGACAGTTATGTCACTTATACAGATAAAATAAAGCTGATGATGGGTTTTTATGAAAATGCACATTTTTCGTTTGTCGTGTAGGTATCAAATAGCCACTATGTAGGTCATTATTTTGGGTGGAAAAATTGGTCGGGTGTGTCTTTGTATAACGAAATCGTCAGTTGTATCATTCTCGTGAAATATATAATAATATATTAAATTTGAATCACTGCCGCTGATTTCATCAGAAGTTGGTTTACATTTTGCTAACAACATAAAAAACAGTCCTGTTTATTGAAAGAAACTCATTAAAAAATATTTAACTAATTTAATAATTGCTTCGCGCACCGGTATAAAATATAAATTTCTATTATATATTATTATTTTATTATTATTTTTTCGTGCACTCCACGACGGAGTATAATTACGTAACATAGAAAATTGTCCGTAACGTGTTTAAGCCTTATGCATTTATTCACCCTCGATATTAAAAAATTGATTTTGTCAACTTTTTTTTACTACAATAATAAATATGAAATGCATTGGACCAGAAGAAAAGTGTGTACCACGCCTAAGGTATTGATGATTGGGTGGGCCGGACGGAGGAGACACATTTCTGGCATTAACCCTATACTAAAAGTACATCACTATATAGGTAGCCATCAATGTTGAGCAGTCAACCATTATCATCAGTGTGCCTATAAAGTCTTAACACCACGTAGAAATTCGATAATATTTCTACCGGAAATCTAAGATTTTACACGTTATTATATTTAAACCACTACGAACAGACGAACAGTGGCGAATTTAGAGGTGGGTTGCTCGGGAGCTGAGGCACCCACCGGTCCCCGTGTTTTTATTAAAAATTACTAATAATTTGCAAATTAAAAAAATAAATAATGTATATTAAATTGTTTATAATTTTTATATTGCTTAATTATGTTTAAATACCAAATTATTAATTTTTTCCCCCCCAAATTGTACAAAATAAGTACTTTAGGACGCTATTATTATTAACAAAATAGCCCCCGCCATATAAAAATTTTAGATCCGCTACTGAGTCTACGAATATGTCAAACGATAAAAATATATTACTTAAATATTTATCATCTCAACTCAAATCAATACCCTTAAAACGTTGTTATCAAAAGAACGCCGTCGATGAACCGGTATTCGAACATGTCAGAACTCACCTTGTTGGTCTTGGGCTGCAAAAACGTCGCTATTCCGGCCCTGACGCGATTCTTGACGCCCCTGATCGTGCCCTTGGCGCTGCGTATCGTGTCCGAGATGGCTGCTGTCTTGCACCCCGCGAACGTGTCGTCCGACGGCGCGGCGGCCGCGGCCACTGCCGCCGCGTCCACTTCGTCGAACACGTTCTCGTTCATGTGAAAACTGTAGTACTGGTCGGTGTTGTCCATGTCGATGACGCGGTCGGTCGCGGCCACCGCGGACGCGTCATTGTAGCACCGCTGTTGGACGTGGACGGCCGGCGGCGTCGAACGTTTCGGCAGCTCTTCGACGACCGTCGCGACGATGGCGGTGGCCACCACTCCGGCCGCCGTACAGGTCTGCACCGCCGGCGGTTCATCGTCGGCCACGGGATCGGACGACGCGACCGGCACGACGACACCGCCGCCGACAGCCACGACCGCCCGTCCCGGCGTTGGATCGACCGTCATCACGGCCGTCTCGGGATCCGCCGTGCTGCTCGTCAGCGAATCGCAACTGCACGTCCCGTCGTCGCTCTCGTCCCGGCGGCTGCCCGTGTCCAGGTCGCTGCCCGTGCCGCTGTCCAGCGGCGACCGGTGTCCCGACGACGAACGCCTGTCGTCGTCGTCGTCGTCATCGTCGTCGTCCACGTCGGTGTAGTGCCGGCGGAACACGAACGGGTCCACGCAAGTGATGTTTATCTTGACCGTACTGGACCGGCGGCCCACCGAGTGCTCGCGGCGCGGCCCGTCGTCCCGTTCGGTGCGGTCACCGACGCCACCGCCGCCGCCGCCGCCGCCGACTCCGTCGACCATCATCGGGTCTATTCGGATTTTCACGACGTGACCGTTGGACTGCAAGATCGTCGCACCGCCGCCACAGCCGCTCTCGACGCCTGTTTTCAGACAACCGCGTCGGGTCTTGGGCGGCAGCGGCGGCGGAATTTTCTTCTCTGCTACGGTTTCCAACATGATGGTTCCCGCGACACCTGAAACACGCAAAACGCATCTTTCGGTCAGCACAATGATATTACAATAATTGTATAGGTAATGCGTTCGCGGTATACGAGTAATATAATATAAACGTACATCGATGGCCGTCGTATCTCTCTAACAATTTAATATTGAATATTTTGAACATTTATAATATATTATATATATCACCGCGGGACTGGATAATATTGAAAAAAATGTAAATAAAAAAAATGCTCATTTCAGCAAAAAATGGCTTTGGGTTTTCGTGATTTGTACACGAAAATCGTTTTTTTAACATTATCATCAAAACGCGTTTAAACGTAACAACATAATATCATGTGTTGAAGAAATGACAAGTAAATTATTACAAATCCACGAATGAGGTTCGACTCGTCGGTTTTCTTATAGAACAACGTATATTACACGTATGAGTTATGGGTAAGTAATAACAGTAGTTTCGATTACAAGCGATTATTTTTCGACGATGCAGTCGGTTCACGGACGTGAAAAATATTACATTGAAAATGTCGCAGAGACGTCTTTTTCACGCCATCCAACGTACTCGCATATTTAATGGCTGCAATAGTACCTATCCATTTATTATGTCCATCGCTATGCCTTAAACAAGTTAATATTTCACTTGACGATATTTTTCAAACTTACACCACACCAAGACTACGGTTTCCTCGAAATATTGTTATTATTCTTATTTTGTTTTTCTACCCACGTTAACCTGTGAATTACGAGGGTTTTAAGTGTTTTAACATTTATCCGCCGGGGATAAGTTACATAATATAGATTTATATATAAATTCAGAATAAAGTATTATTAAAAAAGACCAACCAAAAGCGTTGGAGAAATACGTGTATTTCATATATGGTACGTTTAAAACGATAAAAAACTACGATGTACGCGGAAAACTGAAATATTATACATGTTTGAACAGGATACATTTTAATTCGGTGAAAAATATACAATATAATATGTATATGGTACATAGTATATGTTGACAGATATATAGTGTACTGAGACTAACAGTTACAACGATTTATTGATTATTACACTTAGAATTATAGTTTTATTATATCAAATTAAGATCTAAAATTAGTAATTATTCTTAAAAAATTGAAAAAGTGTTGTAGAATAGATAAAAAAAAGTATTAATATATTATACATTGCTTGAAAATGATTTAAAATAATTATAGCTTACTGTAATAGTGTAATGGTATGATATAATTATCCGATATAATAACATATAGGAGGTACCTATTATAAACCATTTAATTATTTATGTATCCTAATATTATTTTACCTTCGATATAGGTACCAAGGATCAAAATTAAGTCAGCCCTATTTGTCATATGAAAATACATTAATATATATTATTATGTACTTCAATCGGACGATTTTTCCAAGCTATACATTTAAGTAATATACTTAATTAGTTTAATATGCTATTTTTCTTTACAGTAAGCCCCATGAGCTGTATAAAATAATTTAAATTTAAAAATCAAAATTATTTTTCATTCCTTTGTACGTTTATCTTTTTATTTAAAATAAATTAAATTAAAACAAAAATTGTGTTCTAAAAACAAAAAGAGTTATGTTCTTTAAACACCCGAAAAAATAATCAAATCTGTATGAATTCCAATCAGAAAAATATAAACAGTAATACAAAATAGTATCAAATATTTGTACTATATTTTCACTAAATTCAATTTAATTTAAAAATAAATAAAATAATATAGGTAGTACAAATCTGTACAATTATTAATAAATTGGTATAAACTATAAGGTCATTTATTTTTTTTACTGTAGGGCGTATTCTTGGATTATTTATAACATTAATACATTATATTGTGTAAATGGAATTTTTTTGAATTTTTAACTCAATAGACGCATGTTTAAAGTAAAGCAACAAAGAAAAACGTTTGTCCTTTAAAGTATAACCAGTATGTATATAATAATATAATATTATGTTGCTCTTATTTATTTTTAACGTAACACACACACAAACGATACAATCTATTCTATATAATAACAAACATAAATCTCATTAATTAAATTATTATAATTATTACGGAAATTAAAATTTATTATATCATATTTCATGTTCAAATTTACATTCACTTATTTAATTACAAATTACAATGTAATCAAGAATTATAAAGGTATGTTCACTTATTATTTTTAACACTCTTTGGTTACCTATTATAATAAGCACCGATGAAAAAAAAAACTATTACCAACAAAATATTACTGAAAAAAATAATAAAATGTGTACAAAAATAAAATGATTCGTTAAATAAATGATATATAAATTATAAACATCTCTGAATAATATTAATAATATTATTATTTACTACATTTAGCTAGACAGAATGAGTACTTGCTATATAAATTATGATGATGTAAAATATTATAGTGATATGATAAAGGAATATACAAAATTCATTCTGCGCTTGTGTGTTGATGGTTTCAATATGTTACATACCTACTTACTAATTTGTTATATGCAATTAAAAACAAAAATAATAATGATATGAACTGCGGTAGTCTATGTGGTATATTAATTTTTAGATCATTGTGAAATTTAATTAACGGTTTTCGACTTATAATAGGTATCATTATATGAAAAATACCTAGCTGCAGTCATTTTTTGTATATTCATAGAATTTTGTGTCAGTTGATATTTCAACATTTACATTGGCATTTTTCTTTTCTTTAAGAGAGTGATTTTAAGATAAGATTTATTTATAAATATAATTTAATTAAGGATATTGATTTTTTTTAATTTGGTCTATAGATTATATTATAAGTATATATTATTATTAATTAATAAACATGTTATAATTGATCATTAGTTAAGTGGATTTATAGCTTCGATGCTTCGAAGTAAAAATGACGTACTAATAATATTAATTTAATACACTATAATATAGGTTACAATATTTATTAGGAAATAGTATAGGTATCTATATAATAATATTAATACATTTCGTACCTACACACAACAAAACCATTCTTACTGCGATTGATTTACTAATATACAATATTGTTTGTTTATTATATAATATTTCGTTATTGTTACTTGACAATTTTAAGACGACGAAATATATTACAGTATAATAAGTTGACTGTTATTACATACATTATAGCTACTATACAATATTTAACTACTTTAAACATGTAAGTAGATTTAAAACTTAAAATTGATACAATTTTTTGTTTTTCGCATAAATTGACAGTAATATAAGAAATATTAAAATATTTACCAACGTAATCACGCGGTTTTATTAATAAATTAAAAATTAACAACGATTATTTATAGTTATATCGAAAAAAAAATCATAATTTATTTATGTAAAATGACGTTAATATAGAAGAGAGACTCTTTAATAAATAAAATAATTTATGCCAAAGTGTTCATAACGCTGATCAGTTATACACGTATTCATAAATATTATATTTTTAAGATAATTTAGATAATTTACTGTCGAACCATTATGTATTTTTAGAGAGGAATGTACATGGCATCATTACATTATAAGTTAGCCTATAATATGGTAATAATATCTGACATACCTAAAAATTATGATTTTAACTGAGCGTTTACATTTCAAATTATCATAGTGAATTTAAAAGTGTCTTCATGCTCGTGACTTTTATAGTTTTATAACACGATTTTATATTCGCACAACAGCATGTGACAAATCCAGCTAAATGAACGTTGAATATATATTTTACTACTTATCTGAATCTTTCGTCATTGATTTAATAATAATATTATAAAAAAAATATATACATTCCTGGAAATATGCAATTACTACAACAGTAATGGAATGAAACCGGTTTAATATTTCATTGATCAGTTACAGTAGTTGAAGGAATATGCTATATGTTCGAGATAGGATCTAGGTTATCACTCAGTATTTCTGTCTAGTGTCTTATATAACAGTACCTCCTGCATAAAATACTTTTATCTGCTAATAAATTGTTTATAAATCATAATAGACATACGTATACGTACTTAAATGTTTAAACGATTTTCAAGGATTTGAATATTTAAACGTTGGAGTGTTGGACACAAGTACAGGTTGACTTTTGACATAACTTGTATTATATAGATAAATATATTATATCGGTAAAATTATGAATATGAAGTAATTAGTCCATAGATATACATGTTATTGAATCATAATAATCATTCGATCGGAAAGATTAAATTAATTTTAAATTTTAATTGTTTTACATGCATCTACTACTATTATATTAGTATATGGCTTTATGCTTATAAGTGAACTCAAAATTATTAGATAAAATATTTTTACAAAAATAATGACATTGCGTGGTTGATAGGGAGGTTCATTTGTGTATTATATTTTACCGTTGTAAATCATTTAAACAATAAATTTGCACAGATTTTCGATCCTCGAATAATTTTAAAATTATTTTTATCATATTATCGTCATACGTTAGAATAAAATGATCGTATATAATCGCAAACGCGTAAAATATTAAAAAATATTCGGTTCAGTAGTCGTTGAAATGTACAACCAATGATGGAAGACGGGGTTCCGGAGAGTAAAAATATTACTTAATCGAGTAAATTTATCCTCCAGACTAAAAAATATGAAAAAAACAAACGAATCAATTTAAGAGAAAAAAAAAGTAATATCTATGCGATCCATGACTTGTGCGTAGAGCCATAGAACAATGGGTTTTCTTCATTGTTCGACGGACCATGCGTGTGTCTGGTGTGTGTGGAGAAGAATAGATCGACGGCGAGACGGTGCGGTGGAGCGTCGGTGATCGGTTCGAGAAACAAAACACGGCGAATTCTAATCGGACGTCATATTATATAAAATACGATATTGTTATGATTTCGGTTTGTAGTCCATGCATCGGTGACCAGGAGAGCCAAATTCAATAAACTATCAACAGTGAGAAAAATATCAATACGCGCGAAAGGCTGTCTAATAATATATGTAAAAATGGCATTGTCTCTAGAAAGCGTGTCTTCGCTGTGGGACACGATGATTTGGTCCGGCGATGTTTGACTTTGTATAGGTGTATAGGATATACCTTTTTTTTTTTTTTTTTTGACATCCATTCATCCCGAAGCAGACGCGGAGCGACGTCCAACCTCCGCCGTGTGATGTGATGATTGATGTTCATTTGATACGACAAATGACCAGGCAGATCTTGCCGAGATTAAACAACAATAACAGTACGAAAACGTTTGTTATTTTCGGATGGCACATATACGTATAACGACTGTTTGAATCCCGTGTAATACTACTAAAGAGTTTAAAAACTAAGCGAAAATCCGTTTTTTATGCCATGTCGTTCTATTATACAATGTGTAATTCATCAGAATACATTGTACTATTTGAGTTGAGGGATGTGAAACAAAACAAAATAAATATTTACATATTTTTAAAGGGTTTTAACACTTAATAACAATTAAATTAAATATTTTATATTATGATATACCTACTAATACGAAAGTATATAATATTAATATATAAAAAAAGGATATATTATGTTATAAATAGGACAGAAATAAAATGTATCTTCTATATAAATGAAGATAACTAAAAAGTGGAACTTTAAATTATCTATTCATAAATGTATTGTTATTCTTATGATTACAAATTATAATCTATCATAGTATCATATAGGAAAGTAAAAATGTATTAATTGTTAACACAATACCAATAAGGTTCTAATTACATTTCCAAACTAATGTATCGTGTATTAGGTACAATATGTTTGATATTGAAAAGAGAAATTTTTGTATTTTAATATCATATTATTTTACTTATTATTTTTTAAATATTTAGCTATAGACTCACGCTGATGAATTCGCATAATAAACATGCTTTATTTGGACGAAGAAGTCCTTCGTTTCTTTTTAATTGTTTTTAAAATAAATAAATATTTAAATTTTAAATTGATCTGGTATACGGATTTCGTTTCATATTATACGTATTTTATACAATCATTTGCTGTGAGATGAAAAACTTTAAACTTGGAGAAAAAGAGGAAATTACAAAAATCTTAAAAAAAAGTTATAAACAATGTCCGTAATATTGTTTATAGGTTTGATTTATTTACACGAAAATCAAATAATCACAAAAGGAAAATAAAATAGACAATGTATATATATATATATGGAACTATGGAAGTAAATTGAATTTTTACACCGTAGAAAATAGTACCTAGACTAAGATATTATTATATAGCGTGTGGTGTAATAATTAGTAAGTCGTAATAAACTGCATACGAGAAATTGTCGAAAAGAAAAAGTAGTAATTTCGCAAACGTAATAAGAATTTGAATTATTTAAAATTACTCGATCGACTGCAGCAATGTCGTGTCTATAGCTGAAAAATAATAATCAACGAGTCATTTAGGAAAGGATTTTGTACATTTTACGCGTCTTATTATACGCGTGTATAATATACTCGTATTATATGGTGCGAGTATAGACCGTAATGTGCTACTCGACGACGGATAATTTTATGACTGTTCATAAATGGCGTGTGTGTTTGATTTGATAGGTAAAAGTCATTATTTCGTGTTGCACACTTTGATCCGGCGCGGGGCTCAGACTAGGCAGATATATATAATATTATAATTTCTGTGTACACGATAAACGTGGACAACTTATTGGAGCGTGTAAAGACTGGTGTCCATTGTACGATGCCGCGGCATAGGTAAAAAATGTGCAGTGGAAAAAAAATTGAATTTTCCACACCATTACTATTATTATTATTATTATTATTATTATTATCAGCATTACTGACTATTATTATTGTTGTTGTTGTTGTTATTATTATTATTATTATTCATGAATCATGGATCCGCATGATACACATTGCTATCGTCGGTAACTGGCTGGCGATTATTTCGAAATGGTCCGGTAGTTTGTGACACCGAGCTGTGCGCGTTCTAAAAACGCGTTTGTGACACTTATTAATGAAAATATAAATATTACGAAAAATAATGACGATAATGAGAAAAAATAAAAGTAGATTGATGTCGTGTACAGCACAGCATATTACCTACGCTTGTGCAGTTATTATACCTCTTAAGTACGTTTGTTTAATGTTTGTACGCAACTTTATAGTGGTAGCTGTAAATAGTGTAAATATAGGAGACCGCGTCCGTTTCGATATTTTACCCGGTAATTTATAATACCTACCGGCTACCATAGTCCAAGCAAAATCATATTATTACGGCGCTCGTGAGAACGAAAATGCCATTGTTCCGCGTTATAATATTATTATTATTACATTTTCCTATGTCACAATACGAATCTCTCGAAATATATATCAAACACATAATATGAGGCCAATTCGAAAACGAATTCGATTTCTTTCGTAAGTCGTATCGTATTCTACCGTGCCCACTACCCATATACCTATACATATATATATATATATATAATATGTTGTATGATAATATTATTCTCGGTGGATATTGTTTCAATATACAGTATCTACGTGCGTCTACGAAATCAACCCGAATGTCCTGAGGCGTGTTTTAAAAATTGTTTTTTTTTTCTGGACGATTCCTACCCGTTCACCGTTAGTTCTCATCGCGTGCTAACGCGCCAACATCATGTATATAATCCGATTCAAACTATAATTATTATATTATACCTGAGCTGGTTACACACGTTCTCTTGGATTCGTATCATATTATGCCTACTACGGTTTGTACGACTATGAAAATATTACGTTAACGTTACTTAAGACCACATATTTCAAGAAGCCTGCGTGCAACGTATACATTTAGTTAAATTAGTATACGATATAACGACACGAAAAATCAAAATATTCGTCATTAACATAGTTTTACCAGGAGAATACAATTCAGATCTGAAAACCATAAAATAATTGTATTGGCCTCGGGCGTGTATTTCTTATGAGTTTAACCCACCGATAGTTAGTTTATAAATCTGTGTAAACATCGAAAATGTTAAACAGTTTGATATCCAATATTTTTTCTCCTCGAAAAACAATTTGTACAGTTAGGCAACAGACATCTATTGTAGTAGACGAGGGTGTTCCGCTGAGTTTGTAACGTTATTGTTGAATGACGTATAATTACAGAGAAACATTAATTACGAACTACAAAAGGGATGAAAGGGGACGAACCTCGAACACAATGCTGGAGGCTGTATGTATCGTTGTTGTTGTTGTAGAAGTTTTTTTTCTTTTCTTAAGAATCCCGAAAACCAGCAGAATCGAGCATTTTCAAAGAAAAGAAATCAAGACAAAACTTATCACAGCACACACGATTATATGTCTGCCCGCCCTTATCCTGACAAATGTTTGTTGCCATTTTGAAGGGTGGAAAAATATACCGTTTACCTTTTTCGTCGAAGTCTGCAGACGATATCCAACTGATGGTGGTTTGATGATATTATAACAGGTGTGATTTGCGTATCAAAAAAAAAAAAAAAAACAAAAAAACAAAAAATAAATCAAAAACAAAACGAAACGAAAAAATCACAAATTACAAACGTTTATTCGGGATATCAAAATCAAAAAACTGTTTTTCGGTAAACAAAACGCGAAGTAAAAATAAAAATAAAAATCATAAAATATCGGTGTTCAACGAGTGGACGCGCGCGACGCGATCTTTCAAGAACAAGACTGTCGGTAGGTAACCAGTCCGACGTGGATGGACGAGATCGCGCAAACCTGTTTGTACACGCCCCACCTGACCGGCGGGAACACGCGGCAGACGGCAATAGTACGAGGTACCTATAAGAAAAAAAATAGGTAGGTAAGCAGGTATCTTGGGCTACTTTTTTTTCCCGCACCGCCGCCGTCGCAGCGGTCTTTCAACGGAGAATCACTTATAAAACTTATCATATGTTATTATTATGGTGTGCCCACCCGTTCGGTATTCGTGTTTGACGGTGATCATGACGACGATAATAATCATATAATAATAATACTTAATATTGTTAAGGATAAGTCGGCCCCGGCGGTATGTAATAATGATAATAATATGATGGGATCTGACATTCCGGCGCCAAAATACCGAAACACAAAAAGCCCGGAGAAATGAGACGAAGGACGATCGATTTTTTCGGACTGAAAAAATAATAATAAACACTAGTCCATGTTTTTTTTTATAATAGTTATTTAATATTCTATTTTTAAATAAATGTTGTTTGCTCTCGATGGCATACATTTGCGATATCTTCAACTACGACAGACAAACGGTACAGGGAAATTAGAAGAAAATTTAACTATAATATTATAATTATATTAATTATTATTATCGTTATTGTTATTGTTATTATTATTGTTGTAACGCTTCGGCGGTTTCGGCGTCTGCACGTTTCCTGGTTAAAATCCAAACTTTCATTGGTTCCGGTTTTCCCTTCATTGGCACCAGTCCCCTGTATGTGAACTCGAACTGCGGGTCAAAGTTGTTGCTTTGATTCAGGACACTGTAGGAAATAAAAACACAATAATTATTATTACAATACGATTTTGTAATATGTTTACGTTAATATAATTGGATTGATTGCACGTCGACGCATCATTATCTATATGTTTATAATCTGAGTTTTTTAAAAATATTTTACTCCGAAGAAAATTGTGAGTTTTTGGTTTTTCCATTTATTTATTTTCGTAAATGGAACAACAACAAAAAACTATTGTCACGAGACGACGTCTTTTTTGTTACCTACTCGAACTTAATACCGCCACGCTGGACACGGTACCTGCACGTTTTGTATTGATCGTGAAACTATTCATATACATCGATCACATATACCTATTATAGTCTCGGGGTACTCTATTTTTTTTATTTATTTATTTTAGCCGACTAAAAGAATTTTCTAAAAACAAACCGCCTGAATAAGGTAAAAGTTTACCTGCACAGTATACGAATATTTTCGTATTGTTTATTGCTTTATTTAATGTGTATAGCTTAACGAAGCTGAAAAATTGATTATCGTTTTATCATTATGTCGGTTGATACGAAAACAAAACAGTAGCTTAAGGCATATGGAAATAGCGAAATAATATTATAGTGAAACTAACTACATTATTTTTTCCTACTCATATTTTTTTTTATCTTTCATTCATATATGCACTCAAAGTCTTCGCTGTTGTCATCCGTGAGTCACGAGAGATTTAAGTATTTCCGTTCGAAGCTTTCTCTTCGATTTTTCAACTTCGAAATAACAAAACTTATTTAGTTTGTGGACAGGCGCGTTTAAATTATTACGCTAAAGTCTTAAATAATTATTATTATCGAAGAAAATATTCAATTTTTATGTTCACCGTGTATTCTATAAACGCAGAAAAAAACAGTTTAGCTCGACACGTATGTTACCCGCGCCTATGTATACATAACATTATATAGCAATATAGGTAATTTAGTCATTATATTACCTATAATACTACTCATTTTTTCTACATATTTAATTTTATAAAAACTGGTTCGATTAAAATGTGGTTCAATGATTAATTTCTCGTAGACAAAAGTATAGGTTTGTACGCGATGATAATGTATATAACAATATATCAAAGCATTAAACACAACAGTGTTCGAGAACGGACTCGCAGTGATTTCACTAGATATTTTTCGTCTTCAAAATACGAAATTATTGTCTAAGTATGGTATTATAATATACTATGGATACCCGCTTATTATAAAATAAGATTGTACAAGAAGTAATTTATGTTTTTTTAATCATAATAGGCCTACTCGTTGTTATTATATATTAATACTCGTTTTTTTTTTTTACAAAATAATTTAATGTTTTATTTTTACTTTTTTTTTTTACAAAACGTTCGTCGCTTAGCGATACAAAAAATATAATGTTGATTACGTCTGAACATTTTCGAGGATTGAAGGCTGCTCACATACCGTCCGTCGACGTCGTCGTTATACACAAGGCGTTAAACCGTTGTCTCGGTAGGTATACAACACTCACACACACACACACAACAATATTATTATTACTCGCTATACGCAATCCGAACGAACGACAAACCGTACGTGGAAACACCGATCGTTTTACTCGCGTAGGCGCGTCGCGGTATATACGGCGACGTATCGGATGGCGCCGGTCACCGCGTTATATAGCCGGCAGCTCGAGACCGGAAACGTGTTTGTCGCACACACACGCACACATTCCCTTATACACGACGACTTGGTGACGTGTTTTCGGAACGTTTCTGGTTCCTGTAGTCGCGATGACCGGCCGCCGCCGGTATGTACCTACTACGTATAGTAATACCGGCGCGGAGTGACGGTCAAGGGTACGCGTTCAATAATACCTATACGTATATTACGCGGTAAATCGTCGTACACCTATCGCGGACACGGTATTCTTACAGGCTTAACCCTACACACCGACCGTATCGATTAAGTCCGACTTTGATGATTATGTGTTGCGTACAGGGTGACCCAACATCACGCATATACCCATAGCGCGCGTAATATTTGTATTTTTTTTTTTTTTTTTCTAAATGCCCTGAGGCTTTGTTATTTAAACGACCTGAAGGTCTTTATATTAAATATGTTTAACAATTATATATATTTTACATACTAGATATAAATTATATATACTTTACACGTTGATGGAGTAACTTCCAATGCAGTTGCTCCTGCCTTAATCTAAAATCTTAAACTAAGTCGTATGGTTTCAAATGCTTAAGACGTCTGATGTCCTTGGAGTCATCTAATAATTCGATGGCTAATGGATTGACATGGTGATCTAGCCTCGTCTCGTGTTTGCGAGCAAACCTTTGGATTTCGTCTGCTATTGTAGGCAGCATCATATCACGGTGTAATTGAGAAAATGATTATTTTTTTGTTACGAAAATTGAATTGCGATCGAAATACTCTTTCGTATTATAGTTTCTTTAGGATTTTTAAACCATCACAGTGTTCCCCTATCTGTAAAACCTGTTGTCGTCAATTTGTAAGTTAGTTAAACGATCGTTCGAATTTTTCGACGCGTCGACGTTCAAAAAATACCGTTTACCGTAAAAATGGGGTGGCTATCATTTTTTAAAAAATGCAAAAAATCAGAGTTTTAATAAACTCGTCCGGACAAAGGACAAAATAAGGGTGAGCACTGAACGTGGTCGATGAATCACCCTGTACATAAAAATAATATGTAACTACGGTATTATGGCTTCTGTGAGGGCGGCGGGAAATCGACAATCGTAAGTCGTCGTCGTCGTTGTCGTCTGTCGTTCAGTCGATCGGTCGGTCGGCAGATCGGTGGGCTTGTCCGGTAGGTCGGTCGGTCGTTAGTTATCTGTCTTACACGTGAAGACCGCGTTTCAGGAATGACCATGCAGGCGGTGTTGGACGAATTTTACGCGCAGATTGTGGCCAAACTGGAACGCGACGAGCTGATACCGGCCTACAAGCGGTCGATGCACCGCGAGTACCTGGCCACCGTGGTGGACGGGCTGTGCGGACCGTGGTGCGGCCAGGACAGGCGTCGAGCGTGCGAGGCCGCGGTGGCCGGGGCCGTGGCCTATCACGGCCGCGTGGTCCGGGACAACGGGTCCGTGTGTCCGCTCGGCAAACACCACGACATGCTGTACGTGATGGCCCGCTTCGCCATAGACGCGGACGCCGGTCCCGAACCCGTAGCCGCCCTGCTGACCGCCATTTACACGTAATTTATGTTGCACTATACTTTAATTTTCGTAAACACGATCGTTACGATAATTCGATTAGAGCTAATACGAGAATACGCGAGTCGCATTAAATAATATTTAATTATATAATTAATGTGTAATTCGTGCTGTTGGGGGGTGGGATGGGGAGATTTACGCGAGCTTAACGATAATAATAATAATAGTAGAAATGTAATAAAATAATATAAAATACGATTTAATTAATGTCGAATTCAAAGGGACTAAACACCATAAATATCATAATTTATTAAAACGGTCTATAATATAATATGATATACATCTATCTGCACGAGTCCTATTTGGTCTCTCTACCGGTCAATATAGTAACGATTACTGCCGGAAAGTACCTAATACCTACGATCATATGGACGACAGCTGAGAACGAAATACTGATAGCTTTTGGATTATCAGAGTTATTATTAAATCCTTTTTACACCGTTCAGATATATAGTTTACTATGATGTATCAAATAGTATGTTATCATGTCTATTTTTTCTTATTTCACAAACGACTTGCTTCCGAGTCCGAATAGATGTTTATACGAACGTGATAATCGTTCACGTGTATAATTCCTATAAGTGACTGATGTCTGATATCTATTAGACACGGTGTGTATAAAAAACAAAAGCATTTAAAATCATAAAAATAAAGTACGTTTAAATAATTGTATTATGCACGCGCGTGTTTATCGACTATTTTACGCTATTGGACGTTTTGGTCGAAAGAGGTGGCGGGTATATTATTATGCGGTACTATATTATAGAGATATTTAATACTATTATTACGTGAGATATTTTGGCCGTCATCCAGTCAATCTGGATTAAGGACCCAGTGGACCCCAGAGCGTATACGAATTTGTGTCCCGTGCTCTGAACGACTACAATTTAAACGACCGCAACCTCTGTGTAAACGACCAACTTTTTTAGTTGTGCGTATTCCCTATATAGATAATATTATTAAAATGAAAACCATTATATTTTATACATATATAATTACAAACACGACATCATAATTACATTTATACGTCAATTAATTAATAATCAATCATTCGTGATACGAATCACGCGAGTCCTGTACAGTTTCCCTCCCAATCAACGCAGCTTGCAGATTTTGTGATTATTAAAAGTTACGGAGTAGATACACAAACTTCGTTTAGCGACCATCAGCGTAAAATTCACGAAAAGAAGTCGTTTCGTAGTCCCCACGTTCAATTTCTTATACCGAAACCGATGAAATCAAGAATGCTAATTATTCCCATTATCAATAATAAATGTATTCAAATTTTGATTTTTGGAACTTTTAAGTATACTCCAGGGCCATATTTTCAATTATTTAGATTTTTTAGACTATTTAGGAGTTTTCCGTGACGATATCAAACTTCTTGTTACAAATAACAACGAAACTTTTTTACTGTAAATTATTATTATGTAGATTTTTTTTTTCAATGTCAATGAATCTAAATCAAAATTCGAATTAATAGTTTTTCTCAGATATTAATATGGCTGATAAGATATGTATCGAAAAAACCATAAACCATACTTTTATACGCTAAAAAAACCTTAAATAGTTTGTTGTATACACTTAATTATTTTTATTTTAATAAATTTTGAACCCAAAAATATGCTCGATTAAATAAAAAATAATTTTGTACGACTGCACAATTTCAAGACTTTTATGTGGACTTTTAATCTGAAAAAATAATTATTCTCATTTTACTTTTCGTCACCAGTCGTGCGTAATCTCGATTTTTAAGTCGTACGGATCAATTAAAAAAATTGCAATTAATAATATTCGATTAGGGAAAAACTTTGTTAGTACCAACATAATAAAGTTATTTTTCAAAAGTAAAAATCCTAACAAAAATTCAAAAACCGGATTTTATAGTGTTGAATGAACTAAAAACATTAATAAGATGTTATTAAAAATGAAAAAAATAAAAACTTTTTAATCCAATTACAAAATACATGAAATACTGAGGTTAGGTTTAGGTACACTTAGGTACACACAATTAGAGAAAAAAATGGGTGTGAGCAAAATTGGCGAATCATCCTGTATATTTTGGCGCCACAGACTATATACGGTATTATGTGGAAATTCTTCGCCAGCTATATATTATACTCCATCACTACTCAGTAGTCCAATGGTTACTTTGACGAAAACGATGGGCTACGAACGTTCCGCATAATTCTCAAAATCGGAAGTAACTAATACAATCAAATCCGATCGAAATTTCAGTCTTATAAAATACCTATATCTTGTTATTGGCCTGACGAATCGCTCGATTTGCCCCACTTCAACTTTAGCGTAACGTATAGTCGACGAGACGCGCCGGCGCCGATGCAGCGGAATACGATTCCGATTAAATCCGTGAAGAAATAATACCATCGATAGCTATGTAGAAAAATTATTATTATTATCATTGGGCAAATAGAAATCTCATCGTTAAGAGGAAGTTTGTGCATAAAAATGTCTAGTATAAACTCTCTACTGTTCTACCGAACGCGTTTACGTGCTTTTATGTGATTAACATAATACCGTTTGAAATCTATAATTGAAATATATAAATCATGCAAACACCTAGAAAATGTTCGTTTCTCTTTTTTCCTCTTCTTCAAACCAAATAATTTTAGAACATTGTCATTGTTTATTTTTTATTACAAATTTTTTAGACATCGATATTCAATAATAATAATAAACATATTATTATTGTCATCAATTTCTTTTGTCATCTCTATAAAATTCTGTTATACACAGCTAGTATACATTTCATTTGTTAATACTTGGGTATGTTTGTTAAATGTTTTGATGTTTGTTAAATGTTTTGTCGTCAGATTAAAAATCTCAGACATATTAAAATTATTCATATTATATGAAATATAACCGTAAGAAATATTCTGTAATTTTCGAATAAATTCAATTTTTCGAGGTCGAAAAGGGTTATTGGTATAACTATATTATATATATTGCATTGCTAAGTTTAATTGAATTAGAACATGGAAGTAGGTAGCTTAAATATTATTCAAAGGTTTTTATTTAAGCAAGAAAAAATTTTGATAATTATTCTAATACTCTGTGGTATAATAATATTACAATATCATAGAAAACAAAGCAATATTATCATAACAGCAACTGAATCATATATCGTTTATTAGTCTTATTTCAATATTTTATATTTGATCATATACACCTGATTCGAATTAATAAAAATGTTAGGAAAACACAATAATGTATGAAATATAAAAATTATTACTTAATAATGTGTGAAATTAAAATGTAAAATTAATAAATCCATTAATTATTATTATAATTGTATTTTTATATTAGTTGAAATATTGTGATAAAATTACATCAGAAATAGTTTTTAATCGACCTATATATAATATCTTTCATTAAACAATTTAATGTTTGAAGTAATTAGTTATCAGTATTGGTTTGATAATTAGTTTTGATTTTAAGTTAACTATAGGCTGCTTGTCTCACTTATATTGAAAAATAATAAAATTATCATCTATCACAAGCACAACCAAAAAGTAATGAAAAATACATTGTAATTATTTTTTAATTTTATTTTCATTAAGGAACTTTTTATAACTTTACTGTGGGAACAAAATGTGAACCTAAAATTAAAAATTATTGTATTTAATAAAAGTATCTAGTTATAAATATATAAAGAGCTACTTGGTAATTGAATAATTATGAATAAAAAAAAGGAAATACTTTCTTCGTGCTCATTATTACAAAACGAACAATCGTATCCGTGTATATTCATTGTATTCTAAGAATGAAATGAATCGTCCACAAAAATGAAAAGTAAACAAATTAAATAAAATATTTTATTATTATATATTTATGTTCTTCAGATATAAACTGCATTTTAGTTGGATTAGACATCAGGTAGAAAGTCTTTAAAATCACTAAAATAACTAAATCACTGCTTATGTAACATTGTTAAAAACCTTTACGACATAGTCACGTATCATACGTATTACGTATGTATAATGTATATATATATATAAATACATTTTTACAGAATAATTTGTTTAAGGTCATTTCTTAATAATATCATATATTAACAATAATATGTTTTAATTAAGAAAATACGTTTTTAAAATCGTAAGCAATTTGTTTATAATGTCCATGTTTTAGTACGCACAACGTACAAACTACAAGTATAATTACTAAGATTTGCTTTGTTGTAATTAACGCAATTTAACTTAATAATATAATATGTATGTCACTGTAGAAAAAATGATGTTTATTTACATTCTAAATAATATGTTCTCCGTCCGTGTATACTGTATAAATGGAATGTATTAAGTATTTAAAGTTCGTTAAGTATTATATTTTACAAAACGCACTCGAGCATTATAAATTATAATATATGCGTAAATAGGTAGGTTTGTATCGCGAAAATTGAAATGACTGTAAATGGTAGATTATGCAAATAATACTCATTTGTCGTTTCAAGAATAGTTATGCATTATACGTTTTATATTTTAATTTAGGTTTGGAAGAAAAAAAATATAATATATAGTTTTTACTTTTAAGTAAACAAACATCTTATTACTATTCCGTTTGTGTAAGTATAACAATACATTTCCGGCCAAAAAATATTAAGATTTTTAGATTTAGTGATAAATGATAATCGTAAATTGTAAATGGAACACATGGCTATATAGCACATACTACACTTTAATATTTATAACCTGTATTACAGTGTTATAATATGTAGTATAATGTTTGTCATTTTCAATTCAATATTTGATTTGAAACTTATTTCGAGTATTTAAGTCGGTAACGACGATGATAAGTAGAATGTTAAGGATTTCAGGATCACGAAAAAAAATGTATGTACCTACATGATATTATGTTGGAATAGCGCATAAGGTAGCAATACACTCTGAAAACCATGACGAATATTAAATGCTATTGTGTAATGGATTGATCGTTTTAGAATGTTTTGTTGTCGGGATAGGTGTTTGCACTACAGTTAATTTTTTTTTAATCGTATTTCTAATTCGGATTCGATGAGATATTAAAAAAATACAATTCGTTACGTCATGTTTTAGAATTAGAGTATACCACTACGTATATTTGATTTTTTATTTTGCAAGGTCAAGCTAAACTGAAACGTGGGAAAAGGACTAATGCGCTTAAAATACTTAATATACATTTTAATTTACTCGAAAGCTGGACTATTATACATTTAAAATGAAAAATAAATTATGACAAATACAATAAATACCTACGCTATCGCAGTATCGCACTTATACCATTACAGTTTATTAGTATTTCGGTTTGAACGTAATATTTTGCATATAGCCTATATTAGTTATACGAAATAAAATATTAACACCGCATCATACAATGTATTTTTAGATTTTAGAAATAACTTAACTCTAAATTCGTATTATTAAATTGTGGTTATTGAAAATTATACAAATTAAACCTGTAGTTCTTAGTATTTATACGTCGTTCTTAATAAACTTGTATCTATTTCGAAAATAATATAGTCTGTATGAATTAGTAATAAAGCGTTTAATTAAAAACTAAAATTTATTGTTGTTTATTTAGTTTAAACAATTTATTAAAACTATATGATAGTAGATATGTTTTAAATTATAATATACATTGTTACATTATATGTTTAAGTATAATTAATTATTTAATGATATGTAATCATAAGAATGTATAAAATAAATAATGTGTATAACAAAATATTAAATGAAGATTTTATTGAGTAAAATTTTACATTTTTATCGAAGATTTTTCGATCGATTTTTCTTTGCCTTTTAAAAAATGTTTATGGAAACTAACATTAATATACATAGACATAATTCATATCGTTGAAACTTTCCCAGACGACCCAAATGGTATACTTTATTTGAAAATAATTAAATTTTTTTTTTGAATTTCAGCTATCTCGTTAAAGTGTAAAATTATGTTTTTTGATAGTTTATACCTATTACACATTATGCATTGTTAATTATTTAAGTTTTGAACAGTTTTAAATTTTAATAAATTATATTTTTATTCATCTCACGTGTGGTAAGGGATTGCTAAATTACCGCATTAAACCTTCGTGTGGCGGGAGTTGTACAATTAAAGCACTTTAGTCTTTAAGTTTGTTTTAAACTTGTAGTTCGTTTAAATTTCATTGTTTTCATTAAAAAAACAAATGCGAAACAGATTTAAAATATTCTGAATGTTGTTTAAGTAACCATAATTTATTAATTTATTTGTATAATATCATGTACATATGCGTTTTGAATATTATAACAATTTTTAAACTATTAAATATAAATTTAATATAAAAAAGTGGTAAAAAAAAAGTATGACGTTATAATGTGTACGTTAATAAACATTGTGTTTATATTATTATTATTTCCCAGTCACGAAATTTTGTTTGTTTACACGTTACAGTCCTAACCTTGAGCCAAAGAAATCAAATTTAAAATTTGCTCCGATATATTTGATATCTCTTTCAACACGTAAAAAATAATTAGTTTGCAATATTTGTATTCATACGATCATATGGCACAAATGCCACCAATTAATATCCGGAGTTATTGTTATTCTATTGTAGCACAAGGACAGTGCAACTTATGTGATGTCCTCCCTAATGCCTCGGGACGTCAAGCCTATAATATACGGTCCGATCTAAGAGTGGTACGTTTTGATTACAAGTTTGTTGACTTTACTTGGCCTAGTTGGGAAAAAATATTCATTGGCATTCTATAAGTGGTATTAGCGAAATCATCATTCATACACAGATAAAGTATTTGTATTTATTTATTATTATTATATTATCATATTAAATTTCAACTCACGTTTAATATATATATGCCATCACTAAATAGAAATGATGGGCATTATTGCTAAACGTTTCTTTTTTACGAAAGTTTGATGAGAGCCGTCGGAATGCATAGTCAAAGATGAGTTATTTTTTTTATACATTTTGATCTGTATGAGACTTATTGTATGAACTTATCAATTTCGAGTATGAAGTATGATTTTTCTTGTGTATAGGTACTGTATATCATAGTATGTATCTACTGTATATCAATGCCAACAAAACACGCGTGGGTATGTGTAAAAAATATAATTTATAAGAAATTATTTATACTCAAGTGTCAGTTAATTACGAATTTTTTTTTCAACACTTCGAAATACCCAAATAAAATATAATATTGCGTTACACAGGGTTTTAAAACTGTGTCGCATAACATATAGCTGACACATGTCCAAAACAAACACCTTAACGAAACGTCAGAAGACCGCTGATGTCTATAATTCTGTATACATGGTCCGGAAGTGCATTTAGAATATGACCTACAATTTCTTGAAATTATTAATGCTAGTATTTCTGGTCTTACTTTCGTTCCCATTCAGTTAAAAAATTAACGTCATGTAGATGAATGTTTTATTTAAATTGCGTAGAAGTCAAATATAGGTCAATTTTAATTTCAATGTACAAGCGCCGTATTCATCCGAGTTTATTGGTTACCGGTTATTATTGCCTACTGGTTATTAATATAAAAATACAAAATGTTTCTATATATATATAAAATATACATAATTGTACGTATAAAACCATAATAAAATAATTTATCGAGTATTGAAGTTATATAGTATTGATAGTCATGGTAGATGTTAAAACCATGTTTAAGAAATGTACCTATATATATATACTCTGATCAATAAGAAAAAATATTTTAAGAAAAAAAAAACGACTAATAGTCATAAATAGTTAGCGTTTGTGGTATTTTGTGTTTTTAACAACAATATTTAGACTCTAAAATATGTATAATACCTATGTACTATTGTATGATTTGAATGAATGCATTTTATAAAATCATTATTATTATAAGCACAAGTTATAGGTTTAGTGTGTGAAATATAGTTCATATTCGTGTTTAGAGGCTTATCCAAAGTATTGAGAACATTCATACACTTATACACAGGTATAATGATTTTTTTTAAATGTGAACACACTTAACGAATTATATCCTTGGGTTTATGATAAAATTCAACTTAGCTATTCATCCTGCGTTAAAACTAATGAAGTATAGATGTTATTAGATATATTCAAGAAAGCGATATCCTTGAAAACGATAATCATCGAAAAATTGTATAGGTATTATATTCCATAATATTATATCCCATAGTTAGGTACTGAAATTTAGAACAGTTCTAACCAGTATTATAGTTACTGTAACTAGGATTTGAACAAATGTATACAACCACAATGGTTAGTTTAGATTACATTAAATTATGAAAACCACATTTCGTATACGAGTCAAGACGGCTTTGTTTGATATTCAATTATTATTGTACTTGACTTTGTTAAATTTCAATTATAAAATATTCGTTAAGTACAAATACTTTGATATTATTTCAAAGCTGTCGAACAAATCTAAATTTAAACGATTTATTTGGTTCTTGTTAACAAAAATATTTATATACCTACGTATAATACGTATATTAGGTATATAAAATAACTAATGAGTATTAGCATATAAAAATAGGAACAATATTAGGTATAGTGCAATTTAATATTATAATTATTACATTAATTTGTATTAAACTTTAATTTTGTACTTTTGTACCAATGCCATTAGATTTATTTGAATTTAAGTAAAAATAAATTACAATGATTAGTTTATAAATATCTTGACTTTTGCATTGCATTTTAGTATCATTAAATTGTTTATGTTGTTTAATGAACAAAAAGTATAAAATATGTAATTTTAAAGTGTACTTTAAATTTTTTTTATGGATGTGTTAAAAACAACTTTATTAGTTACGGATTCTAAAGATTTCTTATTGGTTAGTTAACTTTTATGTACTTATACATAAACATAATATATAGAATCTTATTTTTTTTTACATTTGTTAATGCATTTAATGATTTTATAATAACTGGATTCGTGTACTACATATTGCATTAGTACAATTTAGTAAAGTATTTTACATATATTATATATTAATTTCATTATAAGTTATATCAGTGAAATATATTAATGTTTTAAATAGCAAAATGCTAATGTTTATTAATTATGTTGTCTTTAAATATTTCCGTATTATAAGTATTTTTTTTAATATGAACCATAACTTTAAAAATATTAACTTAAAAAACTTTACATTTTTGTATAAAACATAAAGTGGAAAACTTAATAAATTTAAGGCTAACGCTAAAATCCAGAAAAATATAATATTTATATTTATTTATTTGTTATAGGTATTACGTTAAAAAAAAATACTTTTTATCTATGGCTAACTGTGTTTAAACAAAAACCTTCTCGTGAAGTTTGATTTGAATCAGTTATTCGGTCATTGTTCTTCTTATTTACTATATATCATTATACCAACGAACTACTGAACGGTAAAATACTTAGAATTTGAGCTATTGCATTTCACTTTTTAATATTTACTATTCGTTTTATTTACTGGTCTACAGCTTATTTTCTATTCATTTTTAATTTTATTATACTGAATTTAACGATTTAGCAAAACGACTATAATAATTTAAATCTGTTAATTCATCTTAAGTTTCTTTTTTTATGATAATATAATCAGAGATTGTTAAAATAATCTTGTAAATAATTCAATAACTTGTAAATAATATTGTAACATTTATCGGAGAATATTTTAATCAATTTATTTCAATCCAATGGATCATAACGTGGTGGCTGAGGAGAATTCATTGAAATTACATACTAGACTTTCGTATTTGATCCATAATAATAATATACTAAAGAATTATTCAAACAACTTAGTTACTTATCGTACACGCACACCCGCAAAATAGGCGAATAGTAATAAAAATATAAAGCGATTTTTGTGGTTTGGTTCCGAATCGTTTGTAGAATAACGATTGCAATATAGATGGGTATACTTGGCAAGTACTGACTACTCGCGGAAAAAAACGCGATAATATAATGACGATATTATAAATGCATAATTAGTTATAATAACCTCGTAAAAACTGATCATTTTCGATTGGCACCGCCGCGCGCCAATTGAGTTAAATTTAGAATCAGGTCCTGAGTTCTGACAACCGGACGATCACCTATTGACCCACTGGCCCAACACCCGTTACGACTTATATCATAACATTATACGAATATGATAATATTACTATTATTATTGTGGTATACGTGTATTATGTATTATGACCAGGCTGTGCGTAAAGCCGTAAAAATGCATAGGATGTGAAATAAGGTTGGGTTCACAATGACGTGTTAACCCTTTCTCTCCAACCCGAAATACAACTTATGTACTCACGATTTTTTTACGTAAAAACTTACGTATTACCACTTTGCCGGTTTACCCTAACACAATAATATAAATGCAGATGTGTTAATGTTAAACATAATCCATGACTTTAGTTGGTACATAATATATAGTGTACTGTATAGATTTTCACGGTAATCTGCTACAACTCAAGTCCCACAGTTATCCGACCCTAATAATTATTATTCGCACTATTATAGTGCCTAATACAATTTATTGATAATTATTCCGATAAACCTACCATATTGTTATTTAATATTTACAGGTGGTTATATAATATATAATGTGAATTGCGATAAAAAAAAGTAAATTTTACGATGTATAAAAAAAAAATATAGAATAAATAAAAGTTTTCCCTATAATATATTAGCCTTCACCGTGGGTATCTAACGTTATCCAAAAACTAAGAAATGATTTACGCTTGATTAAGTATGGTTATTATAGGGCTAATACCCTTTTTATTGGGTTAAAAATAAATAAAAATTCAAAAAATAGAAAATAATTATTTAAATATTGACAACCAAAATTTAAAGAAAATATTTTGTAAAAAATAACAATTTAATAAATAAAAAATTAAAGTAATTGTTTTTTAAACAATTAAGTATTTTTTATTTAAAAAAACGGTCTCACGATAAGCATGCCGTATTTACAAACATCGATAATTAAAAAATGTAACTATCACGATATGAATATTATTAATAGAATAAACAAGTTAAAGTATTTACGTGATGTTAAAAATTGAGTTTTTAAATTTCTACATAGGAAACTATCAATACTGTAGTTGTCACGAAGCACAAGTCTTGTATTGAGACAAAGTTCAATGTACTTCTAATAATATTATCTCCAATGTTTACGACGTGTGCAATTTTTTATGTTGTTATTATACAGAAATATGCAATTGATATGTTTTTTTATTTGAAATATGCAAAAAAAAAACAGAGGTAAACGTTGAAATCAGAATATGCTAATAAAATATTGTATAATATATAAGGATAATCAACACGTTATGAAATTTATAGGTTTTTAAACGAAGACGGTCCAATAGTTAAGTATACACGAAAATATGCATTTCCATTTAAATCCGAATCGCGCGTGTAGGTTACACGAATATCGTTATATTATTAATTATTATGCGTTGTTTTAACAGGATCGTCACGACGAGAAACCACATTATTATTATTATTATTATAACCGTCGCGTGTCGTTACAGGTGCGAGAAAACGTTGGAAAAGCTTTTCGAGGGCGCCTTGGTGGGCAGCAAAGTGGCGCGCATGATCAGCGGCCGGTGGACGGACTTCGGAGCGACCGTCGCGGACAATCAGACAGCGTTGAACTTTTATCTGGACCGGGCAACGCGCGCGCGACTCCTGCTCGACGGCCGCCGGCTACAGGACGTCCGGATGCGGTCGTACCGGGCGGCACCCGTGGTGGTGGCTGCAGTCACGGGAGATCTGGCCGCCGTGGCCATGCTGTTGCGGTATGGCCCTGACGAGAGGTCGGTACGCGCGGCCATCGCGTACTTGCGCCGTTCGGCTGACCACGACCGCGGCCTACCGTTCCCCAGTCGCGACCAGCCGTGTTTGGAACTGCTGCTCAGAGCCGTCGTCTGCGAGGGCGGCGGATGCGGCAGCATCAGTGGTGACGAGGACAGCAGTGTCGACGGTTTAAGCAGTGTCGGCGGTTTAGGTAATGCCGACGAGTCCGGATGTGGCGGCCGCGGCGTAAATGTCGTTCCGGCGCTACTGCACATGTCCAGATGCGCAGTGCGCAAGGCGTTACACCGAAACTTCAGTCTACCGCACGGCATACCGCAGTTACCCGTCCCCAGGACATTGGTATCGTATTTAGATCTCGAGTGTTGATCTATAGCGTTTCTACTCACACTTATTCACTAGGCCGGTCGTTCCACCACAACCATCGATGTACGCGTTATATTTTTATCTTCGTCGAATACGTTCGCAACTTGTTATTATAGTCGTTCTAATAAAATAGTGATACAGCTTGTGTTATCATTTTTTTCTCTTTTATATTTTTTCTTACCGGGGCTTTGCACTAAAATTAATCGGAATCCGTGATACTACTAAAAACCCTCATAGAAAATCAAATAACGTCCGATTTAACCCAAATGATTATTTTTCACCGATAATCGGAATAATATATTCCGATTAACCCAAAAACCGAATGATTTTTCATACCACAAATGTTATTAATTTTATTCAAAATGTTGCTAAAATATATTTCAAAATATTTCTGAACTATATAAGACGCTTGTTTTAACCCTAAAAATCACGATTATTAACCCCAAACAGTTTCTTTAAATTCCTTAAACTTATGTTTGAACCCGGAATATATTCAGCAGCCTTCATTCAAATAAATGATTATAGGATGCAAAGCTATGCTTCTTAATTTCCCAATAGTTTCATGAGATTTTCCGCAGTAATCTGAATGCTATTGTAGTACTGATATTGGCTATCGTTTGTTAATTAGGTTAGTATTAACACCACGACCGCTTTGGTAACTAAGATCGTAACACCGCAACTGTGGTTGGAGACTCTCCACTCATATATTATTATTATACACAGGCACTGCACGCTTCAAATAAAAAAAGTTATTGATATACAGACATTTATTAGTCTTGTTGTTTTCATTAATTAAAATGTCAATTTATTTTTCCAAGTGTGCGGCACCTATTGGACTCCTATAAATTTATACAGTACAGTAATAAATTACCTAAAAGAGTGAAGCAGGTAATAAACTATGGAGACTTTAAAACATGGTTTAAAATAAATAAATAATTTTATTGTTTTACCCCTACAGTCAATATTGAAACAATTAATTGTATTACGCTCGTCGCTGTTAATACTTTCTATAATTATTTAATAAACCACGAAGATGAATAATGTAAATGAGTTGAGGTGTCCTGTGAATTGCTTTGTACGATGTATAATGTACTAATGTAATATATTGTGTATTATAATCGTTTGTATTGTACACAGCTTTAGTTTCACGATCAAATACATTTTTCATTACGTAATTTTGAAAATGATTGTGTTATTGAAGTATTATTTTTTATTTATATTCCTATCGAAAATATATTTCGACATTAATTATTATCATAATTTTATAATGGAAAATATGATAAGTAGTTACATTTTGAGAAATTATTTATTGTGTGTGATATTCAGGGTAATGTTAGTCATTAGTTATTTATTGGTATAGAAATTGATTTTAATAATTGTTATAATATATTATCATTTTATTTACCTATATATAATATATATACCTTCTTTAAATCTGATGATAAACATACAAACATTATTACCTATTAAGATATGTGTATGAATGTATTTGTAAATTACGAAAAATTTGGATTTTTTTCCAATAAATAATTTTATTTGTCATAACTATAATGTTTATTGAATTGTTTAATGGAATAAACATTTATTTTCTAATCATATTATTATAATATACCTAATTGATCTATAAAATGTTGGATACGTATAAACTACATTAATATAACCGTTTAACATTTAACATAATTGGTTTGTTTTTTCCAGTCAATATATAAAATTAGATGCATACAAATATAAAATGTGAAAGTTTTACTACAGAAATTTGAATAATATTATCAACGGTTGTCAATAGGTGCATTACGTTAATGTAACGTTCTTAGGAAACTGGAGATGAACCATTTTTATTTTTGTTTTCACTTCACATATTCATAATTTTACCTATATTTATGTAAACATTAATTTTGAAAAATGTATATAAACTTTATGCAATCACGAGCTGGCCCGATAATCGTTGATAGAACATTTATTATACTTATAATAAATACTAATATTTATAATATTTCATTATAGTATGTTACTATATTATTATCGTAATATTGTATAAATTAAATTGTAGTGGAAATGTTGTTAAAAATCTAATAATAAAAATTATTATGATCACATGTGCAGCAGTAATGATACTTGCATTTATTTAGGTACACGTATTTAGTAAAGATTTGTTATCACTGTTATCAGATTTTTTTTATATAAATATAAAATATAAAACAAATATTATATACTAATCAATATCTGTTGACTGTTATATTATAAAAAAACATTTTATAATAGAACAAAAGTACTCAATTCAATAATAATAATAAAGTAATTTTGGAATGTCTTTACTGTTTTTTTCAAAATTAAATTTTGTTTTATTTTCTCGGGAGTAAGACTGGCTGTTTGCAACTTTATACAATCCAAAGAAGATTAAAATTATTTGAATGTATTAAACTGAATATTAGCTATTACCCTTTAAAATATTTGTAATTCAGTTCATTATTAGATTATCATTAACGTGATACATATTAACGTTGGACAGTAGTTCGTTAATATTTTCCCAATTGTTGCTCATTAGTACAGCTTACTAGTTACTATAGTAATAGTTTAACGAGGTGTAACGTTCCTTAAAAAAGCATCATCACCGGATCCTTATAGTGTAATCAATGAAAATTTAAAAGCTTAATACGATGGTGTAAACGCAACTATTAAATTGCACGTTATAAATACACTCTGCAGTAGGTCAAAATTAAAATTAAAAATTGAAGTATTAATGTACACTCTATGAGTACTATATTATTGTAATACTCTATTAATATTGTTTTCCTAGTGACTCGTTGCTCACAGGTGTGATTGTATAAATATAATATATAGCTATGTAATTTTATCATCAAAACTTGCATGTGTAATATTTTGTTAAATTAGTATTACGACAAGGTACTGTCAACTTAAACTTAAAGGTATAAAATTAATTAAAAGGCAGTATAAAAAATATTTTTTTTTTATGAAAATGGTAAAATATTAAAATGGTCGAAATGCAAATACACGCGTGGTGAGGGGACTAAGCCTGGCTCTTCTCTAAGTTAAATATGATGCTAACGGAAAAAAATAAAAATAAATTATCGCCTTAAATAGTTATAAAAAATATCTATAATATTATATGAAATACTATATTAGAAATTTGAAACGTGTTAATTATTTAATTTTTTCATAATACCTAAACTACAAACAACTTTAACGAGGCTTAAATTAGTATTCATTTTTATCGAAGGGAGAATAATAAAGTAATAACACTTCTAAAACTCTTGAAAAATAAACGAAAACAAAAGTTATTTTATCAGCGCTACATCATTTATCATTATTGTAAATTCGTATAGTCCGTATATAGGTATAAGATGACAACACAGTAGAGTTGATATAAAAATCATAGGTACTTATTAATTATTATTCAATTCTGAGCGTGATAATTTTCAGCAACTCGAAATAAAGTTTTGGATAACAATTTAATTTTTAATTAATTATTATAATCATAAAACTTTACGATGTTGTTGTTTATACTCTTACACACCAATATAATATCGAACCAATAATAAAGTAGAAGCAAAAACTATTTACTTATTTATTTTTTATACTAATTGCTAATAAACCATAGTTAATTATATATGACATCACATTATTTTCGAAGTCATCAACCGTTCACGAAATGTTACGTTTTCTTACTAACTCTAAAATAATAATTGTACACCTCGGCCAATATGCAGTGTGGCGTGCAAGTCTCAAGACAATATGTAATACGTATATACAATACTTTTTTAGTATTGTTCTTAAAAATTTGTATTTATTTGGTTTAACCATTATTATTATTTTTTTTATAGCTTCAACGCGTTCAGTTACCATTTAGGTCACGATCGCCTTACATCTATAATAATAAGAGGTATAGTAAAAAAATTTCGTCGCCGAAGAGTTTTATTAGTCATTACACAACTATTTGTACCTATAGTACTTATACGTCCCGCAGTGAGTATTACTGTCAATTTGTTTCTCAATAATAACAATAATTACCCTTTTTTGCCCTTTTGAATTTTGGTGTCTGATAATAATGACGATCCATAAATGTAATATAGAAATATAAAATAATCAGATAATGTAAACATTGCCCAATCAATTTGGTCTTAACATAAAACATTCTGACTAAAATACTTAATTTTATTAAATTGTATTATATTATAAATATTTTAAAACAATTATAATAGGTAGCTAATGCTAATAATTATGTATAATTAATTGTTGATGAAAAAATGGCTTATGAAATAAATAAATGAGTTATTATATTTTATTATTCTGTAGATTATTTTGAATTATTACCTATTATTGTATTATTTATTTATAAACTGTTTACTAAAATAGCGGTTTTAATTGCGAAATCTGACTATTTTCCTACAATTGTGTTTATTATTTTATGCAAAGCTCCGTAAAAGTGTATAGACTATAGATCACCTATTAATATTATATAAGCGTTATCATAATTTTTTTAAAAATAACCAAAATATAATAAAATTGTTATTTATTTTCAAACAATGTTATATAATAAATTATTAGTAATAATATAATATGCAATACAAAATATTGCACAAGAAATTTTTTTGTATTTATGCAATACAATATATACGTTGTCAATACGTACAGTGTCCATAACAATTTAAAAATGACGATAACATATAATATATATTTTATGACATTAAAAATCGTTCAACGGGCGATCAAAAACCTATACAACTATATTACAATATTATATAGACACACCTCAAAAAATTGAAAATACGAATTTATTGAATAAAAAATAACCATAAACTCATAACAATAACTTGAAAAAATAATTAAATCAATAATTAATATACGATTTTAAGGCTAACATCGAAATTTAATTCTATGAAACGGCCGATCGGCGGCAGCGGTAGTTAGATGGTATATATATTATATGAATATGCGCATGATACGCATGAATGCATATTATGATGGTAATAACGTCTGATTCGATGTAGAAAGGTATAACCAACTATGAGCATTACATCAGTGGAGGGAAAATAAAAAACGATGATGGAACGCGCACGGGATGACATCGTTGATAGTTTCGAACGTGAAATGTATGTCGGTCGGTGGCGGGTAGGCACGTGACACAATATATTATATTGTGCAAGAGACGAATAACAGAGTACTTATAGAAAGGCGAAGGGAATGGCTGTTGCCAAACATACGTTTTTGTGCAGGGTGTTTTTTTCCTCATTCGTATGCGAAATATTTTTTCTAACCCAAAATTTGAGCCGAAGTATAATCTTATATTGTAGGTACAGTTGTCATTTTTTTTTGTATTAAGCGTTACGCGTCTCTGTCTCCTCGTTTCATGACGTCACCTTGTTATCTAATCGCACCAATATATATATATATATATATATATATATATATATATATATATATATATATATATATAGACGCCAGACGCTAAACGACTCGTACGATGACGCCTCCGTGACCAATTATTATGTGATTTATTTATTTTTTCGTTTATTTCGCATTAGGATTCGGTATCAGAACAGCGGTTTACACGCAGGGCGCAATGCTTTGTTTGCCGTGAAGTTAAACGACCGTGAAGTCGGCTGAACGAAATCGAATTAATACGACGCCGCAAAAAAGTACAGTCAAACCCAGAGTTAAAAAAGAAAAAATTTAATATTCTACAGACATAACAATAATTTATAAATTTCCTTGTCTTCTGTCAATGTTAGAATAGGATATTAAAGAAAATATTTTATTGATGAGCCGTTGTCCGTGGATAAGATACGTATTGTTCGCTGCGGATAATGTTGATAAATTCGTTTAACGTTACTTAATTGTCATCTTATTTCGTCGTACCTACAACTAGTTATATTGTTTAAATTATTCATGAATAGGTTCAACCAAAATTCACTAAAATATTTAAGAGACGTAGTTGTATCACGCAATATCTTAACATTGCAATTAAATAATGTATCTGGATATTTTTGAAACGGTGTTAATTAAAAGAAAGAGTTGAGTAATATAATTGAAACCATTATATCAACTAATTGTAATAAGTATATATAAGTTTATAATGCATACATTTAAGCTTATTAGTCGTTATTGTGATCATTATTCGTTTATGTAACTAAATATACCTATGTACGTAGTATCATCAACGTATTTAATTCTCATAATGAGGCTCATTATAAATGAGCTGTGTTATAAATATAATCAAAATATGATGTAATAAACATGAGATAATAACTTCATAATTTTGAATATATGTGTAGTCAGGTTTTCTTTAGTATCACAATTAATTATAAATCGAAGTTTATATTAATGTATTTTTTAAATTAAAATAATTAATTCATCTCAACTGTATAGTTATTAATATTGTTAATAGTATTATACGAAAAATATTACCACCTTACACCAATATTACGTATTTTGTCTGTTGCTTCGATTAGTTTAACAATCGTCTCTATATAATAGCCTATATTTTATTCATCGTCACGGTTTTTTATAATAAAGACTCCATTGGCTTTTATTTAAATTATTTAAATTATGATAATATTTTGTTATACACGTCAATTTATTAAGTAAATACTCTTACTAGATTGTAACCCTCAATAGTATATTTTTTATATAATATTATCTATTAACTTGCGATATTCCACTTCATAAAATCCAAATTTATGAAAAATAATATCTATAAAAACGTATTATATAATTTTTTATATAGTCTATGGGTTATTTAAAACTAATTTATGATGTCTCAAAATATAAAATTGTTCAGGAGAATAATTTTAAACTTCTAACTGTTATTATCTTGTTTCATAACACATGATTTTTAATGATTGTCAAATTTAATGTAAGTTTTACTGATGGAACATTTTGGTTATTAGTAAATATTTTTTTATTTGGGTAGTTATAACTTTTTTGTTCAGAATAAAATGTAAATCAATTTCAGGAAATAAAATTCAGTTAAATAAAAAAAAATGGTTTAAATTTAAAATACATATTCATTTATTATTTTGTGGATAAACGAATAATAATATTAATAATACATTTACTAAAGTATCTTACTGCTATTGTTTGGTTGACATAGCGAATATGAAATAGAATTTTTTCATTATCACTAATTATTTTTATCATATAGATAAATCTTATTGGTTTTTAACACTATAGTTAAAATCGCAAAGTATTATATTTTATAGATCACTCATAAAGAGGTAATAAATTTATAAATTATGTTTATTCAGAACCTATTTTATAAGTTTTCGATAACTTTAAATAGTTCACCTAAACAGTTGTTTCTAAGTTTAAATTATAAAGAGTTAATAATTAAACCTATTTTTATAAAAAAAAAGTGGATTTGCAAACAAATCTATTTAGAACCTTTTGATTTTGAGCACAAAATTACCTTGATAAGGTGTATCATACGAACAAAAATAATATCATAAGCACCAGGCACCAGAAATTATGATTATTATAGTACCTATTACATACAATAATATCTTTGTAGTTACTTACTTGTATGCGTTTTCCGAGACATTGATTTTTCCTGGTATACCTGTGGTCTCGGTCCTGCTGGTTAGATTTACGGTGTTGCCGAATAAACAGTACCGAGGCATCCGATGACCGATTACTCCCGTTACCACCTCGCCGCTGTGTATGCCTATTGTCAGGCGCTAGATACATTGGTTTAAGATTATTAAAAAATAAATATAAATATTATATATAAAAAAATATTTTTATGCGCAGACTAATATTGTGTTATATGAATTGTGCGACGACTGTGTACATCATGTCATTGTATAATGCACACGCCGCACTATCCAGTTTCACTACCCAATATGTACTTACAACGGGTACACCGTCCACTACAACCGTATGACTGAGGTCCATCATGTCCAAAGCCAACCGAGCAATGCACCGGACATGCTCTTCGCAAGGTTCAGGAAGTCCGCTGACCGCCATATATTTGTCGCCGACAGTTTCCACCTGTGTAATACACGAATAATATAATACACTATAGGTTTCTTTGAGTAGGTACATAATAGTATTATTGTCCGTTGTCGATTTTTTCTAATATGGTATGATTTCTCACATTGTTGGTATTAGGTATCTGTTATAAAAATGTGTGATTTTGAAAATTTAGATTTCGAGTATTTTAAGTACCTATAGCACCTATAATATTTATTGCATTTATTTTTTATTAATTTATGTTATTTATTCTTACATCGACCGTTATGACATATAAGAATACACGTTAAACCTTTAATTTGATTTGTTTAAATAAAACATTAAAAGTAAAACATTTTTTATTTTTTTTACATTTTTCAAATATTTGAATATTTTTTTTCTCAGTTATTATTTATTAGTTATTAGTAATAAAATAAATTCACTAATGAAAAATAAACAATAAATAAATGTACCATAAGTGACGGTAACTCATAATAATGATAAGATAACATTTCGGCATAATATTAGCGCAATACAGATTAAAATATACACAACATCGTACCGCTGTCGTTAAATCTGCTACGATGAATATAAATATAATATTAATTAAATAATATTTAATAAAAAACTCAATATTATTTAAATAGCTTAAGAAAAAAAAATCTTTTTTTTAAAAAAATATTAAATACACATTCTTATTATACTTATAAAAAAATCAATGAAATATGCACTTTTTCCGAAATATGCAAAATATGGATTTTAGATTTAAAATTTCTAAACTTAATTTTGTATAGTTCGGATTTCTAACTTGGTCTGCTATAAATCGAAAGTGTATAGAGCAATATATTTCTCATAACTTCTGAGTCCGAGTCATTACATTATTGACTATTGTTATACAGGATTCTTGTAATTGAGTGGAGTAATATTCATATATATTTTATATGTATCAACAGGTACAAATATCCAACGTATTTCGTAAAATAGACTACTTTTTAATAAGAAAAGCGGGTAAGTGGGTATCGCTCTGCTGTACATTAGGGGGTGGGGTGGACCTCGGACTATGGTAGGTTAAATTTTAATGCAATGATAGGTATCATTGTATACGAAAAACGATTATAAACGAAGATGATTTGTCAGTCTAGGATATATTACCTATATTTAAATATTGTCATGTATTCTATTTTGAAACAAATAGTATAGTTAGTAGTTACTATATGCTACTATAGTTACTTTATAGCATCTGTTTATATAAGAAAAAAAGTATTTGGCCAACATACGCATTATGAGCGCATGAAATTTAATTTAAATTTAGATGTAAACATTTAAACTTTAAATGCTTAGAAATAAAAATTGTGACTAACGATTTTTGATTTTTTTTTTACTACGATAAGTACAACTTATAATAAACCTTTTATTAAATTTTAAATATTTTTTTAATAGCCAAATTTTTTTATCGGCATTTGAAGAAAAAAAACTTAGATAAGTCGAAAATTTCAATTGTCTATAAGTAGCTTAAAAAAGGTCAAAATATTTTGAAAGTTTAACCGTAAATAGATAACCATAATATAAACATTTGACATTTTGAACAGATGACACAAAAAAAAACACACATCATTGTAAAATCAATACATTCATCACTCCGTTCAGAATCTAAAATTATAAGCAGCTTACATTAATTAGGTCCAAAATGCTACATGTAATTTATATTATTTGTTTTAAACACAATTGTTTAAAATGATTATTAAAACAACACACTATTAGAAAAATGTCTATGATCTTGAAAGTTTTTGAAAATTAAAGAGTAAAAGTTTTTTTTTATACCCGGGTTTCATACGAAAACTATATTGAAAGTTGTAACTAACTTTTACATTTTGTTTTCAAACTAATTTTAAACATATATACTTCCTGAAATAAAAAGAGACATTTAAAATAAAAAAATATTTTTCTTTTTAAAAGTTTTTAGAAATTGAAGATAATTTTATGAAATTCATTGAAAATATTATTTACTTATTTATTTCTCTCTTAACTTCGTAAAATCAAATGTTTATTTTTCTCTTGTATTATAAAATATATTTACACGTAAATTAATCTCGTTGTAACTTTCCGAAAAAAAAAACATTGATATTTCTGTTTAGAATATATTTTAATTTGTTTAACTGTTATTTAAATAATTAATAATAATTGATAGATTTTTTCATGTTTGTTATTTATGTATTTCACGAGGTTCAAGAATATTAGTGTATTTTAGATTACTGTAAAAATAAATATCAAATGCATATTATAGTATTTTTATTTTTTGCACAAACTTCATATTATAACAAAACGGAATTCATTCGTTTATGACAATAATATATTTTTCTCTGTAATTTTATTTCGCATATTTAAATACAATTCATTTTTAAAATTATTTATTATTAGATAAGTAAATATCTTGTCTTTTAAAAAGTTTGAGTACTTTATACAATGTACATTATATATTTTAAGGTTCACCAGCAATTTAATACTATAGAACATGAAACTTTTATTTATTAAAACAGATGGTTTTGAAAACTTTCACGAGTTTTATTCTACTCTCAAAGAAGAAAACTGTTTCGAAATGTTATAAACCATGTACAACTACTGAAGAATTAACTACACATTTTTTTATATTTTTTTCAGAAAACAGTATTTTTCCGTATTTAAATGTTGTAAGTAAATATCATAGTTTATAAGCATTTCCGATCAGCTACGTAATATTATCTTTCCTAAGTTTTAACCAATCGAATATATTTATTATGTATATAGACATTTCAATGTAAACATAAATATATTCTACGAAATTCATTTTTGGCAGCAATTTTTTTTTGTTCGTGACAAGTCGACCGTGCAGATGCACTGCGGCGCGAATTATTCTCTCCGTCATACACCGTGATTTACGGTAATAAATAATAATAACATCATCGGAGCCGTTCGATGTGTTTCCGATACAGATTTTCGATCGATCGAATTTACGTCTCCACGACGGTATCATACATCATTGCGGATTATATTATTATACTAATGCGCCCGTCGTTGGCAAATACGTTGGAGTGGATGACCGTTTCGTAACGGCAACTCTCATACAAAATAAAACGATATTATAGCGACATCCATTTTATATAGAGTGGTTCAACAAGTATATTCACGTTACAGAGTTTATCCATAGATAATGTATTATTTATTCAAATTGTCAAATTCGGATTTTTAGAATTTTTTAATTAACTTAAAAACTAAAATATGATTCCTAAGAGTATGTTTAAAATTTCCAAACACCAAAATAAATAAATAATTATCAAAGGATATAAAATTGGGGGACACGGGTGATGAACCTGCACACTCTATATAATATGATGAGTCGTTGTATCTACGTGTGATAGCTGGCCAGACAAATACGTTTAGCTTTAAGCGTGACTAGATGGTAGCTGAAGATAAAAGCTGCTGTGAATATGTTCGTTATTTTCAATCTCATACCTGTGCATTATAGAATAGTATACCTTGTAGACATTTGGGTTTTTCTTCGGATCGGTGAGCACATCGAAAGCCGTGTAGAGCTGGTTGAGCATCCTGACAATTTTCATGGCGCCTTTCGAGTCCGCATGACCCGCACAATAGTCACTGAATCCGACGATGCCGGAAAACAGCAGTGTCACGCATTCGAACCTTTTCGGCGGAACCGGTCGCTTATGCCGTAGCTCTGTCGCCACGCTGATCGGCAGCACGGAATACAGCAGTCTAAAACGATACGGAGCATCACAGAAGATGAAAAACCATTTTATACTTAAATTGCATATTTGTATATTATGACACACAATAATTTTAGTCCACAGTTTAACGATATTATATAATATGATGCATCACAATAAAAATATTATATTTTATTATATATTGTAGAGATGTAAGCTTGGTAAATTTACCAATTATTTTTTACAGGTAGATATTTTTTTACCGAAAAAATTAATATGTGACACTTCAAATTAAACGTCGTAACGAAGTGAATATTCATAACAATTAATAGAATGGAATAGTTGATATTATACAATTTAAAACGTTAAATTTCAATATGGCCCACAACTACTGATAGTGTATTACTATAATAATATATAATATATGTATCTACAATTGTATGCTATAATAAATTTTATTTTATTATTAAATTATAATTTTAACTATTTATTTTTAATTAGATAAAAATACAAATAAAACTAAAAACTTGAATTGATTTTGATTTTAGATTCTGAACGGAGTGATGAATGTATTGATTTTACAATGATGTGTGTTTTTTTTTTTTTTTTTTTTTGTGTCTGTGTACAGCATAACTAGTCGAAATAATGCTTCAATTTCAAACTTTGGGGGTGGTTTCCGATGGCAAAGTGGATATCCTTGGTGCATTATAGAGGTGAAAAGTAAACATTTTCCAACAGTTTTCAAAAAAATCGAGAAAAACAAAAAAAAAAATGACAGAAAAACGGGAATTTTTACGCAAAACCAGTTTTCGACAAAATCGAATTATTTATTTTGCTATAACTCAAAAACTAATCGATGTAAACACTTGAAATTTTCACAAAATATTTATATTAGCGTTCTCCATACACAGTTAAATTTTCAAAGAATTTTGACTTTTTTTGAGCTATTTATAGACAGTTGAAATTTTCAATTTTTTTAAGTATTTTTTTTTAAAATAACGATAAAAAATTTTTGGCCGGCCAGAAAATCTTGAAAATTTAATACAAGGTTTCTTATAAGTTGTTGTTAAAGTTATAAAAAAAAATCCGAAATCGTTAGTCACAATTTTTTTTTATAAGTGCTTAAAGTTCGAATTTATACGAAATATGTCAAAATTGCGAAAATTGGCAAGTAATTTTGTGGTTAAAAAATCGTAAAAATTTTTTCTTTTATAACTAAGATTTGAAAATTTGGTACAAAGTTCTCCATAAAATTTTCTTCAACTATCTGCAAAAAAAACTCTACCGGACTAAAACAAAAAATTTTTATGAGTGATTGAAATTGAAATTTTTACAAAACCGCGTTAAATAACGGTTTAGCCTCAAACGATTTTTGATATTTGTTGTTATTCAAACAGTATAAGTCGTAAATACTTGAAAATTTCACCAGTTATTTAGATTGCCATTTTCTTTACGTGATTTTATTTTCAAAACATTTTGACTTTTTTTGAGCTATTTATAGACAGTTGAAATTTTCAATTTTTTTTTATTTTTTTTTTATAAATGTTGATAAAAAAAATTTAGCTGGGACAAATTACTTGAAAATTTAATTGAAGGGTCTACATAACTTGTTCTAACTCTCATTCAAAAATTATAAAAATACATAGGCACAATTTTTTTTTATTAGCATTTGAAGTTCAAATATTGACAAAAATTCGTCAAAATCATGAATATTTTTCACTATTTGGTAGTTAAAAATTTATAAATATTTTTCTATCAAAAGCTAAGAATTGAAAATTTAATACTATGCTGTCCATAAGTTAAGCTTAGAATAATTATAAAAAAGTTTGAGGATTGTTCAATTTAAAAAAATTTACGAGTGTTTAAAGTTTTAATTTTAATTTGAAATCAAAAATACACGACGTGTAAAATTACGTTTTACTAATAAATAATTTTCGATTTTTTTATAATATATCCTAGACTGACAAATCATCTCCGTTCAGAATCGTTTTTCGTATACAATGATACCTATCATTGCATTCAAATTTAACCTGCCCTAGTCCGAGATCCACCCCACCCCCTAGTACAGCAGAGCGATACTCACTTACCCGCTTTTTTTTTATTAATGTTATAATGCACGATGCATCTAATGAATCTGATTTGATTAATTTGCAATTTATTTTATAGGTACATTTTAGATTCTGAACGAAGTGATGAATGTATTGCATTTACTATGATGTGTGTTTTTTTTTTTTTTTTTTGTCTGACTCCAACATTTGGTCATTTCAGTAATAATGCTCCGATTTTTGACTTCAGCCCCTCTTTGAATAGGGAATTGAATCTAGTTGGTACTTTAGGGGGGTCAAAATTAAAATTTTCTAATAGTTTTCAAAAAAATCGAGAAAAACAAAAAAAAAAATGACAGAAAAATGGAAATTTTACGGAAAAACCACTTTTCGACAAAATCGATTTTTTGATTTTGCTGTAACTCAAAAACTAATTATTGTAAATACTTGAAATTTTCACCAAATGTTTATATTATGGTTATCTCTTTACAGTTAAATTTTCAAAATATTTTGACCATTTTTAAGCTACTAATAGACAATTGAAATTTTCGACTTTTCTAAGTTTTTTTTTCTTCAAATGCCGATAAAAATTTTTTGGGTGGCCAGAAAATCTTGAAAATTTAATACAAGGTTTCTTATAAGTTGTTCTTAAAGTGATAAAAAAAAATCCGAAATCGTTAGTCACAATTTTTTTTTATAAGTGTTTAAAGTTCGAATTTATACGAAATATCTCAAAATTTAAATTAAATTTCATACGCTCATAATGCGAATGTTGGCCATAGTAACCATAGTAACATATAAAAACTATACTATTTGTTTCAAAATAGAATATTTGACAATATTTAAATATAATATATCCTAAACTGACAAATCATCTTCGTTCAGAATCGTTTTTCGTATACAATGATACCTATCATTGCATTCAAATTTAACCTACCCTAGTCCGAGGTCCACCCCATCCCCTAATGTACAGCAGAGCGATACTCACTTACCAACTTTTTAATATTGATGTACAAATAAAATATTTTAAAATATAAACAAAAGTTAATAATACGCTACAAGGTACTACTAAATTTATAGTAGGTACCATGAACATCCTACTATTCAGTAAATAATAAAAATAAACATTACAATAATTATAAATTTACAAAAAAAAACAATGAAGAGTTTCTAGGGGTGTTGCTATGGCGAAATATAAAAAATATCAAAATTCACCAAATGTACAGAATTTTACATCACTAGTTCTACATCTGTTGCATGATTTAGAATCGTAACTATTTACTCGGTAGTCTTGATAATAGTTTAGAAAAAAACTAAGCCATTTACTACTTATAGTATTTTTTCATTTGTTATAACTTTCGAGATTTAGATAATGACTCAATCACTATAAGATTTAAATACAAATATAAATTATAATCAATAATGCTTAATATAGATAAAAAGCCAGTTTTGTATCCTGTGCGTTTCAGAAGTACCCATTTAATTATATAAATATGGTTCGTAACAAAAAAAGCGATCCAACATAACTGCTTATTTCATTTTTTGCGCACAAACCACCACCACGTCACAGTTATATGTTGTAAAATAATTTATATTTCATTCGTTATGAGTGTGCGTATTTTTGTACGTATATTATATTTACATATAAAAAGTAGCCTACGGGGGCGATATACGACGAAAAGATCTTTGCAAGCCAAGCTGAAGATTTCAATCCAAGATAGGGAAAGAAAAAAGTTAGCCACAATGGCTTTACTGCTACTATTTAGATTAAATTCGTTTTTGGTATAATATTCCACCAACACTAATATAATATATAATATTATTTTTATGGCTAAAACGGTTTTGAAAAATTTCGTTTTTATAAACATTTACAAAATGTAAAGTGAAATGTATATACTTAACTTTTTTTTTATAAAATAACAAATACTTATAATTAAATTATTATACGCGTTAAATTATTATTATTATTATTATTCAAATATTGCATGTTCAGAATTCTAAAAAAAAAAAAATAATTTTTTTATATTTAACCATTTGTATGATACGATATTACATGACCGTATACGTATAATATCGCTATTATATAGCTATTATATATTAATATAATTATACATGCAATCAATAAAATAATATTATATTATTATACTGGTCAGTGGCTATTGTAGTTTTAAAAATATATTGTAATTAATAAGATATGTATCTATAAACAATGCAATGAAAAGTAAAATAAAAACAAATTAACTCATTAATCACTATTATAAATCTATTAGGTACCATCTAGAGTAGATATTTTTTGGTGAACAAAAATTATTAATATAAACATCAAAGGAATTCAATTAGACCGAGATAATGCGTACCTAGGAGTAGTAAGCAAAGAAAAATATTTTATTTCAAATAAAAATAAAATTAGAGTACCTACACATTATTTCATTATTTTATAACTTTCGGTTGGAATTTTTAATATAAATATTTATCTTTTTTTGTATCAAATGAATCCAATTAATTTTAAAATACTACAAATTGTTTAACAGGTACGGTTAAAAGTTGAAACAAACCGAAAAATTAATTTGTAGTTTACATTGCAACCCTCAACGATTGTAAGATTTTTTAACTAATAAATAAACAAAATGTATTAAATACAATGTAGAAATATTAAAGCTTATGAATTTATTTCAAAATTTCGAGAAAATTATGGGAATTTAAATGAAATAAAAAGTAAAAAACATTCAATTTTAATATAAATTTCAGTATCATACAATATAATTCATAATTATTATTTAGTAATTTTCTTAAATTCATGATAGTTGAAAATTGAAATCATTGTGTATTTTACGTTAATCTTTTGCAAATATAATATATTAAGTAACTACCTACATATTTATCTTTTGACCAATTAATATACTACACATTTTGTAATATGGTTTATATTTTGTGTACGTGCCTAAAATATTTAAATACATTTTAATTATGACGTTATTGAACAAAGATTTATTTGAATATCGGATGGATAATATTTTTATTTTGTGCATTTCTTAAGATTGTTTTTAATTTTTGTAATATCATTTATTAAATAAACATGTATCGCCGAAGGGTTCTTTTTACTCGTAAATTAGCTATATTGAACTACCTGTCGGTTTTTTGTTTTTCGCTCTCCAGCTCCCTGTAAGTCTGCTGAAGCTTGTCAGTTAAAAATTCCAAATCTCTGGTTAGTTTGTAATCAGCTTCGAATTGTTCAGACATCAACACCAAATCCCTAGTGGCATCGTGCAAAGGTATATCGCTGATGTACAGGCCCCGTCTGATACAAACAAACATAATATACAATGTCAATAGGTATAACTGAATAACCTAACCTAACGAGAAGTTCATCTAATCAAAATATGAACGTATCAATATAAATGTATTTGTATTAACTTAGTCAGATCATCGAGATTCACAACACTCGGATAACATAAAAACAACATTAGATCCGTTTCTGGCACATACAGCATTTGACCCTGTAAAACAAACCGACGTTTTAAACCATTGCATTATTTTCAAACAGTTTTTAAACGTATGCAGTCTATAATATAGTGTCTAAACAATTAGACCTGTCAATTATTTACTTTAAGGCGCAGAGATATTGAACCACCATCGTTGGAGTCGCCGTTCATGATTCCCGGTTTTGTATTAAGAACGTACACGGTATTAATGTGCGCTAGAATGTTGTCGAATGTCAATTCCAAATGAGGTCTTACCTGCCCAACCGAGTCAACATTATTAATAATTATTTATTATGCTTGGTCGTATGTCTGTGCATTAACACCTACGGGGTATAAGATTTGTGTTAATTTGCATAGTTCTGGCCCTTGTACCATGGGTATTACTCGGGTGATCGTGCAACCGGTTTGAAGGACGTTCAAATCTCTGTCGAACATCAGATGGAATGGGAACACATGGCAAAACGTGGCCGGACTAATTTTCGGTTCTACAAAAACATAGTAAAGTTGTTACATTATATACGCTTATAATGTCGTTTCGCAACGCACTGATATATATATAAATATATATATATATATATCAAAAAATAATAACCCATGTTCCGGTCGATGAAGCTATTATAACAGATATTTTATATTTTTTTAAAAAAATTGTTTACTTTCATTGTGTATTTTTTAATTACCTAATCAAAACGTGGATATGATTTTTTTTATTTTAACATTAATTTTGTTTAATGTATTTGCATAAGATGTAACTTTATTTTTTACTCAAATTCAGTTCAACCTGCTTTGGATTTTTGACTATTTAGAGTTTCTTTTATTTCGTTTATTCAATACACAAAGACAAAGTAGAAATATTTTATAATTTTTTTAATAAATATATTTCCCAAGTTCATATAGAAAAATTACAAATTTTGATGTGTGTTTTGAATAGATTTTGTTAATCCAACATATTTAAAAATAGTAACTGTCAATAATTTAAATCTGGTATTAAAAAAATACTAGTAAGTACCTATTTATTATATTCTTTTGAATTTAGTTAGTACCTTAAACAGCATATATTATTATAGTATGACAACTGATAAGTACACATCGATTTGAGCTTCTCGTATTTAGTGACTTAATCGATTCAAACTATTTAGATGTTCACTATATATTTATTTATTTATATATATATATATATATATTCTTGATGTTTAAATGTATGAAAAAAGTATTTTTGATGATGACCTTGTGATAGTGTCTCGACTTCAGCTGTTTGATCACTTTGACGTTGACCTGTGGTGTTTTTATCGGTTATTAAGAACTGCACATGATCACATTCTTCTTTAGTTTGTAATATCTCCACCTCAACCTCAGTGTTATGAAGTTTACTAGCGACGGTCTAAAAAACACATACACACAAAATATATATTTAATACAAGTTTGCGGTACGCTCACTACGTTGACTCGTTATTTTGAATCATAAAATATTGTTTTTACAACCTTAACAATCCCGATGACAATGTACTCCAATCCGGGACGGTCGGAATAATAGTGTAAGACAAGTGCGCCGTCCTCGGTCCTTTCTGTGCACCGGAAAGACGGTGCTCTCATGCCCGGATATAGTGTACCCAAGTGATCGTGCAAAGCGTCCAAATTCTACAAAAACAACGAAGATAACAGTTAAACAGTTATCGTATTGCATAAAGGATGTAGTCGAACAATGCGTACTTGAAGAAAGTCCCGGGGTGTGGCTCCAAGCACCTGTAGGATTTTGTCGTAACCGGAATCCTGGCAAAACTCGAAAAACATCTTCCCGAACAGTTCTAATATGCTACTGGCGGGCAGTTCTAATACATAAATACACAACGTTATATAACACTCTAGATTGTGGTTTATTAGCATATTTCAAACATAAATTTCATACGGTCTTTTTTTTTATTTAATGCATGAGATAAACAAGTCTCATATAATATTATTATACACACTATTTTCAAAATTGAATTCTATTATATATATAAATGTATTTCTATTATATTATTTACTTCTTTAAAGCACTGTGAAAAAATGCCGTAGGTACCTTATATTGTTTATTTATTTAAATCGCTTCACACTGTACGACCTAGCATGATCGTTTTATACACTGCGTATTATGTCTCGCAAAATACAACATTTTTTTTTTTATTTAATGATACATATATTATTATATTTTTATGTATTTGAAATAATAAATAAAATAAATAAATGTAGATATAGTAGTTAAAAAATCAATTTAAATGTAAATAATATATTATCTAACAGATTATAGTACCTAATAAAACTCATATTTATTTTTCAATCATAATATTAACTCAAGCGTTAAAAATTTAAGTAAATCAAAACATATTGAGAAATAATCTTACTCACCCAGAATTTGTGCAGCCGATGATACCAAATTGTATGTAATTTCATCATCGTAAATTTGTCTGACTAAAAACTGACCATCCATTGTAACCTCTGCATCTTTTCTATAAACATACAGTTATACATATTTAAAAATGATTATAAAAATAATTAATAGTCTAATGAAGTTTTGTATAACATATTTTGTCTAATAATGTAGTACTCACTTAATTTTTTCCCACGTCTCTTCGCCGAATGTTTTCAACACGAGCAGCTCTAAAGCGTAATTCACAAATCCGTACTAAAATATACAAAAATAATGATGTGTATAGATAAACATAATCTAAATGGTACACACAAACACACACATGAGAATACATACTTCAGTATATTTAACAAGTCTTAGTTCTATCATGTTTAATTTTCACGATTAATTAATTAAAACAAATTCGTAAATCTCGTTATATCAAAATAAAAATTAATATTCCCCCATCTTAAAAAAAATATTGTCTCGATAAACTCTTAAGATATTTTTTAATAACATAGATTTTTTGTTTGTGAAAATGTCTGTACTTACCATTTTGATTTTATGTGTTTTTAAAATCTCGCCCAAAGATCGACAATTTCTCGACGGACCGGAGCGAAACACATACGTGCAGTTTTGTTGGCCGAGCGTATACTGACGAGGGGTACGAACATCGATTCATTGGCGCGCAGTTGCCGTCACTAGATGGCGTTAACCGGGGTAACATTAAAATAAAAATAATAACAATGTTATGATGTTATTATGCTCAATGTATCAATGTAGTTATAGACAATCGAATCATTGTGCAAAACAGCGTATACAATTAATATTAAAAAACCTTTGGTTTTTTTTTAATTATAAATTCTTTAATTTATATAGGTTTAAATATTTTTTAATATATATTTATAGTTTACAATAGGTTATCTAATTTTGAGATATTTAGAAATAAGATCAGCTATATAATATTATAATTTAGTAATTATAAATTGTTAATTATTAAGACGAAAGTAAAACATTTCTAAATCTAAAACAATAAATGTATTTTATAACTTATTATTAATATTATAGGTACCTAACCTATATATTAAAATATTGTAGACAAATATAAAACAACTTTTGAATCAGGAGCTTAAAAATGTCAACGATATAATTCCCTTGAAAGAATTGTGTATATAATTGTAATTAATGTATTAAGTTTATTGCAATATTGTATATTAGTTTTATTTATTTTTCGGTTTTTGACAACAAAAGTCCTTTAAGCCAATTATTTCAAAATTAGTTCACGATTACAATATAAAAATGCACATTATTTACAACCTCGCGCACATCCAATACAGTAATATGATTTACGAATAGGTAAGTATAGTAGGTACAACAGTAAGGTATAATAATATAATATGTAATATGCATATATTGCATATTATATGATTTTTTTTTCATAAAAGCCCATACAAATTACAATACGTTTTTCATACACGGGTTTTCTGATACTTTACCCCGTTCTAAAAATATAATTTCATATTACTTTTTTTTCAAAACCATAACGTTATTTACTTGACACATGACATAACAGAAAACGACTGTTTTCTTTATAGCTCAAATATATTTATAATTACTTTTTTTTTTAAATATGAAAACAAATTTTTTTGTTTTTATATAGATTTATTTTTGACTTAAAACCATGGAAGTTTTACTTGATTTTAGATTGGCAACTTCTTAGAAAACACAATGGTGCTATGATAATTAACATTTTTCTTTTCAAAATGAGTAAGTATATATAATCAATTTGATTTTTTTCTTTAAAGTAGGTAGCTCAAAATTCATAATTCTAAGGATTTAATATTGCAATAATAATAATAATACATTTAAATACACATTCGACCAAAATAAGCACAATATTATATTATTATATTATCAATAAATAAATAAATAAATATTAACAATTTTAAAAACTAAAAATAAATTGTAACATCGTTATTATAACTTCTAATGTAAAAGTCAAATACATTTGGAATTATTAATTTTTTGAATTCTAAATACATAATTTTGTAGTTTTCGAAGAAAATAAATTATTATTATTTATTCTATTTAACTGTGAATTTTTGATCTATTAATTTAAGTTTAATTAAATCTCTAAAACCAAAAAATATCGATGAAAAATTAGACATTTAAATATAAAATCTTAAACGAGGCAATGTTTGTTTGTTTCTATGAAGATAATTTATCATTTCATTAGTATGTTTAAGTGTATAAAGGATTTAAATATAACACTATCACTTACATAAAATATATTTAAAAATAATTTTGTTGTACTCACTACTTATATAAATACTTTTTTTTTTTTAATAATACACACCACATATGGCTAAATCATTTATTTTTGGATTATTATATTTTAGTTGATGTATAATATAATATAATATAATATAGACATATAGTTGTAATAATCTATGTTTAATATTATTCCAGTTAAGAACACATATTGTAATACATGCCATGATATGATATACCTAATAATTTAATAAAATAACAATACTAATAAATAATAAGGCGAATAAATATTATATTATAAAATAAAATAATTAAGTTTTAACTAGTAAAAAGTTATGGAATTATCTTAGTTTCTGGCAGTTTCGAAAGGTTATTAGACACTCTGTTAAGAGTAAGTAGTATATACCTATTATATTTCTATATTAAGTTGTTGTAGTTTTTAGAATAATTATTTAAATAATAATCACAGACCTATTAATATTGTAGATAAAACATCCAATGATAGAATATCACCTAGAAAATGTTTCTTACTTTTATAATGATATTTACATTAAATCAAAATAATAATATTAAATAATAATGTTTGATTTTGCAATGAATACATTTTGCTTGAATTATAGTAATAAATAATAATTAGGCATTTTTATACATAATTATATCATTAATATAAGAATAATAATTCAAGTAGGGCAATTTTGTTTTTGAAGACCATTAATATTATACTTAAATTATCTTTCACAAGTCTTCTTCAACTAATTCCATTCAATTTTGATAGGAAATATTGATACATTTTACATTTTTTTCCTGTATGTTCTATATATTTTTCCTTATAGGATATTATTAGGTACTATACTTATGAATCATAAATATAAATACTATATCTACACTACATATCATTTTCTAGTTAAACATATATATTAGTCTATGTGCACCTGTGTGAGTGTATGCGTTAATAAGCTAAACATATATAGAGGGATGCTATTAATCATTTATATATCTAGTCCATTTCAGCTAATTCAGTTATAACATGTCACAAATGAACCATATACACTATACCTTTATTATATATATATATATATAGTAAATTAGATCTCCAGGGATATTAAAAGTTTTCTTTTCAATTATTTTGAATTGAAATATTAAATTTACTAGCAATAAGTATCTATAATACATGAACATGTATTTTTGTTATCATTTGATTTTAGAAAAAAATAATAATAAATAAGATAATAGTATCCATAATAACTATAAGATATGATTTAAAACGATTAGAAATAATTTATTATTAGATAGTTTCACTTATTTATTAATATTAAATGAAATGTTTCTAATGATATTAAAAGTTCAGTTCAAATTTAAGTTTTTATATTATGTATCTAATATTTTTAAATATTAATTTTACATACATACTTATTACAAGTTCATATTCCTATCTTATAATATATAATAAATTACATGGTTATTGACTTAAATTAAATATAATAATAGAGATTTAAAATCAATCAATTTATTGTGATAATGTTACATATTTTATGTATAATATAATTAATAAATGTAAAATTCTTCAAGCATCATATTTTTTTTTTTAATTGGGGTCCTGTAATTACTCGTTTATTTTAATTTTTTATCTGTTATAAAAATAAACAACTTATAAATAACTTAAAATTCAGACATATATAATTTAATAAGATTTTTATTTAAAATATAATTTTGCTATAGTTTCTAAAGGTTTATTAAAAAATATATGCTTATTGTTGTTTAATTAAAATTATGATTAACAACAAATACATAGTTTCATATTTCATAAGATCTTACTAGTTAACACTCAATTTTATTATCTCATATATTCTCAAAATAATCGCAAAACTTAATGAAACAAAAACAATGACAATTTGAATGAATAGGTCCGTCATTAATTATTATAAACAATATGAACTATAATCAAATAGAAAGAAACAACTATAAAATGATTTACTATTGTGATTTAAACAAATTATGATAGTCAATAGGTATTTTACCGGAATATATATATATATATTATAGATACCTATACTTATACATTCGTAAAAATAGGTCACATTTAAGATTACACATCTTTATTTAGATAATTTACACTTTAAATGAGTGAATTCCCCATGTGATATATAATATTCTATAAATATACATTAATAACTGTTAGAAAAATATCTCTGTAAAATATTGTAGTGAATAAAATGTATTGATTTTCAATCATTGATTTCTAATGAAGAGATACGATTATATAAAGTTGTTTTAAGTAATGTGTAATTTTTTACGAAAACTGAATGTATATAAGTCATAATACATGAACATTTCAAGTATAAACTATATTTACTATTCTAACAATTGTATTAAAAAAAAAAATAATAATAATAATGACGTATCCTTCGTATAAATAATACCTATTTAATGTTATTTAAGAAATATTAAATTACCTATTTATTTATTTTCTTCACTAAACAAAGCAAATGTTCACCTACTACAAAATTGAACGTGCACGAGTCTCCAGGGATTTTGAGATATAATCTTTGAAAATGGTTTTTAGAAACTTGCAAAGCACGTTTTCAATATCGTTATAATAGTAAAATAAACCGGAAAACCGAATCTCAAAAGAAAAATCTTTACTAAGGGAGCATACGCCTATATTTTTATTTTAAAAAAATTGTATTTATTTAAAGATTAAAATCACAAAATGTAGATATGTTTAATATGCATTAAATTAATTATACACATTCTTTAATCTTTTTACACTATTAATTTAATTTATCAAGTTATATTATACTTATATAAAATATATCCCAAACAAAAAATTGAAATAAAGTACTCAGCATATAATAAAATTAAGAATTAATCAGAAAGATTCTAACTACATTACAGAAAAAACAGTTTTTACGATACGAAACATGACACTTAATGACGATAATGAAAATTGATAGATTAATCCAACTTAAGTTACAAAATTTAAAAGAATTGGTTTCTTCTTTTCAACAACTTAAACCATGATGTTATTATGTAAAGAATTATGTCAGTACAATAAGTTAACAAATATCAGAAACATTAAAGTAATTAATAATTAATAAATACATAATGCTATGAAATGATGTTATAAATAATCATTTTATTTTTAAGATATAGGCCTGAATCGTGTACAAATATCTTAAATATAAGTACTTGTTATAAGATTTTAAATTATTGTTGCGGTTTAGGATTAAATTGATCCTGAGTTGACAAACCATCGTCTAAATCCAAAACCATAAAAAAGGCGTAGACCATATATTTTTTTTCATAACTTACTGATAAATATGTATATTGTATAGTTTAAAGAGTCTTTAACTTTAAAGGGCGCTAATAATAATGTGGCATTTTTACATAAGTGGTTTACGGGTGAAATATAATTTCTCGAAGCGGTAAAGCTTTTAGTCTTTTAAGTTTTAAAGTGCTACATTTAACGCTAAATAAAATATTCTCTCTAATGTTTCTATATTTGATTAACAAGTTGCAATTTAAATAGTTATTGTTATGTATTACCGACATTTTAATAAATCCGCGTGTGAATTCGATTGATGTTTCAATGGTTTGTATGCATTTTTACAAAGTACATAGAAAAGTACTCAAATTAATTACATTTTTAAATGTTATATTTACTTTTGAAGATAGGAATTTCATATATTTATATGATTATTTATAATTTATATATTTGTATATATTTATTTATATTTTATCTTTTATTTAATATATTGTTATCAATAAATTGGAGATAAATTTGGTTTAAGGTTTTGTGATATTAATCGTTAGTACTCAACTTTAGTCTTGGGTATCTTACTAGACAATTAGACTTTTGCACTAATAATACATATTATATACTGTATATATTATATTTTTTGCGATTTTTTTAAAAATTTTTTCATGTTATCACTGTGGTGGCTATTCGTTTGTTCGTTGTAATGTGTCTGAGTCATTATTATTTGGTTCAATGTAGGGATGTTTATTTTTAAGTTATTATTTCATTTTTATATGAATATTATCGTTAAATATGTATGTATTATAATAATAATAATTAATAAAATAAAGGAACTTTTATAATATATTATATAGGTACATATTATTATATACTCGTATGTATATAATGGTTTTTGGGTGTTTAGCACAAGTTGGAATTCATAATTATCTATATTATTCGAAAATGTTAAAATTAAAAAGTTCACGTGGTTCAAATAATTTTTTTTTGAAATTATAGTCGAAGATCAGTGTCGTGACGTGCAAAAAGATCACTCCGAAAGAAAACTACGTTATTAGTACCTGCTGTTTTTGCAATTGTGGGATATGTGTGTATCGTATATTATAGAAGTGTTGGTGGCATGTATTAATATTTATAAAATTTTATTTAACAGGAAAAATGTACCAATAAATATTAAACTTTTTATTTCAATTATTAAATATAATGACATTTAAAATTTAATAAACTATAAAATTAAAAAATGTAATTGAATGTCAACAAAGGATTAAATAACCTCAAAAGTAGCGATATAATGATTTGAATACTAATTCAGTTTAGTGAGTTGTATACGATTTATGGAGGGTTGTATAAACAATCACTAAACATTCAATGAATCAATTACGAACTAATAGTCCCTTAAAAACACGATTTTATGGCCCATGATTGGTCCATTCAATTTTAGTGAATTATTAAATGAATATAACCTAATGCAATTCACTCAATGTTTTAATTTTCAATAAGGCAATTTTATTATTTCAATGTACTTACAGTTAAACCACAAAATCATGAATATTAATATAATGTTTTTGTGTTTTGTGTAATTGATTTATATCTGTAGGTATTTTGTATTTCTATAAAAATAAGTGATTTATAAATGAGTATGTTCTATAGATATGATTCGTGGATTGTGATTTAATATGTTAATATTAGAGATGCGTAAATTATATAAACATTTCAATATTTTTAACTCACTTTAATTCTTGTCGTTCCTAGTGTAGTTATATTTTATCGTCGAAAAATTTAAATTTAAATGTTAGGAAATTAAAGAAATTTTAAAGTATGATGATTTTAATTATTATTATCATCCATGGTAATTGGCAAGCGTGGGACCGGTGTTACCTGGTATTGATACAGAATATATCGATAAACTATAAGTTATAGGCATTATAGCCGTTAGTTATTGGTACCCATACAAAAGTTCTCGGAATATTCTGACCAAATATTGCATAATAAAATAACTCTAGGAATTGTTTCACGTTTCTAGGATTTTAAAAATAAGTAATTATAGACATGGGATCAGATTTAGGTTGATTTAGTTAGCAGATGGTGCATAAATACTATATTATTAAATATCTACTAAATTCATTCTTGCAGACTTTAATATGTGAGTAGGTACTTACTCTTTGTGTCATTTTTTGTTTAGCAAAATTGTCAACTCTAATTTTTTTTTTTAATAAACGTAATAGTAGCATATGCGTATAGATAATCGTATTTGTACCTGAAAAATATAATTTATTGATTTTTTCATGATTTAATACCAATTTTTTTTAAATAATTAGGTATCTATCTTGATTTTCTAAATAATTACAATCAGGATAATAATACTAAGTTCAATACAATATTGTAATATCACATCAATATTAAATTAGTAATAATTATATCCTTTTTTAAAATTATTTATTTTGTGGTACACTTGAGTGTCAAAGTATTTTGGCTTAGTTAGTGAACTAAGTTAAATATTATTAGGTACATAATTAATAATTAGGTATACCTAATAGGTATATAAAAAGATAATATATATCTAATTATTTGTTTAATATAATATATAAGATAAAAAAAAATATCAGTTTGTCATATATAATATGTATAATATTTTAATTTACAAAACAACAATAATTTATTATAATATCTGTATACACGATACTTTTAATAATTTACTAAATGTATTTAATAAGTAATTAGTAGTGACGAGTGACGTATCAATATACCAATAATTTATACAGAAAAAAAATTGTCATCGTTTTTTCACATTCATAAATTGATAAATGCATAAAAATAAACATTCCCATGGCAAACAAATAGGAATATTATAACAAAATAAAATAAAATTATAACCATCGAATGAACCAATGCATTTTTTTCTATAATTCATATTGAAATCCAGTGTAACGTACTCAACTTAACCTCATGTTTCGTAAGTACTAAAAATTAATTCAATGAATTTGGGTTAGGTTACACTGGACTTAATAACGGCAACGCGCTTTGATTTTGCACCACAGTGTGCCGCATAAGAAACTCCTTATTGTGTTTGGTACGTGACGCAGCCGCAAGTACAAACCGCTCGGAAAATATCCGACAAGCGTTTTTTGGTTTTTCTCCAGAACCCGAGTGGTATTTTCAAACCGATGCCACACGTCTCGGGTGGTTTTTTTGAATCGTCACCACACATCTCGCGTTCTTCCCGACATCTTCGTGATGCCATCGGCGTCTTTGAGGATGGGAGTGGTTTCCACAAAGAGCGATGCGCATATGAAACGATGATCGGTGACGGAAGACTGAACGCAGTTATGATATGGTTAACTTCCAAATCGAGGTTGTCGATAACTGATCGACACTATTTCTCGTGAGCGTTCATTGCTGCGCTAGACATTAGGACACAAGCTATAAAGACACTAGGTAACGTAATAGGAAGTGCTCGAATTGCAGGATGTTAATAAACTGTTAATGATTTTAGACGATAAATAAATTCTAAAACTATTAATTTTATTTTCTAGTTTATATTGGCCAATATAGTTAAAATTAAATATTAACACATAGATACACTAATAACAACAATTTTTATTAATAAAAACTTACGAATGTTTTTAAAATTATTATACGATAAATTCTCGAGATAATATTTTAATCATTCTTGACTTCTTGAGAATTTATGGTATATAATAAGTGTTACTCTAAGTCCTAACCTATCATTAATGGTTAAAATTATTTATCGATGTATTTACCCGTGTGTCGTTATTGCTTTCAGATAAAATAAAATCAAGATTATAATTAAAAAACTAATAATTATTGAACTAGAAAAAAAATTGAATAATGCATTATGCACCCTCACAAAATATTTAACTGATTTACTAGAGCAAATCTTACCCTTATGATTGTGTATATTATCATATTTTTACTATTATATAAATGTTAAATAAAAAAGTTTTTATTAATAAAGCTATTTTAACTGAGGAACTCATACCCATGAGTTATGAATTTTTTTTTTTTTAATTAGCTCATTTAGTAAGCATAATTATTGCTTAAAAATATTAAAGATACATAAGCACAGTTTTTTCAATTTTTCGTATACAATGATATATTATTGAATTAAAATACTCTGTTCTCGAACGTAATATGATAATATATTAATAATATTATTACTGTGTTGTTTACTATGGTGAATATAATTGACATAACCGTAGTCCATATTAGTATTTATTATATTATACCGGTTAGGTACATCATTATAATTTTTTATATATATTAAATGTTAACTTATTTTATCTATTTAAACATATTTTTCATTCAAATGTATTGTACGACTATAGACTACGTCATATTCTTAAATAATATAATAGGATGTGGTCACAGTGTCATTATTGACACGTTGTTATTGCCAGTGTGCAGTGTCGCTATGTTATACAAACATATAATAATAATATTATGTATTTATCTTGAAGTTTTTTCAACAAAAACAAATATTTGATGATCATAAATTTGAAATATTTTCTTTTTAAAAATTAGAATACTTCCTAGTTCTTATAATATATATAGGAGTCATAACTTATAAATAATAACAAACTTGAGAGAATCGTTAAACGAAATTAATAATATTTTTTTTTGTAATCGGTATTTAAATTTTACTGATTTTAGTACGTTTTAAACGTTATTAAATAAAAATATTTCCCAGTTTTTAGTTGGAGTATTAGTTATTTATATTGGATATATGAAAATATAATAGTATCAATTATGGTAATACACATATTGTTTTTACAATTGCGTGTTGAAATAATTATGAAACTCGACATTACTCTTCATAAATGTGTGATGAAGTTAGGTTAATTTAATCTAATTCTTGAGGTTACTAACTTGTGGTGCATAATTTATGAACTTGTTATAAATTGAATACTACGTTTGTATAACATTTTAACAAAAAGTTACACAATTTTATTATAAGTGTAACTTGTAAGTAGTTAAATAAATGAGTATATATATATTATAAAGGTATGACATTTTAGGGTTTAATAATATAAAAATATTAAAAACGAGATACGAAATACAACTGAAAAACTTCTAAGATCATTTTGAAAGACTTAATAAATAAATAAAAATAAAAAATCTAATACTTTGGTTACAAAAATTATTTTATAGATATTAAATATATTTCAATAAGTATAATAATAATAATAATAATAATAATAATAAAATACAATTGAGATGAATATTATTTTCATCAAAAGTTGTCCGTTGCCTATAACAATTATTAATCAAAATCAAAAAAATTAAAATATTTATTATTACGTAAAGAATTGTGTAATGAGTTTTCAAAATGCGTAACCATATTATTATTAAAGTGTCATGAAAATTACATCGCGGAAAATAAAAAAAGTTTATCTATTGGAACTAATTTTTTTTTTTGTATTTAATGACGTTATATTGTGTGTACATAAAATATATTTGAAAATAAGTTGTATAATATATATTTTGGACAAATGTATTATGACTGGGAAAAAAATATACTCATACTAAAGAAAAATATGTTAAATTCCATTTAAGATGTATACGCATGTGTGTATATTATAATCTTAAGCTTTATAACATATTTGTGTTACAGGTACTAGTATAAATTCACAAAAACTCATCTCGCAACCCGTTGGAACTCTTTTAAAAGTTTTGCGTATTCAGCTGAAATGATAGAAACGAATGGAACGCGAATAAACAGAAAAAAATAACGCCGTTAGCACTTTTCCTATAATATATACATACCTATATATATAATAATGCAGAGACGCGTATTATATCTAACCTACAATATATTATATAATAAAGTAACCGTCGTTACAACTGTGCGATTTTCATCATTGTGGTAAGAGAGGAGGAGTTCCTCCTATATTATGACGTCATTACAATGAAAATAAACAAAATTCAAATTCAAAATACGATTTTTTAAGGACCAACCGCGAGGTATGGTTTACGATTTTAATAGGGTACAGTATAAGATATATCTATTGTTTTGCAAGTATAACCCCGTGAGTATGCGCCGAAAAGTTTGCAGAATGCAAGATAGATGTCGATTATATATATATATATAATCCTATATAGGACCAGAAATTTTTTACATCACGAAACTGCCAACAGGTTTAATATCTTATTTAGACGGTTTATAGTTTTATTTAGTTATTTTTAACTCGTTATGATGGAATTAGGTCAGGTTAAGAAAATATTTCTATAATGGATAAATAAGTATTGTTAAAAGGACGCCATAACCGTAGGTGTTTTCTCTGTTTTACTAACGTACATCATAACAAAATTGCGTTCAGCAGAATACATTTTGTGATGTAAGTTTTAATATTAGAGTAAATTTACTTATTATCAAATTTAAAAGTAAAAATATTATCTAGAAAATGACACATGTTTTTATTGATATTATCATTTTAAAGTGAGTTATGTAAAATATTACAAATTTAAAATGTTCATAACTCATTTTAAAATGATAATATCAATAAAAACATAATATGTCATTTTTTAGATCATATTTTTACTTTTAAATATGATGATAGTAAAATTAACTCTTATATTAGCTAACATCACAAAATTTGAATCGGTCATCTGAAACATCCATATTCTATATTTACTATATACGTAAATAATATTACTATACGTTATATTACGTAATATTATCTATTTTGATAAGTTTAATATTTAAATAGGTAGAAGCGTTCAAAAGAAATATTTAATTTAGTTTATACATACAAACTAACGTAAAGGTGCGAACGTAGCCTAAATGTTGTTTACGAGAAACGTTATTTATAACAAAAAAGGGTATAGTGTTCATGTTTTGGATGGAAGATTGAAATCAATCAAATAAATTATAGAAGTGAAAATTATCGGCAATCGATCAACGGTAGACCCAGGATGAGATGGAAGTAGGTCGTGATAAAAAATTGAGGGAAAATCCAGAAGGATGCGTTAATATAGGAGATATATGATAAAGACTGATGGAATTGTATAGTAGTGGTTGCTGAATCTTAAAGTCCTATCGCTATAAATGTACTTCAAAGTCCACTAAACTGTTAAGAAGAAGAGACGGGTATTCAAATTAAATACCAATAAAGTTTGTACTGAATAAAATCTACATTAATAATTATATAATAATTTAGGTTCTTATATATATTTAAATTAAATTTAGTAAATCAATAATTATTGTAAGAATGAACCAATTAATAATCCAATATACTTAACACTGTCGTATAAATAATTAAATTTTACTATATATACAAATACAATTCAATACGTAAACATTAAAATCAGTTATGCTATTTTTAAAAATTTAGTTGAGCTTTAAACTTTTATAAATATTTATTTCTATTGGAATAACATAATTATCTAGATCATTTGTATGATTTTTTTCTATTCTATTTGTATTACCATTATTTTAGAATTTTATTTTTAATAAAATGATTAAGTTTGGTCCTTTGTAATTTATCTATAACTATGGTTTCAGAATAATATTAAGTATTATGTGTATGTATATTGTATATTCAATATTGTATACCAGGGGCGGCCAAACGGTCGATCGCAAATGATTTTAAAGTCGATCGTGTTAAAATTTATTTTTAGGCTACGCACACGAAAATTAATCATGGTGGTTAGATTTTTTATGGAAGTCGATCTTCAAAGGTCAAGTATAATGTTAGTAGATTGCGGCCAAAAAAAGTTTGACCACCCCTATTGTATACTGTATAGAATAAATAAAAACACACGCCAATACTGTCTTAGTCAGTCCAAGCATAACCAAAATTGGTTGTCATAAATGTAGTAATATCGCTATTCTAGTGTACACGTCACGTCCGTCGAACACAATGCGATAACGTCAGAACTACAATTTATTATTGTATCGACACAGTATGTGAGGTAGAATGTAGATTCTGATACCAAACTAAATAAACTTAGGTATAGGTTAGGTTTATTTAATTTAGTCCTCAGAAAATATTTTCGAATTAGAACTTAATAATTAAGTACAATGTACATACACTGATTATGGAAGTGTACCTACAATCGAAAACAAGTAGTTATTGTATTTTTATTTTATCAAAATCATTTGTCGAGAAAAATAGACGTTACTGAGTACATTTCTTTACTGACTCAAAACTCTCAAGAGGAAAATTAATATTGAGATTTTTTTTTAATAATTATTCATAATTTAAGTATCAATGAATAATGATATAAACTTGTTAAAAATACAAATTTCTGTTCGTATTTATTTAGCTTATGAATAAAGAGTCTCGAAATAAAGATAACAGTTTTAAATAATAAAAAAGAAAATTTTAGAATTCAGAGGTTTTAAGAATAAGGTTTCAGTTAAGAAGGTTGTGTAGAAGCATAAAAACTACATAGATGATCAACCGTAACATTTGGTTATTTACATTAAAAATATGTGAAAAATCTTCAGATAAAGTTTTTTTTAAACTCAACCCAAAATCTTCTTAAAAATCTGGTATACATTCGAACATATTGTATAGTATATTATATCATTAATTTTAGCTCTAACTTTTTATCGACATTTTTGATATATTAAAAACGGGAATAACCCATTTATAGTTAAATTCCTACAATACTTGCAACACTGTATCAGACCTAATGTTACGATGGTATCATATATCATGTAGAAATAAAAATAGTATTTTTTGCTATAATGTTATTAGGCTGTTACATTCTTGTGTTCATACCAAAATAAATCTTGGAACGCAAAATATCAACTTCAATATAAATGTATTAAGTACTTAATTGGCCAAGTTTATGATTGACTTATTTTAAAACTGTAAGCCATAATAAATAAAATATAAGATTACAAAATATAAATTAAAATAAGGATAGGAATAGAAAACTTAAAAAAAATATATTTATTTATGGTAAAAAAATAAAATAAATAATTAAATAAAATGCAAATAAAGTTTTAATAAAAAAAATTGCTTGTGTTTAAATATTTTTATCTATATTGATATTAATTTTATAGGTACAAGTTATTTAGTCGTATTATTTTTTTAAATATTAGTATAAAAATAAAAATATGAAAGAGGAAAAGAAAAGTGAGTACCACTCTATTTTACAGTAAGTGTCAAGTGGGTCATGGTAATAGATGTATTAAATTTTAATTCAATAATATAGGTATCATTGTATACGAAAAATTGAAAAAACTGTGCTCATATGCGCATCGTTCTTTGTGGAAACCACTCACATCCTCAAAGACGCCGATGGCATCACGAAGATGTCGGGAAGAACGCGAGATGTGTGGTGACGATTCAAAAAAACCACCCGAGACGTGTGGCGTCGGTTTGAAAATACCACTCGGGTTCTGGAGAAAAACCAAAAAACGCTTGTCGGATATTTTCCGAACGGCTTGTACTTGCGGCTGCGTCACGCGCCAAACACAATAAGAGAAGTTTCTTATGCGGCGCACTGTGGTGCAAAATCAAAGCACGTTGCCGTTATTGAGTCCAATGTTACCTAACCCAAATTCATTGAATTAATTTTTAGTACTTACGAAACATGAGGTTAAGTTGAGTACGTTATACTGGATTTCAATATGAATTATAGAAAAAAAATGCATTGGATCATTCGATTCATTCGATGGTTATAATTTTATTTTATTTTGTTATAATATTCCTATTTGTTTGCCATTGGAATGTTTATTTTTATGCATTTATCAATTTATGAATGTGAAAAAACGATGACAATTTTTTTTCTGTATAAATTATTGGTATATTGGTACGTCGCTACTAATTACTTATTAAATACATTTAGTAAATTATTAAAAGTGTCGTGTATACAGGTATTATTATAAATTATTGTTGTTTTGTAAATTAAAATATTATACATATTATATATGACAAACTGATATTTTTTTTTATCTTATATATTATATTAAACAAATAATTAGATATATACCTAATTATTAATTATATAATAATATTTAACTTAGTTAACTAACTAAGCCGAAATACTTTGACCCTGAAGTGTAACACAAAATAAATAATTTGAAAATTATACTTAATATTATAAAATTTATCTTAAGCTCTCTAATTATAAATTATATAAATACTAAATAATATTTTAAGCATATTTTAGGCGAATAAAATACAATAAAATATTTAAAAACCTATTAAATATCATGGCTGAATATAATAATTAATAATTAATAACATATAAAAAAATATATATATTAGGTAGGTAGGTATATTATTGCGTTTCTTTTCTAAATTAAGAACATCGATGCCATACTTTTTTAAGTTATATGTGTAGTGTATTATATAGGTAACATAGTTCCGAGGATTTTAGATGTATACAGTAGTTGTTATATGTTGGAACGAATAAGATTAAGAATAAGAATTTGAACGATTTAGGGTGGTGGATCGACAGATGATCATACTGTTATGAACTAAAAGACAAGTTTTGGTACTTGACCGATGGCGAATGATTGCGAAAATTAAATATGGTTGGGTTATAACTTATTATTATTGTAGAAAATTGAGAGGATGAGGCTACTACCGTTTATACAAATCAATAAAATTACATAAAAAAGCGGAAGAAGTGTTCTGATAGATTTTTTTTAGTGTCATAAGACAATACATCCTAAACGTCATAATTTTTGCATTAAATAAGACAGCAGGAATATTCAAAATATATTTCATATATTTCGTTTTATCTAATTAATATTATTCCAATATTCCAGTATGTTTAGACGATCATAATAACAACACAACTTTCCGATTTTTCGATGTACTACCTTATTCTCTTATGGTTAATATTGTTATATTTTGTTATTTTAATATTACGATCTGCAACACGACGTATCGAAATAATAATTTTTATTTAATCGCGGTATCATTGAACAACGATATAATGGTATCTTATACACGCCGCGGGAGTCGATTCGCACGTGGCCTGTGCGCACCTGTACGCGCCGACTCCCAAAGCTAATCGAATCCAGTTATCCTAGCCGACTCATCACTTTTGCATCTCATCTGCACCGTCGACCGCCACAGCTGCCAATGCGCCCGAAACCTACTGACTTTATTGGACGACGTGTACTGATCGAATATTCGTTATGAGTTGCCGTGATCGTCGCCACGCTGATGACTTTTTAATATTTTTAGTCCGTCGAGATTATAGTACGAAATATTATGAAGTGCGAACACACCTCGTTTAAATCCCAAAAGTATATGCCATCGTCCGTACCAGACGATGAAAAATAATGGTCAAAAATAATATTTTCACATGCGAATGCTGAAACCTGAAAGACTTCGTTTTGTTTGTTTCAATTGCAGTTACTTCGTTAACTAAATTTTGTGATATTAAAAAAAAAAAATATAAACACGATTCAGTAATGTATTATTGTATTAATATGATGTTTAATATTATGCACAAAATATGAATTTACAAGTTGAGTATTACATTTCTGATTATTTATTGTTTTTCACAATAATTATACTATCGATTTTAAAAGCGATATAATTATGTTTTATTGTAAATAAATTATATAGGTATTTGTATAAACCACTACTTAATGAGTATTCATTTGAAATCATAATTGAATAGTTTAAAAAAATCGAGTATATTATAAAAACGGTGTTCATTTCAATATAGGTACAACTAAAACATTATTTAATGTATCATACATAAAAATTGATTTTTCTAAATATTGTTTCTGAATTTAGAACTAATTCATGTTGGGTACTTAAAATTAATATATTTTGTTAAAAAAACTCTTACCAACCAAATAATTGTGATTTTGATTATGAACAAAAGCATAAATTTAATTATGATATTTACAGTATATTTTAATTATGATCTTAATTCTAAGAAAGTTATAGTATTAAGTTAGTGAATAGTGGGTAATAATGGTTATTTAATATTTTATTAATGGAAAAACTTTAAACCGTCAACAGAAAATTCGTATATTTGTTACTTTTTTTTTAAAAAAGTATTTATAAATTTAAGATTGCATTACCACTTTTAATAGCAATTTAGACATTATGAGTTTTTAAAAGAGTTAAAATATTTATGAATTATTATAAAGGAACGAAGATGTGTTTTTCAATTCAGCGGTGTAACCAACTAAAAATTCAAACAATAAACCACAAAAACAATTATTTGTTGTAAACAAACATTATATTTATTTATTTACAATAATTCATTAAAAAACTAATGTTATAATTGTATATTTTAATTTAATAAAGAAATAATAATACATTTTAATTTAAATTACTAAAAAAGCAATATTGTTAAACTATAGATAATTTTTGGTATTGTAATTATTTATAAATTCTAAATTTAAATTTAAAAATTAATATTATTTTCTTAGCCTAAAATTGGTAATAAATGCATTCATTTAAAAATACAATAAAATAATTAAAATATATAATATGTATTAAAAATTATTTTTTTCTTAAATTATATGTACCTATTGCTTACAAATAAGTACTGTGAGACAATTTTCTAAATTTCTCAAATATATTTATTATTGTTTACAAAAAGTTGATATGTTTTGCTTAATAAATTACTGTTGATACACAGATTGGATAGTTTTTCATGAAATTGATACTAGATGAACACATTACATAATTGAATTTATTAAAAATAGACAAACATCCATCAATAGTGTAATAATAATTGTTATTTTGATAAGCACGTGTATCTAAATAACGTTTCAGAAAAATCATGTCGATAATATTTAATAGTAAATTATTAAATATTTAAAAAATTTTTTTTTTTAAAAATCATTATACAAATGTTTTATCTATTTATTTTATAATTATTTTTTGGTTTTTTTCCTGTATACGTTTTATGTTAACGGTAAAATGTGACACTATCATGGGATTACAATTTTATAAAAATGACAAATCTTCTATCAATACTGATTAATGTAGACGCGACGTTAAAAATACATTACCATTTTTTAGTCAAAATTAATCGTAGATATACTTTTAAATTAATTTTGGTTATTCCGCGGGTAATGATTAATTTTCTTAATTATTGAAACTGGTATAAATATTGTCATGATACTGTTTACCGAAATATAAAAATAAATGTTAGAATTTTAACAAGGTAATTGATAAAACTGGACCAATATAATAACTAATACGACAACTGAAACATTTTAATATGCATTGAATAAATATAAATATGCATTTAAATATTTTATCCAGACAGAAGGGTTTCATGAATTATTTATCGAATGTTTTAATATAATGGACAAACTATGTGCGTTGTTTTGTTTAGAAGTGTATGCAAAAGTACACAAGATAAAATTCGTGTTCTGCTGCAACCATTACCTGACAAACTAAAATTTATGTTCTTTAAACAATTCCATATACAATTTCATACGTGAACATTTTAACTGCTGTTCCTATGTTTTTATGTATGATATCCATTTTTATTTTTAAATGTTTCTTTTTACGACTCACCACTGCAGAGGTAATACTTTTAATGCCATTCGTACATAAAAATATAACGGTGACTTTATGGCTAATTATATGACGTATTTACGCCATATATTTATAAATTCTGTGCAATTTGTGCATGCGGTTATTTATTTGAGTGCAACCGAGTGCAACCGTGTTCTGAAGTCAAATGGCGAATATCTTTATTGTTGACAAATACTTCCGTGTAAATAAATATCAGAAACATACAAATTAGTATATTGCTATGAGATCATTAAAGACATTATTCGTAATTTCATGCCATCACATTAATCATATAATGTACCTATACATATTTAAGTATGCGAATATTTTAGTTTAATATCGTATCTTTAATGGGCGTTTCATTTAATGTTCAATATAGTTTTAAAAATGAAAATATATTGACATTGACTGTAATTTTACTTATCGGGTTACAACACACCCATTATGGGTATATTGTTCGTCATATTTTCAACAACATTAATGATAAAATCATTAAATAAATAAATATAAATGACTTTATAATTAATAGACATTTTATTGGTCAACTAATGTATTAGAGTCTGACTGAAATAGTGATGCGTACAATAATTTATAAAAATAAAACCATATTATTATGAATCTGGTAGAATTACACGTTAAGCCTTTAGACAATAAAACCGACATAGCATAAGTATTTGAACGGGAAGACAAAATGATAAAATAACAAAATATCGCTACTCGTATTTTATAAATTATAATACCAGTCACACAACCACGAAAACCACTAGCTATACTGCTTCGTATATTAATTATTCGACACTTTAGATGGTGATAATCTCGTTTGTTTTACTCCATTATAATTCTCCGAGTTTTTCGAGGTAGGTTTACCATGAAATATATAATTTAATTATTATAATATACTGTGTATTATTAGAGTCTCTAGAGCACAAAACGACGCACATTGCGTTTGTGTGGTACTTTTTTCTCAGACCTATCATTCTTGGCCTGGACGTCATATTTTCCTATTCGTTGTAGCAAATTTAAAAAATCTTTAGACGTTTATTTCAATTTCGCTGTCACATTTATTTTCCCGCTCCGCTCTGGATTGCCTCGCTAGCCGACTTCATTTATCGATCTGCATCGATCGGATGCCGAATGTTGTACCGAATCATCGGAGAAGTTTTTAATTGTTTTTCCGCAACACGTGATCGAGTACGATCGCATTATTCACGATTATATTTGTACCTACAACACTTTTCGACAACATTTGTCAAGATGATGATGGATGGTAATCATACGAGCTATGTTTACGCGTGCTAAAACAAATACTATTATTGTGTTAATATTTAGTTTTGCCACATTTGGCGTATTGTATTTTGTCGCATATTGATTTGAATTCGACCCACAACGGACAATAAGTAATCGATCGCTATATTTTTATATTTTTATAGAACTGCCGCCGTGATCTATAATTAATAAAACTTGTAGGTTTACTGCAATATTATTATACTTTTTAGATTCTAGTGTATTGATTTTACAATGATGTATGTTTTTTTTGTGTCTGTTATCACGTTTTGGAGTAGTAATAATGCTCCGATTTTTGACTTCAGCCCCTCTTTGAATAGGAAAATTCATCTAGTTGGTACTTTGGGTGGTCAAAAGTAAGCATTTTCCAACAGTTTTCAAAAAAATCGATTTTTTAATTTTGCTGTAACTCAAAAACGAATCATTGTAATCATTGTAAATACTTGAAATTTTCACCAAATGTTTATATTATGCTTATCTATTGATTAAATTTTCAAAATATTTTGACCTTTTTTGAGCTACTTATAGACAATTGAAATTTTCTTTCAGGCAATTTTTTCTTCAAATGCCGATAAAAAAAATTTGGCTCTCCAAAAAATCTTTAAAATTTAATACAAAGTTTATTATAACTGTATACTTATCGTGTAAAAAAAAAAAAAAAAAATCAAAAATCGTTAGTCACAATTTTTATTTCTAAGCATTTATAGTTCAAATGTTTACGAAATATATCAAAATTTAAATGAAATTTCATACGCTCATAATGCGTATATTGGCCAAATAATTTTTTTATTATGTAAACAGATACTATAAAGTAACTTTAGTAACATATAGTAACTATACTATTTGTTTCAAAATAGAATATATGATAATATTTAAATATAATATATCCTGGACTGACAAATCATCTTCGTTCATAATCGTTTTTCGTATACAATGATACCTATCATTGTATTCAAATTTAATCTACCATAGTCCGAGGTCCACCCCACCCCCTAATATACAGCAGAGCGATACCCACTTTCCCGCTTTTATATATTATGAGTGTATGATAAATATGTTTACATTTATTCGCTATCCGTTTATATTATCTGGAAATCGTTATCCTTATTAGGTACCTACTCTATTTTAACACACTCAGTTTCGTTACACAACATTGAACATAAATCACAATAAATGTATTTACATTTTACCAAGTTTCCAGGGAAGTAAAAAAGAGCTATTTAAATATAGAAGTACCATCAGAAAATAGTGTACATCGTATTACACATTGAATAACATATAAACTTAATGCGATGAAATATTATATCTTTAAAATAATAGAGTTTAATTGTAGTTTTGTAACACAATATTGAATTAAATTAATATAATAAATGTTTATATGATATTTGTAATTATTTTCATAATATATTAACATTATTTGATCGAATTTTAGCAAGACTAATAGTTAGTTATAATTCATAATAATAATAATAATAATAATAACAATAATAATAATCAATGCATTCTTAGATAAACTATATTTATCCAATTTTATTAATTTTTAATTGGTACATACATTTAATTAAATATGCACAAAAAACAAATTTAATGTATAATATTAATTATTATACCTTTTATAATAATTATTAATAAAAAATTTATTTTGTTTTAAGAGAAATACTCATTTAAAGAAGGTTAATTAATTTTAGTTTTTAAACAAAATAAATTCAATACAATATTATCGTTTAATTAAAAAAAAGTAATATCAAAAGTTTATTTTAACATTATATTATCTTATATTTGCTTTTAATGTATTTACTATATCACTGAATTAAATTGTTTTTTCTTTCATATAATTTCAAATAATTTAAATATTATTTTTTTGCATTATTATTTATTAGTATCATATAAAGTAAACATAAAAGTTTTGAAAGTAGTAAGTTCAGTTGTCTAAGTTTTAAAATGTTAAAACCACCCCGCAGCGTATTTATATCCATAACTTCCAAATTATTTTCTTGTAATGATTATTTAAATAATACATGACTATATTTTTAGAATGTACTGAGTAGAATTATTTTAATTTTTAAAGTATATCAATAACGAAAATAAATAAACTAGTATAAAATAATTAAAATATATAAGTTTATGAGCACTTTTATTTGAAGTATATCTAATTATTTACAATGATTCAAGAAATGAGGACCATTTGAAAATGTCCCGTAGGATCCTTATAAAAAGATTAGTTTTAGTAGTTGTTGACAATATTATTGAGTTTTAAGTAAAATTTTTTAAAAAAAATTATGAGAAAATAAAATGTTTATGTTATAGGTAATACCTACTTACCTAGGTATAAAATAAAACATCTGTAATGTAGAATTATCATTAAAATCGGTATTAAATTTTATGCCATTTGTATAAAATATATTACGTTAAGTGGTAGTTTTTAAATTTGAAGTAAACACAAATGGATACAAAATGTATTTTTATTTCGCTTTAATCACAAATATGTTTGTGTTTTATTATGGTTTGAAATTGCAGTTATGGTGTTATGGATACGAGTGTAAATTTTTGTTCTTACATATTTTGTTGGAAATAATTCCGTTATTTCAGTCTTGTAATTTAGTTTGAGGAAATGGGTATTTGTGAATCGTTCTTCCTTCCATGTATGTTTTTGGTTATTGTTGTTTCTTCACACGAACTGAAAACTTATACATTACATTATAATGAAAAACAAAATAACGGAAATAATTATTTCCGCTAACATAACTATAAAATGTAATATAACACGTACGCAATATTAAATAAGCTAAGGCAAAAACCACAAATATTATGATTTATTCTTATGTGTAATAATTTATTAATACTAATGGTTTAAACGTTCAAAATATATTATGTGAGATTTCAATAAGAAACAAATTGGAAAACTACGTTGCAATACATGTATAGAAAGTAAGTATTCTAATATGCTATAATATTATACCATATCTACTTTATTAGTAACTTAATATTGCTTTAATACATTTTAAGACGATAAAAAGCAATTAAAATATTAATTGTTTATATTAATTTTAAATACAATAATTACGCGTATACTTTTAATTGAGTGAGGTTGCGAGATGTTAATATTTTATGAATAAAGTTATGATGTACATATTTAGGAGATAATATTATGAACTTTAAAAGGAAAAGTCATATTTAAACAGATTATATGTTAGGTATTAAGTACACTTAGTTAAATAATGTAAATCTAAGTAGATTTCAAAATCGTTGTAGTATATGGAATATAGAGAAGATTAGAGTAACTATAGCGAATCATCATTTAGAATGATTGTAGATAAATAATTTAAAATAATTATTTTAAGAGTAAATAAAATTATCAGGATTTTAAAATGATGTTTTAAAAAAATAAAAAACACAATTTATTCAATTTATACAAAATTACAAAACAAATATGATTTTTTAAATCAATATTTATTGAACTATTTTTAAAGCTTAGGAAAGTGAAATTTAATTATTTATTATTTTTTAAAGTGGTGTATATATATTTTTACTATAGTTTTTAATTATTACGTGTTCTTAAAACAACCTACATAAAATAGTATGTAATTCAATTAAAACCATCAATTTAAGTGAAACGTCGTTTAATTATTTAATGCTCAAGGTTAAATTTGAATTAAACTGTTTTAAGATCATAAAATGTATTGATATTATTAAATATACATTCTCTGTTTGGATTTTCGTTATTATAAAAACATAATAATATGTGTATCATTGTTAAATAAGTAAATGTATGATTTATATTTTTTTTGTTCAAATTAAATGAACGTGACAACTTTTAAATTAAAGTTTCTAAAATAATAATATTTTTTATTAATTGTATTTCATATTTAATATACATAATACATGGAAATAAATACACATCGAATACATTTCTACATCTAAAATGAATAACCGTGTCTTATAAATATATATACTTAATGTACAAATTATAAAATAGAGCTAACATAGAAAAAAAGATTGACTAGTTGAGGATATAACGTACCACAATAATTGTAGGTATCTCATTAACAAATAGACCTAACCTAATTTTTTGATGATTAATTACATATTATACTCGTATTTATTATTAAAAAGCAGGTAAGTGAGTATCGCTCTGCTGTACATTAGGGGGGGGGGGGTGGATCTCGGACTAGGGTAGGTTAAATTTGAATGCAATGATAGGTATCACTATATACGAAAAATGATTCTGAACGGAGATGATTTGTCAGTTTAGGATATATTATACTTAAATATTGTCATACATTCTATTTTGAAACAAATTCAAACAATTAAGTAAAAGTTTCAAGATCCTACGTTTGGTAATTTTTTAAAAATAACAAAAATCGAAAATTATTTAGTAGTAAAACGTTATTTTACACGTGTATTATTGATTTCAAATTAAAATTAAAACTTTAAACACTCGTAAAATTTTTTAAATGGAATAATCTTCAAACTTTTTTATAATTATTCTAAGCTTAAATTATGGACAGCATAGTATTAAATTTTCAATTCTTAGCTTTTGATAGTAAAATATTTATAAATTTTTAACTACCAAATAGTGAAAAATATTCATGATTTTGACAAATTTTTGTCAATATTTGAACTTCAAATGCTTATGTATTTTTAAAATTTTTGAATGCGAATTAAAACAAGTTATGTAAACCCTTTAATTAAATTTTCAAGTAATTTTTCCCAGCTAAATTTTTTTTATCAACATTTATAAAAAAAAATTGATTATTTCAAATGCCTATAAATAGCTCAAAAAAAGTCAAAATATTTTGAAAATTAAATCACGTAAAAAAATGGCAATCTAAATAACTGGTAAAATTTTTAAGTATTTACGACTTATACTATTTGAATAACAACAAATATCAAAAATTGTTTAAGGCTAAACCGTTATTTAACGCGGTTTTGTAAAAATTTAAATTTCATTTCAAACACAACTAAAAAATTTTATCTTAGTCCGTTAGGTTTTTTTTACAGATATTTGAAGAAAAATTTATGGAGAACCTTGTATCAAATTTTCAAAACTTAATTATAAAATAAAAATGTTTACGATTTTTCAACCATAAAATTACTTGCAAATTTTCGCAATTTTGACATATTTCGTATAAATTCGAACTTTAAGCACTTATAAAAAAAAAATGTGACTAACGATCTCGGATTTTTTTTTATCACTTTAAGAACAACTTATAAGAAACCTTGTATTAAATTTTCAAGATTTTCTGGTTGGCCAAAAAATTTTTATCGTTATTTTAAAAAAAAATTCTCATAAAAATCGAAAATTTCAGTGGTCTATAAATAACTCAAAAAAAGTCAAAAATCTTTGAAAATTGAACTATATATAGATAACACTAACATAAACATTTGGTGAAAATCGCATGTATTTACATCGATTAGTTTTTGAATTACCTATAACAAAATCAAAAAATCGATTTGTTCGAAAACTGGTTTTGCGTAAAAATTCCCGTTTTTCTGTCATTTTTTTTTCTCGATTTTTTTGAAAACTGTTGGAAAATGTTTACTTTTGACCTGTATAATGCACCAAGGATATTCAATTTTCTATCGGAAACCACACCCAAAGTTTGAAATTGAAGCATTATTTCGACTAGTTATGCTGTACACAGACACAAAAAAAAAAACACACATCATTGTAAAATTAATACATTCATCACTCCGTTCAGAATCTAAAAAAGTTGGATGTATATATATATATATATATATATATATATGTATGTATATGTATAATCAATTTTCATAAATTAATTATAAGGAAAAGTAATTGACGAGTATTTATATTTTTAATGGAGAATACTGGAGAAAAAAATATAAATAAATAAATACCATGCAGCCAAAAGATTGGTTCATCCACATGTCACGTATGGTCTTGTTCAACAAAATGAAATAAATCCAAAAAGATAGGATTTTATTCTCTAGAAACGGTGAAAGAATAGTACAACTAGTACAAGATATTCGGAACGTTCATAATTATTTTTATCAAATGACCCGATTTTAATTTCCGACCCGTGACCACAACTCACGAGTTCATAGAAAATCATAAGAATTTAATGTCAATCTATTGTCAAATTATAAAATGTACTATGAGAAAGCGGTTGTCCATACACAGTTCTCAGTCTTCAGGAATCGCGGGGAGGTTTTCAAGTAAACTCGTTTATGAGGTGAGATTTATACGGGTTATGGTTGAGTTAGTAGGCGTAGTCGAGGTGCACTGGATATCGACTGTATCTTAGACTCTAAGGTACCCTCTACCGCCTTAGAGTGCACATTTCACTAGTACGTGGTAGATCAATGCCCACAGTATCGTCGAAGTCGTCAGTAGTTATAAATCTTCATCACTCTTTTATAGCCCACCGAGCTAATATTATAGAAGGTTCACACGATTGTAGGTGACAACTATAAATGGCAGTAGTACTCGAGAAATAATAACCATTTATGTTTTTGATGAAAACTGCAAGACATATATAGCAATATAGCTAGGTTTTCATAAACGACAAAGTTTAAGTATTATACGTGTGTCCACAAAACGTGTACAAAACGATATAAAAACGAGTGCAATGGAAAATATTTCAAGAGCTCGACTATTCCGCGGGTTTGGCAATTGATTTGTGATGAGCTCTGGATTCCTAGGGGCGAGTCTTACGGGTCGAGTGACAAAGACGAAGAACATTATATAGCGATGACAGTGTAGGTCGTAACGTTGGCGTACTAAAGCTCGTTTGCGACAAAACGATTTGCGGTCTTGCGGCAGGCGAGTCGCGGTAGGTGTGTATAATAATAATAACAATAATAATAATAATATTATAGCACGAATCGCGCGACAATGAGCTTTTCTTCGAGAGACAATTTCGCCTGGCCGACGTTAAATTAATCAAGCCGCTTGCCAAACCGAATTCTTCGACAGCGCAACGTTCTACTCTCTGGCAGTGTCCACCGATCCGTGATATCGTCATGGTCTCGCTCATTTCTCCTTGTCTTTTTATTCTTCTTTTCTCCCATACAAAACATCTCACAGGTATACGTGTGTATGTATAACGAGCTCCTCAACGAAAATTCCTCTTAACCGTGTATTATACACGCTTTTCCACTATTTTCCACTCTTAAAATTCTTCGTATTTTCTTTGGCGACACGTTTGCCGGAACTATCTCAACGCACTAGGTTCGCTGTCCTTTCTTCTTTTATAGGTACTCCAAGGTCATCGTTGATTATACTTGTACCTCTATAGTATTATTGTTATAACCAAACAATATAATATTTTGATTTCTACTATTGCTAGGTACGTTTTTGGATATCGAATTTTATGTTGGAGGTATGCGTATGACGGAGAATATATTTTGGTAAAGCACACAAAGTTAAACGATAGGCAGTCGTATAATATTATATTTTTATATAACATGGTGTCGTCCTCGCATGATCTTTATAGATTATTTATTTTTAGCTTTAGACGTACGTCTTGCGGGAAAACATTTTTTGTTATCCGGAAATTTGTTACCAGACAAAAACTAATTTCGGCAAAGGCATTTTTCCGGGAATGCGTAAACGATTACCATGTGATGTATGATTTTGCAGGTTCTGGAACCTAGACGAGTATCGGATCAGTATGGTACACTGGCCGTTAAAACTTTAGGGTAATATTATTATTATTAAATCGTTTGACTTAACGTATTCGTCGTTTGTATGTCGTGAAAACATACGACTTTGCACGCAAATTTCAGTATTTGACCATCACGCGCGATTGTAGTCCAAATCAATATAATAAAATAAATGAAAAAGCCATATACATTTCACAATGCCATTAAACAGTTCAAACACTATATTTTTAATGTGTATAATATAATACATTAATATTGTTAATATATAAATATTTTTCAGTGTTATTTTATTCAAAGCAGCAACGATGAAGCAGTATAAATTTGTCTGTAAAATATGATACATGCACGTTTTCTACTCGGAAAACATTTTCGGTATACTGAAAGGGATATCGCTCTAAATCATTTATATAATAACAATAAAATTCCTCCATTGATTGGAAGGTTAAAAAATATATATATTTTCTAGAAATATAGAAATTATGAAACACATTTTTTTTCTGTATTTTTCTCATACATTTATTCATCAATAAGAATCAACTAAAATACAGCTGCGATTAATTTTACTTTAAATTTTAATTCAATATTCATAATTACAATTTATGCGCAAATCTTTTTTTTCTTTGGAATTTAAGGAAAACATAAAATATTTAAAGAACTATCTATAGGTACTTCTTCATACTATAGAAAAAATGTTATTGTTTTAAATGTAAATACAACCACAGAGCTCTTTGGGTTAACGTATAAGGTTTTAAATTATTTATAAATAGTGAATATTGTCAAAAAATAAAAATAAAAATGTAAAATTGAATACAGTTTTTTTATTTTTGTTATATGTTTTCTCTGCAGTTTTACTTATAATATAAACTCCAGATCAAATACGTTTAATCGACTACAAAAAAAAAAAAAACTATCGACTGTTGACTTCAAGTGGTTCTGTATTTCGATTGATCGGTGGAAGAATATATTGCAGGTTGTTGTACGCAAACGAAAAATAAATTATCCACTGACTTTTCGGACCAGCCTCGGTAGCTAATCAGTGAAGACTACTTTGAACGTGAACAAATCTCAGATAGCTTTAATTCTACATTGTTTTTCGTTCGTTTAGAAATACAATAATAACATTGTAATTATTTCGAATACTTTCTATACTATTATTTGTTATTGATATGTTCATCACCGTCTGATGATTAATAATATATTATTAAAAAATATATTGACGCGGTATGATGCGTAAATACGGGTGAGATTATGTTTTATTGATTCGGTCCCCTCTCGTCCGTTCTACATACACTAGAAAACGAAAATTCCTCAGGTGTATGCGAATATTGGCCAACCATTCACGTACTAATATAAAGTGTAGCGACAAACTATTTTGACGAATAGGTATACTGTAGGTATATTATATACGCATCTGAAAAACACCGTTTTTCGAATGAATAGGTAACGGTAATAATAATAAAAGTAAAATAAATCCTTTTCGAAGAAAATTGCTTAAATACGAAAAAAAAAGTAAACGGATACAATGGGGTTCATAATACAACGAAATAGTTGATCAGGGGTAGCCAAGCTTGTTTTGGTAAATATATACTAAATAATATATTTTAATTTGAAAATCGGATTTTATATTATTTTGAATAATTATATAATAAATAATAATATTATAGTATTAACAACCATTATGTTAAAACTGTATAGGTTTAATAAAATTAAAACATTTATAACTACTTAAATTGCATTAATGTAAGTTAAACTCTGTAGGATATTTAATATAATGTTTATTTCGATTAGCAGTGAACAGATTTTCTTTGGATTTTAATCTATTTGTCAGCGTGTAATGCGTTGCAATGTCATGCTTCAACTTCAACTTGACATCGTGTTAATTTGTTTTAAAGTTGTATAGGAATTTATTGCATAACACTTGAAATATTAATTCACAAAAAACAGTCTTAGCTTCATACTCACAAGTCGAGCAAAAAATGAAAAACATTGGAGATCGACTTAGAAATCATTCGCAGTTGACCGATTAGTCAGTATCATCACTCCTCCATTGTCGATAATAATATTAGGATGATTTAATTATGACTATAATAAGAATAGATGTTATTGAAACAATAGTTAATTTAACTTAACTTATTTCTAAATTTTTTAAAACGTAAAATATAGTGTAAAATAAACTTGCCCGTTTACATATCGTATACATATAGACGTAGCTTGGGATTCGTGTGAGAAATGAACTCTCCTAGAATTGTTCAAAGCTTACTTTACATTTATTTAGTTAAATGTGTATTGTATACCTATGCAATATTATTAATTTTATTTTTATTATACAACATTATCATATTTGTACATAATTCACATTATTTTAGTGTTATAAATTTACTAACCTATTATTTTGTTACGAAAAAATACTTCAATTCATCTATCTATTTTTAAGCTTGATTACAACTATGTATAATATACAATAATATTAATTTGTATCATCGTTCTGCTATTAGTGGATGTTTTAATATTGTTGAATGTTTATTAATTGGCAGATACCTGTTTTTTAACCATGAATATATAGGAGATATTTTATATTTAATTGAAATTATGAACTATACATAATAACTCGCGTTGTTCATATTCAATTATTTGTTTTAAATCATGGAATATAGCAAGAATACTAACAACTAGTTTACAAATTTAATTTATTATTATTTCAAACAAAAACGTAACCAATTTAATATTATCATTACAAATTGTGGTAGGTATTATATTATAATTAACTATTTAATAAATTAATATTAATTTAGTGTTATTTATGTTTTTGTTAATATGTTTAATTGTAAGCAAATAGCAAATATAACTTTTAAAATTATATCAAAAGTATAAAATTATGACACCATTATTCCAATGTGGCGCAAACATTTTTTTTCAAAATATTTTTATACCTATACCTTACGACTTTTGTATATGCGTTTCTCAACTTCTAAAAATGATTAGTAAATGTATACAGTCGACGAATAAATTGTGTATAAAATTGTTTCTTTCGATAATCTTATTTTAAGCATTATAAAAATCGACTGCTTTATAAACAGTATATTATAACATAAGACATAACAATAGACAAGATTTATATTATAGTGTGCGTGGTGGGAATTAAAAGTGGTCAAAAAGTAATTTTCACAAGTCGATATAATATCATTATACAAAATGACCATCTAAAAGGAGTACCAATACTAAGTTTTTGGATAAACACGTAAACGTATTATTATAAACTAACACATTTTTAGTGTTCATAAGGTCATGTGTGTTAATCAAATTATATTTTGTAATCGTGTGTTAGCGTTATGCTCCAATTTTTTGGAATTTTATCTCAATAATCTCATACCAATATATGGATTTATTATATTATATATAACGAAGTGTTAAGTTATAAACTATCACGGTGCTTATTAAAAAATATGTTCTTTACCAACATATTTTTCTAGATTTTCCCATTATAATGCAGGTATAAAATATCAAGTTGACTTTTTAGTATGCTAAAACAGTATGTGAACGATTAATGAGAACTGAATGTTATCGCTCCACTATATATCGTATATAGTTTATCGCTCCACCATTGTGGACCGTTCTTGAATTTGAATAATTTTTATATATTCACAGTTGAAAAACAATCAGATAAAAATAAATAAAGTAAAAATAGTTAGTTTACAATATTGATATTAGAAATTACTTTTTTATTTTTTAAACATTGTTCTTGTATGTATGTATAGATCATATCATATTTCAGCAGTCCTAAAAATTGTAAATGACCTCCAACAGAGCAACAACCTCTATGTTGAGAACCATTGGTACATAAAATCTAATATCTATACCTAGTATTAACTTATTAACAATATCAAATAACAACACTAAAATGAAGAGTTTATCTTTTCACCTGTCTATCTGTCATAAACATTGCATAATGTGTACCGCATGCGGGGGTTTGAAATTTTAAACTTCAAAACATTCACAAAATATGAAATTAATATTGTCATATTTGACAATATGACAGACCCATGCGTACAACCTGGTAAAACCGGGCAACATGGCAACAACGGGATCAAGCTTTTATAATATTATGTGCTACGTATTTTTGTTATTTAATAAAAATGTCACTTATACTATATTTAAATTAATTAAATAAGGTATTAAACAGAATAGTTAAAGTAAAAAAAAAAATTTAGCCAATAAGAATGAGTAATGTCAGGTTAATGGTTAGTTTTTATTTATTTTTTTGAAAGCGACTGAATTGATCAAAATAATTGAAAATTATCCTCATTGTCATTAAGTATAAGTCAATATATTAATAATTTATGAACACTTGAAACTCATTATGAAACTTGAACATATTTTGGAGGCAGGATTTTTCTTTATGGGATGATAATTTTTAATATTGAGTAGACTTAACTAGAATTGTTCACAAGTTAATACTGTTAATAGTATACTAATACCGTGAGTTGATAACATTTGAAATTGTTACAGTAACCTTTATACAATTTAAAATTTTAATAAAGTTACTCCGTTCAAGGAGAGCCGCAAACCACTCTTGTCCCTTGGTTATGTTACTATTTGAACGCATTGCATAACTTAAGGACCATCAGCACTTATTAATTTTTTGTAATGTTCATTTAGCAAATCTTCAAATATCCAAAAATCCAAACTAAGTGAAAACCAAGTTACAGCGTAAAAATAATAAGGGGGAATAATACATACAAATGTTTGACGCATAATATTGTTATTGATAGTTGATACCAAATCGATTTATTAAATTCTGTCAATTTATATTATTGTTGTTTTTCGAGACAGTAATGTACCTATTTTGCCTACACAATACTCCGTGCGTTGACATAGAGATCGTGTATCGAAAACTATCGTCTTGCTTCGATTACCCCGGTTAAGGTAAGTGTAAATTATTGTAAATCGAAATATACTTGAAAACGATGAAAAATTTACGCAAAAAAAATGTAGGCGTTGGACCTCCGTTCATCACATGTAAAAATATTGATATCTGACGTGTCATCAGCTGTGCTGTGAAAATTTCTATCGATTGTTAATATTATGTATATAGGATTTTTGTAATACATCGAGTGTTTAAAAAAAAATATTAACAAAAAATACCTGATAGTATAACCAATCGTTCAATCAAATTAATAATAAAAAAAAGTTTTATTTTGAGAATTCATGTGGTTTGACCTGTACGTCATAATGAATAATGGTTACAAAACTTTTTTTAAAATTTTTTTACTAAATTAAATTTTATTTTATATTATTATTTAGAATCGTGTAATGAACTCTATATTATTAATGTTAAATGCAGCGCAATTGACGTACCTTCATTACTGATATATTTTATTTTTAACAAATTAACAAATAAAATGTATTTATAATAATATGGTACTGATCGAGGTATTTCATTTGTAATAAATAGGATAAATTTATTGTATAGTATTATGGTCTTAATATTGAACAGGTTTCGTATAATATTATATACAATTTCCATAAAAATTCAAATTATGTTCGCACACGGATCCCATTAAAAACCATTCCCTCGGGACCCGTTTTCAGTATATCTTAGATTATCATGATCTGAAGTATATTATAATAGTTATACTAATTATTTTTTCAAGAAATTGAATACATAGCTGAATAATAGGTAATATTTAGATTATAATCATAAAAAAGTGCTAATAAATTATTCTGTGTAGTATGTGTGTTTTTTTTAGTTAAGTAATCATAATATTATTAATCATTTATTGACCATTATATAATATTAAATAAAAGCATCTGCTGTGTTACGAGATGAGTGTAAAATATATGACCGTCTTAACGTATATATTATTAAAGAATGTAAACAAAATATGATGATTTTAAATAATTTTTTATTTTAATTTTATTTTTTTTTCAATATAAAAAAATAATAAAATTGTAAATGATTAGTCCATAGCAGTTTTTACAATATTTTTTTATAAATTTATCAATTAATTTTTAATGTTACACACCTGAATATTATTATATTTATATTATTTAATATTTAGTCATTATTCTGTTAAAGCAAAATTAGATACAATTTTTTTGACCACTTTTATTAATTTATTATCAAAATTACTGCAATGAATTAGACTAAGTGTTCCCAAGTGTGTTATAATATAACCGATCAATTTATACATAATATACGTTTTCTATCTATTTATTGCATTACCCATATTGAAATATTATCATCATAATTTAACAACTATATAATATTATATATACCTTTATTTAAATATTTATTAAACACGAAGTATTTAATGGAAACATAAATTTAAGTTTTTTATCGATACGTTTAATTTAAAATAACATTTCTTTTGTGTATATTTTTATTAAATGACATTACAAATAATAACGTTAATATTTTATTATTATTTTTTATTAAAAATGTTTAAAAAAAAGTTAGAACCCAGACAAGACATATTATTATATCAAATAAATGAATATGTTACACAATTTTATCAATAAATTACAATTGTTTTAAATTGTGTAATTGAAAGGATTTTAATTATTTTTTACTTTCACATGTATTTAAAAATTAATAAAAGAAGTTAAAGAAGTATAAGCGAATAAAGCGTTTAATTTATTAATTATAAATATTAAATATATCGAAAAATCAGTAATTTTTAATTAAAACCCCCAAATAAAATACATTATAGCTATAAATGAATAATAATAATACTAATAGTATAAATTTAATATCATGTCTGTTTCTAAAAAATTATTAATGAAACCCATAAATATTATACGCTGTAACATACAGGACACAGGTATATTTTTTGTGTGCAATTAAGTTATTATAATATAAAATATTCAAACGCAACATTTATGCAAATATATTTATAATAATATGTCATGGAGAACCACAAACGATTATTTTTATTTCTAATATGATAATATTAGATATAGTAGATTATTGTAAGTATAGCTAGTACATGTTATTATAATATTGTTCTTGCAAAACACATTCGAAATACTATAACGTTATCTGAGTTATGTCTACATGCTTGTATTTATTTATAATTTATTATTATAAATGCACTCTATAACTAATTAAAAACAAATAAAATTAAAATGTACTCAACACTCAATTATATTACATAGATTATTTAGTTGATGTATAATATAACGAGCATACAAAAATAATATTGTAAAGTGCAAACAGTTAAACAAAAATATTACAGACACAAATTGTTACATACTACAGTTATTAAGCCATATAGAATTATACGGTATTATTATCGAATGTACTATGCCACACGTTGTATAACAATAGAAGTTTAATAAATCTTTTAAATTTAAAAAGCTGTCGGATGGAAATGTTTTTTGTTTTTGGCATGCATGGGTTCCGTTTAAATGTTAAGTACTATTGAATTTGTGAGCAGAGTGATCGTATTGTATATAACAATATAGGATACACAGTTTTTTACTTTAATTCAGAAATGTTCATGTATATTGTCTGTAGCAAATATTGTAAATCTGTCCAGGGCCGAATAAAATAGATTCTATGTTATATTATATGAAAACTAGATTTATTATTTTTATTTATAAAATTTACGTAATAAAATTAATGTTAGTTATTCTAAATTAAGTTATAATGATTTAATAAAGGTATTGCTTAATTTCTTAAAATAATAAATATCTATGCTAAGTAGCTTAACGGTTAATCAACTTATAATTTTTATTAATAATTAATTGAAAAGTATGAGTTTGTTAAAACCAAAAAAACAATGGAAGCAATAACTTAATATAAATTATTTGTTCTTTACAGCTACTATTACTAAACCAATATTAACTTATTATACACCTTTGTTGACTTTACTGAATCAAAAAATGTGTAAGATTAATAATTAAATTATAGTAAATAATAATAATTCATTATACATATTTTTATCTATTTTTTAAATACAATTTTAGGCTAACAAAAAAAAAAAAAAAACACCAGAAAGTTAAGGGATGTACAATTCAATAAATTCAAAGAAGGTAAAAGAATGTTTGATTACAGTGAAATATTAGTTTTCAGTTTTGTACGTTGCGTTTTACGTCTCAACATCTAAATAACACCAACAAATATTGTTTTTCATGAACGAGGCAACTTCCAGATTCTATTGACGAAAATTGTCTTTTGTTTCATGGATAACTTTTTGAAAAGATAAATAATATATTTTATTGGTGAACCTGATATTCGATCTCAAACCATTCAAAGCAATAGATTTTTTTTTGAAATATACAGTGTGTCAGTGTAACTTTAAATTTGGTCACTTACATTATAAGTTTTACAATATTTGTTAGACGTCAAATACTACCAAGAATGCTGTTATTCAAAATACCTAATATATATGTACCAATTGTTTATGTTTTATAAATCGTACTAAAATACATTTATCTTGAAGATATTTAAATGCAAATATTATTAACAAGTATTTTTCAAATTGAAAACGTTATTTAAACAATATGAATATACTGTAAAATTTATTTGGATAACAATATTTAAAAAATAAATTTAGGCATAATATCTGGTTTGTTGATTTTACCATGTAAATATTTTGTAAATTGTATTTTTATAAACTTGAAAAAATAAAAAAATAAATGTAAAAGTATTTTTTATTTCTGCCGTAAACAATGTAATTATTACTATGGCTTAACAACTCTAAAAGAAACTGTCCTTAATATTATTATACCGATCGATTTAAACAACTCAAAGAAAAACGAAAATCATTAAACTCTAATCACTCTACTATATGCAAGTGGGTATACTATGGTTTTTAGTGCTGAAATGTATTGAAAAATAAAAGATTTTTTGAACACTCACGTAATGCACATATATATTTACGATTCTGCAGGTATGGAGAAAATATTATTTATTCTATGTTATTTGCGGACGAATGGAACAATTAAAAATTACTCAGCAAATAAATTCATTAAAAAAAAAAAAAAAATGGATCTAATGTACTAATGTAATCTATTTCTGATTAATTTAAAATGTATATATTATTGACAAACACAGATTTTGAAACAATTTTACGTCAAAAATGTAAAACTTTTTTAAATTAAAACTTTTTGTTTTTATTTTTTCAATATAGCACTAGTAGCATATAAATGAAGATTGTGCATTTCTTATAAAACTGATTCTAAAACAAAATTGTCATTTATCCACCAATCCTCTATACAATTGTATATTTAATTTAAAAACGGTAAGGATATATTATACTATCATAGGCACCAATGAGCTTTAAGTACTAGAGTATAATAATATAATAATGTATATCGTATACGTCTTAATTTTGTATTATCGAAACCGATCTTAAGTGAAAATTAGTTTAGGTGAACTTCCTCAGCTGATAATACATTATAAAACCAAATCCGAAGATTCTGACGAAAATACCTTATAAAATTATATTTGATATGAAGCTTGTAATATTAAATATTAAGTCAGTTTTAAGTTTTTTAATGTTTGATTATAGCTACTAGCTGTAGCAGATGTAATCATTTGATTCAATTTTATTTATTACTAATTTATTTTTGTTATAAAAAAAAAATTAAATAAAACCAAACACTTCATAACTGGCCTATATTTTGAGCAATCCACTGCGATTTTCTCGGTAGTTCGTTGGTCCAATTCGAGTCTGCAGCCAATAACGCATGTTCCAGTTTTTAGCTCCATTGCATCGCTTTTTATTATACGAGTAGATTTTTCAGTAAATGGTTTATTCGAAAATGTTAATATATTTAAATTTGAGTGAACCATTTTATCAATCTCTAAGCAATATTAGTTTATTAGCATTTTATAATTTTTAAGAAATCCTAAGTTCAATAATATTATTAAAATAAAATGACTATATGTATAATGTATATATATATACCATAATTATTATACGTATAAACCTAAATATTATATTTATTTTATATTTCACCGAGAACATTTTATCTGAAGTGCATTGGTCTAGTTTAATATTACTCGAATGAATTCTAGCTGATTTATTATATAAGTACCCATTAACATAATTAAATTATAAAAAAAAAATATTTGTTCAATAATAAATTTATTGTAAAAAGTTTTGCATTTCCTTAAATAGCATAACAAATCCAAAATATACACTCAAAGAAATCAAAAACTTAGAAAAATGCATTAAATCGGTGTATAGGGGGGTGGGGGACACATGTACGACGAATCACCCTTTATAATAGTGTTATTTTATTATATTATTGTTATTACTATTATTATCATCGTCACACGTGTCCGTCGTCCAAATAACGGCAGTGTGGTAATGGGGCTGCAGCGTTGGTGGGCCCACACGCTCTGTACGCCGACAACAACTGCTCGGCTGGGTGGTGCAGGGGACCGGCGCAACGCCGACGACGGGTGTCGTGCCGCCGTCGCCGCCGCCGCCTGCCCACCCGCGCGTTTCGAAAAACAGTGTGCTGCCGAATGGTTCATGTACGGTCGTACGTCCGCTGGTCTCGGTTCGATCCGCTGTCGTGATTGCCGCATGGTCACTTGAATCACCACCACCGCCGCCGCCGTAGAGGTAACGTATATGTACAAAATACTGATGTAGTATTACAATGCATTAGAACAGTACAATTATATGGTAGTAATAGGTAAAACACCGTTGAGTTGTAACAAATTAATTAAACGATAGTGTATACTCACGAGCCCAGTCCCGTGGCCAACACAAATTATTTTTTTTATTGATGTATTAAAAATAAAATTGAGTGATATTTAGAAACAGTTATAATGTTACATTTATTTAATTTTTATTTGTACACGTAAAAATACAATTGTCTCAATACATTAATGGCAGAGCAATATAGTATACAGCATCGTATACGTTATATTATATTAATAAATTAAATATTTTAGTGTAGTTATATAAAATTTAGGTATATTATAGAGGTAATTTATAAAGCTCTAATTTATTTCTTAGCTAAAATCTCATAGTGAAAACGTAGTACTAATTCATTTTTAAAAATGTATAGTTCAATATATTCACTGATAGAATATATTTTACGTATCGTATAGTAGATATATATGATATATATGTGTGTGCATATTTTAACGTCAAAATAGAATTGAGGGCATATAACACTGTTCAGTGGCGTACTTAGGGTTAAATTTTAAAGAGAACTTCCTTCTACAATTTTTATCTTATTATAAAATAAGACAATTTTCCCTTAGTACGCTACTTAACCTGATTTTTATACAAGCCTTACGATTTCATCATGATCGCAAATTGTATATTGTTTTTACTAAAATCTTTGTTTGTTGAATTATAGTTTCTCCGATATCTTGCGGAGTCGTAGTATAAAGTATGGTAATTTATTTAGCGGTGTTATATATGTAGTATAGGTTATATTGGCACGTGGATTCCCGCAGTACACCTACTTATATACTGTTCCGAGAATTCGAACTCTAAACTAAAGCTAAACCCTCACCAGTCACCACCGATCTAATGTCTATTTACACCTTTCAAAATTGCTCCGATCACCATCAACGCATATTGCATAAATCATTATAAGTAATTTCTCGAAAAAAAATCTTTTTTTAGCATGATTCTAAACGTTTATTAAACTAAACATTAGGTTTACTATACGTGTTTATAATGATCTTATGAAATAAATAAAAATATGTGCTCAAAATTTTAAGTAATAAATATCTATCCAACCTTAGCATTCTAATTATTGACGTACACCGTACAATATCGTAATATATATTACTTATATTATATTATTGTATCAACAAAGTTGTGTTCGTTATGGTAATTATTAATCATCTATGTTGTATAAGGTATATGGTATATATAAACGATCAATTCTTATGATATTATTATTATGTTTACCCTACCCACTTAGATTACACGTGCTCGATGATTCAACGTTGACTTTTCTCACTCAGGTAACATTAATAATTTGTTAAAAACTTTGGCCATGGCCTTATTTGTATTATACTCCAAATTGATTGTATTTTACCGAAATTTGTATGTAATAATTGATAGACTAATATAACTATATATTATTGCACTTAAAAAAATCATTTGTATCGTGTAATAATTAATAAATTAAATTAATATTGCTTGATAAGATTCAATTATTTCATTTTTGCTGAAACAATGGATATATTTGTTATACATAAAATGATAAAATGATTCCTCGCAGTGATTATTGAACAAACTGCAATGCCTGTTTTCACATTTTTGTTTTGTTATACCTATGATGTGTTTCTCCATAATATGCACGATAATGTCTCTATATGGTTGTGCAAAATCATAATATTATTATGTTTAGAATCTCGGTTCATATCATTTTTGGTATAATATGAAGTTTTAAATTTGTATCGCCTAACTGTAACCTAACTGTATAGATTATCCTTAATATGTATTTATTTGTCAATTATTAGTAGTATTGTGTAAACATTTCTATAGATTACAGTTGTAATGATCTGAACAATTTCTACATTCATACACAAAATATATCGATTGTTTTTAATCGTGCACCTGTGGCTTCTCTATTAGTTTTATATACAAATTGTTTCATTAAAAAGTAAAATAAAAAATGTTTAAAACATTGTATAACATTGTAAATATATAGTTAAATAACCAAATATGACATTTGTGATATTGCCAATATTGCCATAGAAGAAATACCTGTACACGTCGAACAGTGAACTTAAATTTATCACAAGACTAACTATTATAATTCAAAGATGTTCATCAAATTTTTATATTTTTAATTATATAAAATATTTTGTATTGCGTCAGTTGTAATAAACAAGTTGTTGTTAAAATTAAGATTTATATATAAAAAAAAAAATATTTTTTGATCTCCTTATAAACGTATAATATTTTGTGGCTTTTTGTTAAATCTATAAATCGTTTAATTAAATAATACAACTTAAGTAAAATTTGTGGTAAAAAGTAAATATAAATCAGTTAATGATTATTTGCAAGTTTTAATAGTTGTTTAATAAATAAACTTCTGAAATACATCACAATAATTATAATTTTATAATGCTGTTAGATTTTCTATCATTTAAATGGATATGTTTTAAAATTGTACAAAGTGCAATGTTCTTTAATTGAAAAAATATACCTATATATTTTAATAACTTATATTTAAATCATTTTTAAAGTGAATCAATTATAAATTTAAAAAAATAATATGGGATAATTTATAATTTAAAACATTTCAAAAACAAATTTTGTTGTTTGCCTTGTATTATTCCACTGTGGAAAACAAGTTTTTTTTAAACCATAGTTTAAAAACTGTTTAGTTTTTTAAATAAATGATAAGCTTTCTTCGTCTATAAAAATTTTAACTAATGTATTATGATTTTCGAGAAATGGCGTTTTACACTTGAATGAAGTAAATAATTTCAGTGAAAAAATATCTGTACTATAAAATAGTTAATATGAAGCCCATGAAGGTATAATCAAGTAGAAAACAGTATTAGATCATATGAAATTGTTTAAATAAGTATGTGTATCGGACAGCGTAAAATACAAATAAACTTGTACGTGCTATGTGATAACGCTGAAACTAGACCATGATGTCTATATAGTTAGAAGAATGATTTATACTAAAATAATATATATTATGTACTTATTGTATTTAAATATCTTAACACATATTTCCTTAAATAATAATATAGATAGGTAATCAAGAATTCTGTAACACGTAATACGAGATTTAGAAAATACGTATATTGTTTAGTCATATTTTGATAATTTAAGAAGAATTAAATTAAATTAACTTTTAAAAATTGTTTCAACACACCAGTTGACTTTGAAACATAATAATAAAACCGAAACTACAGATTATTGAGGCTATATGGTTGAATCACGTTATTTGTTTAAATTTAATTGTAAGTGGTATATAGGGTTCTTGTTAAGTGTGCAAAATATGAGCTGTTGTATAAATGGCTAGTATGTGTATATAGTGGTTTTCGTTAAATCTCAAATACCTAGTCTACGCTATTTATTTTAATATGATATTCATAAGTCTTCGTTGAATGCGTTTCGTTACAAATACCAAACAAGTGTAGTTTTAATATATCACACGATTATGTTAAATAAATATTTTGATAGCTCTTAGCGTTGTACTTGCAAAATACAATTAGAATTCTCAATGATATGTGACATAAATTTAAGTATATACTTCTGTATTTACAATGATTTAAATCAAAGAATACATTTCTATTGTATCGACATTTGTAGACATTTAAAATAGTTAGAAGTAAGTATAATAGTTTGAATTGCAATATGCGTTTTTTCCACTTAAAAGTATTTCAATGTTCATAAATCATAAGTAAAATCGTTGAAAAGACCCAAATGCATACTTTAGTTATACCTTATAAGTAATGTATAACATACCTGTAAATATTTATATGTACAACTGTACAAGCTATAATAACAAAAACTAGAAAACATTGAATTATTGCACATCAATTGTATATGATATTACATTAGCCCCGTTTAGTTTTTATAATGACTAAAATAAATATTAAAAATTATAATTATCCATACATAATAAAAATAAAATAAATAAACATATTTTTTCGTGGAGATTATAATAACGTTTGAAAATAATTATAATATAATCTGAACGATTACAGTAAACATTAAAATTTACTTTGGTGAAGACGCTTAGACTTATAAAACAATATTACAAATATTGAATAATATTATTTATTTATTAAATATGTTAATAATTAAATGAAGAGTTTGTGTGTATCTATATTTTATATACACTCTGTCGTGAGCGTTATTTGAGGTGTAGTGCATAATATTACATACCACACGTATTACAGTCGGAAATTTTAAGCTTGTTAGCTTTCGCGGTTGAACACGTTATGTATGTTACATAAAAGTGGCAGCGATTTTAAAATGTTGATTTGATTGCTTTCAATTAATTTAAAAGCTCGATACCAGCTGTTTTAGACGGCAGTCAATCGTTTATTTCTCCACACGAGTTTAATCAGTTTATTTTACGTATTATATAATATTATAAAAAAGTTTAATGAGCAATATTTTTTTTTTTTTTACTCACAATTTGTAGATGATACATGTTTTTTTAATAAAATGTTTATTTTATATTTACGTGTAATGCAGTATACTTGGGTACAAACAAGTTATTAAAAAAATTGGATTGCTTTTATATCTTGAATTTTATCTAATTTTTTTTAAAGTGTTAGCATTGTAATAGCTCATAAATTAATGAATATTTATAAACAAACTTTACATTTAATGTTTTTTACCAAAATAATAAGTAAATAAATGTGAAATAAAAATATTTATTCATTTAATTTTTTATTAATTATTCAAATGTTTATAAAATTAAAATTACATACTTATCATATTATAATAAAATTATGTATTATATTCTTAAATAATCATCATAATTTTTTAATTATTTATGGCTTAGAAACATAAAAGATAATATTATTCAAGTAAATAAGATGGTAATTTTATACAATATTCAGAGTTCAAAATTAATTATTTACTTCAGAAAAATTGTTATGACTAATTTATAATCTGTCAAATATAGAGTTTTTAGGAAGCTTTATTTTTTCTGACAAGCTAGAGACTCAAAATATCATAAGCCTGTTATTCATATTTTGTTTAAAACTATTAAAATGTATTTAGAGAAGTTTTGTTTTAATAGATAGAAGCTAATCAGTTGAATATAATAACTATAATAAATAATAATTAATATCTCAAGTAAAAAAATTATTATTTATGATATGATCAGGGACAATTTTATCTATAATTTTAATAATTATTAATGAATAATGAAATAAAATCAATAGTGGATTTATGTTTTTATTTTCTTACAAACAAATCTTCCTAATTTATAATTCTTATTTTATTTGTTGCAATAGACCATATTATATAATAATAAGACTCTACCCTTGAAAGTATTTTCTCACTTTGACAAATATACAATACTGCACTATTTCATGAAAATCTCCAAATATAAAATTAAGGGATTTAAGTATTTCAAATATTAATAAAATAATTATTGAAAAAAAAGTTTGATTCGAAATCGTATAGTGGATTTAAAGTTATTGCAATTTTTATAAATAAGATTTTAAATACATTTATAAAACCAATTCGTCAAATAATTTTCACCTAAAAAAGAAACTTTAAAAGAAACTTGCTGGTCTTGATAAAATTCTAGTATAACTTTTTGATTTAAAATTGTAAGAATAGTCATTTATACATTAAAAGAATATAACCTAACTATAATTTTTTAGATTATGTAAAGTTAGATCTCATAAAACAGGTGACATTTATTTTATTGTTATTTTGCCACACAAGGTAAAGGTAGAAGTAAGACGAATTACTGTTTATGTAGAATTTGTAGTAATTGTAGTAATTTTCCGTTCACCGAGTATTACAATTTAATTTGGAATAATTATCGTTAGCCCATTTCCACCAGCACGCGTGCATGTGTTACGTCCGCCCACCACCACCCGCGTTTCATTGGCCCGGAACGATATATTCACCAGACACATAAATCATGCAAATTACACCGCCAAGCACTGGCGCTGCGCAGTTCAAATAGCGATTAACCAAAACGACACACATAGTATAGTATCATTTACGAAATTCTATTATTATAATAAATGTCCAATATACATCTTGTTATATTATAATATCACAATAGTAAGAGAATATTATTTTTAATTAAAATAATATTTCTTATCACACACAAAAAAAATATATAATCGTTAATATTTTATTTTTATACAATTACTATCTGTTAGAGAAAGATAGAGGTAGATAATACTCGTATAATTCAAATAATAGAGATTTGTATAATAGTTGTGGTTAAAATTTCAAGTTAGATTTGAATTATGATAACTTACCTAATGACTAATGCACTCGCGTCTCACACGCAGATGCATTATGTAGGCACAATATGACAGTTGAGTGTGATTTAATTGTTATAAAATAGAAGCTAGTGTCAAGTAACTTAATGTGAATTCCGTTTAACATTGCAATGTTAATTAGTGATATTGACATATCATATTAACTGTTTCCAGAATTAATCAAAAGACAGTTATTCTAATGAGAGAAAATTATATTTATTAAATTTATGGTACACCTTGAAAAAATCCCGATTTATTGTAATTAAGAAGGTATGATGATCCAGAAGTTAACTACTTTGAAATTAAATCAAATATAATAGTTTTATATAGATAACAGTAATACGAATAATATATTAAATATGTTAATCAAGTAAATTTATGAATGTTTAATTAGATATTATGGGTTTTGTATTTTTAAAAATATTGTAAATAAAATAAAATATATTTTGATTTTAAGTTTCATCACTTCAAACTTTATAATATATAAGATTAAAAAATAAATACATTTATTTAGAAGTTTAAATTAAAAAAGAGCTATTTATTTTTATTTTTTTTTTTTAACATAATAATAATAATTATTATTTTCCCTTAAAACTTTTTCAAAAGTTTTCAAAAACTCACACAAGGTTCTTAATAATTAATTTGAAATATTGCATTGAAGAATAAACTATAGTTCGAATTCACAGATGTTCAATCATAATGATATGTTATTTTTAAGATAATTAACATATTGTGTTTATTTTTTTTACTTTATAATATTTATAATTCTATGGCTGTATAGAAAAATATTATTTAAATTATTTACAAATAAAATAATTTTAAATGTTTATGAATAACTTAAAGTTACTTTACATTTGACTTTTTTTTTATAGTATAATAAACATATTGTAGGAGGAACCTTTTTATTTATTTTTAAAGCTTTTCAATTAAGCATAAAATATTTTATAAATATCCAGACAAACAATTATAATCAACAATTTTTAATGTCTATACGTTTCTTAAAAAGCCATAATATTTTGAAAATTATTTCATGACTAAAATTTTTAATAAAAAATATATTTTGTGAAAATTTCAAGTATTCGCTAGCTTTTCACTATTTGGTTTTGAATGATTTTGATAAAAGTTGATATTGCACGAATATTTTAGTTTTTCAGTTTTTTTTTATTAGTTTTTTTGAATTTTGATTAGGTATTTAGAAAAGTATATGGAATTCTATCCACGAAAATATTTAAATGATCCAATTTTATACCAAAAACAACTGTCGAAGTTAAAGATTAAAGCATTTTTCTGTTAAAAGACATGTATAAAAAAAACAAAAATGAATAAAAAACCAATATATTATTATTTCATACAGAACCTATAGTATTAAAGTTTAATTAATATTAAAAAAATATTTGAATATGTCATATAAAACAATATTGAAAGTCAGAACGACTCGAGTGAAGGGACATTGACACTACTAACTACAATTAACTCTAATACATTGTTGAAGTAGGTAAATTACATTATTTATAATTTATTAAATATTATTGAAAAAAAGTCTCATAGTTGAGAAACTTGATGGCCTTAAATAATTTAAATTTTTAAGTACTGTTTTAGTTTGTTATCACAATATAATATTTGTTGTGATTTTTAGGCTGGAGCAAAATAGAAATTTGTGAATTCATGAAACTGTGTTTAGTATATACATACGTATACTATAACTATAACTATAACTGATTACTATTATATATCTACAACTATATTGTAGGTATTTGTGATCTCGCAATAATCGCGTGTTTACTAATATTATTATGTTTAGTGCATAATATATGATACTATAATGGTAGGTATATGCCTTGCTGATTAGGTACCTTCTATTATTATATTATTGTTACGTCGTATTATATCCTGCAGCAAACAGATAATAGCCATTAATAATATTAAACAAATGTATGTATAGATATCTATGCAGGCTTTTCGCTGTCATTGCCATGGAATATAAGATTCATATTTTCACGTGTAATATCATCGTGTGTACTTAGAATCAAGAATGTCGTCGGCAGGATATACGCTAAAATCATATTCAAACGATTCGACGCCGCCATTTCACGAGTAACTGGTACATCTTAGTAGTTACTACTGGCTGCAGGTTGATCACCATTTTGTTAAGTCATCTGTCACTGTAATCGTCCGAACCTTTTTCCAAGCGTTAGCCTCAGACGTTACCAGTAAACCAGCGGACCAAACTCTCCTCCGTCCGAGGCATGACCGTTCGAAAACTTATGACGACATACCATTTTTTTTTCGCGAATCGCCGCTGTAAGATTTGCAAGTCAAACGTATTTTGCCGTGCGTACGATAAAAAAAAAATGGACAAACGCGTATGCGTTTCGAGCGGTAACCGTGTAAAGAGAAACCGCGAGTCTGTCGTCAGAAGAATAGCCCAATGGTGTTGGACATCGATCGCACTGTAACCGAAGCTCATCGTGATATCGTCGCGCCTTTGTAGCTGTCCGTGTGAGTGACCACGTGACATTGGCAACATTGCGCGCTCGTGCTTGTACCACGGTATCATACATTCGTGGTATCAACCGTTGACTACAACGGACATTTCCGTAATAAAAATATTCTACGAAAATCGCCATTTTGCACTCATTTGTTGGCTTTTTGTCGTGTTGATGGCCCGTTTTTACTGTTTTATTTGTACTGAGTACACGATTATTTGCGTGCTATAACCGATATGTGTTTGTCATCATGCTTCCGCCGCCGCTGGTTATACATATATTTGGTCTATGCCGAAATTCTCCGCTTCCACGGGTTCTTAAAATATGTAAGTATGCATATCATCAGAGTATTGATCTCTTCGTTGATTTATAATATGTATAATCGGCTATACCTAATTACTATTCGGGTTCTAAATTTGACTCTTTTTGAAATATTGAAAAATATTTTTTCTTCTTTTAAACACGATCGGTTATAGTTGATTAGAAATAATATATTGATTAAACACAGAAAATATTCATAATAAATATGCAATAATATGCACTATACATTTTCGATATTTTTTTAATTGGTCAATTGTATTATTAATTGAATCCTTATTGGTTATTTTTATTATTATTTATTATACATATTTTCTTTGTTTTATACAATAAACAAACTTTTTAAAAATTTTCACTTGCAAGTTGACATGATAATAAACTTTAAGATATAATAATTTATATTTTATTTTTCATTGCTATGAAATATTTCAAGAAAATAAATTTCATGGGATTTTAAAACCCTGATTACTATTATTATAACATTATAAGTTATAACATATGTGTATTAAATTTTATTGTTTATGTACCTACGTACACCGTAAGATGTTATTAAGGTGTAATTTATTTGTACGAGTTAAACTAATTATACGTTCCATATTAAAAACATTGTTAGACAATGTGCTGTTCTTCTCGTTTTTTTTTCACTCCATCGTCCTACAAGTTTTCTATATCCCTCGTCAATGCTGCTGATAACCTTCCGTTAACTCACCGGAAACTTCACGAGAACAACGTTCGTGTGTCAGCCTCTTCCTTCATCACGTTGAAATGAGTTCGAATTTTCACTGTTTCCATTAATATTGATTGTACACAATGACATATTAAATGAGCGTTTGGCAGCTGGTCACCGCGATACTATACGTCTATCGACATGGCGAAGCCATCGTGTGAAAAAGTCACACGATTTGTTAAATATAATAAATAGCGGGATAGTGTAAATTGGTAAGAATAAACATTGACAATAAATCGTGTTTGATTTTATTTAATTATATCCTTAGCGTGTCGCACCTTCAGGGGTGGTCATTTTTGCCTCATTCCTAATCTAAGAATCATTTTTTTTTTTTGGTAAAATAAGTTATTTTTAAAACTTAAGTGAAATATTTTTCTATATAATTTATATACAATTAAAATTAACTTAACACATAGCTTGTTGAGTTTTATTATACGGCTTTATTTATTCATCAATTCCGTTAAATTGTCAATTCTAAATTGAAAAAAATAATAACATAATTTAAATTAATGTGTGAATTATATCATATATAATATATATATAATATATTATTCTTATATAAATATATATAGGTACAGTTTATATCACGAATAATTATTTCTTTATTTTTAATTAATAATTATACTGTTTTAATTTAAAAACAATATTAAAAAAACTAAAAACCCACTATGTTGTATGACGTATAGAAGCTATCAAGTGTATTTCATCATTGAGTAATAAGTCACTTATTAAGGGTTGAGTTCAACTTAAATATTACAATGGTAAAATGTCATTATGCACAAAAATAAATCTGAGCGGAAACGATATGTTAGGCTCTTATTAATTATTTTAAGGATATTTTATTATAATATAAATATATTATAACTATTATTTATATGGTACAACAGGGGCAAATAGGATATTATTTATGGTAGTTGAGCTAATAATATATTTTTTTTTAATTTGCATACTACCGATACTTGAGGCGAGGGAAATTTGAAGAAATATATTTTCGATAGGAACACTTTCGGGGAAAAATGGTTGTGTTATCTGACCTTTGCCCTATTCTCATACATGGTGTACCACTGATATAGTATATTAAACTCATTTTACGCAAAAATATTGCATAATATGTTATATTGTTTTATTAGTTTATAATATCGATGTAAGAACCGTATGGTATTACGAAAAAAATTGTGGTATGAATAGCAAACACATTAGTATAAATATTTTATTTTACCTAGTAGAATGTTGTGTTTAAAATATTTTTTATAATTAATATTATATTTCAAATTTATACAAATTACTAATATTGTTTCACGGAAAATCGTTCATTTATATTTTAATAAAAATTAAATTTCATCAAATTTTGAGTTTATTAACGATTATTAAAATTGTCAAGATATTTTTTTTAAATTTATGAACTGCTATCATAAAATCTTATAAACAATCTTTTATTAAATGTCTTTTATCAATAATGCGGTAAAAATGGTAATTTATTTGGAAAATTATATTATGACTATAAGTAAATAGTATTAGGTGAATATTAGAAACATTAGGTTTCTACGGTTATTCGTTTCTGAATTACATAAAAAAAAATATATTTATTTCTCTAAAAACCAGTGTTCTCGTTTACAAATTATTGTCATTTTGCTGTTTTTTGTTAGATTTTCCCTAACCTTAATAAAAGTACGAAGATTTTTCAACTTTTTATGTTCTAAAGTACCAAATAGATCTAATTCAATACCAGATATCACCCTCAATGTTTCGAACTGATCATTTCCTGGTTCAAAACGTGACGAACAGATACGAGTACAAAAAAATGTACCTAATACCTATATATTTATTGCAATATATTAAGTTAATATAAATTCCTCATTTCTCTTTAAACATAAAAAAATAATTTATCTACTGAGTTATGAGAAAATAACCGTGATAATTTCATTGTAAAAACTATATTTACTTATTGTAACATGTAAATTGTAAAGTGTTGAGTCTGCATTGTAGACAATAGTAGTTAAGTTAGTATAATATTATTTGAATCAAAAATAATTATTATCCATTAATTTTCATAATCAAATGAGGAAATTATTATGTATTATTTAATGTTAAATAATAGTTTATTGCGTCTATAGTAATCGTTTACATGATTTTTTATTAACAAAAAAAAGTTTAACAATTTATAATTATTGTGTACTATCTTTTTTTTTTTTTTTTTTAATTTATTTTTATTACAACAATATATTTACAATCTGTATACATTTGATACAATAAGTAAATTTTTTAACATTATTTACAAGGCATGTGGATGTGATAGAAAGGGGCATCCAATGACACTACTTCAATAATACATTTTGATTTGTGATTTGATTAGTAAGTTAATTTTTTTTTTTTTTTTGTGTTGGTTATAAAAATGAATCACGCGACCATTTGCGTTTAAGGCGTCGAGAAGGATTGTTGGCAATGGTGGCAGAGGAAAGATTAGAAATCAGAGGGTTAGGGTGATTGTGAGTGTGCGCGTGGATGTGTACTATCTTATAATATTTATTTTCTATAAACGTGGTCAATCATTAAAATATATTATGTAGTATATATAGCTATTGTTATATACCTATAGATACTATAATATTCATCATTGTTTCTGCCGGTGTTGAAGCACAATAATATTTAGACATAATTTTAATAAACAATAGCGCGCACACCGGCAAATTTTTTTCTATGAAAACTACCTAATGTAATAATGTTTTGTAATTTATTTTTTCTATCATTATTTCTTGAACTTGAAGCCGACATTGTTTTTTTGTCTTTTAGCATGATTTGTCACTAGGTGGATTATAATTTACTATTGGTACCTAAGTTACAGTACTGCTAGTGAGGCAAAAACTAGGGTTAAGATAAAATAGTTTTACACATTGTCACATTGCCTTAAATCAGTGGTGGGCAAACTTTTTTAATAGGGGGCCACAAAAAGTTTAAGAAATTCTAGAGGAGGGCCATAATTAAGGGCTTAAATAATCATTTTTTAAATGTTTAAAACAACACAGTAGGTAGTTGTATTCTAATTAATATTATAAAAGTGAATTTTTTAATATTGCATTTTCGCTGGATATTTGTATACCAAATGTATAGGTTGTATATAATAATATATTAATTATGAATTATAAATGAATATTTTGAATACTACGATATTAACAAACTCAGTAGATACTATAATTTTACTTTATTGTTGAGTGTATCTATATGTATGTGTGTGTGTGTGTGTGTGTGTGTATGTAATAAAATTAGAATATTTTGTATGCAGATTTAATCGTCAAAATAGCAGAGATGTTTTGCCCGTTCAGCTCCGGTGCTCCGCCAAGAGCCAACGTAACTCAGACTGAACAACAACCACCTTTGAATCTGAAGCATCTTAGCGAAGCTGTCAGAACTCTTACTTCGCCACCGGTGAGTACAACATTGACGATTGTATAATAATATATTTTTGTATAATATACGTGCAATGTGTATTATGTATAGTGACTATACTGTATAATATACGCACGAGAGTAAAAAATAGTTCTTCTTTTTTGTACTCAACTATGACTGTTGCACACAGAATAGAGTGTATAGTTAATGTACCTACACAATAATATTTCTTATCTGTTTTCTCCATTCATCATCATTATCATATTTTGACTATACTATCGTGGATTCCCATATGTATTGCGATAAAAAAAATATAAGAAGCTTGTTAGAGTTCATAATAATACTTACTAGCTGTATTATTGATATTTAAATGTTTAAATATACACTTCGTAACTGACTGAAATATTTATTACTGGTTTTGGAATCTTAATTGTGGTGAAATGCAACACATGCAATCCACAGGTGATGAGAGACTGTTCATTATATTTTGCTTGATAATTGATTCTCAATTTATCGTTCTAAGAATATTGAAATTTAATATAGCCACCACATAATTACATAATTCATATTTTGTAAAAATAAGAAATTAATAAAGATAATTCACAATATTAAAAAAAAATAATTATAAAATAAAACTATTAATATTATACTTAAATAATATGTGAAGTACATACTACATCAACCATCCTATAGTGGAAAGAGAAGGCAAAGAAAATAAAGAATATACCTATTTGATTCAAATAAAAAAATTGTTTATTAAATTTTTCAAAAATATTAAAATTCCTTATGGTCTTCATAATTGTGTACATAGTTTGATATTTGTACGTCTAATAATTTGAACATATTTATTGCGGTTTATTTATTTAAGCATTAACACATGTGAAGCCAAGTTAAAACCAATAGGTGATATCTTAAAATATCAAACTGTTTAGGATTTTAATTTATATATAGTTATAATATTATATTTCATCGTAATGAATGGTTTACAATGATTGTATAATCTAAAAATTAACAGTGTTAATATATGATAAATTATAATTTATATTTATTTAAGCAAAACCTAATATAAACAATTACTATTGATTTCGCGGTAAGAACTTTAAATTGGTTCCGAATTAAATCTGTGTTTTCTGAGAAGTAAAATTTGGATAAACAAAGAAAAATATTATGTAATGTTAAAACCAAAATCATACACATATATAATAATACTAATATTTTTAGATTTTTTTTATTTTGTTGATAAAATGTTTAGTTATATTGTTTTCTTAATGATTTTTATCTATCACTTATTTATTTTATTGTGTAAACAGACATAATATTGATTTTAACACTGTAGTAAAGAATTGAAAGGTTATACTTACTATTTAGAAATTTAAAGATCAATATTAAATAACAAATTTTATATTTTTAGATATTTTTTTAAATAATGTGTCTAAATAGTTTTTTGTGAGCCTAAAATAACAAGCATTGATAACTAAACATAATATGTTTAGACAAAAATAAAATTTAAAAATATCACAAATGAGAAAAATTTGGGTTTTGAGCTCACAGATTTAGTTAAACTAATACAGATGCTTGAATTTTAGCTAAAATATGCAGCTCAACTCTGCAATTTTTGGTTGTATACATACGGGGGGGGGGGCACACTTATTGTTGAATGTTTTACGTAAAACGACGACGACACTGTATAATATTATACCACACTATTCTTTAGGTAGGGGTAATGGATTGTTAGGTTTGCGCGATGTATGTTGTACACTTAGGTATATACATTCGCTGTGGGTTAATCGACACGCCGAAGAAAACTGTTTACAATTAATTCGCCACCCCTAACGTTGTTATAAAATATGATATTCTGTACCCGACTACCACGACGGTGTTCGTATATGACGTGTCAATTTTCAAAGCTCATGGTGCCGTACACTATTTACTCGTGTATATATATGTGTGTGTGTGTACTGCGTGTTATAGATAATAAAAGCATTTACAAAATGTACAATGACGTCAGGTGAACAAGTTGAGTGAGAGGGAGCGCTGCATTTAATATCTATACATAGTTTTAACATTGCACGTCGACGGGTGGCGGAAATGGTGAGTATATAATATAATATAGGTACCGAGTAACATTGTTACGACGGTGAATACCACATAATAAACATGTTTGGTATACGCATAGTCGTTTCCGTGACTGTAATATATACCGTCGAAAATGAGAAAAAATAGTATTAAAAAGCATTTACCATTTATACGTAAAGGTATAATAATATAAGATTATGCATACCTAATAATATTGTGCGCCAACTGATGAGTTATACTCCCGCCGATACCCCTGCGGTTTAAGAGGTACCATACATAAAAACTTATTGTACATTAAAATTTATATAGTATAAATATACGTATTATTGGATTTTTTTTACTTAATATAAATTCTACATCACAAAATATTTTTGAATAAATTACATTTTCAATATTTTTATCGTTATAATTGTTTAAGTCATTATTTTTTCAAAAGACAATTTACATGTTTAATTTTAAATTAAATCTAATAGGAATGTTTTTACTGAGAATTTTGTTGTAAAATAATAAAATAATTAACCATAGTAGTTAATTTATCATAAACATTTTAACTATAGATGAGCTGAGTAGAGTGATATAGACTTACCTCCAAAATATGATCGTATACTTCATTGTTGATCTAAAGCTAAACAATGTTGTGTTGTGTTCACATAAAACTATGCAAAAAAAAATATTTTTAAAAATATATACTTCAACAGATACAATTTCATATAATGTATACATTATAATTTATAAGATTGTATAGTGATAATATAGTTACCTTGTACACCTACCTACAGCAGTAATATGTATATTATAATAATCAAAATTCACTTACATAACATTCTCATATATTGTATTTTTCGTTAGTACCTAAACTTTTTATTAATATCGATTTATATTTTCACGGGTTAAAATTAGTAATTTTTACGAAAATAGTTCGTGTCAAGCTATTTTGTGTTTTTAGTCTAAGTGGGGCCAACCCACTACAGTGAGTGAACCTTGTGATGGGTTCAACAATCAATCTAACTTCGCGCACGTTTCAAAATATATTATATTGCTAAGTATATTTGATATTTATAATATAAATCTTTCGGGTGGTTTAATGAAAGAAATTGTATTTTCACATATACCTATTGAGAAAAATAGTTAATTTTTCTTTTCTGGAAGTCATTATTAATGATAATTATTATAAAGTTATCATTATTTATAATTGTCTCACTTCAAAAATAAATGATAACTGCAAAAAATAATGTATATATTAAGAAAAAAAACTTAATATTGTTACTCATAGGGTGTTACCACTGGGTATCTTCCCTAATCTAATTATTCATATTATTCTTAAAACCTACTTATTATACTAAGTATATGTATAGATTGTAGATTACTTCAATTAAATAAAAAAAAAAAAAAAAATATTGTTACTTATCTCAATCCCACGACTTTAGAATAATAATTTATTATTCAAGTTAATTTATTAATGTTTCGTATTAGACAGTAGAATTTAGTCATTATTAAAATATTAAACCTACTTAAAATATAATTAAATTACGAATTTTACCATTTATTTTTGATATTAAATAAGTACCTAATACCAATAAAATATATAATATAATTTATTGTGTTTTGTAAATGTTTTATTGGATGTAAATGTATAGATTGTGATTTATAATTAATCATGTTATGGATCAAATATTAATTGTATTACAAAATACATTTGAGTATGTAGGTACCTAAATACTATGACATCAGATTGATGAAAGTTTTACTTATAAACATTAGTTTGTGCATAAAATATTTTTATTTATTTTTGTTACATCACACTAACTCATATATTATTTGTCGAGGAATATTAAATCTACAGCTTAAAATAATCACGTGATCTCTGTAAGCTGTTATCGCGATCGTGGCGATTTCCCACATGTTTTTATGCTTTATTGATAAATCGCGTAGAACATTAATTTGGCTAGATATATTAGGGGTTAAGGATTCGGTGGTCTTATCTGAAATGTCTGTTATTGTTGCGCTAACAAAGGGTATGTGCGCAATCAATATATAGAATAAAGTATAGAATAAAGAAATAATAGTGGGGAAAAAAAGGTCGTCCTTTACGTGCTGGTGCTGGTAGAGAGAGTATAGTGTAGTTAAAAAAGCAAAAAAAAAGGCGTGGTTAGAGTTATAGTGTAAAACGTGTGTAACTAACGTTAAATATAATTCTAATGTTTCTTTTTATATAAGCTCACGTTTTTAATTAGATTAGTGAATTTTATACGAATTATTATGGATTTAGTAATCTATGGTGATAACTAAAAGTATTTAGAGAGGGAGAAAGGGTAGTATTTATTTGCGGAAATATTTTTCTTTAGTTTATAAAATATGACCCTAGTATAATATCTTAATATTATATGTGAGTATAATGATAGGTGGAAATGCGATTTTATAAGTATACAATAGTATAAATTACTTTTAATTTAATTATGTTTTTATTTGTTTAAACTATAAAAAACTACAAATCGTTGAACCAAAATAAGTATGATTTATTAATAATTGTCTAAAAATAAAAGAAAACAATACTAAGCTGTTATTGTATTAATATTTTTATTTTTTATTGGAAGAAAAAAAATATTTGTAATATTATTTTCCTTATTATTAATTTTTAAATATTAATTACGATATTAATATTAATATAGCATTACGTTCATGATAACTTTTTGGAAATAAATAATACAATTACTGTGCTATAAAATAATAAAATATACATCTGCTGGCTGAAACCATGCTAACTGCATTACACATTTATTATAATTTCATAATTTTCAATTAATAATTTAATATTTACAATATTTCATGAACAGAAATTATAAATATATATATATATTTTGTAAATTTTGAATACCTTTAGATCGTATAAGTTCGTATTGTTCCAACGTATAACTTCATATTATACTTATAAAGCATTATCAATTTTTAATTTAATACAAAATACGTGGCATATTACCCACTATTGACTGATTAATACTACGAGTCGTTACGTGACTGCAGTGATATAGGAAAAAATAATACGCGCCTTATCATTATTTTGTATTATACCTATACTCTCATAATAAGAAATGTAACTCCTACTATAATATTATTACGTAAAACTGTTGTTTATTCGAAATGACACTGGAGACAGTGCCATTTTAGACGTTCGGATGTAGTTAATTTGTTGTGAAATAATACCTATCACAAAACATATAGGTTAAGTCGGGAATTGTATTGTTTAAATTATTTATTTCTACATAATAATATATAATATTATACTATTTTGAGCAGCGCTTGTCAATGTAATAATGTCAATATTAATGGAGTAATCTTACATAGGATACATTTTATTATTTTTTACTATAAACATATTTTCAGTCTATATATAATAAATGGTTATTATTTCTTTAAAATTCATAAATGAAATATTTATGAGAAAATAGTTTGGTTGGTAAGTTTTTAGTTAACCGTATAGTAATTTATTTCCTAATCGGCTCAACAGAAACGTTCGTTTCGTAACTTTTTCCTTATACCATACAATATCTATAGCATCCCGAAAAGTTTATCAAGAGAAACAACCATCTTTTAGCAATATGTTGAAAAGAAGTTTATGTTGTTTATGCAAACATTGCAAACACACCTTACTTGTACTCTGTCTTAAACCTCATATGGAACATTAATAATAATATTATACTAGAATAATATCTAATTTTGTTAAGTAATACATATAAATATATATATAATATACATTTATTTTTGAGTTAAGTTTGAATATAAAACGTCGAATCGAAAATATTATTGTCAACTATTTGAAGCGCAAGAACTGTCTGCGTGTATTAAACATTAAATTACAAAATATAGCATACAGGGTTTTATTTTTATTTGTAAACTGTACTACGACGATTTATCTTAAAAATATTGTAACTTACAAGTCCACGCAGGTATGTTCGATATTTTTCGTAAACTTCAAACTGTTACAACAGTTAACGGAAATCTCATAACAGTTTTGATTTAGATTTTTACGAAACGTCTTTAGAAATTTATAGCTAGAATATATTAGTTCATTCTTGCGAACTTCTATGAAACTTCTTTCCGTCGTTTCGACACATTAATATTAATCAATGTGTTTCAGTATAATATAATATGATAGGTACATTAAATTTTCGTTTTCAATATTTATTTTTTAAATCATATGCGTGTACTAAATCTACAGTTATATATTTTAATTATTACATTGTTTAATACTTAAAGGTTTACGACTTAATAAGTATACATTTTTTTCTTAGCAATTTTGATAATTTCAACATGGAAAACTTTACAATATATACTCTTTCAAGATGTTTACAGTCGCTTACAGATTTTTCGTATTTCTTAAGAAAGGTATGTCGTCGTCAGAAATACATGTATTATACGTTTACTTTTTCTGTGAACACTAAACCATAATAAATATTGCAGTAAAGGTATTTACACATACATGCATCCTTGCGCAAAAGGATTTCATTATTATAAGTCACGTACAGGATATCCCTGAACAACGTATTGTACGCGGTAGTAGTAACCGTAGTGGTGGAAATAACAAAAAAGCGGGTAAGTGAGTATCGGTCTGCTGTACATTAGGGGGTGGAGTGGACCTCGAACTATGGTAGGTTAAATTTGAATGCAATGATAGGTATCATTGTATACGAAAAACGATTCTGAACGGAGATGATTTGTCAGTCTAGGATATATTATATTTAAATATTGGCATACATTCTATTTTGAAACTAATTCAAACATTTAAGTAAAAGTTTCAAGATCTTAGGTTTAGTAATTTTTTAAAAATAACAAAAATCGAAAATTATTTATTAGTAAAACGTTATTTTACACGTGTATTTTTGATTTCAAATTAAAATTAAAACTTTAAACACTCGTAAAATTTTTTAAATTGAATAATCCTCAAACTTTTTTATAATTATTCTAAGCTTAACTTATGGACAACATAGTATTAAATTTTCAAATCTTAGCTTTTGATAGTAAAATATTTATAAATTTTTAAATACCAAATAGTGAAAAATATTCAAGATTTTGACGAATTTTTGTCAATATTTGAACTTCAAATGCTAATAAAAAAAAAATTGTGCCTATGTATTTTTATAATTTTTGAATGAGAGTTAGAACAAGTTATGTGGACCCTTCAATTAAATTTTCAAGTAATTTGTCCCAGCTAAATTTTTTTTATCAACATTTATAAAAAAAAAATAAAAAAAAATTGAAAATTTCAATTGTTTATAAATAGCTCAAAAAAAGTCAAAATATTTTGAAAACCAAATCACGTAAAGAAAATGGCAATCTAAATAACTGGTAAAATTCTCAAGTATTTACGACTTATACTATTTGAATAACAACAAATATCAAAAACCGTTTGAGGCTAAACCGTTATTTAACGCGGTTTCGTTAAAATTTAAATTTCAAACACTCATAAAAAATTTTTGTCTGAATCTGGTAGTTTTTTTTACAGATAATTGAAGAAAAATGTATGGAGAACCTTGTACCAAATTTTCAAAACTTAGTTATAAAAGAAAAAAATTTTACGATTTTTTAACCACAAAATTACTTGCCAATTTTCGCAATTTTGACATATTTCGTATAAATTCGAACTTTAAGTACTTATAAAAAAAAATTGTGACTAACGATTTCGGATTTTTTTTTATCACTTTAAGAAAAACTTATAAGAAACATTGTATTAAATTTTCAAGATTTTCTGGCCGACCAAAAAAATTTTATCGTTATTTTAAAAAAAAATACTAAAAAAAATTAAAAATTTCAATTGTCTATAAATAGCTCAAAAAAAGTCAAAATTCTTTGAAAATTTAACTGTGTATGGAAAACGCTAATATAAACATTTGGTGAAAATTTCAAGTGTTTACATCGATTAGTTTTTGAGTTATAGCAAAATAAAAAATTCGATTTTTTTGAAAACTGTTGGAAAATTTTTACTTTTGACCTCTATAATGCACCAAGGATATCCAATTTTCCATCGGAAACCACCCCCAAAGTTTGAAATTGAAGCATTATTTCGACTAGTTATGCTGTACACAGACACAAAAAAAAAAAAAAAAAAAACACACATCATTGTAAAATCAATACATTCATCACTCCGTTCAGAATCTAAAAGGGTTATTAGTGGGTTGTTTTAGTATGCTTGATATCTAAGAATATTTAATGCCAATTGTTGTTTGTGAGCGCATTTATAATGCGATAAATCGAATAGTTATAGATTAAGGAATTGTTATTATAATATTTATAATATAATTTGAGTATTCGCGAGAGTCAAATAACTGGCGGAGGCGATCCGTTATGGGCGTAAAATATTATTTAACCTGTCGGTTTACGGTACTCGTGCGTCGGACGACCAAAAAATAATTGCTAAAATCTGAATAGACAAATAGGTCACGATAAAATAGGTGATTCGCATGACACGTAATTTATTATACTCAAGAACGGGGATAATATTATGGGGACTTGTTCTATATATTTATATGAGCGACACAATAATATATTAGATGTAATATCTCTCGGAGGGAGACTAAGTACGCGGATCGGTTATATTATCCTTGCTGAGTGCCACGGCATGATGTGTATGGGGCTATAAGGTGCACGCGGACACATATTTGCATATTAAACCATGGACCAAACAAGGGGAAGTGTTATCTTCTTCGTTTTAACCTCAGTCTTATATTTTCTTTTACCACGACCATTACTACTTTTACTATTCATACCACTGCTGCTATTACTACTACTACTACTACTACTACTACTACTACTACTACTACTACTACTACTACTACTACTATTACTACTACTACTATACTACTACTTCTTCCACAACAAATACTACTAATATTTCGGATCCATCTCATGTTCCAACTACAGCCACCGAATGTTTTATTACGGTTGCTTTAAATGTAGCGTCAGATGCCGTGTATTTAGACGTCGCATTTTGAAAAATGACTAGCAATATAACGCTGTCACGATACGTCATATTATTATTATTATTATTATTATCATCGTCGTCTTCGTCGTTCTAAGCAGCACTTTGAGATTTGTTTAGTGCTTTTACTGCGGTAATAACCGCCATTAGTCAGTCCACGAGGCTATTTGAAATCCACAGTGAAACACAAGAGGTTGCAGCGTAAAGTGTATTAGTGTATTAGCGACTTCGACCCTGGGCCTGATTATCGTGATCCTATAAAACCCTAGTGGTCTTACAGTAATTAATGACAAGAATGGTTTTGTTCTACGTGTACTATGTGCATATGGGAAGCACCTATCTAATTGTACGTATTTGTACTAGAAATTGTATTATTTTTTAAAAGTTTGTACAAACATTAGGTAATTAAATTAATTGTATGAACTAATTATGTATAGGCTTGACAAAAAATTCTGAAATTAAATTTAAATGTGCATCGTGAACATATCAGTTAGTAAGTATTAAGTAATACAGACTATACAGGTTATAGGTTACGTACTATACAGTTTATTTACTATGTATGAAGTTGTAATTTATATTTAATAAATTATTGCTCTGACTTCTAGTAAACTCATAATATAATTTGGTTGAAATTTCAAAAACAAATTCCTAAGCCACGCGTAAATAAAAAAAATATACTGATCCGTTTGAAAATAAAAAATGAAACAAAATGTGGCTAACGGATAAAAAGTTTTAGTGAGATCGGTGTCACACAAAGTTCAGCTTTTAACTTTTAAAGTTTCTGATTTCTTTTTAAATCTTTCACACCACCTATCAACTTAGACATGTTTACAAACATATTTACGTAAGTACATGTTATAAAACTGCTGTTTCAAGTATAGTATTTCTGTTATTGAGTTTTTTTTCTTTTATTCTAATACAATATTCATATTCTTATTTGATTTTTTCCGAAATTATTAAACACATTTGCTGTACACCATTTTTTTTTTTAAATGATATTTATATATTTGATTATTGTTTTGCTATTTTGAATTATAATAATTGTTTGTATTTATAAACAAAAAATATTTAAAAGTATTTATATAGAATTTAAGCTTAACTGTTGTAACATACATACTTAGTGTCTATACAAAATACAAATAATTTTTAGATTCTGAACGGAGTGATGCATATAATGATTTTATAATGATGTGTGTTTTTTTATTTTATTTTATTTTTTTGCGTCTGTCATCATGTTTTGGAGTAGTAATAATGCTTTGGTTTTTGACTTTAGTCCCTCTTTGAAAAGGAAATTGAATCTAGTTGGTACTTTGGAGAGTCAAAAGTAAAAAATTACCAGTATAGATTTCAAAAGCGTCAGGAAAAACCCTAAAAAAGTAACGGAAAAACGGGAATTTTTACGCATAACCACATTTCGATAAAATCGATTTTTTGATTTTGCTGTAACTCATTGTAATCATTGTAAATTCTTGAAATTTTCATCAAATGTTTATATTAGCGTACTCTATTATATTAAGATTTTTAGGCTGTTTATAGACCATTGAAATTTTCAATTTTTCTATTTTTAAATTCTGAACGGAGTGAAGAATGTATTGATTTTACAATGATGTGTGTTTTTATTTTTTTTTATTTTTTTAGTTTTGTGTCTGACGACAACATTTGGAGCAGTAAAAATGGCTCGATTTTTGACTTCAGCCCTTCTTTGAAAAGGAAATCGAATCTAGATGGTACTTTGTGGGGTCCAAAGTTAAAAATTTTCAATATTTTTTAAATGAGTCGGGAAAATCCCTAAAAAAATGACGGAAAAAACGGGATTTTTTTACGCAAAACCAGTTTTCGACAAAATCGAATTTTTTATGTTGCTATAACTCAACAACTAATAGATGTAAATACTTGAAATTTTCACTAAATATTTATATTAGAGTTCTCCATACACAGTTAAATTTTCAAAGAATTTTGATTTTTTTTGAGCTATTTATAGACAATTGAAATTTTTAATTTTTCTAAGTATTTTTTTTTTTAAATAACGATAAAAATTTTTTGGCCAACTAAAAAATCTTGAAAATTTAATACAAGGCTTCTTATAAGTTGTTCTTAAAGTGATGAAAAAAAATCCGAAATCGTTAGTCACAATTTTTTTTATAAGTGCTTAAAGTTCGAATTTATACGAATTATGTCAAAATTGAGAAAATTTGCAAGTAATTTTGTGGTTGAAAAATCGTAAAATTTTTTTCTTTTATAACTAAGTTTTGAAAATTTGGTACAAGGTTCTCCATACATTTTTCTTCAATTATCTGTAAAAAAAACTACCAGATTCAGACAAAAATTTTTTATGAGTGTTTGAAATTTAAATTTTAACGAAACCGCGTTAAATAACGGTTTAGCCTCAAACGGTTTTTGATATTTGTTGTTATTCAAATAGTATAAGTCGTAAATACTTGAGAATTTTACCAGTTATTTAGATTGCCATTTTCTTTACGTGATTTGATTTTCAAAATATTTTGACTTTTTTTGAGCTATTAATAGACAACTGAAATTTTCAATTTTCCTAAGAAAAGTGTCGATAAAATTTTTTTGGCGGAGTCAAAATATTTGAAAAATTAATACAAAGTTCCTCATAAGTTATTCTGATGGCGATAAAAAAATTATAAGAATACATTGGCACAATTTTTTTTTATTAGCATTTGAAGTTCTAATATTGACAACAATTCGTCAAAATCATGAATAATTTTAACTATTTGGTAGTTAAAAATTTATAAATATTTTGCTATCAAAAGCTAAGAATTTAAAATTTAACACTATGCTGGCCATAGGTTAAGCTTAGAATAATTTTAAAACTGTTTGAGGATTATTCAATTTAAACAATTTGACGAGTGTTTAAATTTTAAATTTTTATTTGAAATCAAAAATACACGTGCAAAATAACGTTTTACTAATAAATAATTTTGGATTTTTGTTATTTTTAAAAAATTACTAAACGTAAGATCTTGAAACTTTTACTTAAATGTTTAAATTAGTTTCAAAATAGAATGTATGACAATATTTAAGTATAATATATCCTAGACTGACAAATCATCTCCGTTCAGAATCGTTTTTCGTATACAATGATACCTATCATTGCATTCAAATTTAACCTACCCTAGTCCGAGGTTCACTCCACCCCCTAATGTACAGCAGAGCGATACTCACTTACCCGCTTTTTTTTTTTATTGGTTTTTTAAGATTTATTTCTATTAAATTTATAGTGTTCAATAATTTTTGTTTTCTAATTTATTCAACTGTATATAAGTAAATAATATAAAAAAATAAAAGGAATCATCCAATATTTCTTATTAAGTTATTATTAATATTATTCAAATTTTATTTTTAAGTTTAAAACAAATATAAGACCTATTTTTATAAGTAGGTACATTATAACAAATTATAGTTAAATTAAGATGATATTAATTTTAAATTATTGAGTTGGAGATATTTATTTTATATGATTTATCATCGTAATAATTTGGAAAATATTTACACGCTACAGTATTTGGTGTTATAATACAAGACACTTGGGTTTTTATTACTTATTATATAAATATAATATTATTGTTGATTTAGCTAATTGAAATTTGTGTGTATCCAATACAATGTAGTGAATATTAGACACGTGTACATTATGAGAGGTTTCGGTGAAAACATAATATACCTATGTATACCTACAGATTCTATGTTAAACACAAAATTAGTGTACTATATAATAATGGATAAATCATGTTTATGACTATAAATTTTTAAATTAAAAAAAAACAGAAAACAGCTAACTTACTCAATAACCAAATATGTATAGATTTTATTTCACGGTAATAAAAAAAAATCATATGATAAAAATGTAAAATGTATTTTGACAAAATTATTACCAAAATTAAAGCAAATTAATTTATTTTACTCAAATAAAATATCAATATTTAAAAGATAGTAAAAACATAATTATGTAAAGAACTTAAAGAATTTAATTTTTTTTTCACAAACTACAAAATTGAAAATTAAAATTTACGCACAGCATGAAAATCACTGTAAATATATCAAGGAAAAGCTTAGCTTTTAATTTATTTCAAGAATTTATGATTGATTAATAATATCATCATGTTTTAAAAGATGTAGTATTGAAATATTATATAATATAATAAAGTCCTTTAAATTAAAAATTATATTTCATGAAGTGACAATTTGCAATATTTATTATATTTTGGGTATTTTTTAATACCATATATTGACAATTAAAATTCTGTTGTTATTTATTTATGTTATGTATCTTATATAGTCTCTAAAATAAAAAAAAATGATTCTAGATTTTAAAAATAAAAATAGTTACCTATTTATAGAAATACTCAAAATCTTAATACCATAAAACAATTAGAAAATTACTGCAAGGCTATGGAATCTATTAATAATAGATAACTTATATTATTATCTTTTAAAAAAATGTTATTTCTCGAGTCATTTAGATTTTACTCGTATATATTACAATAATAATTGTGTTGTGTATTTTATGCATTTTTAAACCTATACTATTATTCATTCATAAAATCCTACTTTTTATTTATACGAATTGTTTGAAAACATTCGTTATTTCTTTTTGTGTTTTATTGTACCTTGGAGAATTCTCATATATCCTTAGAGTACTATTCATCCACCAAATATTTCGCATTCCACCGTTGGTTCGTGTTTGGTTTTATTGATCTCTATTCCTTATTTTTGAAAAATTAACGGCGTACTTAAAAATACTGTTCAATTTTCTTAAAATATCCGCTACAACGTTGTAATAATTATTACTTTATTTTATATAATTTGAATATAAAATTTAAAAAATATATATGTATATGTGTTTATATATCTATATTCTATATATATATAATATATATATTCTATATATTATATATAATATATATATAGATTTGTTTATATACATTATTTTAAAATACAATTATAAGAAGAAACATTTAAAATTTTAAATCATAAAATATATTATGTGAATTTATAATAATACTTACCAATACAACGACCGTTTCATGTTAAACAATAAATAAAATAGTGACTATGTAAAAAATTAGTTACACATTATTTATTGATTCATATTGTTCTCTTATATTGATATTAGCAGTAGTCAAAATGGCTCAAAATAAGTGGAGAGATGCTTAACAATTTAAATTTCTTAATTTCATCATAACATTCTTCACACTTTATTTAATATATTTTTTTTTAATTTAGCAATTGATCAACTCACACATGATATACCATACACATACACTTATTAGTTATAAACAAAACATCGTCAGAAATTACGTTTAGATATTATAGCATAAAGCTTCATCTTAACTTTTCATTGTGATTCTGTATTTAATTTTTTCTAAGATAAAAATATAATCCTAGTAAAATACTATAATTTAAATTTTAAATGAAATTTTTTAAAAATATAAAAATATGTACTTCATTCAAAAAAAATATCTTAGTAGAGATTGCGTTATTCTGGACAAAATAAGTAAAGGGATGAAAAATGTAAGTTTAAAAAAGTAGACTACTTCAAGTACGGGATATAAGATAATGTTTTTAAAAGTAATTTAAATTAAATTTCACTTAAATAATTAATAAAAATGTGCAATTTATAATAATATAAAATTTATTATTAACTAGCAAATAAAATATTTTTTTTAAATTTCTATGATAGAATTCATTAAGACAAAATATATTATTACCGATTTAATTTTATTAAAATATGTTTCATGAATAAATCTTGTGACAATTTATTGCTTTTATCCTATTCATACATAAAATTATGTATTTATGAACACAATACAAGTACATATATTATATAAGAATGAAAAATAACAAACTTAAATAAATATTTTGAAAAAATAATTCGTTATATAATTTTGTAAAATATGCATTTATTTTGATCATTCAAAGTACACGTATACCATACACATACTATATGTATATTGAAAAAAATATTTTATCATTCAAAAATGACGTCGGTACTCTATAGATAGTTAAATATTAGTAACAAACTTTGAAGGTTAATTTATTGAACTGATTTGTTATATAAATTTATAATTTACAATTCACCTCATACTATGGAAATCAAAAGAACCTATATTAGCATAATACCAAGTATCATAGGTAGTATTATGTTTAAATTAATGATAAAATATAAAAATCAAAATAATTTAGCACAACAACAGACTCCATGTATCAATTATATTATATGCAACTACAAAAATATAAATATAGGTTTAGAAATATTAAATTATAAATATAAGAATGGAATAAATTGCTCTACTGTATTGTAGATTTTGTGTGTATTTTAGTCATTGAATAGGTCACTCTAATAGATGTATTAAAGTTGAATTCAATAATTTATCATTGCTTACGAATAACGAGTCTGGACATTACGGTGTGACAGTCTTATTTTGATATATTTATAATTTAATTGTATAACACTTAGTAAGCCGGATGGTAGGTTGACCTAATATTTTCTAATAAAATGGTTTATTATAATATATTATTATTGTTATTTATTTAGAAGTAAATACAAAAGTACCATAGAACGATTTAAATAAGTTCATGGATTAAAATTTCCCCAAAATATTTATAAATGATATATTATATTTTAAGAATAATTATAAAATTAGCATGTATAATGTAGCTATATATAGCTGTTTAGCATACAATACAATTTTCAAAACAATATTTTTGGCAAATTTAACTCAGTATACCATATAACTAATAGTAAAATAAATACATTTTATAGCAATATAAACACTATAAATATATATATATCATTAAATATATTTTTAATAAAGGGTGATTGTCTTCTCTTGGGATGGTTTTTTGTACTTATACGGCTATACAATGATTTATCATTGAACTAAAATTTACACATACATCACAGTGACTTTTTCAATGCTGAGGTGCACTTAACATCCACTATAAAACATAGTGGTTACCTACTTTCCCCTTTTTTAAATTGCATTGCATATATAAAATAATAATAAACGTAGTGGCCAAATGTTCCAAGTCCCTAAAACATTACTGTTTTATGAATAACAAAAATAAAACCGTTAAAGAATTGTTATTTTTCATTTAAATATCCAATTTCGTCAAATCTTGGACTTCAAATGACTAAAAAATTGCGTGTATGCATTTTTGATATTTTTAAATTGCTTTATGAAAAACTTATGAAGAAAATAGTTTCTTTTATTTATTTCTAAGTTTTTTTTTTCAAACGTAAATTTTTGAACAACATATATATTGTGTATATAAAAATTAAAAAAAAAAATTTAATAAATTTAAGTTACAATAGAATGTTTTAAATTACTACAATAAATATGTTTTGAATTAATCCAATATAACGATAACTATATTTGAAGGAATATTTATTTCATGTTTGAATATCCTATTCAATTTCGTTACAATTTTTTTTTTTTTTAAAAGACCATTATAGTTTTAACATTTCTAACTTATAATTGTTATAAAAATGTGAATAATATTATGTACTTTCTATATTTTAAATTTCAATTTACACGGAACATTCTTTTAAATTTTCAAATATTTTGATTTATAAAAAAAAATTCTAATACATAAATAAAAAAAAAAAATATTACGATAAGTTGAAAATACCAAGTTTATAAATAGACAAAAATATTTGAATATTACAAAAAAAAGTCAAAATATTTTGAAAATAAATAAATAATGGTTTTATCAATATTTTGTGAACATTTCAAGTTTCAAGGGTTTTCATTAATGAAAATATAATACAAAACAAAATATTGTTAAAGCTCGTTTTGTGTAATATTCCCAGTTTTTAATTTTTTGTCTTGTTCTATACACACATTATCTAGAATTATTCAAACAATATTATTATCTTATAATCTAAAATATATAAATATTGAAATATAATATAAATCTTTTTTGAATACACAACTACTGTAAAATACAGTCGAATTAACGATACAAATATTTAATCATAAACCATAAATAAATCATTCTACAAATAAAATATTGTTGATCATAATTTTTGTTACACTACTCATATTTTATTTATATTATTAACGTTATTAAACATAAAATATAATCTATATATTTTGTGGTCACATTGATCACTATTTAATAGTATTTATATAATCACTTAGATTCCAAAAGCCCATGTTGTATTTGAAAATAATAGATAGTAATTAGTTTATAACACATAATAAAATTAAATAATTATTTCTATTTTTTTTCCTTATTAAATCACGCTGATATAATTTAATCCCAGTTAGGAGAAGTCCATATACGTTATATTTGTTTAAAAATATATAATAGATATAATTTAGCTATGTGTACGTATTATAATATATTTGTCCTTTCTGTCTTATAGCTAATTTATCATAGAGTTTGCGTGCTCGAAAAATACGAACACGAATAAACATGTTTTCCATAAGATTAAATTCTAACTCTATTAAAATAAATATCCTACTATTGTAAATCAAATTAATCAGTAAATTTAGGACTTGATTGATTTTTCATTTTTCATAGAGCATCAGAGAGGCATAATTGTTATTAGTTGGCTAAAACTTTGCGTGCGTCCTAGTGTAAAAAGAATCAATGTAAATTGTATTTCTTCAATTTAAAATTTGCGGAATGGAGAGGATGATAAAAATATATTATAGAAGAATACCATGTGTTTAAATCGATTACGATTACTGTAGAACCTCTAAAATTATGTACAAAAAATAATGATGGTTAACAAATGTTATCGGTTTTCAACGTATATCACATACTCACGTGTATTGATTTTTGAGATAATTTGTATAACCAGTCATAACTTAACAATACGCCGTATGAAAACGAGTTTTATTAATAATATTAGCCAATTTATTTAATAGAGATTAAATTAATAGAGAATCAGGTATAATGGTACAAATAACCCAGCTAGATATATCTAGATCTTTTACATGTGATTTATAATATTATTATATCTTTGCCGATTTTTTTTTAATATCATTATAGTTTTAATCGTAAATTGTCTTTTATAGTAAAAGCGATAATCCGCTTAATACATTTTTATTATTGGTTTTAAAAAATGTGTTTTATTATTAAAAATAACGTTATATTGTTTTAATTATATGTTTAATATAGAACATAAAAAAAAAAAATTCTAAAATTTATATTTGAAAAAAAAATGGGTCGTCTAAATAATAAAGAAAAAAATATTTTCAATTGTTTCATTTCATAGCAAGATATCATTTTCAATTAAATAAAGAGCTATACATCCATATTATATTGTAGTTAATAGATGATTAAAATAACAATAATATATAAGGTTGAAAGAATAAGAGGATTACTATAGTTTTACGTAAAAATAAATTTTTAGTCTTTCACATTAAAATATGGTTATCTCCTTTATTTCTGTGTTTTACTACTCTATTGCTTAGGTTTTTTCACATATGGTCCTTATGAATATCAAACACATAAGCCTTTATTAATATGAGCATAGCTATGATTATGATTTTGTTTGTAAAACATTTGATGATAACTATTTGTTTATAACGCAAACATAACCATTATGCATGAAAAATATATATTGTCAACGCAAAGTTAAATTGGAAGCCACTAAAAGTAAAGTTCATACCTACTTGTACAAAATTATTATTAAAATTTAGATTTTTCCGTTAATTAAAAAAGTCGAATTCATAAAATATGGACTAAAAAAATAAATTTAAGCAAATAATCTTAATATCATAATAATAATAGTGTATAACTAACAAATATTGTATGTTTCATTTATGATATATGTATATTACTTATAGATTAAAAGATAGATATTAATAACTAAGCAATGTATTAGGAATTAATCAGTTGTCAAGTAAAACTTGAAATGTGTTTATTAATAGTTTAACATATTAACCAATAATTATGAAATATTTGTATAAATAGTATAACAAATTGTAACATGTTAATAAATACACTTCTTATAATATAATAATTTTTCCTTATTTTTATTATGTTTTAATTTGAAAAATTCTTGTAGTAAGCACTTAAGTATTTTAAATATTATATTTTTAGTGTTATTAGACAATTTTGAAAAACTAAATACTATGTGCAACATCGATATCCTTGTTTCAAAGTTTTTGAATTTAAGTGATAACGAATTTTTATGATTCTAATATTACCAATAAATACAGTATTCAATAAAGTATATATTTAAATTAATTAATTGACTACGAGTCTTATAATTTTAATAATAAAGAAATATTTTCTAGTTTTATATTAATTTATAATTTTCATTCTAATCGAATTATAATAAGTTATTGATAATTGATATATATATATATACTATAATAAAAATGTATGTGATTTTATACGTTTTTCACTGTTTTATAAATACTATGGTATAAAAAAAGTAATAACAAAAATAATATTAAAACTTAAGTATTCAAATATAAAAATATTTTAGATAAATATCCGAGGGGTTGACAAATTGTAGGGAAGCTGATAATACCCTCTAGGATTGAAATAAATATTATTCACAATTCTAATACGATTAAAAATATCTATTATTGTCAATTAGCTTGTTCTCATACCTTCGTTTCATTGGATAAATTATTGAAAAAAATTACTAATCTAAAGCAAATACAATATATTTATTATACATAATAAGTTAATAACAATAATTATCTAACATACATCAATAAATAGTTTTAAAATTGTTATACATATATTATTTTAAATTAAATTATTAAAATTCTTATAATAATGATTTTCATTTTTAATATTTTAGTTACAATATAATATTGATTATTGTAGAAATTTAATCATTACTGCTTAGTCAAAAAAATATTATGATTATCAATATTATACTAAATAAAAATTACTACAATCATATTTGTTTACTAAATAATAAAGTTTGTAATCATCATAAATATTGAATAAATCAAAAATTTAAACGCCAGAAACATAAAGCATAAACTAAATCACCATCACTGTTTCTTACACAAATCAAATATTAGTGACGAAACTAACAATGATAATAAAAAAAACTATGTACATTTTATATTATCGCGGTCATGTGCACGATACTCATTTGAATCGTTAATTTAAAATAATATACTAGTTATATGATATTTCATTCTTATTACAATCATTGTATTACAACAGAATACCAAATTCGGTTCAGTGTACATAGATTCTGTAGACATTTATGTTGACGTATATTATTTGACAATGTAAGTACACGTTACAATCATTTCTTGATGCCATACACAGAAGTTTTTAATAGCTGGAAAATGGTTATATTACAAATATTTATATGTTTCAAAAATTAATTTGCTTGTTTGTATGTATGAAAAAAAAATGCTAGGGAGATTGAACTTGAGTCTAACCTAACCTTTCATCCACCGCGTTAGCGACACTGGTTCTTGTGATCATGTTTCCGATAAAAACAATGTTTTTAGAGATATAAAAAACGATTATAATATGACTAGATTTATAATAAAATATTTGTTTTGAGAATAAATAATAGTCAATGTGGAATGAAAATAACAATAATAAATAGTTTTGTTAATTCAACATTAATATAATTATTATTATGGTAAATAACATAATAAAGATATATTAGTGAACTTACTATATTATTAAACATTGATAAATAAATAAATTAATGAATTGAAATGTGTGAATATTTTGATTTATTTTGTATATCTAATGACTAATAAATAATGTTTAAAGAAATTAGAATAACAAATATGCATATTGGTTATCTATTGTTTTCATTTATTATTATTATTTTTAGAATGAACGAAATATATTTAACTTAAAATAATTTAGCAAAGTTACGTATTATCTCTACATTTTACAGTTTTGTGTCTTGAATTACCTCCCGCTTAGCTAATAAGCATAATATTACGGTTTCGAGTAACAATATGTGTATAATAGTGTTTTTCTTATTTGGAAATATCTTACAAGCATCACAGAAACAAACAATGGTTGTCCATATATTTTGTACTTGATTATAATATAATGGCCAACAAAAAAGAAAAATCTCAAAAAACGCCCGAGGTTGATAAACAATTCCATCGACTACTAGTATATTATTATGTTTTGTATTTTTTTATGTTTTGCTTTTATTTTATCGTAGAACCTAAACCTGATATGATTGCGATTTGTAAATAAAAATAGTATAAATTATATTTTATATAAATATATAATATCATCATTATATAAAATAATATAATTGATTAACTGGTTAAGCAGTAATCACGTCATATATAAACTGTTTCATTCGATTATTGAGAGGATAATGCTTTTAAATTGAACGGGAAAACAATGTTTAATGCTTTGTTTTCATTATTACTTATGAAAATTATTGTCCTTATTTTAATTATTATAACACCACGCGCACGCTTCTGGAGTTGAATTTTTTCTATTTTAGTAAAGTTCGTATAGGATTTTAGAAATATGGAAAAATAAAAACACAAACAAAATAATATGCTAATGTAGTATGGTGCTTTTCGAACAGTTGCGTGTTCTCTAAGTGTATGATTTATAATAATAGTAATAAAAAAAAAAAAAAAATAATTTAAAATGCCATTAACTAATATGTTTATTCAACAACGATAACACACATTTACTTGGCATACATTAAAATTGTAATTGAATAAATTGTTTATTTTGTTCATGGGAGATTTTTGTAAAAATTAGAAGCAATAACTGTTATTAATTAAAAACAATATATTTCAAACATCCTCTTATACTTTATATAAGTTTATGTGATAATTATAAGAAGTCGTTCAATAATAAACTATACTTTGAAATGTGTATAGTTTTGAATGTTTTAAAAACTAAAACTAAATTGTGCAATGTTTAAACTAAATCCCAATACATTAATTATTAGATTAATTATATTAATTAATTAAATTATTATAATCATTTTTCTTTTTACTAATTTTATTCCAGTGAGGATCGCTTTTCAAATGCATTGATTTATTATAACATCAAAATAATGTATTATAATAATCTGCTTACCACAACTGTCACAAGGGCCAAGACAATAAAATTTAAAACATATGCATTGTTAAGCCAAGTGCTTGTTAGACATTATTAAACAGATCATTTTTACTAATAATATTATAAAATATGTATCCAACAATATCTTAATAATATTGACTGATGTAATTATAAAATGGTCATTTTCCCTTTTTCTCGGTAACTTTATGATATATACATTTTTTTCATAGTAGGTATTGTCGATAAAACAAAATAGGCGGGGAAATATAAGCAACATAAAAATAGAAGTTAAGATTTAGTCAAAAATAAATTAAATTAATAAAAATAATAAATAATAATATAAGATAATATATAACAAAATATCTATATCTAAGGTAAACGTTAAAATTGCACAGCCAGTCTATTGCCTTTTCGTCAACCTTATGTAGTCAACTTATGAATTTTTATATCAGGGGTAGCGAGCCTACTGCACATTGGTAAAATTTTAATGAAAAACGTGAAGATATTAAAAATTAGGTAAATTTATAACATTTTAGTTGAAAGAAAGTCAAATAAATAAATTGTATACATTTTAAAAATTATAATTACAAAAAAATATATGCCTACCTATAATAAATCTGTAACTTTATTTTTGTCTTTAGAGAATATAATTTTGTTTGAAAAATTTTCAAAACATTTATTGGAAAAATTTGGCACTTGATCTAAAAAAGTTCGCCACCCCTACTTTATATCAATAGTTTCTATGGTATGTGTGATACTATGACAGTCTGGATTTTACCACAATCACTTGTATTCATCATTTATAAAGGAGGCAGTTACATATTTTATTCTGTTATGTATGTATAGGTAATATAGGTAATATAGGTAGCCTTGTGTTATAAACCTATCAGATTGTCTTCTTCATTCTAATCTGACTTAGACATTACTAGATTCAGATTAAAATAATAATAATAATAATCTGCTTAATAATGTATGTTAAAAATAGAAGAGTTCATCATAAAAAATAAACTTATATCACCTAAGAGCACTGAATTAAGCGCCATAAAAAATTAAAAATATTTAAAACATTGTTTTTAAGTATAATGAAAAATTTCGAAAATAAAAATTTGTTTAGTTGAATTATTAAAGAAATAAATGGGGTAGTATACTAGGTAAATGGTGAATAGTGAATCATCATGTATAATATATGAACTACAAGCAAACCCATCATACCAAAATGGTCTGGACGTTGGCCACCCTTCCTTTATCTTTACCAAATAATATAGTACTGTGCAGGATCATACTTAGACCCGGAATATATTTATACATCATAGATAATAGCACAACTGTTGTGTATAAATGTCGGATGAACACTTCCGTGGTTTGTGGTTACCTGTATATTATACTATTATAATGGTAGACACTAGACACGATAATAATAATATCAAAATTTAAAATAGTGTGTCATCTGCTCTATATTTATTTGCTTGGAAGCTACACTTGTGGTAAACACTATTCTATATTTTTTTGGAAGAGTGTTTTTTTTAGTTATTTCTTAGCAATCTATGGTATTTTAATATTTTGGTGGCAGTTAAAAACGGTAAAAATGAAAATATAAGGAAGAGCGCAATACAGTTGATGACGCATATATAGTTTAAATTCACTAGAGTGTTTTTATGCTTCAGATAAAAGTAAAATATTCGATTTTTTATGTACTTCATTATGTATCCAATATGCTGGATACGATAAAAATAGTCGTTTTACCTTACAGAATACCATACTTATTACTTACACTTGAGTAGTATTTTAAATACTTTTTTACAATATTAATTTTGCTTTTATTTTTATTCAGACCTTAATTGTTAACTTTCACAATAACGAAATTGAACTATTCTTAGCACCTCTGAACTTTTATCAAGGATCTAAAAAGTATAAGACATTTAAAACATTCTAAATTTAATAATATTTAAAACTGTTATTGAATTAAGTTTTTGTTTATGAGAACAATTAGGCAGCATTATTATTAAAGTTATTGAATATTATTAATATATAAATAACATAATATTCTAGACAGTGTATAGTAATTCTACTAAAATAATAATCATTAATTTCCATATTAAAATAGTCTAGAACTTCAATACATGAGCATGTTAATATTTGATCATATAATCTAATAAATAATATGATTATTATGTATATAATTAAAAATTCCCAAACAAAGACTAGTAAAAATATATTTTGATTAACTAATGTGTTTTACAAAAATATTTTGAATATTATTATTATTTTTTTAGAAGGGTGTTTGAATACTTGTTCTATGCTTAATACTTTTAGAAAGTATTTTATCCAAGTATACAAAATACAAAGTTATTATAATATTATGTATAAATACTTGGGATGCGTCTATAAATTATATATATATATATATATAAATGTGACCGTATTAAAGGTAATTTATATATAAGAATGTATACATCAAATTGTTATTATATTATAAGCATTTAAATTGTGTGTGTGTGTGTATAGGTAGTGTGTAAACCAAGCGACGACCTGCAAAACGATCTTTCTTCTTCTCGAAAAGGGTTAGAAACTTGTAAAGAGAGTTATTATACAACCGAAAAGAATATTATACGAGTATACATTATACACGGACGTATAATGTATCAATAGCCATAATAACACCATAAGCCGGTAACGGGTATGTCCACGCGCGCACGGTCATCGCGGTCAAATCTTATCCGAATGGCAGACGACGTATTGCGAGCGTATTATGATAATATTAAAAGGTCCGGCGGCGGTGGTCGCGTATATAATAACGGGTTGGCTACGGTTCAGCGACGATGCCATTTCAGAGATATTACTCGGCCAAGTTTTGTGCGCGTTCGGTGACTTGACTGCGCGCGGTGTCGTTACTGTTATTAATATTATTATTATTATCATCATCATAGAGGTATGGTACCTACCCTACGTATAGCGCGTGTTTCGGACGTAAAATTACACATAGTGTGTACGCACACGAACTGACGTCGCCGCCTCCGCTCCCTCATTACAATATCATACACACCGTCCAGCTTGGCCTTTATTATGTAGGTAATTACAATTATTATGACATGCACAGCAGGCTATTATGTGCGCAGAGCATAGTGCCACGCCGCGGGTGTGTCTGATGGTCAGCGCAAAATTGTTATACGCGTACATAGTCGTAATAATAATATAATAGTATAGTAAGTAATTACACGCGTACCTGTGTTATAATATTATATAATATTACATATTTATATGAGAAAGTGTGCCTATATTGGTAGTATAATATTATTACGCGCAGCGGTGCAGTTTGTGTTGTGGTGATGGAAAGGGTTGACGGTGCACATCGGGTAAAACTGCAAGTGACGCGGGAGGGTGCGGATTCAGTATGGGTACGTGACTTCCTTAGTGAATCCGGCACGACAAAAACATCAAGCGGAGGATTCGCTTAAACGCGAAAATTTAGACAGTGGCAGCTCGCTGCTACTGCACTACAGGCTGTCATAAAATTGCAGTGTTTCCTAAAATTTTCAACATGGTGACCCACGGCCATGGACATTCATAGTACTGCCAAGCGACTGACCCGTAAAAAAATTCTAGTTGCGCCGTTTTATGCGTATTGCGATAATGTGTTCCAGATCATAATACGTAATATACTTATTTCGTTTAATCTTTTAATCTTATTATTAATATAATTTGCTTGCGGCCCGTCAAAAAACGTCAACCCATAGGTTGAGAGCCCCTGATGTACTTTATCTACATACCTACATATGTAATAATAATATTATCGTGTATAGTACGCTAGTATAGGATTTCCGGTAAAGTAACAAAGAGAAGATAGTCAGAATTTAAATTATTCTGAAATTGACACAATGGTATTATTAAAAGTACCTACAGTTTAATAATATAATATTACGTATACAAACAAATTATTGCAGACCACGTAATCATAAAACAATAATTAATAATACATAACAATACATATTTTATATTATAATTTTTTGTTTATGCCGTTATCGTAATGATCAAAATTTTTTTCGATTTATACGATAATTTTAATTTTGCGAAAGAAAAAAGTGATATTTTCGTGGTAAAGTTTGAGTTTTTGAAATTAAATTTCAATTAATTTACATCCGATTGTAACGATTCAGATACGTATAATGATTTTCGTTCAAAAGAATTGGAACATGACCAAGAATATTGATCACAATGCGACACTTCAATTTTACACATCGAGTCTGATTTAGTATAGCTACAATCAAATTAACGTTTTATATAAATTAAATGAATACTAATTTATATTAATAGGCTCGTGTCATCCTCACTATTTAATATTATCTACGCAATGTATGAACAGTTTTGAATAATATTTTTGGATTTCGATTACAAAATTTTTTTTTTATATATAATTATTATTATTAATTAGGTACCTAAGTTAATAATATAGTATAGCCAGTTTACACCCGAGATGAATTGAAATTATAAAGTCTCTATGATAATACATTGTATTGCGTGAACCACATTATTTGCATTCCATGTATTTATCGACGAGACTCGCAGGGCTATCAGATATCGTCTGTCACCCTTGAATATAATAATATAATATTGTACACGAGGTCGGTGCACCTATAATATTCCAACGGGCGTTTGTATTTTTTTTTCACAAGGCACGGTTTTCCAACAACTGTCCTATTTGCGATCGACCCATATAACCGTTTAATCCCGTCATCGGCGACGACCGCACTATCGTTTGCTGCATCTCTGTCCGGAGTAGGTATATACATAAGCGCGATACGTCCGAAATCGATGAAATATTGGTATACGTATAGTATTATTATGTGTATAGCTTGTTCAAAAATGCGTGTGTAAACATTGTTTTCGTTTGCCCCTATTAACGGGTTTCAGTTATTTTTTTGTTATTTTTTTCTGTTATTCGTTTCATAATCCAAGTGTATTATGTTGTGTGGCCCGTTCAAACAAAAGAAAATCGATATATTTTATACAACTCTCGATGTATGTCATTTCTGCAGTTCTGTAGTAGGTATATTTGTTTTGCTTTTAACGCCCACGTCAAATCGTAATTTTTGGTGTTGATTTTTTGCCCGTATGTATTCAATTTTTCGATTATATATCAATAACACTAAACGCACGTCGCTTATCCAATCATCTCTCAAATCTTTGTTTAGCAATCAAACTGCTTTTCCGAGTACACAAACGAAATGAACGAGCTTTGTATTGCACAATCTGTTAGATAAACTATTATTATTCGGTTTGAAAAATGTATAGGTATATAATTTAATCATTTTATATATATTGCGTATACAATATTATACTTTCCAATAGACTTGTTAAATGTTTTATGTTATCTATACATACATATATCTATCAGCCATCAGATGTATTCAAATATATATAAATGTATACCGGTAAAACTTAGGTGTAGTGCTGGGTTCTGATGTCAGTTAACTTCAAAAACTGCCAATTGATCTTGGTAAATAACTTCAAGATAACATGCATAATTATTCGATTAATATTCCAATGCTTATTGTACAGCGAAATGTAAAATGTAATTAACTAATCATTATTATGTAGTTTCACGTACTTTTCAGTTTACGTGATATTAATAATACGATATAAATATAAATTTAATTATTATTGCAGCATGCATACGATAGGTAGGTTAAGTTTGGTAGTACATTATTTACCTACTACTTTATTTGACGAGATTTAATTTACCACTTTCGAAATGCACGCAAATTATAACGAACTAAATTTATTTAGCCTCTTTTATATAAACGAGAAATGATAAATCTTAGGATAAAATATCTTTGTATTATGACTTAAGTCTGGAAAATAAAATTAAGATGAAATGAGATTAAGTTGAAATTAGTACTTGAATATATTATTCTAAGTTATTTATATTATTATTTATATGGGTACTAATAAGTATACTTGAAATATATATAATATAATTTAAATAAATATTATAGATGATAAACAACTATAGATTTATTTAATTGTTGTATTGTTGTACTTTAATACTTTTCATATCATTACTACTGTGACATTGATAAGTGAATAAGACATAAAAAAATGTAATTAAATGATACTGTTAAATGTAACTTATACTATTAGAATACAACATCAAATGTATTTTAATATTTCAGAAATTCTACTATTTTGATATTATCATAAATAGTATCGTATTTTTTTATGTATATTTATCTGTTTTGATAAAATAAGCTTAAATTAATTATGTGGAACAGTATTCATATTATAGGTACATATTTTGTTTTTATCATATTATTATTTTTTATTTTGGGCATAAACCATACTAGAAAATTTATTCTATAACCATTATTGATCGTTTGTAAAATATCAAATAATAACGATAATATTATTCTGAGTAAGACCGAATTATTTAATTTATCTTAAAATGTACAAAGATAAATTGGTAAAAGAGGAATTTTTTTAATTTAATAAGGTTTTATCGTTATTAGTGCTATTACTGTGATAATATTAATATAACATATTATAACCAATTATTCAGAAAATATGTATTTGTCTGCCATAATTATCCGATAAAAATATATATTTATTATATAAATAATATCACATATCGTTTAAAATAGGTAATTTACCAACTATTTCTACTTATTTTTTTGTGTTTTTAAAATGATTGTAAGTCATTTCGTTTTTGCTCAATCAAGCAGATATACAGGTGTCCCGTGAGGATTTACCTACCCATTGCAATATCTCCTAAAATAATAGAGATAATATAATAATTTTGATTTTTTAATAAGTTTCACAGGGACAAAAACTACAAATATTTCATATTTTAATATATTTTAACGTTTTTGGTAAAAAAGTTAAAAAAATATATTTTTTATTTAATTATTTTCGAAAAAATTGAAGATAGCCATTTTGTAGAGTTTATTTTTCTGAAAATATTGACGTTTCAACATTTTAATTTCATTAATTTCCTGATTTTAAATATTTTTTTCTTATTTCGAAATAAACTGCGTATTATTTAATACGTTAGTAATATCAATGTATCAAGCATATGGCTCGCATGTTCGTACGGCCGCCGAACGCTTGTAATTCACAGTTTTTCTTAAAACTAGAAAATAAATTTAAAATTAAGAGATTAATTTCCTAGAATATTAATTTGAGACATAGTATGTTACTTGTATACCTACATACTTCAGACAGAACTATTATAAATAGGTAGTAATAATACTGCAAATAGTACATTGGAAATTTGGAAACAATCGTATTCAAGTCAACCGTCTGCCTGATAAATTTCATTCAAAAAAAGGTATTATAGTTGAGTTTTTACTTAATAATATCATTCTAAAATATTAATATTGTTAAATAAAAAAATTAATATTTTCGAAATAATGATATGAGTAAATCAAAGTCTTCAGACGTTTGAATACGTTATTGTGTGTCATCAAGACCGGAATAGTCATATAAAGGGACAAACTATTTGTATTATCGCGATAAAAAGGATTCAACGACACAATGGAAACGGTCATTAATGACAACAGCCGTTATTGTAAGTATATTGGTTGATAAACGCAATTTTAACAAAATTATAAATATATATAAGGGACGTTGAGCCATTTTTACGGCACGAACATGTCGAGGAGGTAAACGTATTTAACGATCGGCTGACTGTTGTAAAACGACACATTCCGTAAACCTAAGCCGACCTATAAACAATGGACCGGTAGATGGTAGTACACATTGACAAATTGATATTCGTCCACCTAAGACCTTCTAGTGGGAACGAGTATCGTATTATATACGTATATATGTGTGATATCCGCCCTTTCAGTCGACTACATTTACTATCATTTGCTACGAATTTTGCAGTGCGTTAGAAAGAAATCTATACAAACAACGGTTGTTGTTTTTTTTATCACCCTTTTAAACTATTATACACACACACACACACACACACACACATAATATAGTCTTATCGTATAGATTCTATATGCCATATCTACATTTGTTAAGTATTTAAATATAATAGTTATACTTGTGTTAACTTCGCTGTTTGAAATACTTGTTCATTTATGTTGTCTGCTATTAATTAAAAAAGGAGTAGGTAGGTAACCGCTCTGCTTTACAATCGTCCCCGTCATTAAGAAGTAATAGTCACTGTAATTTACGTGTTAAATTTGTTGTATATGAAAAACGATTTTGAACGACACGGTTTATCAGCATATATATTATTTATTTAGTATTATAATTTATGATATATTTGCTGTGATAGAAATTTATTTTAATTTTAGAATATAGTTAGTTGAATCAACTTTGATCCAAACCATGGAGTTTAATACTTTATTAATATTTAATTATTATGATAAAATATATTCTTAAATCATATATGTATTGTTTTTATTAATTTTTTTAAATCAATAACGACTTACTATACGATTAAATTCGTGGTATAAATAGGCAATACTATAAAAATAATCAAAATATTATTAAGATTAAAATGTAATAATATACGACGTGTATAAAAATTTCAAACCTCAAAAATAAGTATTCAACCCCCCCACCAGAAACTGTTTCGTGTTATATTATGTGGTAGTAAAATAACCTATACAATACTATAATAAAATTAGAAAACAATTTTTAACTTAAAAACCCTCCTGAAACTTAACTGAAATATAATTTCCAGTTTCGGCCTTGTATTTATGTACTAAAAACTTACCTTGACTTATTTTTATGAACATTATATTTATAAGATAATGAGTAATGGCTTTAAAATGATAAAAATTGTGTGATTAATTATTTAAATGTATGAGGTTAGTTTGGTAGATATTAATGCAAAATTTAAAGTTTTGCGTGTATTTAAGTGGGATGATAGTATCGTATTTAGCTTTTATATGACTATAATTAATATTATTATTATTTTTTATGTATTTACTATTGTGTATCAATCACAAATACATTATAAAAACTTAATATACCTTAATTATTCAAGTTTAAAAAAAATGGGAAAGTGGGTATCGCTCTGCTGTATAGTAGAGATGGAGAGTAGGTTACTGGTCACTATAATGGTTGTGTTAAATTTAAATGAAATGACGGGTATCATTGTATACGAAAATATTCTGAACGGAGATGATTTTTCAATCAATGATAATTAGTTGGATATTATTATAATATTATTACCTATATTTCAATTGTAATACATCGTTATTTTACGTGATTTCGTAAAAAATTAAATTTTATACGCTCATAAAATTTTTTCTATGTTGATGCTGGAATTTTTTTTACAGTTACTTGAAGGAAAACTTATAGATAACCTTGTATTAGATTTTTGAACCTTAAGTATAAATCAAAAAAATTTTATGAATTTTCAACTACAAAATTCGTTGCAGATTTTCGCGATTTTGATATATTTCGTAAACATTTGAACTTTAAATGCTTATCAAGAAAAATTGTGACTAACAATTTTTGATTTTTTTTACTACGATAAGTACAACTTATAATAAACCTTGTATTAAATTTTAAAGATTTTTTGGGTTGCCAAATTTTTTTTATCGGCATTTTAAGAAAAAAAATTTAGAAAAGTCAAAAATTTTAATTGTCTATAAGTAGCTTAAAAAAGGTCAACATATTTTGAAAATTTTGAAAAATGGTAGACTCATATTTATAATATATTTTAATTTTATTACACTAGCCATCAAGTGATACAGAACCAAAGACATTTATTTTTATTTATTTTTATGTTGTTAAGGGTATACAATTTCATAGATCAATTTTTATGGTCTGACATGTATGTTTAAAATGGCATTATATTTTCTCATTGTACTATAAATTATAATACATAAACATAATGTTATTTGCTTTTATATATAGTACGTAAGACCATTTTAAATGTTTCCATATTTATTTACTTTATGTGATCAGTTAATATAAGAAAATTATTTCTATGTACTTTAATGCATGGTGGTTTTTTACTAGATATTTATGTTCTATAACGTATTAAAGCAAATAATAACAAATAACGTTACAACTTCTAATAACGAAATATATACTTTTATTATTAAATTATGTATTAGTTTTATATATTTTTTAAATATATTATTTATAGTTTGATTGACAAAGAAATATCTAAAAATTATAATATAAAATATATTATACATATTTCGTAATTTAATTTCAATAAAAAATTACCCGTATAAATTTAGTAAAGCTTTATACTATTGGATTTTAAAATGATGAAACTGAATGCTAATATTTCCAGATGATAACGTACCGCACGTACGTAACCGACCATTTTATTTTTTTGTTTTTAGTTTACTACCTATTGCAACCTTACTCTACAACTTAAGTCAGATGACAGTTTTAGTACTCTTGACGAATATTTTGTTGTTTTATCATTTTCGATCACGTAAATACGAATTCTTTGCTCTCCAAATTTTAACGGCTAAATAAAGTATATAGACACGTATAATTAAAATTATTTACATTTTCAAGTTTTTATTGCTAGGTTAAAATATGTCTTTTATGATTCCTGCCAGATACTGAACTCAAACAAATATGATATAGGTAGTTTATTAAACTCATTAGTTAGAAACTATATTAATAAATAAAAGACACCAACATATTATACGAGTATTAACTAACTATGTTTGTTATAATACTCTTAAAATGTACATAATAGTTTATAAATAAGAATCTGCTAATGTAAAAATTAAATATTGAATGATCAGAATTGAAAAGAACGATAAGATGTTTCAAGACTAGATACATTTAGCGCATTATAATGTTGAAATTCATACCTATAGTGAAGATGATTTTAAGTTTTTGACAATAATAATGAAATAAACAATATTAATTTTTTTGATATTATGAAATAAATTGTTTTGTTGGCACATTTTTACCTTACGAAAATCGATAACTTACAAAAAAAAAACACAGAGCTAAAAATAAACTTAGAAGAAAAATTCTTGTCGTATAAAATTGTTTTACTTGCCATAATATACTTGTTTTAAATTGAATAAAATAGGATCTTATTTAACTCAATACTATCTAGCAAAGATGATTAAAAATAATCTTATAAAAATTGATTTTATTAGTTGTGTATAGAATTTGATTTATGTAAATAAATTGAAACGTATATTGTGTATTGTTTAACAATTAATTTTTACAACTGTTAAAATCTTTCAAAAATTAATTATTATAAATCACTAAAAGTTGCGTGCAAATCTTATCTTATAACATAATATAATATGACGATATTAGCTTAATATGTTATAAAATTATGTAAATAATTTAGGTATATAATAATATTAATTCAATAATAGAATCAGATCTTTTCACTTAATTTAATCATTGTCACACATTCATTTATTCTAGTTTAAAATATGAAGTAACGCGTTTAATAGAGTATATTAAATATCCTCTGTCTCTCTGTCTGTCTGTCTGTCTGTCTGTCTCTATGTATAATGTATATTATATATAATATTATTGTATATAATAATATGTATATTCAATTTTTACATAACTATTATGCGTTATTTAAATGATGAGTCTGATTTTACAATTTTGGTTTATTACAATATCTTAATTTTGAGTGTACGATTGAATGACACAGACTTGGTAAAAAGTTAATTTAAATGAAGATAGAAATTAGTATTTTTTTCAGTTAAGTAACTAATTTATACTATTTTGGGTATAATCGTTTCACAATAAATTGTTGTATAATCTTTCAAGTTAAAAAAAATATAATTTGTAATATATAAGCATTAATAGCTGTTTGTTTTTGTAGAAAACTATATACAGCTATATAAACTAATTATAATTTTATTTATAAGAAAAAAAATTATCTATTTTTTTTAGGTATCTCGTAATTTATGTTAAAAATAAAATATTACATTTTAAATTAAAAAAATAATAATACTTTTAAATAAACAATACAAAACAGATAAGTATTTCCTTCTTATAAAATAAAAAAATCGTATTGTCCTTCGTCTATTTTACAAGTCACAACTAATAACGAAATAAAAAAAAAAATACATTTTGACAGCTTCGTTTTTTTTTTGCTACTATTTTAGGTTATTACGTTATGACTCAATTATTTTTAAATTTTTATTTTCGTGTACAGTTCAATTCCCAATCTTTTTATCTTACTAAGCATTTTTAATGATCGATATAATACAAATTAAAACTTAATATAAATGTTGATAAATTATAATTAAATACAAATTTTAATTACAAATAAAAGTTACTGATTTTTGTTTTTAAGATAACAGTAAAAACGTTCGTTGTATATTTAAATATTATCTACAGCCCGTCTCAAATTGAACTGTGATATTAATGTATTGTCTAGACTCTATAGAATCTTGTGGTATTTTTTTTATTTAAAATTGAAAAATATATTTTTTGTTTTAATAAAATTTACAATATATCAAGTTTTTTGGAATCTAATCGTTTAAATATTAAAATGTATATATAATTATATATGTTACGGTGAAAGACGAAAATTGGTAAATGTCGTCATTCCCCCGTCAATGACGTCATTAACCAAAATGATTCAATTATGTAGGTAAATGTTATAAAAACACATTTTTAAAATTCAATTGTACACCTTTCACCGGTCATTGACGTAATTTACCAAAACTTGTGGTAAATGAAGATAAATCTCAAATAATACACTAATTGTTTTAATATATCAGACTTGGGTAGTATTCTGAATACTTTTTGAATACTTTTTTTTTGAAAGTATTCAATACAGTATTTTGAATACTTTTTACAAATATTCTTAATACAGTATTTAGAATACTTTTTTTCCGTCCAATCACACTAAAAATAATGTCATTACTTCTTCTGTCATAGAAATTGCTTTTGCTTTTATACATAACCATGTAAGCACCTATAATCTATGTATATTTTTATTCAAAATATTTTATAGTAAATAGTAATATATTATTTTGTTTTATACTATTTTTAGTGGGTAATATTAATTCCAATTTGAAACGTTGAATTCGTAATTATTATTATTATTATTTAAGCCACAGTAACTTGGCTATTGGCTTAAAGTAGTTGATTAATGTACTAATTTTTATAATAATATTAATTTTATTATAATAAATGAAGTATTAATTAATAGTTTTTTTTTTGTGAGTATAATGTTCCTTTATTAGGTTTTACTAAAAAAAGTTATCCATTTTATTACTTAAATAAATCACATGATATTATAGTTTTAATATAATTTATAATGAATAGATTGGAACAATGTTCACTTATAAACACTGAATTGAAAAAAATATATATTTTTGTTATTGAAATCTATTTAACATTATTTTTTAAGTCAAAACTATTTTTTTAAATTCGATACAATTCTTTCCATAAATGTATTGAACATCATTCTCCAATTAAACTGGGGATTGACGTCAATAACTGGGGAATGTCTACATTTACAACATTAACCAATTTTTAGGTAAATGACGTCATTTACCGGAGAATGACGACATTTACCACGTTAACATCATTAACCGTAATATATATATATATATATATATAACAATACTGCACATTATGTATAAGATCGATACATCACACTGACTACAAAAATGTAAAAGTTACGTTTAAATGAATATATTATAATACATGTACGAAATATTTTAAATTGCCTCCTGGAAACTTATTTACTAGTTTCATAACAATAAATATAAATTATTATAAATCAATCTTATAGTTTGAAATTTGAATATAAATATTTTTTTTAAATTTCATCATGATAAGAGTTTAAATAATTGTCTATGTAATGTGAATGGACATGACTATCAAGTTTAAAATATAATGGTAAAATTTTTGCGACTAAACTCTGCAGATACGAAAAAGTTACAGAGAAAACCTTCTGTAGCCCTTGATGTTATTAATCTACTAATATTATAAAAGTCACATAAATATTATGTTTTATGCAGATACTAAACTTATAGCTATGTAATTTGTGTGATTCATAGAACGGAACCGAGAAGATATAGTTTGATAAAAGATTATAAAACTTTGAAATTATCGAACTTATAGAATGAAAAATTAATTAATCTAAGTGATATGAAAGTATTCGTTTAATTTACAGAAGAACTAATTGAAATCTTTAATATCAAATATCCTTTACAATTTTATGTTCATAAACAATGCAAATCAATATTTTCATAATAATTGTGTTGTTCAATTTAGTTCTTCAAATTATACAAATACAAAATAAACTTTTATAACAATATTGTATAAATTTTATATACCTTACCAACTATAGTACAAAAATACAATTGTATATTTTAATTTTTGTTGTTATTTTGTTTTAACTGTTAATGTCTCAGGCTTTTATAATACGAAACACGTTTAAATATAAGATAAAAGTTTATTTTGAAAAATCTTGGGAATTATACTGTACCATCGATTTTGTTTTTTCTTGACAAAAAAAAACTTTTTTCATACTTATATTTATCAAATATAAAAAAAAACTACAAAGTTTATGGGTAGTAGAACTGAAAGTATTGTATATGCATTACAATATTATAAAAAAAGTCTCACTCTCGGCATAAATTATTATTTGTTTCATTTTACATGGGGAGTCTGGTTGTTCCAATTATTTTGTCTTAAAGTATTCGATAGAAACTTACGTATATATAATAAACAAGTTTAAATATATATATATGTATATAATTAAATGCCGCTTTTTACATTTAAAAACTATATTATTTTTAATATATTCAATTTTAATAAAATAAAAACAATAATTCAGTGCATATTTAATACGTATATTATTATAATTATACATAAAACAATTATTCCACAATACAGTTCATTGTACAAATGTTTGTTTTGAAGTAAACATTGCTTACATTATTATATTAACTATTAGTTTATATCCTTTTAGGATTAAATTGTTGAAACTGAATTTCGGATATCTTGAAAAGGCGTATCTTTTGTAAAGTGTAAGGGATCGGGTTAGTTCGACTTATCCAGAATTATAGCGGAAAACTTTAATCATTTTATTTTATGACTTTCCTATACCATACATTTTTGTTATAGACATAATATCAGCATTGAAATAATGCTATCTTGCCGAAGAACACAATTTTGTGAGCAGAACTTTTTTAATTTGTTTAGTAGTTTCAAAACGTTTGATATTGAATTCATATTTATGTATGAGATTGTACCAAATACATGAAGTCAATGGCTTTGTATCTGCTCATTTTATTTATTATTGTCGATATACAAATTATTTTTTGTAAAGTCGACATTTAGAACATAAAATAAATAAAAATATGATTTGTATTTGATTTAAACAGAAATGCATTATTTTGGCCTTTTAAAATCTATAATAATATCATGTTGATTCAGAATAAAAAACATTATTTTTATTTTTTTTAATTGTTATATAATATTATATAAACAAATTATTTTCAATTTTCAATTGTAAACGTTAATTTTTAATGGGAACACGATTATTTAATTTTTGTTGATCAATATTAATATGTATACACTGTTTTGCACAATAATATATTTCAGTACAAATGTATTACAAAATGTTTTCTATATAAAAGCACCTATATCAATGCCGTCATTCATTTACCAACATAGTTTATACACAACAACTAGGTACTTACCAAAAAACAACGTTTTAAAAACTTACGATAAATGCTATGACCGTAGCGATGCTCGAGATATTATACATATTATATTATACGGGTACAATAAAATATTGACATCGTTTCTGTGTTCTACATGAACTCGACTTGTGGGGTATGAGTCGCATATAATATTGTAGGGATGCTCCACTGCTACTATTGGAGAGGATTTACAGTTTACTTGAATAATATTGCTGGTGCTTATAATAATAATATTACGAGAAAGTTCTACGACCACATTGTAGAATTATATTGTGATAATAGTAGTATAGTTAAAACAACCGTTTTATTATTGAGATACTCGTATATTCGACCAAATAAACGAAATGAATGTATATTTTTGATTTTTAACATTTCATCATTTCCTGATACTCTAGTATTCATAAAGAGGTTTCTTTATCAATATTCTTATTTATGCTATAACTAAAATACCAAATTAGAAAATTAAATCTATTTATGTACCTATTACATGTAATAAATTAAATGTCATATTGTTGTTTACTAATTGCATCGAAAAATATTATTTATGTATTACATTACATAGAGTTTGACTTTTGATATATTAACAATGTTATAAAATATGACTTAACTTGGTATACATAGTGTTGTATATATAATATTTTTTGAATTACAATTAGTACATATTGAGCATCACCAACTTCTTGGAACTATTTTTTTTATCGAATCAAAAGGCCGCTATCTAACCACACAATTAGACAATGTTATATAACACTACGTTTCTTTAAAATACGTTTGCAAACACGATTTTCGTATCTAGTGCCTAAAGTATTTTAGGAAGCATTTCACTATTAGAGCTGACTTATTTTGAACATCTAATTATTTTTCCTAGACAATATTACCATAAAATGTAAGTTCACAAATAAATAATAAATATAATTACATACTATAATATTTTGACATATACCTAGTCATGACTTATGGTACCTAATCTATATAATATTATTTGTCCATGTGTTTCGTGTGTCACATATGTAATTAACTTCAATAGGAATAAAATATTAAAACATAAATTTATTCGTAAATTAATAATAGTATAAATATCCTTAACGTTCATTGTGCTAGATCGTGCTAGTCGACTAGAACGTTCGCTTATTATGGTATTGCCGAAGAGTGTCTCATGGGTGTTATATTAAAGACATCGATGAGTTGTGTTATTGAACATTGTTATACGACAAGTACAAGTCGTTTGCCGAGTTGATTGACAGGCACACATGGCAAGAACCGGTAACGGATAATAATAATAATAATAATTAATAATACACAAACGGTACGTTTGGTGTGTCGTCTAATATTATATTTGTGTCGCATACTCAGACACACACAATCTAAATATCGTATTAAATTAATGTATATGTATGGCCTGGTAAGTGGAAGTTTGCAATGTGTTACCTGTAGGACAGACGAAAACAGCACATGCAAATTGTACACACGTATATGGTTAGCACGTCGCTTTTTGTCACTGCGACAATACTAACGGTTTAGTTGGCAAAGTACATCCCTTACTTTTGGGACGTTAGAAATCAATGTTATGAAAAAATGTATGATTAACATGATGATCGCAGTGACGAATCGCAGAATTCGGCGTGCAAAAGGTATATTATGAACGAATGTCTTAAGAATTTTTCAATTTCCAAAATATTAAAAAGAAACATTTATTTAATTTTCTTGGATAATAATTCCTAATTTAAATAAATAATTATATTATTTCCGGTGCAGTTTCTGCGTTAGCGTGCTCCATATCGTTGACAACTTAGTGACTATTTTCCGTTTCGCTATTATGCAAAATAAAAATTATAATAATATTTATTATAATAGATATGTAAAGCCATGTTTCAGGGAATATAAATTATGTCATCACTTCAATTATCTTTTACGATGAATTAAAAATGGTATTTGTCATCGTATTCTAGCTCTTCTCAACACGAGGAAAAAAATAAAAACTTTTAGCTCACCTAATCGTTTTGTTGTTTTGATGGTGAGACTGAGAGTGAGCAACTATCTCCATCCAAAAACGTACCCAAGTTAGTTTGCATACCGACGGTTTATTTGTATAGAAAGTCAGAAATCTTTCAGAATTTGACAAAAAATCAATATAGCGAGTCTCAAAAATAAGACCATAATACGAGTAAGAGGCTTTCACTAGTTGTGCTATATTAACATAACTGCAGCTCAACCTACAAACAGTATTTTTAATACAATTTATAGTTTCTTGACCGAAATAAGAATTTTATTAATACCAGTATTTCCCTTCTCTAAATAAACTCTATAATTATTATTTAAATCAAATAATTAATACTTAAGGTACTTAATATGTAACACATTATAATTTAGTTAACATTTACCGGTATTATATTATTATATTTTTTCTCTCTTTCTTAGTTATGTATAATATATACACAGCTATATTATGCAATATCCGAATATCTTGACGAAATTATTTAATTTTTGACCTGTATTAGTTTTATATTAGAATTAATAATGAAAAAATTAATGATTTTTCAATGGATGCGTAATTTTTTTAGTGAACGTGAATGAAGTTTTAAAAAAAGAACAACAATGGTTGAGAACGTAAACAATCTCAGTTTTAAATTGAATTTTTCTAAACATAGTTTAAATTTAAACATGTATCTTATGTACTTTTAAAATCGTGAAATTATGAGATCTTACTTCTATTGTACAAAGTAGGTTATTTTCTCTTAATATTTTTATAACTATTTTGAATAACCTATTTATAATAGTATTTAAGTTAAGACATGAGTTTATATGATATACATTTTCAAGTGTACTTATTATTTGACTAAAATTCGAATATGTGATGTTGGCATATCAAATGTGTTATTTCACAAAAAAAACTATTCGATAATATACACACAGATTTATTGGATATGGATGGGCACTTCAATGGATATTTTTGAACCTAATGTTTTAATTATTTTTGAAATAAATTATGTCAACTCCACGGTTTGTATTACAATAAATAATGTTAAAAATTGGAACCTTCCAATAAGCTTCCAAAAATGTTGAAGATGAACTTATTTGACAATGTTGTTGGTTTATAAAGCAAAAATGATTTATAAAACATCTAAATTAGAAGTTACACATCTAAATTCAATAAAGTGTTTAACAATACCTTTATAAATTCATAAATAAATAAACATGAAATTAACTGGAATAAGACTTTTTTTGCATATTTCAAAGTGAATATATTCAAAATGTCTTATAATTTATGGTTTTAGCAACTTCGTGTTCAATGAATATGATTGACAGGTCATTTAATATCGACCTTAAATATGATTTAATTAGTTTCAACTTAATAAAATTGCATTCATTAGATGCTGATATTACGGGCAACGAAAAAAAATAAAAATGTTTGATATGCCGTTCATGTTATGTTAGGAAATACTACCCGATATTTTTTTTTTAGTGTTCCATTATTAAACTAATAAACACTGCATAATGATAAATGATAATAACGATGTTAATATTATTATAAATATAACTGTTAAACATAAAAAATACATATGATCATCGCTGATAAATTCACTAATGAATAGCCTGGTTTATCTGTATTATCGAGAAATCTAGTGCTGTGGTTATTTTTAGCAAGACTTTCATAACGAGAAAATAATATAACATTTTCATTACATGACTATGAATATTAATATAATTGCCAATTAAATATTGTTATTCTATGAAAAAGGTGTATAGATGATAAATAATTTAGTTCATTTTTAACAAAATGTAAGTAATAAAATATGTAAGTATGCGTTGAAAATTAATGTGCACATTTTTATTTAGTAATTTATTTTTTATTTAATATAATTCAACATTAACACTTACTCTATGATTAACTACTTTGCTACATATCTTGTTTTATCCTTCACCCTCATTCTTAGATCTGTTGATGGATCTAGGATTGTTAATATATGATCTTCTTAAAAAATAGGTTTTATTTATATATGTTTAATGTTTATGAATAATTCAATATACGTAATAATCACATACATTTTGATATCAGTGAATCAATATGATGTAACGTTATTTCACATTTGTGAAAATGAATAAAAGATGGATTATAATTTTACGATATTTCATTAGCTACACTCTACAAAACTCACCTATTCAAAGGGTAATCATTGAAGGATAAATGATTTATTATTGTATAAAAAATAATAAAAAAAAAATGGTCCATTGCGCCTTTCAATCGTTACAAATGTTCACCAAATTTGTTACTCTTAGGGGTGTTGCATAGTAAAAATATTCCCAAGAGGGTCAGCCAATTGATGTTGGGTTGAGTTTGCAAACGCCACGTCATTGTTCGAATATACGTACACTCTCGACATTTATCCGAAAACCTTTGGTAGTTTCAATAAACTACCAATCGAGTTCTAAGGAACCCTTTTGCGTTAAATTTGAGAAAAATACTCTCTTTCAAGAGGTTTTATATATGTATATATTATGGTATATACAATACAACAATAGTGTGTATAATGTATAATATAATGGAAATGTTTGATCATAAAATGTTGAACAACGAGTATTATAACCTATAGGTACCTATTATACTTTCAAGTCTAGCCCCACAAAATACATACACGAAAATAATGTAGTCAATACATATAGGTATAATATGTTTTTTATTTTCGATTAATTTTTCATGATTTGATTAATATAATATACAAGGTGATTTTTTTATTTTTTTTTATCGAAGAACACTCATTATTTCTGAAAGTATTCATGTTTTTGAAAATATTTTTTTACACAGTTTCAAGTTGTTAAAAAAACAACATTTTTATTAAAAAATTATATTTTTAAATATTTTTTATCCTTATATTTTTTTAAGTTTTTTACTTTTTTGAAAGACAACATATAGTTTTAATTTCATATTCCAAAGCAGAATAATTTTCTGAGTATTTTGATACATAAAATTCGAATTTAGGGTCAGTAGTTTATGAGTTATACTTATTTAAAGTTTAGACAAGTGGAGTAGTAGACAAACATCATTTTGCGGGGTAACCCCGTACCACTCCACTCCGCACATCTAAACTTTAAATACTTATAACTCATAAACTACTAGCCCTAAATTCGATTTTTATGTATAAAAATATTCAGAAAATTATATTGCTTTGGAATATGAAATTAAAACTATATACTATCATTCAAAAAAGTAAAAAACTTAAAAAAAATATAAGGATAAAAAATATTTAAAAATATAATTTTTTAATAAAAATGTTGTTTTTTTAACAACTTGAAACTAAAAAAATATTTTCAAAAACATGAATACTTTCAGAAATAATGATCGTTCTTCGATAAAAAAAATCACCCTGTATATATATATATATATTTATATATATATTTATTTACAGTGATTTCATATTAAATTAACGTATATCGATCATATTTGATGAGTATATTCCGTTTATCGGAATAACGGGTTATTAATAATGAAAAATTATAATAATAATAATCTGTCATAGACATAACCGTTATTTAATTTTTTACCCCTACGGATCCATTTAAAAGCTAAATGGAGTGCTATTAGAGAAACCGCTTTCAACGGATTAATTAAATAAATTGTGACCCACCGAGGTTTACCGGCATAGCTACCTCGTTGTTGTCACCGTTTCATCACCGGTTTTTTTCATTTTTATTTTACCATAGTAGTTCTATGTTATTTTATTCAAGTGTGAACTTACAATTAATTTTTGTTATTCAATAATAATTTTTATCGTTATTTGTTTCAGAATGATGTGATTTATTCGGCTTTCAAGTCCATAGTCGAACAAACCGAATGTCCGGCGTATAGTAAAATACTGTGAGTACCTATCTATTATACAATTTTGTAGAATATGATTTTATTTGGTTTTGAAAGTAACACAAATTATTTAAATGGAATACCGGATTTTAAATTGTGTGGAATGTGATACAGCCCTGAATATTTCATTATATTATTATATTAAATTATAGTGGTGCAACACAAATAATAGCAATAACAAAAACATAGCAAACAGTTAGGTTTTTATTTGTGCCAATCGATATTCCGTGTGGCTTTTACTCGTATACGCGTCGAGTGACTACTTAGATATACACTTGTTCTATGCTTAATGCTTATGACAGACTTTGGGTGTATGTTCATGATTTTGTTGGATTTTTAAACGGCGGTATTTATTTAATAATTCGACATCCTTTGCACTGTAGTCACAGTATTGTCCACGAATCGAAAAATGCCGTTTGATTTACGAATATATAACTAATCTTACTGAACTGTATATAATAATATATAGCGCGATATCAGCACTACGACAATTTCGTTATTTGGTATTTGGAATCGGATAAAGCACAAGTGTACAACTACGTGTAATGATATGTAAATTAAATTAAATTCGCTTCTAGTAGGTTGACACAATATACATTTCAGCTTTTCGAGACTAACCATACAAATAATATTATTATCGAAATAACTCTTAAACACGAATATTTTACATAACTATCCACTTGTCCAAATATTTTTAAGGTTTTTATTGCATTTAATACTTACTATGGGTAGTCCAAACTATAATAAATGTATTATATTTTAATTTATACTTATCTGGTGTTATATCAATAAATAAATTAAATTTAAATATTAAAAATTTCACCAATCACCAATATAGGTACTGTCAGTTTAATCCAATTGGATTATAATTTTAAATGTTACGAGCAAAAGGCAATATGATATAAATATGTTTGTCAATACCTAAGTTGATTGTATGTAATAATAGAAAATTAAATTATCGAAACAGAATTTTAAAATTAGGAAATGCACGATAATATAATAACTTCAAAGCTATTTAATTTTTAAAAAAATTAAATTACCTTACAATAATTACATTATAATAGGATAAAAATAAAAGTTTTTCGTTTTTATACAGTTTGATTTTTAAAATGTATGGTATTTTCTCACGAATAACATAAATAATATAATATAAACTTACCGTATATACAAATATATATATTTTTTAAATATAATTTATTTTTGCGAAATATAAAATCATTTATTACCATAACTATTATTTATACTCTGATGAGATTGATAAATTTATTAATGTTAAATAAATTACAATATCTATAAAAATATTATTATTATTATTATAATTATCATGAATTTTTTATAAAATATCAAAACAATAATTAATAATTTATAGTTTTACCTGATAAAATATGTATATATAAATTAAACAGTTTTTAAAATATAACTTAAGAAGATTAGGTACATACTAGCCACTGGATAAATAGTTTATTAAAATATGATAAAATGATAAATTAATTTACCTATGTAAATAAAATAAAACGTTTGGTTATAGAACTTACACATCAATTGACTTTCTCAGAATCTAAAATATATACTACATCGTAGTTGGTTTTAAATCACAAATATAAATATGGTTTAGGCCTGTAGCATAAATCGTGTTTAATATTGTAAACAATTTTGTTTCAAATCTAGGAAAAATTGTTCGTTTCCCCATAACAATATAGGCAAACCAAAAGCTCATTCTAAACACATTAAGATTTTTACACAATTTATTCGGGTACGAAGTTTTGCTTAGTCATACTTGTTTAACAGTATCGTTGTACACAAAACAGTATAACCTCGAAGCAAATGGATATAACAGTAAAGTAAAAAAGAAATACGTTGGATAAATTGTATTTCAAACAGAGGCATCATTTATGGAGAGACAGGGAGGGGCCACCACACGGATATTTGTCATGCCCCTATAGGTTTATAATGGAAAAACGTCCGTAAAGCGAATCTCTACACACCGTTTGCCAAGTACCATCAGTTTTCAGTTTTTTTTTTTTACTTTATACCAGATGTACGCTATTGAATTTAAGTGAAACTATTCGTCATATAAGCTCATATTTTGTAAAACTAAAGAATATCTTTTCATAAAATCATAACGCGTAGCATTATAGTAAATTGACACATGATAAAATGATTTTTTTTTAAATCACGAAAAATTGAAAAAAAAACAATTGATCGTGAGAATCAATTGATTAAATATTAACATACTTTAAAAAACTGTAATTTCGATTAACTACTTATCATATTATTGTTTATTATCTACCTAGACAATAAAAATACACAAATATAAGTGAATATTGCAATGTTATTGTCTTTACCTGAGTACTTATATTATATAGTTTATGTTCATCAAACATAAAAGTGTAAGATATAATGATTAAAAAAAATAAAAAAAACAATCTCTGCCGTTCAGTCTTTGTGAGTCTTCTTCACTTCTCAAATTCGTTAAGAGCCAGTGAAAGAGCGTGCGGGTAACCCGTTAAAACGACGGATAGGTATTATCGACGGTGCAGCTGTAAAAACGTTTTGTTTGTCCGGGAAAAACTCGAGCGCACTCACTTAATTACGTGGTCGTGTTATTGAGCCCTTCAATTAGACCTCTCTTTCTCTGTCTGTCTTTTTTTCTCTCTGTATCTCTATCTCTCTCTTTCCATATCTTTTTATCTCACTCACTCACTCTCACCAATGTCTACATCTCTTTCCTTCTTTTTGAATTGACTCTCTATCTCTCTTCTTTTCATATTTCTCTCTCTATATAATATATCTATCTCTCCAATTATCACGATTACCCACCACCGTCGCTACCAAAACCGCTAAACGTTTGGGTTAATTACACAGTTATAAACAGCCACTATCGCCGTAGGTGTGTATGCCACCGTTGTTGAACTGTGTCAACAAAACTTTACAGGAGATTCATTAGGGTGCACATAATTTAGAAAAGAGTGAAACGGTGATGACGGAGAAATAATCATGAAAAAAAAAATACGAAAATGATATAAAATCGTTCTTAAATTCTACCAAAAAAATCGTTAGTCAAGTTGTTACCATATTAAACTCTTACAATATTTTTTTTCATTTTTTTTTCATCTAAATATATTTAATAATTACTTTCATTGTCACCGATATAAAATACTCCTATAGCTAGTTATTTAATAATATAGTATCATCGTTCCTAAGAGATACCACAGAATAAGCACATACTTGTTCGGAATTATTTAGTGCAGTATAAATTGGTACTAAACTTTGTTTTATAGTATATAGGATGTATTATTGAGTTGATACAATAATTAACAATCTTATAATCTGATATTTTTTGACAGAAAACAAATTATTAAACCTGTTTTTTTTTTCAAAACATCTTTTTTAAATTTCGAATTTTAGAATTAAATGTTTGTTTCTATACTCATATTATCACCGAACATTGTACCTAAATTTCTTTATGTGTTTTTAAAATATAATTGAGCATAATAGTGGACTGAAATTTGATGACATTTTGTATACCACCACACATTACATCTCTTAATTACATTTTAAATTATTCACCTTGAGTACATCTCTACACACATTTCCTATAATATAATATAGATACAGTAGAACTCCGATTATCCGAACGCCAATCATCCGGACGTCCAATTAACCGGACGAAAAAAAAAGCTTTTTTTTTATTTGAAAATATATCACATATTATAATTAAGGCTTATTTTGTTTCAGTTAAATATATAATAAAATTATTTGTTTATGGTTACGAATTTTAAATTATATTACATATATATATTAATAATAAATACATACATACAATATATTCATACAATTATATAACTTTTGATATATCAATATCATACGTCAATCATCCGGATATTTGCTTATCCGGACCACCCTTGACATTAATTAGTCCGGATAATCGGAGTTCTACTGTACTTACCTTTAGGGCTCATAATAAATACTTGCCATTATATTTAATTTATATTTCTGAATATGTGTATTTTACTTTTAATTTATAATATTATTGTTTTATTATCCTAAATCGAGGAAGGATTTAAAATTAAAAGGAATTGTGTAGAAACACACACACAAACACAACATACAAAGTTAAATAGTTTTTCTTATTTTTTACCGATAGTTGAAATTAATTAATTGTATTTTAAAATCTTAAAAAACAAAACCATTTTGTTTTAATTATAATGAATTATTACAAAATGATAATACATGAAAATTGTTGTCCGATCATCGTAGATATTGATAACCAATGAAATATAAAACTATGAATGTATTTGTTCACAAAATTTAAAGAACAATAACTATTAATATCATAATAGTATCTATAACGACTATAACTGATTACCAATTCACAAATATCGCCTTCCAATAACATAACTGATGATGTTTTAGAGAAACCGTTTTAAAAATGTTTATACGTTTTTATGTTTGGACGTAAAACTATTAAAATTTGTTATCTAACAATATTCTTTCCATTTCAAATCGTCAACTAATCCAAAATTAATAGAATTCGAATTCGTGTTTGTACGTATCCTTAGGTACCTAAACTCGAGGATGTCCCACGACGATTTGCCTGTTTGAAGTAATGTAGATTCCATTATCCCATCGCTTTGAATAACTAAACATTTGCGGAACATAGCATATTAATTCATCCACGAAGAGACCTTTATGAAATAGATTTTAAATTGATATTAAAAATGTATTTATTCTTCGTTACCTGCAGTATTCATCTTAAACTTAAATAAAATAATATTGTAACGCATTTATCGCGTTGCACAAACTGTAGGTTGACAAATTTGTATTGAATAATTATTATTTTTGTATAGTTTAAAATGTTCATTTAGATTATTTAAATGAAGATATTCAAAGTTATTTATTTTGAATTCACAATTTATTTGTGTCATGGAATTACGTTATTTAAATGTGACTTGTTGACAATGAGTTTAAGAGAAAAAAATATGTTGATGTGTTGTAATAATATCTAATCGTAGCATCTTAACATACTATTCCAATATTATTTATAAATTAAATTTTTTAAACTTTTGAGACTCATATCAAGAGTTGAGTATTTATTATGAAACAGCTAAATTATTGTATGAAAAGTTACACAAATCAATTTATTATAAATCCGATAATAGATAAAAAAAAATCACTAAAATTTTAATCAAGCAAATAAATTATTGTAAAAAAAAAAAATTAGAACATAGTATTTTTTAGATTCATATCGAACTAAATAATGTTTTATATTATTTTATAAATTTGAATCTTTAATCCACCCTAGAAAACCTTTTTAAAATCAAGAAATAATTTATTTAGATACATTATGTTATTATTATTTATCATATAAAGTAGCCAACTCTGTAATTTTGATTTTTTTAAATTACCATAATATTTTTATACCTATTTATATTATAATAATTTCGTGTATGTTATGGTTATGACTATATAAGCTGATAACTAATTATATTATTAAAGTAATTTCAAGAAGTTTGGAATGTAAATTTAATTGCTTTTAAGTTGAGAAATAATTTTGCTTGAGTTAATCAATGTCCAAAATGTAATTAAATTTAAATAAATATTTAACGCCTTTTCCTATTATTTAATTTATAATACCATTATATTATAATAAATTAATACAAATTTTTTTGAAGTATAAAACAATTTTCTTACTCATCAAGATAATATAATAATTATAATAATATGATGAATTAACAAAATTTTCATTATTATATTATATTTTCATACAAATAATGATGTACTATTTATGATTTTGAGTGGAACAATAATTTATTGGTTTTACAATAATTTCATACTTAGTTTTGTGTCTGTCATATAACATTTTATTGCATATTAAAATGCTTTATCTTCAATTTTGAGAATAGTTTTTTGTAGGAAGTTGGATATAGTTGGTACATTGGAATTGCCAAAAGCTATATGTTATACGGAAACATCTAGATTAAAAAATTCAAGTTAAACTCAGATATTTTATTTCATTCAACTTAAAGATATATATTTTATAGAATTAATTAAAATATATACAAAATTATGGTATATACCTTATACCTTTTTACTAGCTGTATTTAATAAGTTAATGTTTTTCAAATAATATATTATCAAGAAACTCACATATTTTTTAACAATGTAAAATTGCGTACGGTATGAATGATATGTTATAAAAAAATATATTTTTTATAAAATCATAGAAGTGATATTTGTATTTATGGAAAAAAATGTTTTTAGAGTGTAAATATACATACCAAGTTTAATATTATTATTGCTACTGAGTACACAGTTGTAATTTTATTAATATATTAAAAACATACTAGATGTCGGGTGATACGAATAATTATTTTTCTTAACTAAATTTGGTGTAATTCTATGTTTTATTTTATGGATTATAATAATATGTCCAAGGCCGCCCGCAGAAATTTTTCTCGGGGGGGGGGGGGGGGGGGGCAGTGAAAAAACAATACACTTATCTTACATTTTTAGATTCTGAACGGAGTGATGAATGTATTGATTTTACAATGATGTGTGTTTTTTTTTTTTTTTTTGTGTCTGTGTACAGCATAACTAGTCGAAATAATGCTTCAATTTCAAACTTTGGGGGTGGTTTCCGATGGCAAAGTGAATATCCTTGATGCATTATAGAGGTGAAAAGTAAACATTTTCCAATAGTTTTCAAAAAAATCGAGAAAAACATAAAAAAAATGACAGAAAAACGGGAATTTTTACGCATAACCGGTTTTCGACAAAATCGAATTTTTTATTTTGCTATAACTCAAAAACTAATCGATATAAACTCTTGAAATTTTCATCAAATGTTTATATTAGCGTTCTCCATACACAGTTAAATTTTCAAAAAATTTTGACTTTTGAGCTATTTATACCTAGACAATTGAAATTTTCAATTTTTCTAAGTACTTTTTTTTTTAAATAACGATAAAAATTTTTTGGCCAACCAGAAAATCTTGAAAATTTAATACAAGGTTTCTTATAAGTTGTTCTTAAAGTTATAAAAAAAAATCCGAAATCGTTAGTCACAATTTTTTTTTATAAGTGCTTAAAGTTCGAATTTATACGAAATATGTCGAATTTTGTCGTTGAAAAATCGTAAAATTTTTTTCTTTTAAAACTAAGTTTTAAAAATTTGGTACAAGGTTCTCCATACATTTTTCTTCGAATATCTGTAAAAAAAACTACCGGATTCAGAAAAAAAAATGTTACGAGTGTTTGAAATTTAAATTTTTACAAAACCGCGTTAAATAATGTATATATTGTATAAAATGCCTACATACCCCCTTAATATTATACATGACTAAACGTATAATGTTCCACTCCACATGATTATATTAAATTAGGGAGTAAAAATAAGAAAACATCGACATTTTAAAAAAATTATCCTAAAGAGCGGGGGGGCCGTGGCCCCACCTGGCCCCCCCCTGCGGGCGGCCTTGAATATGTCGGAAAAAAATTAAAAATTTACCAAAATATTTTTTTTGATTTATTTTTTGAATAGCTACCAAAAGTATGATAAACTACTGTATATAAAACAAAAATATTGTCAAAAAATTTTATAAATTATATCACGCCAATAAAATATTTTTAAAAAAAATCAGTACAACAGTGCTACAAATGTGTGTTGAATTATTAAAAAGTTGTAACAAAACGCAACAAGTTACTCTTCCCGGTGGGATCGAATCTATGTCATGGCCGAATCCCGAGTCTTACAGTGGATTTCCCATAAGGCTGCGGGATATTGGTTGGTTTTTGCAATTTTCTGGAAAGCTATAAAGACATTTCAAAAATTAAATAATATAATTTTAAGTACCATTTATATAAATGGTGTCATGACATTTTTAACGCTCTTTAGGTCACGAAAAACGTGATAACAAGTAAGCTTAAAAAAAATCATAATTTTATAACCATCCTAATCTCCTTGAAATTATTTTCAAAGATGAATCTCAAAAGTTTTTCAGCGTTAAATCCCATTCTAGCATAACAAGTCAAGTGACTTAACTTAAATATCTAGGCCGATAATATACAACATATCTTTTCTTTTATCTCATTAAATTTTCTATAAACCAATTATAACCTAACCTCGTTAACTTGAGTATTGACCTTAAAATTTTTACAATCGTTACAAGTTCTTTGATCTACATAAAGTGATAACGTATATGTTATGCATGTAAAAGGATAATACAGCTATTTCAGCACAAGTTTTTCCTCTTTATGAAATACAAATATTAATCTAAAATACACGATTTGCAAGAAATCTTAAAATAACGAACTCAACGAAGTAAGTTGACAAAAAGCGCATTGGACATTCAAATTCTCCAATAGTATTTTATAATTGTGTCGACTTATGAGGACACAATTAGTGATATATTTTTTGGTAAAAAAATTAAACAATAAAGAATATATTTAATTTATTATATAATATATACAATTAATTAATATAATATTATGACGAGATTTAAATAACGAGTATTCAAATATTTTAAAGTACCTACGCACGATAGAATACAAATAAATTGTCAACTGGAAACATATATTTAGAAGCTTAACCATTTGGAAAATACAAAATGAAAAATAAAATATACACAAATTCTGCGAAACAATAAATCATTGTACGTTGAACATACGATATATACTGATGTATACTGGAATGAAACGTACTAAATTATAAAATGAGAGAAAAGAGAAGAAAAGTACATTAAAATGGATAGACGACCAAGTGGTGTGTAAAAAAAAACAACAGCCGTACGTGCAAGGATATATATTTATTATATCCATATGATAATATGTGTATGAATATTCTATGAAATATTATTCTCGTGAAGGTGTGATTTCATAAAAACTGTTGGCTGTATAATATTATACATTTCAGGCTCTATTGACAGGCCATACGCTTTATTTACAATATTTTTATATTGTATCGGGTAAATAATTTTTCAACTGTCATGTCATTTTATCTGAAAATTATTGTTGTACCTATTTATTTCTTATTCCAGCATAATATGATGTTAATATAATACAATGTTTTACACATGTCTGATTTTTTTCTTTCGTGACATTACACGCATATTTCTAAGTTTTTAAACGAAAACATATTTTCAGTTTTTTTTTCAGTAACAAACTATTTATTTGAACATGAATGTATATCGAATTATTATTATAAATATTTAACGATGATTTTACGAATGGTGAAACTTTTGGAAGATACTTAATAATAAACGTTTAAAATAAAAAAAATTACTAATATTTACGATTAGTAAAAATTGTCATCATTCTGTTACACAAACGTTGTATTAAATACGTATGATAAAGGTACTCATTTGAAGTCTTAAAATGTTATGAAAGCTAATAAATAAACAGAAAATCACCATAATATTTTCTGCGAAACATTTTATTTATGCAAACATAATAAGAAATTTTTGAGGTTTTCGACTCGCTTTAACACTCGAGTTCAATACATATACTGGGTATCACAATATTTTGTATGTTTGATCCGCGTGCATTTGTTTTATATATTTCAATTTCACACATCATCAGTTCTGAGGCAGTCTTTTGGTTTATAAATAATACCCATCATACGCGAAGAGAAAAACGATAATTTAATAATAATGCATTAAATATGATATTATAATTTAGGTGATTTGTATAATATTGTTTATGGTTTTCCTTGGAAAGGTGGTGTCGTACTCTAAACCAATATTAGGTACTGAAATATAAATTATTATTTATGGATGCATTGCAATTGCTGCTTTTGATAGTAAGTTGTGCAAAAACTTATAAAGATTTTGCAGAATTTAGATCTGCACACCATCAATCATCATAGTGTAAATACCTAAAGCTTCAATTATTATTTATTTTTTAATGTGTAATGATCATTATTGATATTGTATAATAATTATTATATTTGGCTAAGTTGAGAGTACCTTTGTATTATTGAACTGTGTACTTAACTTCGTTTTATTCTGTTGAGCAAGAGGGACATTCATTCTTCTACATTATTTTCCAGTTTTTTTTACCATTTGCCCATATACAGTTGAAATTACTGTTATCATTATTATATTGTACAAACCAAACATTGTTGCCATTTTGTATTATTCTTAAGTACACACTAACAAACAAAAATACATACATAGTATATACACAGTCACATAACTCCATAGCCCATCAGCCCATCAGTATTTCCCCAGACACCCCAACTACAGTTATACTGTTCGATGCATAGATTTACGTGATGAAGTAAAAGTGATCAAACATACGACCTGTTAGTATTCGGTTCTTCTAGCAAGGATAAGCTAAAGTAGATAACACGATATAATCAATAGATAAGTTGTATATAAATACATCAATCGACAAATAGTTAATTGGTAGGTAGATATTGAATTGATTTACATCCAAGGAGATTAATTAGAATAATAATTTAATGTAAAATCCAAAGTATTCCAATTTCAATCAAAGAAATAAATTTAAATCGTTTAATAGTATTTATTATTTAATTATGCCTTCTGTTTTTTCTGTTTGAATAACTTGCAGAATAATATGATCTTAGGTAATAATTATTATTTCTAGTGGTATTTATTGACTAATGTTATTTTATATCGTTTAAAATTATATTCCAATGTTTTTAAAAGTTTCGGATTAAATTGGTATAATGTGTATAATGTTATGTTACAATATATTTTCAATCAAATGATTATGTTTCACAAACGACATGTACAGCGACGAGAAGATTTTGCGTTTTATTATTTTTTCTCTCTGTTCGGTTTTCCAAGTTGTCCACCGTGGAGATGCACTCACTATAATGATTGTGCGCACGTTGTATATAGTATACACTCCACTAGGATAATATTCGTGTTCATAAATATATTAAAAGGCATTGCGAAATAATATAATATGTATAACAATTGAATCAAACGAATTACCGGAATTTCAAAATAGTGTATTATTTTTCAAAACTATTCACTTTGGATGTGGAACGAGCGAGTAATCAAACTGAAATACAATACTAAAAACAATTACAACAACCATCCGGTAGAGAAACGGTAACTTTGCGTGACGGGACCTACGATGAAGTATTAGATTCGAGTATTTCTGATCGGGTATAGGATTTTTGGAATTGACGCATTTAAGATTAATCGCAGACCATGTATTCGAGTATGTAAGACAGTGCACGTACATTAAGGATATGTGATGTGTGTTTGTGTGCTCTTTGCTCTGTTTTTTTCTCGGAATTAGAAAATGCTGAAAAGGAAGTTTATTATTTATTAACGTCACCGATGCTAGAATAAAGATATTATGCAAGGTTTAAAAATAATAAAAACAATTTTATACTAGAGAAAAGCAATAATAAAATCACCCAATATCCATTACATCAAAAGATATATTCTATCTTATATAAAAATACGCTTACGCTCATATATACACATATACCTATCACGCACAAGTCCAAGATAACGTATTCAACCAACATATTATGTTTAACTATTCTTATTACTTTCAAGCATTTTAACATAGACAGTTAATTTTATATTGATTCGAAATTTTCCTTTAAAAACAAAACGTTCGGTTTCTTCCACATAATATTTTAAATTTAAACATAAGTTATTTAGTAAATTGTATATTTTAGATTCTGAACGGAGTGAAGAATGTATTGCTTTTACAATGATGTGTGTTTTTTTTTTGTGTCTGACGACAATATTTGGAGCAGTAATAATGCTCCGATTTTTTACTTCAGCCCCTCTTTGAATAGGAAAATTCATCTAGTTGATATTTTGGGGGATTAAAAGTAAACACTTTTAAATAGTTTTCAAAAAAATCGAGAAAAACAAAAAAAAAGTGACAGAAAAATGGCAATTTTACGGAAAAACCACTTTTCGACAAAATCGATTTTTTGATTTTGCTGTAACTCAAAAACGAATTATTGTAAATACTTGAAATTTTCACCAAATGTTTATATTATGGTTATCTCTTTACAGTTAAATTTTCAAAATATTTTGACCATTTTTAAGCTACTTATAGACAATTGAAATTTTAAACTTTTCTAAGTTTTTTTTCTTCAAATGCTGATAAAAATTGTTTTGGTGGCCAAAAAATCTTGAAAATGTAATACAAGGTTTCTTATAAGTTTTTCTTAAAGTAATAAAAAAACATCCGAAATCGTTAGTCACAATTTTTTTTTATAAGTGCTTAAAGTTCGAATTTATACGAAATATGACAAAATTTAAATTAAATTTCATACTCTCATTATGCGTATGTTGCCAAATACTTTTTTTATTAATAAACAGATACTATAAAGTAACTATACTATTTGTTTCAAAATAGAATATATGACAATATTTAAATATAATATATCCTAAACTGACAAATAATCTTCGTTCAGAATCGTTTTTCGTATACAATGATACCTATCATTGCATTCAAATTTAACCTACCATAGTCTGAGGTCCACCCCACCCCCTAATATACAGCAGAGCGATACCCACTTACCCGCTTTTTACTAATTGTTAAAAAAAAGTGTATTTATGCATATTTTAATAATATCCTTTTATTACATTATCTAATATATTTAATCTCAAAATATATAATTTATGTTTTGTACTCTATTAGATAAAATATATATTAGTAATTAAATTAAATTAGATAATATATTAAGCAAGAGGTTGAACTAAAAAAATGTTTTAATATTTTATTATCTAGAAACTGAAATAAATTGTTCATAATAATTTTTAATAAATCTATAAATAGGCAAGTACTCTTAAACTCAGAGGCTACACAATATTTAATAAAAATACATAATTATGTTAAACTATTGTAAGGATACTTGTATAACGATTATATTGTAACGTTTTTCGATCATTAATATTGAACTCTATTCTATAACTATATATATATATATATATATTAATATTAGAATCATTTTGAGATATAATAAAAAAAATAGTAACTATAATTAAGTTCATACAAGGTAAATCAAAACTAAATAAAAAAATATTTTTGAACAAGTCATGTCGATATTTTAAACATTTTGAAATTTTTCGTTAGATAATACAAGAATAAAATTGAAAAATACTATAAAAAAAACGCAGGTGACCTTTTCTTTAATAGAATGCTTTTATATTTAATGTACCATTTGTCTCCTTATGTTTTCTTTTAGGACTGAAACTAAACTCAATTATATTAAAAGTATTTTTTATTTATCAATCTATCTAGTTTTCAATATTATCGTAAACAAGATTTTAGGTTTTTTATAAGCAATTTTTTTATTATTATTAGGTAGTATAATCATATAAAGCTAAAAAAATTTGAAAACTTTTAGTTATAATACAACAATTTAATATAAAAGATATATGTTGAATAATTGTAAAATAGAAAAAACCATATTATGAACGAAAAGTGGCAAACAGTCATAATAAACATTCGTTGTTGATACAATATTTAATATTTATGATAAATTCGTAATAGTTACGGTCAAGAGATGTCTTGGAAATCAAATAATTTGTAATTGGATCTTAATTCTGACATTATTAGCATGATAACTCAGAGACCCGTTTTAATATCTTTATAATATGCATTTTTAAGGTGTTATTTATTATACGCCAGAAAATACTGTTCTTTTTACCTAAAAAAATGGATAGCAATCCAAATTCTTTGTTCACATAATATATTTAATAAGAACACGCAAAATCAACGATTAAATGACCACATTAATGGCTACCCGTAATATCTTTTATTTTTTAAAAAAAGATAAAGTTTTGAGTTATTTTGATCAAATTTTCAAATAATTTTTATTTATGAAACTGTTTTATACGAGCAATTATTATTGAATGGTTCAATTATATTACTAAGTCTCGATAGTATATGACCTAAATAAATTACCTACATTTCTTCAATAAAATTTGAAAGCAATAAGAAAATTAATATAAATTATATCCAATTTTTATAATTAATTAACAATTGTAATGAATTCTATTTTATACCTAAATGGAATATATTTTTTTTATATTATACTATGTGCCTACATAATATTATAGGTACCACTTTTATACAGCAAAATTAATAGTAAAATTCTATTTTTATGAAAAAGTTTATTAATATTTTGTTAAAACAAATATGACAATTTTGTCAAATAAATAGTTTTGAAATGTTATTAAGAATTTATTACCAAAATAACACATAAATCATAAACGAAAAATAATGTCTTCATTTAACTTTAAATTAGCTACAAATAATTTAAAATTTAATAATGTCCTTAAAATGTCAAGAAAATTAAAAATAGATTAAACAATGGGGAATATAAAATTATTTAATGTATTATTTAGAATCCTGCATGATTGCATAGAAAATTGTATTTTGAAAATTATTCTGTAATTCTAAGAATTCAAATTCAATCAATATCCGTAATAAATTCTTACACTCACCAAACTGTAGTGATTATCAAAATGACTTCCTGTTTTTTGAAATCTGTAGTGTAGACAAAAAAATCAAACGAATATAACTAACATAAATGAGTCAAACGCTTCAGAGTTTATTGTAATATTTTAAATTTATATATATATAAGTGTTATATATAATACATTTTAGTTTTTCAGCGTCTTTTATAATTTATAAAAATACACTGTCGCATTATTGTTTCCCTAGGGTAAACAGTTGTTCCTTACATTTGCTGATAAGTACACGATACCTGCAGTGATTGTGCTTTGACATAATATATCCGTTTTCTGTATTTCTAGTTTCTATGAATGGAATAAAGTGGTTTCATAAATATTCGGTTGAATAATTAGGTAAAAAGTATATAATTATTTAATGATTGTTATACGTTATTTTATATAAAAGAAATATCACGATAATATGTATGGATACAACTTTAAGACTATTGACGAGTATTGACTGATTGATTGTTATTATAATACAGGCTGAGATATAATTGGTTTTTAGTTTTTAGTTTTTCCCTAAAAATATAAATCGTACATCAATCGATAAAAAGTAATTTTTGTATTGCATACAATTTTAATTTTAATTTTAAAAGAATGTCTATTTCAAATAATCGTTTCTGGCTATCACAGAAAATGAAAATTATCTGAAATTCCTGACATTTTTATGGCTAATGTGAAAATAACCTCACGTTTAACCCATATGTGTAATAGTACCTGCACTAAACAATTGAAAACTTAAAATAGTTCATAAATAAAGTACTTAATAATTATATATTCATATATTTGAATTTCTTCAAACAACAAAATTAGGAAGAAATGCAATTATTTAAATTTTAATTTTCATAATAATTTATAATCATTATAATATATCACATTGGATAAAAAAATGAAAATATTAAAATCAAGATCGATTATTAGTTCTATTTTTGCCAACTCATTATGTATCGTTCAGAAATAACTTTGGAAAATAAATCATGATATTTTTTAATAACACGAGTATACTGTAAAATGCCAACTTAAAATGCCAGCTATTAACCCTACTGTAAGGTTAGGTTAGGTTACACATGGTTAGGCATGCCAAATATTGCAGTGGAAATTATTTATAGTTTGTACTGTAAAACTACCTGAGCAACGGGTAAGATCGTCAAATGAGATTAGTTAATACATTGTCAATAGAAAATGTATTAATATTTAGTATAATTTCATTTGTTTATCGATTTGAGGCGTTATGATATCTAACAAGGGATGACTATTTACTATTATATATTTTTATTAAAGAACCACATCATAGGTAGACTAACAAATAGAGGTATAGTTATGTTAATTATTGGTTACTAACTACTAATAACCATTACATCCCAGACAATTGGATGTAACAAAATCACTGAAATCAGAAACGGGAGATCTTGTTAAGGACACACCAGGTTACTGATGTTGAATCAATTATATAAAAAACAATTTGAAGTGCGTTTTTGTAATTTTAATCGAAAAAAAAATGTTCACCCTTCACATTTAATTAATTTATTACAATATAAAAAATAAGAATTATATAAATGTTATCTCATTCGTACTTTTGATATTGATGTACAAAATATATTATATATTATTACAATCACATATTTATTTATATAAATGTATATTATAGATATAACCATGTCAAGTTGACATTTCAAATTTCTATAACTAATAAAACTGTAATGATTTTAATAATTAATATTACATGGGAACTTCCTGCACAACTAGACGCGGACCGACGTCAAATACGACACGCTATAATAACTAAAATTTTCCAAGTATTATTTATTCTTTTTTTCTTATAATTGTTTTTCTTTGGTTCTATATTTGCAGTCATTTCAACAAACACTGATATATCCGTTTATTTTAATAATCATTGTTACCCGTCTATCAGTGGGGCTGGTAATCTTTTATGAATTCGGTCATCAATGATATGTCATTGGCGTACATACTTCGGACAACTGTCGTATAAAGTATTGATTGGTGAATAAAGACAACCAGCTGGTCAAATATAAATGTTGACTACTACAACTAAGGAAAATGTAGTAGTTAAAACGTCCTCAATACCATAATTGTTATGAGATACGTACTTATTCGATAAAATATAGTAATAATGAAACAATAATATTTTCATATTATTATTGAATGTAGATTTTTGTATAATAAAATAAATGCTTCTTATTACTTACATTTAATAAAAAGTAAAATTACCATCTTTTTCAACTATAGAACAATTAAACTATTTATGATTGCTTTTTATTAACTTTAAAGTTTAAAGATAGAAAATTAAAAGTGTAATCGTCAAGTGCAAAACATGGAATATTGACAAAGATCCGGAATCACTTACGTATTTTTTCGGTTGTGCCGAAATATATGCGTCGCGCATATAACAGTCATCGAACGAGTTTTTCCATTATATTTCATGTAGTTTAAAAGCGATTTAACAAGTTTAAAATACGTAGTGATAACTTGAACCGTATTTTTTGGCAAAATAATCATGATTTTTGAAAGTTTTGGTGATACGGACGGTTGGATTTGTTGAATTTATCGATAATTATATGTATATTATAATTTACATCTGAATTAATTAATATTATATTAGTTATTTTTAGTATATATTTAAAATTCAATATTTTCTATTTCTTTTTCGTATTTAATATTACGTATTTTAAATATTTTCATTATTAACCATCTAAACACAGTGGTACATTGTAAACTATTATAAAATTAATTATTAAATATTAATAAATATCTTAAGTACTAAACTGTGTCATGTAGTGTAGACGTATAGTTCCTTATATATTATATATTTGAAAATATGTTGATTATCATTATTCATTGGAATAATTGTTTTTTTTTTTTATTTTTTAATGATTACAGTCCAATTAATTTTCATTTATATATAATAACAATTATATTTATTTTATATAATACATATTTCATAAATTTGAACATAAAAAATATAATTAAATTCAAAAATGTTTGATATTAATTTATTTTAATATTTTAACTTACACCACGATATGCATTCCTGTTTGAAATAAATTTAAAAAATACATCACCTATTAGACATACAATTTATAATTTATTAATGTATGATATCATGTTTTAAGTATTATTATTTTATTATGTTTGACATTGTTTATTTAAAATTTTAATTATTTTTGATATACCTAATTGATTGTTTATATGTATAATCCATCCTTAACGACAAATATAATTGCAATTGATAATTTATAAACTGTATTTATAACTATGATATTATAAAATACACAATCAAAAGTTAAAATATGTTCTTATTAAAAGTAATCAATGCAAATTAACTACTATTTAATCGTATTTATTAATAGGTGAAATAAATCACACAAAACATCAAATATGAGCATGAAATATTAATATGTAAGGTTACATAATGGTTTTGACATTTCCATGTCTTGGATTTACCGGAATAATAATACTGCGTGAATACTGAATGCAAAATAGTTTTATCCCGTGTATGTAAAGCACTGTAAAATATTTACTTGACATTTGTATTTTTAGGAAGCTTCTAGGATAAGGTTAAAAAGTGATTTAAGATAAAGTGCTTGAAAATATATGAACTTTAAGAGCACATCTTTCAGACATAAACATCCAGATTTTTGAATTTAGATGACTTCAAATGGATTATAAAAAAAATAAAAATAAAAACCAATGGAAATGTGATGTTAAAACATTGGAATCGAAACGGAAGGGTGACTGCAGGTTGATGATGTGCCTTGGCAGCCTTTGACAAAACATCCCGGGGGAATGGAAACTACTTATAAAATCCACCCATGCAGTCGAGTTGAAATTTTATTTAAGAAAAATAATCCGCTTTCTCTTGAAAATCGCATTGTTATTTATTGTTTTGATTCATCACGTTTCTAGAACCTTTGAGCATAAAACATGTGTATGCGAACATGCATTCGCAGTAATTATAACGGTCGGTTCACGGGGAACATCTTTTCACTACAACGATATAAATATCGTATTGGTAAATCTGTTACGACTATGAATCATTTGTGTGAATTTTGCTCGGACGGTTTTAATGATAAAGAATATTGACATTTTGGTATTAATTATCTAAATGCTTTCAGCCGTCGCATAGCCTTTTCGAAAGCTTCTACGCGCAACTTAAGTGTTGCACGATAACGAGACAAAGCAAGCAAATAATTATTATTTATTGCCCGTTTCTATAATAGAGACGCATGCGAATGCTTTTAGTCGAACAGGCACAATATTATGATACCGTTCGTGACAAAACAAAGTGCGCTCATTATTACGTGCATAAAGCTTGTGATTTAACAATGATTTTAATTTACATTTATATTACTATAGATACTTTATTGAATAATCAATATCATAATATTTGTATTAATACTATACAAAAGATGTATTATAGTTGTACATCGTTATTCACATATCCCATTACTTACTAAACAATTTTTGTTATTGTTATTGTTATTACGTATCGTATTATGATTTGTGTATATTATTTGTTTGGTGAAAAAACATAGTTTTCAAAACCATTGTGTCATTATTTTTTCACGAACAAAACAGTTTTAAAGTTTTAAAAATAATTGACTGTTTCGTTACTATATTATTTTAATTCGTTAAAAATTAATATTATTGTTGGGGTTTAAATACTTTGTGTTTATTTGTATAGTAAAGTTTTAGATAGTTTAATTATGATTATTGCAGGCTCTGTTTAAGTTATTATTTGAAGTTTAATTTTAAGCCTCCAGAATAAATAAAATGTTGGCGTTGGTGGTATATAATATATATCTTTCCTGCCGGCTTAGAAGTTAAGTTCTAATTTATCACATTTTCACAACTAATTGAAGTCGTAAATTTTGGTCGTTTGCTCGTTTTGGGCTTCACACTCATTCTCTAATAGATAATATGATTTTAAAAGTCTAGAGCAAAAAATGTACACGTAATAATATGTAATTACTACATAACCAAGATTTAATTTCCATATCGCAGTATTTAATAATAATAATAATAATAATAATAAAGAAAGTGAAAACGTATATAATAACTAAATGAACGTGGTGTGTAATTGATACGTAACACAAAATTATATAATTTAGTATATATCTATGCATTTTATTTTAAGAGTTTGAATTTTACACATCTGAATGAGTCTTATATCGAATAAAGAAAGTGGAAACAAACATATTTCTTATGCTGTTAGTTCATTAGATCAACCTAGTCGAGTAGTAATATTCTAGAGAAATATAAATACAAATATTTTTGGCTACATTATTTTGGAACCCTCAAAAAATTGAACAAGTCAATGAATTTGAACGAGTTCAGAAGATTTGTTGAACATTGAGTTACAAGGTATGCCAGGACTATCATCTAAAAAAATTTCAAATTGTTTTATCATTGTCCCTTGAATATTTTTCCCAGTGCCCTTTCACTTTAATTTGGTTTTTTTTAATCTCAATTTCTTAGAGGAAAAATAGTTATGTCTGATTTTATTCTTAGCCTAAGTCACTTAAAAAAATTATAATATGGCTTTAAGCGTTCTAGGCTCTTAATATCTTAAAAGTTTTTTTTAGAAATTGTTTAATAATAGCGTTGGTGTGTAGACCTAATTTTTTATCTCTAGAAATAAAGAAATTTTTCAACAGATTGCAAATCGGCCATCACTAATCTATAAATTATTTAAAACGTAAATATAAAACAGGCAAATTATACTCGTTGTATCTATAAAAATATTTATCTATTTTAAAACGTTTAATTTTATTATTAAACACAGCTCATTTTGATTATTCTGTTGTTGAAAAATGTCATATCCGTATCTTTGGTTTCTTAACATATTCTTTTGCAGGTTGGTGTATGATTGGTTAAAAATATGAGTTTAGTGGAAAATATGATTCAATTATTGTTACATTTTTGTTATATTTCAAATCTAAATGAGTAAAAGCGAAATTCTATTGATTGTTTAAAAACAAAGTACGTTAATTTACTGTTAATGCATAAAGTATACAAAATTGTTCTATCCACATTTTATTGTTTTTTTTTTTTTTTTTTTTCATTATATTCATCCAATAATGTTAATCTAATACCAATAATCTTCAGTCATATACTCTATCACAACTTTTATACTTTACCTGAATGTGTAAAAGTATTTCCATGATTCCATTTTGCAATATATAGGTGTATAAAATAAATCATGAATCTCTTATAGATGGTTATTCCTAAAGACTCATTAACATCTATTTGAAATTCGTCAGCACCTTTATCATTTTTGTATAGCTTCAATAGGATCTAAAATTACTAGACTTTCAGCATAATTTAATACTATTACAAAAGCAATACAATAAAACGGAAAAATTTAATTTGCTTTTATATAGCTCATTCTAGCTATAAATACATAGAGACTTTATATATTATCATATCGGCTATATTATAGTATTGTAATTGAACAGCTACGTCAATTGATTTCAATTTAATTAAATTTATTGTTATACTAGTATTCGTTGAACTAAGCAAAATATAAAATTATTCAATTAAAATTCATCGTATTCTTAAAAATTCCGATTATCTGTCGTTCAAGAAAAGGTATATTATGTTATAGAACAATTATACAGTGACTTTGACGATATCAAGCGAACATAGGATGAAAACTGTGTCGGCTATTGAAATAAAATTAATCTACTTAAGCAAGAGTCGTTTTTAAAAACGATGTTAGGTTGTTGTGATGATAAAATCGGAGAGTATATAAAATTTGTAGTTCATGATCCCACCTCTTACCACGATCAAAATAAAAAAAAAAAAACCAAAATGAATTATCATTATTATTATCGTCGGCATTGACTCAACATCGTTGTCTGGCGTAACCAAGTGTTAACCGCACGTACGAGGACACGCTCGACGTCAAAAGGTTTCGGTGACCCTCGAATAGCCTCCGTGCTTTAAGCTTAGTATTCTATACAAATATAAATGTACTATAGTGCAGCAAGAAATATTATATAATATTGCGAGCAAACGATAAATTGTCGTGACTGTTCAAACGATTTCCGCCGCAAACACGCGTCATCCCTGTTAAACATATTATTGTATTTTAGATGCGTGTATGCGAACGTTCCCGAAATACAGATTATAATCACAATACGATCCTACGTAGATAATGTGAGATTAATTTAACATTGTTTAGACATCAAATAGTAATGCAGCTTTCTCTCAACACATTTTATGGTCGTGATGATTGTAGTAAATCGATAACATACTTTTAAATGAGGAATTATTGGTATTCGGTAGTTTTTAAGAATAAATTATGTATGTTATATTATAGTTGTAGGGGTCACGAGCTTCGAAAAAAAAATATTCTATAAAAATATATTTTATCATTATATATTACTTAATTTAATTATATTTGAGTAAAAAACCAATAACGATTATAGTACGATTTTAACTAATGTGTCTACATACTATATAATCGTAATAATAATATAATATATTACCAAAGTTTGTTTGTTATTAAGGTATGTATTAAATATACAGGCAGATTCGTTTACCATAAAACACTCATTATTTCAAAAAGTATTCATGTTTTTGAAAATATTTTTTTACATAGTTTCAAGTTGTTAAAAAACAACGTTTTTATCAAAAGATTATATTTTTAAATATTTTTATCTTTATATTTTTTAAGGTTCTTACTTTTTTGAATGACAACACAGAGTTTTAATTTCATATTCCAAAGCAGAATAATTTTCTGAGTATTTTGATACATCAAATTCGAATTTAGGGCGAGTAGTTGATGAGTTATACTTATTTAAAGTTTAGTCAAGCAGTGTAGTGGACAAACATTTTGTGGGGTAACCCCTTACTACTCCACTCCGCGTATCTAAACTTTAAATACTTATAACTCATACACTTACCCTACATTCAATTTTTATGTATCAAAATACTCAGAAAATTATTCTGCATTGGAATATGAAATTAAAAGTATATGTTGTCATTCAAAATAGTAAAAAACTTAAAAATATAATTTTTTAATAAAAACGTCTAATTTTTAACAACTTGAAACTATGTAAAAAAATATTTTCAAAAACATGAATACTTTTTGAAATAATGAGCGTTTTATGATAAAAGAATCACCCTGTATACTTTTTTTATTGAATAATTACTCGTACGTTATTTTAGATTGTATCAAATTTAATAAAACTCATACTTAACATTTATTATTTTATTTTGTATTTTTGTGGCATGAAAAATCATAGTCTTTTTGTAATGATATTGATTATGATATAATTTTATTAATTTTGAAACTTCGTTATCATGTTTTCGTAATATCATTAATATTGTAAATTTTTTTTTTTTTTTAATATACTAAAATTTACTGTGAATATATAATAGTTGTATAGTCATTATATATGTGTTTATATTATTATATTACGCTTAATACAATCACTTTTGTATCTATTGTAACGGATTTTATAAGGGCATAACGGACAAATGGTCCAGTAGCTACATCGTGAATCTTTTATATTTATAAGCTAGGAAACTTTAAAAAATATATTGTAATATATTGTTATTCTTTATTCCACAACCGCATTTTGCTAAAATTATAGTGTTAAGAAAAAAAAGTACGATGCTCAATAGATTACAGTTTTTAAATTTCTGAAAGAACTATTCAGTATATTTATATTATTGTCTAATGTATTTTTCTTCCTCTTAATTATTATCGTTATCGATCTGACTACGTCATAAATTGTAGAAAAATATTTTTCTCTCATTTTATTTTGTTATCGACACATCACGATGTTTTATGTGTATACCTATACTTGTTTGACGCATAATAAATTAACATACTATTAGCTGCTTATATTTTTTACAATATATCTGGGGCGTGATCGCGTAATTAGACATTTTTACGACGGGTTGTCCCGAACTTAACAAATTCAAATATTAAACATGGAATATAGTATAATGATTTTGCTCTGATCGTAAAAAATATATAAACATATATTTCGTTAAAATAAAGGTATATAAATACAAAACACTACCATTTTCAGGCCTAGTCGCTCGCTATTATACTAGAGTTCACAAAATAAAAACTTATATTTTGATCTCAAACAATTAAATAATATTTTCATTTACGTTCTTCAGACTGTTTGTGTTAACTCGAAATTATCCAGACGATATCCATTATCATCAAAACCGATACTGTCTGTAATTTATAACTTCTGAATATGTGTGCAAATTTCCCGAAACTCACCTTTTTTTTTAGTATATGAACACTACCAAAAGATCATCAGTCATTGCCACAAATTATTAATAAACGGCGACCGAAATATTACATACATAATAGTTTACACTCTGAAGTGGTACTCGACAAAACGTCAACAGAAATATGAGGCGCGTTTGTGACACACGTCTATATTAATGTCGGTTTACAACTACCGATCGATGGCTGCAATGGCCTCGGGTATTCAAGAATCGATGAAATTTGGCTTCCGGAGTAGATAAAAAATAAGATGCGTTTATTGTTACTCACTTTCTTTCCTTAAAAAAAAAAAAAAAGGTATCACGAAAATAGTGGTTTTAATTATAAAATATATATTATATATACACATAAATAGGACTTAAAACTTATTTTTATTTATTTTTAAGCATAATATAACTAATAACTATAATAGCAAGGTTGATGGGTAATTATTAGACTATAACTATTTTGTAGAATATTGTCGCTAATATATCAAACATCAAGACAATTTTATCCATATACATTCATTGCAACTATGTAGAAAATTATAATTATTTATTTTGTCGTTCGATACGGTTTTGTAGTAAGCTAAAATTGTGACAATATGATATCGAACAGCTTTGGTGAACAAAATAAATTGAACGAAAACCACGCCGACAATAAGACAAGTATTTACTTTTATTTCTATTATCCTGTATGATGCATGTGGCTCAGTATTACCGTTAATATGTTGATTTTTATACAATATAGGTACGTTAAAAAAAAATAATAATTAAAATAATCAATAAAACTAGTAGGTTAACGCGTACCTATGTATAATTTTGTATATACATTGTACCTAACATGAATTTGGCATCTAATTATCCCCAAGGGCGGTTGTGTCCGAAACAGATTAGGTGGTGATTACAAACTCAAAACACAACGTCGGCTATTCCCAACTATTACATTTATGATAATGTTATTAGTGTTATTAATCAACTATATACAAAGCACCTGGGGTGTGCTGAATGCTGATCGAATAAAACCAAAAATAATTCTTCAAACGTGCCGGTTTGTCATTATTATTTCTCTATCAAAGTATCATTATTAGTTATCGACGTTATCGTTCCTTTTTCTTTTCTTAGAAAACTTGTATACTTATTTTTTTTTATACTAAATTAAAATAGCGTACCAGTTGACCGACTCAAGAAATATTATGCAATGACAACGGTTTCCAAGGAATGTTAGAAATTTAAAAAGTATTTTATTTTAAAGGTTTACATTACTAATAAGTGTGATTCACAAATAAATATGTAAAAAAATATAAATTGCTATGACAAAAAACTTTTATGGATAAAGAAAAGGAAATGCAAATTTATAAAGAATATAAAAAGTCGATACTCTAAAAATACTGAGGCTCTATATTTATCTTGATATTATTATCCTTTAAGAATATTTACTGAATGAGTACGTTTTCCCGCGAATTTGTATTTGTGACGTATACTTCAAGTGGCATTACTTTGTGCTCTCTTCTTTGATATCACGACTTCATGATATTTATATTTTGAATTCTTGTAAATACCGTTTTATTTGATTTAAAGTAAAACTTATTTAGAAAAAAATATTAAAAATCATTCAACACGTTGTAATTGTAAATAAATAGATCCCAATATAGGTATCCGTCAATGTTAGCACCAAGCTTTTAAAAAATAATATCATATTATCAATTGATATATAATTGATAGTTGCCATTTTTCTATTTTATTTCATTTTAACCTTAACCTAAAAACTTAATTTTTCATTGAATTTTTACTTGTGAAGTATAGGTACTATCACAGCTATCTTATTTGTAAAATTACTTTTTAATACTTTAGTCTTGTTTTTTTTCCATTTAAATTCCCATACTTATTTAAGTATTTTATTTGAATAAGTATTATATTTTTATTTATTTTTGAATACATTTTTTTCCTGAATTTTAGGTGTATATGAAAAATAACTGAGTTTCTAAAGTAGCTTCCTCCAAAGGTCAATAAAATCTTTAATACCTAAATTGTATATATTATTAAATATTTTATGTCTATACACAATATTATGAACTTTTATTTATTATGAAAATATAAATTACTATTATCAAAATGTATAAAACTTAAAGCTCTACACTTCTATACAAATTTAAATAAACCTATATCAAAATAATATAATTATTTTGTATTTGTTTAATGTTCCTAAATCAATGGTTGCGATACATACTAGTTGAACATAATACATAAAGTGTTAGATTGAATTATGTAACATAAAAATAATATATCGTTAATATATTTATTTACTGAGGCTCCTAAATTAATTTGAATTATAAATGATGATAATAATGAAATAATAGTGAAATAATAATGATAACAATAATAATTGAAAACTATATCCTGTTTACATGACAATAAAACGGGCTTTTAGTTTGTATATATATTGTACCCACCATAAATTCAAATATAGACACCTGTTGTTGGGGGAATAAATTATATCCTTGTTAATCATAATATATATATAATATTATTTAATACATTTAATTCAATACTACAACAAATAAATAAAATACATCATACAAATTATTTTAAAACCCGGTCAAATTATTAGCCTCAGATCAATTTTATCTTTCAGCTACTAATCTGACTGATGTGCTACGGCAACTGTAACTGTCTGTGTCAACATTATAGATTAACTTTGATATAGTATAAACAAGATAAAAATATATATTCAGGATATATTACTCATGTTTAATACCTGATCTTATTTTTAACTATACATTGTATAATTTATACGTGGTTAAAAAATCAGATCAGTAATTATACATGAGTAATACATCCTGAATATATTTTTTTTTCGTTTATAATACATAAAGCTAATCTATAATGCTGACACATGCAATTAAAGTTAACGTAGATCATCGGTTAGATTAGTAGCCCAAAGATAAAATCTTCGTTAGAATATTAGACCAACGCATAATCGTTTGGTACAGAACTTGTGCTATTCACATGATTTAATATGTATTATTTTATTCAAATTAATGTAAATGAAATTCCGATCAAATCTAAATCATTAAATATTAGAATATAAATAATTATTCTTCAGACAGATCGAATCAAAGTTTATGTAAAATAAATATAACTAACTAAAATTTATATTTTATTCAATTTACTTTTGTCAACTATAAAATTGTAGTTCGCTTTTTCAATCGTAACAGTTATCTTTTAATATTATATAATATATCATAAATAATTTATTGTTGAGCTGGATAAATTATTTTGTTTCAAACAATTGATTTATATACTTTTTAATATATAATATTAATAAATAATAATGTATCCAATGAAACACCACGGCCACGTACTTGTAATTACGGCAGTAATATTTTATAGTTCATATATTCGTCTTATGATTTAATATAATATGTATTTTTCTTAATAATAAATTAATTTATTTTGTAAATTTAAAATCTTAAAACCAATTTGTTGTAGATATATAATATTAATGTTTATGAATAATAAAAATAATAATAATAATAATTTAGAATATTTTATAAACGTATCGTTTAAAAACCTTAATATTTTTTTTTGCCATTATAATGTAACTTTAAATTACGTTTTTAAAAACTGGTTTTTTGTTAGTAATTTTTTTTTGCTCTTGACTACTCTAGACCTTTAATAATTTTAAGATTAAAACGACAATCATTTTTTTATCCCTCGTCATTATAAAAAATATCCTCCACTACCTAGCTCTTTCTAATTAGTACTCTACGCATATTAACGTTGGAGAAAGTAATAATAAATCTTTACTTAAACTAAACCCCGTTCAACCATCCATGAAGATTTTCACCTGAAAGTCTAAAAAAAAAAAAACATAAAACAAAATGAGAAGAACCGTGATTTTAGATGAAAAAAAGGTTAGGTTGCTATAATTATTGCTGTAACTAATATAAAAAGAAAAAATGAACTGTGAGTTCTAAACCTTATAATCTGTGATATTTGCAAATTATATTTTTAATATATATATTTTTTTTATATAAATTTAATTTAAATAATATTATGTATTTCAGTCATATAATTTTTTTATTTGGAAATTTATAAAATAAAAGTATACACTATACACATAATATAGTTGGCCATTATGTAAAAGCTATTTTATAGCCAGTGGTTATATTGTGACCTGTACAATAACAATGTACCTACAAATGGATATTTGCATTACACGGCTATGTATCATAAAAATTGGGTTTGTTTGTGTTAACGATTTTTTGTTTAACTATTCTTAGTTATTATAATATTTTATTTGGTTCAAATCTTTCAACAATATTCATAATAAGAAAAAAACGGTTCAGGTGAAACAATAAAAATCGGCAGATAGGATTACAAGGTTTTATTTAAATAAACTAAAAACAAGTTTTTATTTTAAATAATATTATAAAACAGGTACCTAATTTATTACATTAATTTTTTTACAGTTATTAATTTTAGTTTTTAATTTTCGGCTAGACCGTTGTTATTTATGATTTTAAAAATATAGGTGCGTATTACTGCCTACTAAAATAAACAACAATATTATTTTTAAAATACATTTTAATATATTTATTGTACATTTATCGGAATGCATTAATGTATCATAATTTTATATTTGTGAAATTTTCCACATTGATAGTTATTAGAATAGTAAACAATATGTACAAAATTTAAGTCAACTCAAGGTATATATCTAATGAATTCAGTGAGATAAAATAAAAATAAATTACTACTTCCTTTATAAAATATAATGATCGATATAATATTTTAAAATAATACAATGATAGAATAGTTGATTGATGAGTATGTTATTTTGTAAATTTACATACTGCGAATTTCAATTTAAATAATATTTCATATTTTTCATTATAATGTATTGCCTTATTTATTATATGTGCAATAACTGCAATATTATCGTCATTGAATTATTTAATACCATCTTTGAACAGTAACTGTATTCTGTTATTTTAATCATAATACATGCAACATAAATTCAATATAATATATATAATATATAAAAATAAAACTACAAAATATTTGATGCATTTAGATAGTTATTCAAATTAAGATTTTGTTCGTTGTATAATTTTAATTTTAATCCACAAATTTTTTCCTTTCATTCTAAGAATAATTTTTAATGACCAGTTTACCTGTTTCATTGTTATAACCAATTTTGATGAATATAATATTTTTTGATATTAAATTAGATTTTAAATAGAAATATTTCTTCAAAATATTAAGTTTAGAACAAATACCTAGTATAAATATATTTTCTTGACGCCAATTTATACACAACAAAAGAATATAACTATTATAACATAATATTATATTACATTAAAATAAATTTCAACCACGCCACAAAAAAAAAAAAATAATAATAATAAAACGATCGAAATGTTGTTAAAAATGTATCAACATTTGCATTTCGAAATTGCTAGAGAAGAAAATAAAAAAAGCGGGTAAGTGAGTATCGCTCTGCTGTACATTAGGGGGTGGAGTGGATCTCGGACTAGGGTAGGTTAAATTTGAATGCAATGATAAGTATCATAGCTGTTTTAGACACAGAAAGGCAATAAGTATTAATTGTAAAAAGAATGTAAAAAAAAATTACATTCATTTTAAAACCAATAGATAGTTCCGACACTTCTACGCTTGGAATCTTAAATTCTTTATTACGTACTACTTATAAAGAATTTATATTGCCCTACAATCCTAAAAATTTAGTAAAATTACATACACAATAATATACCGTGATCCTATGCTATAGATCAAATTATTTATAAGTTTCATCATAATTATCTTTTGTTTCTGATCCACAATATTACTTACTATTCAATTAGGTTCAAAAAAAATTAATATAATATTTATATATAGAAAATAGAAGAGTTTTCATTGTTATTATTTAGTTATTTCTTAAAACCTTTTATATACCTACAGTCTACACGTATGCTATTCCTTTGGGATTTTGTCTGTGTAATTTAAAAACATATTTTTTTCTATAGGCATTTTATTCGTTGGTATAACTCAATTCTTTGTTCAATTATTATTTTTAGACTTCAAGGTCTAGCACCAACATATTAAATTGAATTTCTAAAATGTATATTAGAAAATTAAATAATATATTTTGTATTCATTTTAAAGTGCATTGTGTATCAATATTATTATTTGTTGGATTTAAATCGAACGAAAATGAAAAGTTTTATTATTATATTTACTTTAGACGTGTTAACATAGTTTTAAAAAATTCTATATTAAAATATTACTTAGTTGCTTTTTTGGCTTAATCCTAAAATATAACTAGACACAAATATTGATCGTTGTAGATTTATACGTATGGTCGTAATGTATTGGAAGTGAGTACTGCAAGTTTAACTTTGCGAACGATTGATGACTAAAAATAATTATTTGTGATATACTTATGAGATGAGATGATAGTATAGATTGAAATTTGTTCATAGACACCATCCTATCGTGTGAATTTTACATTTATATTTCTTATTTATATTAATATATATGTATATATATTATTATCTCTGTTATACATTTTCCTTGATCGAATTTACCTTAATGTTTTATAAAGCCTGGTGACATGTTTTGTGTATACAAAAACATTGCAGTGCACACTTTAGACATGATTAATTACCGTTAAATTAAAACCAGGAAAAAAGTATTCAAAGAAAAGGCAAGGAAAAAACTCGTAAAACTCAAATAAATTACACTTAACAAAAAACAAAAACAAACAGAGAAAACATCATTCATATTAATTGCATTTATGACGCTGCTACACTTTTAACTGTGTGGACGTCTTAGAGAAACTTAATATGTGTGGGAAATTTTAGAGAATGAAGAAAAGAAGGGTAGACGACTAGAAAGATATAGAGAAAGACAGGAGATAAAAGAACCAACGAGCCTTTGACACTGATTGATGAGCGTGTTGTTCTCTACTTCTTGTTTATCCGCAATTTCTTCTGAAGAATATTGTGCGTAGTGTACTACAGTACCACCTAGAAATTTCAATAACATCCGTTATATGTTTATCTTGATCTGGAGGGTAAAAAATAAATATATATATATTTACATCGAATCTATTTCAAAAGATTGTTTCCATAGTACAATAAACAGCTAAAGAATAGATTGTCAAAAATGGGCCGAAGTAATTGAGAATTATTTTTTAAAACTTATACGAAATTTTTAAATCTTATATTGATTTTAAGCTATATAAAATTATAATTAACATTTACATATAAACAAACAAACATTAAAATATTATACTACATGATTAAATCATTATTAAACAATTAAAACAATATCCGATTAAAAATTTTTCAGTAGATAACTATATGTTACGAAACTAATACATTAGTTTAAAATTTGATTAATTTAAGATTAATCTTCTACAGTAATATCTGTAATAAGATATAATCTGATTTATTTAAAAAAAATCTATGTAACTAAAATATATAACGTTTGAACAATATGATTTGTACAAAGAATTTTTCATAACAACATAAAAATAATATTAAGCTTATTTTTATAACGTTTTAATAATAAAAAAAAAAAAAAAAAAAACGGGAAAGTGAGTATGGCTCTGCTGTACATTAGGGGGTGGGGTGGACCTCGGACTAGGGTAGGTTAAATTTGAATGCAATGATAGGTATCACTGTATACGAAAAACGATTCTGAACGGAGATGATTTGTCAATCTAGGATATATTATATTTAAATATTGTCATATATCTATTTTAAAACAAATTCAAACATTTAAGTAAAAGTTTCAAGATCTTACATTTAGTAATTTTTTAAAAATAACAAAAATCGAAAATTATTTATTAGTAAAACGTTATTTTACACGTGTATTTTTGATTTCAAATTAAAATTAAAACTTTAAACACTCGTAAAATTTTTAAATTGAATAATCCTCAAACTTTTTTATAATTATTCTAAGCTTAACTTATGGACAGCATAGTATTAAATTTTCAATTCTTAGCTTTTGATAGTAAAATATTTATAAATTTTTGACTACCAAATAGTTAAATATATTCATGATTTTGACGAATTTTTGTCAATATTTGAACTTCAAATGCTAATACAAAAAAAATTGTGACTATGTATTCTTATAATTTTTGAATCCGGGTTAGAACAAGTTATGTGGACCCTATAATTTAATTTTCAAGTAATTTGTCCCAGATAAATTTTTTTTATCAACATTTATAAAAAATAAATAAAAAAATTGATTATTTCAAATACCTATAAATAGCTCAAAAAAGTCAAAATATTTTGAAAATCAAATCACGTATAGAAAATGGCAATTTAAATAACTTGTAAAATTTTCAAGTATTTACGACTTGTACTATTTGAATAACAACAAATATCAAAAATCGTTTGAGGCTAAACCATTATTTAACGCAGTTTTGTAAAAATTTTAATTTCAAACAATCCTCAAAATTTTTTGTCTTAGTTCGGTAGAGTTTTTTTTACAGATAGTTGAAGAAAAATTTTTTACGATTTTTCAACCACAAAATTACTTGCAAATTTTCGTAATTTTGATCTATTTCGTATAAATTCGAACTTTAAGCACTTATAAAAAAAAAAATTGTGACTAACGATCTCGGATTTTTTTTTATCACTTTAAGAACAACTTTTAAGAAACCTCGTATTAAATTTTCAAGATTTTCTGACCGGCTAAAAAAATTTTATCGTTATTTTAAAAAAAATACTAAAAAAAATTAAAAATTTCAATTGTCTATAAATAGCTCAAAAAAAGTCAAAATACTTTGAAAATTTAACAGTGTATAGAGAACACTAACATAAATATTTGATGAATATTTCAAGTATTTACAGTGATTAGTTTTTGAATTACAACCATATAAAAAAATCGATTTGGTCGAAAACTGGTTTTGCGTAAAAATGCCCGTTTTTCTGTCATTTTTTTTTCTCGATTTTTTTGAAAACTGTTGGAAAATGTTTACTTTTGAACTGTATAATGCACGTATAATGCATGTTGTTATGCTGTACACAGACACACAAAAAAAAACACACATCATTGTAAAATAAATACATTCATCACTCCGATTAGAATCTAAAATAAAATCACTACAATATTAAACATAATAATGAGCAAAATAATATACTTATTATATTTATAATAATTGAGTAACAATTAATAATTAATTGTTATTACTAACTTTTTTACAGGGACGAGCTACCACAAGACTATTCAAGTAGTGGTATTAAGTTATTGGATATTTTGTATGATTCTGCACAAATCGTATTTGGTAAGTAAAATATGAATATACCTATGGTTATTAAGTTATTATTAAGAGTATTATATAAAGTATATAATATTTATAAGTAATAAATTCATATTAAAAGACACAAAAAGAAATAAATATAATTTATACTTCAATCGTAAAAAAATATAAATTTGTATCAAGTATTTGTATAATTTTTATTTGTATCAGTCAAATATTAAAATTTTATTTGAATAGTTAATTCAATGTAATTCTATGATACTCTAATATTTTACTATACAAAATTATATAGTAATATTTTATACAATATGAATTATAGTGTATGAAACATTTAAATTATTTTGTTTAAACTCAGATTAGGAGGTTATGGTAATTGAATAATAGCAAATATTTATTTAAATCTAATTAAAATATTGTTTTTCTTATTATAGGTATATTACAAAAATAATATGATATTTATGTTTTATAAAGTATTCTACACTAAAAACGTACGTAGATTAACATAAAAAAAAACTGTTTAGAAGTATTTTGTAATGAGCCCAAAATCGTATTTTATTCATTGGCACTATTCCATAACAATAAATAGCTTAGTCCGTTGATAATATTATGTTCATTTTAATAATCCTTAAATTTATAACTTTCGACTTTAAGATTAAAAAGTTTTTTCTTAACAAAAAATATAATTTGACTATCAGATTCTAACTCGATTTTTTAATCAAACAACACTCATTATCTTAAAATGTATTAATGTTATTGAGAATTTATTTTTTATATAATTTAAAATCGAAATAAAATAATATTTTTTTAAAAATTATATATCTTATCATTTTAATTTTCATTATTTTGAATGATAAATGATAACATTCATTTTTAAGTTCATATTCTGAAGTAAAATATTTTTATTAGTAATTCAATACATAAAAATCGAAATTAGAACAAGTAGCATATGAATTATAAGTATTTAAAGTTTTGGTTAGGAGAGTTCAGTGGTACAGAGATACAATGCAAAACTTTAATTTTCTACTTCGCTTACCTAAACTTTAAATACTTAAAGTTTAGAAATAATTATTAATTTACGATAAAAAAATAACCCTATAGGATATAGGTAAGTATAATAGGTATTAGGTATACATATAAATATTTATATTGATTAGGCTTTAATTAACACATTTTTTAGGAGTGATATTAGTCTACAAATAAAAATAGTTTCTTGCATTTTTTTTTTTTGGCGAAGTTCAAAGCTATTATACCTAATATATACGTAGATAATTTATTTTAATAAATCTATTAAATATTTCAAGTTTATTATAATAAGTACATATTGTATTTCATATTACATTACTTTTGGTTTCATCTTTTCGGTTTTTTAAAAATATTCTGATAATTTTTAATTTTCAAAAAACATACAACGAATTTTAGAGCAAATTATAGTTTATAGTGTTTATACACATAATAATATTATGATATATCTATTTAAATATTAAAATCAAACACATTTGAACAATCCTATAATATCCTTTGTGTTTTGGACACGAATAGAAATAATATAATTGGTTGTTGAAGAGTAATCACAAACCATCTGACTATGATTGAAGATTCAGTAAAACAATACAAAATAATGATATTTGTTTTCTAAGTGATCTCCTAAAACTTAAGTTAATAAATGTATATTAATTACATTTCATTATTCATTCTTGTTATTTACTGTTGCTAATTGCTATCGTCGTCAATATATACCAATATTGTTGTATTCGAAAAAATTTGCTAGGATTTGTTTACTATAAACGGATATTGAAAACCATAATAATAAATAACCACCATTCGACACCCGAACTGATCGAAAAACTCAATCATAAAACTATTCCAGTACTGTAGAGAACATTAAATAAATTACGACGTCGATCCTTAATGGGAATCTGTCGTAATATTTTTTCACTATTACTATCATTAATTTGCTGTTCATCGTTCCTTCTAACTTCCAGTAATAGTTATTTCTGATTTGTGACACAGACGTTAAAACTAATTTAATTTTGTTAAAGTTATCTGTCGATAAATAATTTGTTTACATTTCCCAAAGTTATACTTGAGAAATTTCCACGAATACAAGGCTATTTGAAATCAGTTTTTAAATTTTTAATAAAATAATAACTACCTGCAATCGGTTATTATTTGCAATAATTGTTTATTTTATAAATCATGTTTAACTTTTAGGATTACATTTGTATGTATAAGCCCTATAATTGATCGTATTTCAATGTATTTCATAAGATATTATCTACTAAAGATTCTTATTCTACATAATATTGATGCATTTTTTGCATAATAATTGTAATGCAAGAAATTGTTTATAATATATTTTGTTTCTATACCTAACTATCGTCTTAAAATTTTCAAGGTTTTGGTTTCTTAGTAATATTGATTTCAAATGAAACTAACTTATAGAAGATAAAAATTATTTTAGAATAATAGTAAGTTATACTTAATACTAAATTGTGAATATAGTTTAAGATATTGTCAATAATACTATGTTTATGTATTGAGTCATCAAATGTGTTTTACCTCATAACACATAATAGAAACATTCGTTTTAAATATAATGACATATTTTATATAGATTGATGGTTTCTATAATTTTATAATTGAAACCTTCAAATAATAATTATAATATTAAAAGGATTTTTTAATTCAATGTTCTGCGATTTTATCGAGCTAATTCATCAATATCTGTATTCCTGGTAGAAACCAATAAGAATTTATCGACTTTTTTATTTTATTCTATAACTATAATATTATTTGTTATAGTCAGATTAGATAATAAGTTTAACAGTTGTAGAGGTAGGGCTACGATTCTTCATGATTTTGTGTTAATGCTCACTTTAAATCTCGTATAGGTAATGAAACGATTGGAGCGATATCTTACATCGTATTTCCCGTATTCCTTGATCTAAGGTATAATATTATATATTCTTAGACATTTATTTTAGTTGTACGGTACAGTTACAAATATTTTACAGACACCATTCACTTGACAGTTGACATCTATTAATTTGACACCAATTAGTCACTAATGTCTTAATTAATATTACGATTAATTGAGAAAAAAGTATATTATGTTTGACATTATATAGGTAATAAGTAATCTCGAATTTATCCAATTAATACAATAATAGTTTTATACAATCATTATAATACGTATTATACTGTTATAATCAGCCAATTCACCAAGCGTTGCTGAATAATTTATTTATTTTTCTAATAAATGAAAATACTATTTAATTTATTGTTGTTATTCAAACGTACAACTAAAGAAAATTCTCGTATGTTCGTATATTATAGTAGACTCAAAAACTGCTCGACCAATTTTGACGAAAGTTTCAGAGATTGTTCTAAGCAATATCAGGAAAGTTTAAAAAGTAGTTTGAACCACGTTAAAAAATATAATAAGTATACCAAGTGCTACATCCAATTCGCCATAGGCGGATTGCCCATCTCGGTTGAATTAGTTCACAAAGCGAGGCATATCGATGCCGATTTCCCATTGAACTGAGGTACATTAAAACCGAGATACGTCAATATGTGTATAACACCGTATTTTATATTTGTTCATTTTTTGTCAATACAATTTGGTTTATACGTGGTTCTAGTGTGTGTCTGTGTGTTTAAGTAAAATTGTTTAATTTTGCTAAATACGCTTTAATGTTACTGATGTAAAATAACAAAGCGATAAGTCTCAGCGGTAATTATATATTACTTATTTATCTTCAGTATTTTTCCTTATTATCCAACCATAAATATCAATATAATAATATAATATACTTTATACACTAAGCATTAACATAATAATGTCACATGTAAATTATGTACACTTTATTTTGCTCTCAAGTACAATTCTATTTTTTTTTAGGTATTAATATTAATTGTAAAACAAATTAAACTAATGAGTTTAAAAGGATAATTTTATAATCTTGTTTTAAGTGTGAGTATTTAATACATAACTATGAGTAATTAACATATAATTATGGAACAGAGACATATTTTTATTCACGATAAATTAAAATAATCATAAACTTAAGTCAGTTCAATCTTTAACAGAACCTATATATAGGTAAACTATAAATTATAACTTGTCTAATTTTCGATTTGATTACCACCATAAAAAATATATACTATAGATATTATAAATTATGTAGTTTAAAAACATAATATTAATATGTATATTTAATGAAAATTTAAAAATAAAACTATATTATTGTAATTGTCTTATTATTCTAAGAACTAGGAGTACGGATTAACTATTAGATCATATATAATATATTATATAGTAGATATTATCTACTTTACTTAACGTTGTAACAGTTTTAGTTCATTATTTTATGTAACTTCATAATGTAAGTACGTGATAATCTTACTATGATGAAAGATACATGATTTATGAATAGAAGTAGAAGTGATGGGACACTGTCCTAATTTGACCCTTAATGGTACGTAAACTGTATAATAATAATAATATATATTACGTTTTCAACATTTCTCACTAACTATAAGTTTCATCAATTTTTCATCTTAAAGTTTATGGACTAAAACTTTTGTAAACCGTTAGTGCTATCATTAAAGAACTTGATTCATTACTTTCAATTTAAAAATGGATATAAGTATTTTTAATTGATATAAAAATAATAATTGTTTATAGTAGTTGTATTTTATTGTTGTTATTAAATCGACATCATTTTTATTAAATATGTTCTAATGAATTGCAAAAATTATAACTAATACCGTAAGATTTATTTCTATATTATTGTTCTGAACTATTAATTTATATTTTAATTTGAAATTATTAATTAGTTTAAAAAATTGATGCATCAATATTGATGCTAAAAATAAAATACAAAATGTGCTGTGTTACTACTATTAAAGTAAAAGATGCAAAATTAAAAACATGAAATGTTTAAAATGAAGGATTATAATCATTGAACTTCTTTCTGAATCCTCTTATCAGCAGCTTTATGCAATAATCTTCCAGACATTACAATCCGTAGTCTATTTTATTCCAATGGTGAAAAATAGCATGCAATGAACGTGAATATGTAGTTCATTTAAGAACTATTGTCAAGTGAATGGCAAATACTTTTGTTCGTTCACTATTCATTATGATTGTTGTTGCATTTACCAATTGTATTAATATTCAATTAAATTAACAAAAATTAATTAATATTGAGAAAATTAGTTTATTCATGTATTTATCATGGTTTTAAATGAATCAACCGTAATCTAAACATTAAAAATATTTTTAATTGATCTATTCGTTGGTATTAATGAATTAAGACAATTCCATACAATCCAATTTACGATTCATAAAGTTATTCGGTTAAATTGGATATTATTAATGGTATTTAAATAATATTTTATATAGGCGTATTTTATTATAATATAATATTAAAAACTTAATCATAAAATGTATTATAATATGCTTTCGTGAATCGTTAAAAATGTTAATACTTATATTTAAAACTCATTATATTACTTATAATATAATACATGTTAACAATAAGACGTATATTATAGATTTATAGTCTATCTTATATATTATTAAACATTTATTATTACGTTTGTATTCAATAATTCATTCTACAAAATATATTAAAGTGCTTTAATAAAAAAAAAGTTTTAAATATATAAAAATAAGAAGAAAAAACTACGTATACAAACAATTGATAATTCAAATATTTCGATTTCATATAATGATAATTTACAATAAGCTTGCACAAAACAAATTCAAAGTTTTTTACACTAAATATTAAGCTATACCTACCTTAAAATTAACTTAGGTAAGAAAAACTAAAAGGTAAAATCTGTATTTGGTCGGATAAACACGAACAATATCCGAAACCGAACTTTGCCCAAACTTTGCTCATTGGCTTATACATTTTGGTAAAAGTGTACGTCCGTCTTAAACACTTGATGCCGAAATACCGGACTATAATAGGTAATAGTAGACACTAACAAGGGTAATAAAACAAAGTGCTCAGAACAACTTGAAATACTTCGTTCAAAGTGAAATTAATTTTAAATTAAAATGGGTTCATTATTTTATTTGATAAATTAATTTGATCATGAGAAATTTATTGTTTGATTTTTATAAAAATGTTCATTTGTGATAAAAACATAACACAATGGTTTTAATATCCAACCAAAATTTGTATTATGATTAAAATATAATTTAAATGAAATAGAAAAAAATTAACAACATACTACGTGTATTATGTATTTAAGCTTGCATTTGGAAGATCATTAAAAATATGATTTTTATGATTGATCTTTCATCATACCATTCAATAATATTCATACAAATTTCAAATACGTATAATATAATATAATTTTAAAATATTTATGATATGTGGGAATAAGATAATTTTATGACTACAATAGATATTATTGAATTCGTAAATTATATGATTTAAAGGTTGCTAATATATTTTACGTTTATACTTTTTTATATTACTTAAAGATTTTTTTGTCAGATTATTATCATTTTAATTTCCGCAGTAATCATTTTAAATTCTAGTTTCCATATCTTAATCTATTGAAACTTTTCATTTTGGATAGACGAATCGTCGTAATTTCCTAATGCAATAAACAATACTACATAACGTTAAATGTATAATACATAATATTGTGTACGAATTGGTTCTTTAAATATAAATCATTATCTCCAAGCGATACAATCTTAAAATAATTGTCTATGTTTCTTTTTTTTTTTTAAATAGCATTATTGTATATTTGACCCCTATAGTTCAATGATATATTCATATTTCTGATCATATAAAAAGAAAAAAGTTTAATATACACTGTAATAACGTAAGTTGTTTGACTTAAAAATTATACAAAGTTATTTTAAGATAAATAATGAGAAAATATGATACAATTTTTATTTATTTCAAATTTAAATTATTTTTTTTTTACTTCTGAAATTAAATATTTTAAAGCTTTGAGGTTGATTCTTCAAAAAGTAAAAATCCAATTTTAGAACATTAACACAATCAAAAAACTATAACTCAAATTATGAATATAAAGATACAAAAACTTACGTCAGCGTAAAAATGATGTATTAGAATTTTTTTACTTGTAGCTAATACTTTATTTTGAATCAATGTACCTATATAAACCATAAAAAAAATCACATTCCCTTTTTTTATAATATTCAATATATGGTATAAACAGCTTTAAATAAACAAAATGGTATTTTTAAATTCTCATAAAACTTGTATTTATGACCTACTTTAAACAAGTGGTGTATATATTGTAGAATTAAATTGTATTTTTCTTTATCGAACATTTATAGTTGGCTGTAAACATTTTATTCGATTTTAATAGCTAAATAAAGATAAAAGTTGTATATTATTTTTATGTACTAAATTCATTAACTAATAAAACTTATCTCGACGTTGGGTAAAATTAAAAGATGCTTTAAAAAATATTGTATACTTCAATACTTAAATTTCGGAATCAAAAAAATATATATTTTGAAAAGTTTCATAAAATTAAAAAAAAAATAATACTATAAAAGTTATATTCTATTAATATTTTTTATTTTATTTTTAAAGTATTTAGAATCTCAGGACCTATATTACAATAAAAATTACATAATTATAATATATTTATTAGGACCGTTTAATTTATCTCTTTTTGTTTTACCGTATACAATATTACCAGTAAGGTAAATTTACCAAAACAATTTAAAATGATAAATTTGTAAATTTTCTTTACAGTTTAAAAATCAAGTGATCAATTAATTTATATGATTTTACATGTTTTATGTATAGATTAGGATTATAATAACAATTTGAAATTTTATGAAATATTAATAACCAATAAGTGCAGATTAAATATTATGATTAATGATCAAAGAATATTGTTTCATTTCATATTTTTCTCATATTCTTCTATAATATTATAATCATAATAATTGTAACAAAATGTAATAAGAATAAATGTATCAATTTATCATACATTTGTAAATTTACTAGTTATATTGTCCGATAAATAAATATATTATATAAAGTACACAACACTAATTTTGTTTAACTAGATATAAATTATTTATTTAAATTAAATTAAGATAACAATGTGCTTAATTTTATTTTAGAAAATAAGTTTTGCTTCTAGCGATTAATACTTGTCCTCATTGTGCTATTGCATCTTACAGCTGTCACAATTTAATTGTATTTTTACACAAAATTAAATATTTTTTTTTTCATCACAGATCCGCTTCTCAACTACGACAGTATAAATTATTATTATAAATTCTAATAACAAACATGTTTTTTTTTATATAATGTATCTATATCAAGACCATAGGCGCAAATAGGGGGGCGCTTAAGGGGTATTAGCACCCCCAATTTTAAAAGTAGCACCCTCAAATACTTTTTTTATAATATTACAATCAGTAGCTATTTAACGCTATGCCCGGAAAATATAGAGCTTAAGCACCCTCAGTTTTTAAATTGAAATTGCGTCTATGAATTCAAGACAGCGATAAAACGTGATGTCTATAATTATTATTCTCAATAATATAATATATAAACGCATTCAAATTTGAGGAACACATAATTAACATGGATTATGACGTGTCAGTCGTAATTGTAAGATAACGCATGGACAATAATTATTATAAGGTAGCCTCGTCTTATTTAGGTTTGGTGTGATAAATTCAATAATATACATGTTAAATATTATAATCATCATTATAGTTCATAGTTTAATAATATTTAAAACAATTAGAAGATTCGTATCCATTATAGTATAATGATCTTAAGACAATACGACAAACTTTATTATTATTTTCCATTATACTTGCATTATACGTCATTATGATGTGTTTAATTGCGTTTTATACGCACCGTTTTCAACTATCATAAAGCGAAAATTCCCACTTTAATGGGCAAGAGTACGATTTACTGTGTTATGAACTAAAGCTTAACCGAGTGTGGAGTTGTTTAGTTTACTTATCAGCTTTAGACTTCGTGTAATTTATAACTATATCTGCATGTTCACAATGGATTAGATTTCAATTGGATCGTATATGCATTATGTGTAATGTTTGATTTACAAAATAACGTTTATCGTAATAAATTAGCTATTATATATTGAATTTAGTCTTAAATAATAATAGCAAAGTAATATTGCTAGTATGGATTTATAAAATTAAAAGCAAAAATGCTGTAAAATATGCATTTATAAGCGATATTTCAAAACTATTTTGTAAAATTAGAAACTTAATAAATAAAAACTATGAACAAACTGGTTATTTTTAAAAATAAATGTAATTTACGTTTAATTGAATTTTTATGAATCAATTATTAGCCATTATAGTTTGTTAATATATGAACTTTTATAATGTAAATAATTATTTTAACTTAAAAATAATAATAAAGATGAGAAATAGATGTAAACAACTACACAATTGGAATTTGGATAAATACGATAAAAAGAAAATATCTTAAAAAACGGGCTATTTTTTTTTTTTAATTTTATGTCTATATGAAAAAACGAAGAAGTCAAGTTTAAACAAATATTATAGTAAGTATATTTATAATAATATATCGTTAGTGGAAGGGACACAGTGTGTGTCAGTTCTCACGTGTTCAGCCGATACTTTCGTATAATAATATGATCGTCCTAAGTACATATATAGATTTTAGTAGGAAAAAAACATGTATAGTTAAGTACCTAAATATTTTAAATAGATATTTTCCTGAACATGTGGCGCTCGAGTTAGCGACCATATGACTGGGAAATCTCGTTGAAACGCGCAGCAGGTGCCCGCAATGACAATCTGACCGGTCCCTAAAAGCTCGCACCACAGACGAAGCAATAAATAAACTGGTGTCATTGGTGGTTGTAGGGCAAGCACCGTTTTCAGATTTGTTGATTTATCGGAAACTAAATGGCAAAACAAGATCGCTAGACATAATCCGTTACCACCGCTGCAGCAGGGAACTACCGATATTGATGAGGTCGCCAACCGTGCACGCACACACACATACGTACAACAGCCAATGACTTTTAATAAATATTTCGTAAAACAAAATTTCGTCACTAACTCCCGCTGCGCAACGGTAAAATACCTATAGTGTATCATACCACCTACCCATAACCAACTTTGACCGATACGGTGCCTTGTCAGTTGTCCTGACCGTCAAATATTTTTACCTTTTAGCTTTTGCCAGTATACCCGGATCCATTTTTACGTCGAGTGGTATTTTGCTATCATCACAAAATATAAAACGATAAAATTATGAATTTTGGTTTTTCTGATACGACAATAAATATGATATGATGATTTACGTGACAGTGAAACCAGCAAAACCGGACAAATATAATATGAATATCATTTATATTATAGCGATGGAAAAATATTTCGATGTAATGACAAAACGTTTTCGATACCATCGATATCGATATCGTTAGGTGAACTAATCAATGCATTGAATTCGGTATTAACGATAATATTAAGCTCCACGTTTTGTAAACTATAGTAGTAATGTTTATTTTACGACGCAAAAACTTTGATTTGAAACAAATTGAAATTGTTCTACTTGGAATAAATTCAGAGAACACTATCAGAAACTCAAAACAACAATACCGATCAAGACAAAATAAAATATGCTTAAGTCAAATCAAAAATAGTTTCAGTTTGCATAAGCTATACTAAACTACAAAGTATATCATGTATAGATGTTTTATTTTAAAAAAGATAATAGTTTCGTTATTATTTATAAGGGTAGTGGACAAATTTAAGCCATATACATATAAGAAGAAATTATGTCGTTTGCCAATATTTATATTTGAAATACAATAGTATAATATAAGTGGGTACCATAATAATATGTTCTGGGGTCGTGATTTTGGCATACAAACTTAAGTGAGGAAATAAAGAACGACAAAAACCATGCAACGTTGTCGACTTTGTATAGTAAAATCTAGAAATTACGAATTTTACTTTCCTATAAAACATTCAACAATTTAGATATTTTTCATCAGTAACGATAAAGTATAAACTAATGAATTTATTAGCGCAATTTTGTTCTCAAAGTTTCTGATGAATTAGTGCTTTATAGTTTTAACTTTTAATTTCTTCTCATTTAAATTGAATAATTAAGTAAACACAATATCATAACTTACGGTTAATATGTTTAAGTCATTATTTACATAATGATAAACAATTGCATACATTTTATATTATTACATCTATAAATTATTATCTGTTAATCTATTATAAATTTATATAAACAAAAATTAAACAAAAAGTGTTTATTTTATTTTAGGTTTTAATTTTATTATTTTGTAGAGTTATTAGGAATATAACTGTGTATGTTATATAAAAAACGTATGAGTTATATTTACCTGAAGTTAAATTTATATGTCACACGAATTATTTTAAATTTTTAATATTTCTTACGGAGGAAGATGACAATCAAGTGAGTTACTATGATTTTTAGCCTGACTCACCTATATTTGTATCAACGACACGTCGAAACCATAATTATTTCCAGTAGATTAATAAAATTGATATTATAACGAGTTGGTGGTGTCATATATTGAATTCATCTGGTTTTATTTGTTTAGTTTCGTTAAAGAAATTTTATAGCAATGATATAAAATAAATACAAAAATAATCATAATTATAATTACTTGTTATGTATAAGAATAAATCACACTTTTTTTTTAGGTAACCATAATAAAATATTATTTATTTAGTATAATTTATAGTTAGTCAAACAAAAATTAATAATATTTTTAAAATTAATAATTTTTAGTTGTTTTAAAAATTGATAAATACTTAATAATAGATAAAAAAAAATATATATATACATGATATGCAATAACATTATATTACTTAAAATTTAAATTTATATGCATATGAAAACATTTCTGATAAATAAAATTGTTAGTTACACTTATACTTTAGCAGACGTTGTTTTACGACTTTTCCAAAATTAAATACCACTAACGAACTATGGTTTAAATTTTTTCAAACAAATTCAACATTATAAAAATAAATGAAAACAGAGGTAACTTTTAATTTAGTGTCTGAATAAATAATTGTTTTAATATTATACATCCACCGTCTGAGTTATGTTTACATGTACAATATATTATTACATAAATTCAAAATGATTATGCATTGTCTTGTGATATTAGTTATATTTTCACAATGGTGTAATAAAATAAATCAAACAATATTAAAAATAGTTTTATAAACAATACAAACAGTGATAATAGCAGAGGCGTTATTCTTGCATTTACAGCATACAGTTTGTAGGCATGTGATTGAATGTAAATTTGTTAATATGATATAGAATCATTATCTTATTAAATACCACAAGTTGAATTTTGATTGAACCTATAGTTAAAAAAAAAAAAAACTATTAACATTAAATATAAAATTAATAAACAAAGTAATCAAGAACATAATATGTTCTATAATGTATATTATACATTTTTGAAAGGATGGAATTAATTGAAATTACAACTTAACTTTGAATAAATAATACTACTTATAGTATTATTTAAAATAGTTATATAACAATAAATACTCTATGCCTCAATAATCTATAGTCAGTCCATATATATTCCGAACATAAGTATTGTTAAAATTTAACAATATACTTATTTTTCATTAAATTAATTATTATGTATAAAATATTAAACATTATAAAAACCATATTTTTGTAGTATTTTTAAATATTAAATTAAATAATTAAAATATTTACAAATAACTAAAGTTGTCCACATTTTTAAATAGTCTATTTGATCATTACTTATAATTACAATAATAACTTCATGGATAGTATTATAGCTTCAGTGTTTGAGGTATTCAAATTATCTCATAAACCTAATATTTGTAAAAAGAAAAATTTAGACTGATTTCAACACAGTAGATATACTGTGGAATATGATGTAACTATTATTGTATTTTTTTAAATTATATTGTAAAATATATTTGTTTTTTTTTATTTTATAAACAACAAATAAAATAATATTATCTATTAACTAGTTATTGAAATAAATTCAAGTTATACAAGAGTAACATTAATTACAATGTTAAATTTGTATAATATAAATTATTGGTTTTTGTATTCAAAATAATAAATTAGTTAATTTAAATCTATTAAAATAAAAGAACTAAACCTAAATAAAAACTAAAAAAAATTGATGAATAATTCAGATTTCTTTTCAAACCAAAATGTTATAAAGTATTATTTTTATTTAAATACGAATTTAATTTAAAAAAAAATATGCTATAACTATGAAAGCGTTTTTTATTATAAATTATATAAAAAAAGTACTACGTATTAGAGTTGTCTACTAAATTAAAGAGAGAGAACAACATCAATTTTATATTGAGTTCGAAAGGATAAGCTTAAATTTGAAGTGCTTTGATTAAAGTAACACTCCAGCAAGGGTTCATTAGGAAAGATATGTATTCTCTGCTTAAAGTCTTGAGAGGTCTCTGAGGTTTATAGCTATAAAAATAAAAATAAGTTAGTATTTATTCTAGGAAACCAAAAGATAGATGGAATTTAAAAACAATTTTTATGTTTTAATTTAATTTAAAATTATAACTATATCTTGAGAAGTTAGACCAAGTGTTAATGCTGAGTTGTATTAATCCATCAGGAAGTTGGCTAAAAACCATAAATCATATTTAAAAAAGTTTCATTTGTATAATTATTTCAAAATGACAAATTATAATTGTCACGATGGATACAAATTTACAATATATTATAATTTATAAATAATTATAATAATTGTACGGCGTACGCGTATTATATTCGCAATAGAACAAAAGGCAACTTCTTATATTGTGCATTTAGGCGGCAATCATGACTTGAACGCGTGTTAGCGTTTCTTTCAAATCTGTAAGCGTAATATCCTGACACGCGCTGATAACTCTTATAAAAAATAAATGCATATTACGGTATGCTTTATCATTCTTGCTGGATTTAAAATAATTTTCTATGCCTTTCGTTATTATTATTATTATATATACGAAATCTACTTTATTGCATTATTAATATATATTTTTTGTCGTTGTGATTTTACATTTTAAGAGGACAAAATAAAGAAAATTATCTGCCAATGACGCTGTTAATAATTTATTTGATTTTTTACCTGCCCGGCAGGTGATGGTGCCAAAGTAATCGAAACTGTGGGTGCAACGCTCATACAAGAATGCCATGACGACCGGCAAATTCGAGCACTGAAGAGTTTGGGTGGCAACCTGTACCATTTTCTGACCACGTTGGATGGTGTGCACGACGTTCTACAAATGGGCGATGATAAGGTAAGTAGTCCTAATAATGATATTTTATTGTAGTTTAATTTAATATCACAAAATTATGCGCAGTCGCGAAGTTTCATTAAAAGAACGAAAAAAAAAGAAAATGATAATAATCTAAAAATTTACAATAAACAAGTATACACTACTTGTCTAAGCGTTAAAAATGCATAAGTCATTGAAATTTTAAAGCATTCAAACGTCATGATATTATTCTGTATTAATTATTCGTTCAATTATCATTATAATATAAAAATTATTACCTAATTAACGATTATATAGTCTAAAAAAAATGAACTTATTACTTTAATTATTTCTATTTAATCGTCGGTGCAAATAATCAAATCATTTATTAAAACTCTTTCGGATAAATAAAAACGAAAAAATATTTAAATAATACATACAGGCAGAAAACATTAAATAATATAGGTATTTTAGTATTTAGGCCATAAATAATATGTTGTTTTTATTGTACAAAATTCGGGATTGAAAATATTGAATAAGTATGTAAGATTTGTCACATTTTTAGGCAAAAAAAAAAAATTATATCGTGAAAAAAAGATAAGCTTATCGAATACCTTCTTTAAAAGTACATAACAATTTTCAAGTGAAGTTGAGAAAAGTTTGGTGTGTAAATAGACAGCTATAGTATACACATTTCTTAAGATTGTTGGTTGACAAACAGTCAAAATGTCAGAAGAAGGAAACGTAACTACTTCCCATCTAAAAAATAAATCGATTTTCTTATATTATTGAAACATTGTCGACTGAAATATAATAGCAGAAATTAACCTTAATTTTTAGAGAAAATATAATATACTTTTCGAAACTATTACAATATAGTTATTATTATTATATTAAACAAAACATCTGATCATTAGCTCAAAAATATTTGCAAAATTAACGATTTTCATTTTTTTTTTTATAATCTTCAAAAACTCAGTTTTCTATTATTATTACTTATAATGTAGATAACATATAAATTATCATATTTTTTTAGTGATCTTCAAATAATGAGATCTAAGAGTTTCAAAGAAGCATATTTTAAATAATTTTAATTACATATTTAAGTCGATTTGCAATCATATTTTAATGATTATTCTACAATACTATTTATTATTATTTTTTATTACAAAACTCTTTTCAAATATATAATACTTAAATAGTACTAAAGTTAGTGTTAGTATGTAGTATGAATAATCAAAAAATAATAATTAATTAAATACATAACATTTTATATTATACATAAAACTAAAATTTAATACTAATTTATAGAGTCTGGGTTAATCTCTGGAACAGTCGAACAGATATTTTAATAGTAATTTTAACAGTTTGCACGTAGTGATTAGGCTACTATAATTTTATTACAGAATTTTTTTTTTCATTTTCTTTGCGTTAAAATTGGAAAACTTTTTAAATAGAGTGAAACATTTTAGCAGTAATTATCACATACAAACAAGTTAAAATGGATATTTTTGCCACAGGAAAATTAAACGACGAGGAAATAGGTATAAGCCCGTCAAACTCATTTCGTATGGTTAACATTTTGTTGTTTACATTTGTTGTTAATTTTCCTGGACATATACTGATCAACTGGCTAAAATAGTTAATGAATTTATTACACTTGAAATTACTCAAATACATCGAGCAATGCAGCTTTATTTTATAATTAATCATTTATTGCGTGACCAAACATGGAAATTACAGCTAATAATATTAATATTATATTATTATTACTTCACAATATTATACACGTATTATTCTATTTTAATATAATATAAAAGATAGGTAAAATCGTTGAATTTACAATGTTTAATAATACGAGTAGAGTTATTAAAAAAAATATGTATACATTCAAATTATTATATTATTATCTTGTTAAGTGATTATATATATTATACATTCACCTATAATATGTATAATATGCTGTGCGTACTACACCATATTAATTATTATCTTGTATTGTCACAATGTAAACATATAAATAAAAAAAATCAGTACGCTCTCTGCACATCATTTTTCGTATAACATGTATAATTATCAGATTATTAAATTTAGTTCATTATAAGCTTAATAATATACATAACTCATAAAATCTAAATAGGTATATTCATCTGGTAATCTTTAAAAATACCCACAATTCCTGCCCTATATATTCGTTACTATATCACCATAGTTGTTTCGCGCGCTTTTCCTGTCACGGCTGTAGTAAACCGATGTAGCCGTTTTACTATTACTATTGTATTAGTAGTGAAATGTTAGATATATACAATACTAACATGGTCATTTTATTTTGCTAATACAAATTTACATATACTCGTATATATTGCATACATATGTTACATAAAATATATAATATTGATATGTGTATATATATTTTATGTGTAGAGTTACATAGGAATATAGAATAAGTTAATTGGATTTCGATTCTACGAAATCAATGATAAACAACTAGTATAAAATAATAGTTTTAACACTAAATCATGATTTTGGAAAGATTGTTTATTCCAATATATCTTCCTTTATCCACCACTTCTATTCTTTACCGTGCAATCGTCCAGTGGAGACTTAGTATATATACGGGTCAGTATACACTGAACGATTAGAATTAGTCTATCATCCCAGATCACCGGACTTAGCTTAGTCGTTGGACCGCGCCTTAACATCGCCGCTTGTATTCCGAGTTTAGATCCACAGTATTAACTTAACTAATTTCTCGGGCAAGAGTCATTATACTCTGTCCACAAATTTAACAAGTATTTTAAACACTAATTACATTTATATTTTGTATTAATATAATAAACTATATTTTACTAACTCAAACTGTTGTTGTTCAAATCATTACTTATCCCGAGCTCCATCTACTTACGTACGACCGACAAGCGTTCCAGAGGAATATTTATATATATATGTAACGCGTACAGTGCAAGTACCTGAGGTCACTACCCGCTCACTACATGGCCTTCCGTGTGTTATTCGATAAGCTGACCATTGTTGGCTGGTATAATATAATGGACTTTTAATGTGACTTAAATATTTAATGTCCACTCTTTCAGGTTGTGGGTTAGGGGTTGCCGAGGAAGCGAATGACGGTTTTTCGTTTATTACATTTTAACGTTCTTTACACCTCCAACGTTCCTTACACAGTCGATTAAATTCCATTTTGTTTTGCATTGTGACTTCAGAGCAGCGGCGACAGGGTTCGTACTTATACTTACACATAAATTTATATTCGCCATGACTGGTGCTGTTCGCTCATTATTTCTTGCCGTGACGGAGAAATGTTGGGTAGCAAGTACGGTTGTTAGTGCTGCTGAAATTCAACAATATCCTTTAATTAAATCCAGCTACTCGACAAACAGGAAAGCTGCACCCCCCTTCTGCGAAGTGACGGAGTACTAAATTTCTTCAAAGAATACCTCTCCACTACTCGTCCAAATAAATTATCTCCGACTGCAATATTATATTGTTATAAGAAAGCTCGTAGTTTGTTGCCGCACACTTGTAATATTTTTCCTGGACATTAATACATTTCACCCGCCAAACGCGAAAATATTTTACGTGACCCGAATATGCCCGTACGCCTGATCCTAAACAAGTGCAATGGCCCTGATGACAGATTATCAATTGCATAGCTTTCTCATAAAGGCATCTGCCCGTTAACATTACTCTCCCAGAACAATATTTTAGTCTGCGCGCGATCTCATATAGCAATCTCTAAAAATAATATCTGGACAGAATGCTTTTGCGTTTAATATAAAAGTCATCAGTCATAAATACTCGTATCATAATGCATTATTTCAAAGAGCACTTTCGTATACTCAGAATAGTCCGAATGATCAATAATGAACCATTTGGGGTTAAAGGATTTCGAAGCAATAAAAAGAGTAATGTGTGTGGTATAATGATCAAGCGCTGTGTAACATAAGCGCGTTCTCCAAAAGAAAAAAAATAATGTGTCTACCAACAGCGTTATTGACGTATTTATCTTCGAGATAATACATATTTTTTTCATAAGTATTATAAATCTTCTGTATAACGAACGATATTTTATTTGATTCGAATAATCTAAAATGTTGAAATAAAAAATAAAAATTCTAGAAAAATATGTTATATTATGTAAGGAAAAACAAAAATAAAAAAAAATTCGTAAAAAATAATAATTTGAAGTTTTTTAATTATATTTTAAATTCATTTTACTATGGTTAGCAATCATTCATGTTTTTATTTCTGCATTGAATAAGTATTAAAAATATATAATATATTTCCAATTTATATTAAATCTATCTATACATATTTTTATATAATAATTTTTAAAATCGTTTAGGTATAAAAGAATTTTTCAAATAATTTTCAAAGATTGACATTTTTTTTTATAATTCACGATTAAATATTAGCAGGGGATATCAGTATAATATATGATTAAAAAAAAAATAAAATTAGGATCATTTTCATTTAATTAAAAAGCCATAAAAAAGATATCACTGTGTTTTCAGAACTGAATAATAGGTACTATTGTAAGTTATTTAAATGTTATTTGTTTTCAAAATATTTTTAAATACATTCTTATGGAATAAACAACTTATGCATTTATAATAAGATGTTTTCAAATATATTTTTTTTAATTTTAATTTTTAGAAATGTATTCTTAAAACTTGTACACAACCTTTGTTGTAGTCGGCTTCTATAATATAGACATTATGGTAATTTGAATAACCTTTTTTTTCTTCAATAATTTAAGATTATAAGGTAAATTAATATTTTGATTTTTTTTAAAAGATAATGTAGAAAATATCACATATTTTTTATGTTTGTGACACTTAATACAAACTTGTAACAGTTGACACAACACTTACACGATTTCCGTGCACTTAAATGTGTAAATGTACAAGTAATCGAATTTAACAATACTCTCAAAACGTTCCTAAAAATTAATTATTAAGAGCAACTACTATTTGTAAACAAATAATCTTATTAAGAACGGATTCGGATTACGTAACAAATTTCGTTAATTTGTTATGTCTGATTGATTGAATACACATTTTCTCCAGTAAATATTTTCGCACTGCTACCATATAATCAATATTGATAATTTGTATTTCAAACAAACTACTAGGTGTCTAGGTAGTACAGTTAATGTTGTATAGTATAATGTATAAATAACTAAATCATTTACTTATTTTATGTAAATGACTGAAATTGTAGCTGTTCATTTATACTGGCACAGCACAAAAGAACCTTATAAAATATAATAGTATATTATAAATAATTGGACACTATACCTATTACTGTTAGGAAATCGTATTTTGTTCGATGCATTATACTTTGTAAGTAATGTAGTTGGTTAAAACAACCTTACCTAACACATCATTCTACTTTCTTATAACTATTATTTTTGTTTTTACTATCATCACTGCGGAACTATAGTCAAAAACAAGTTAAATAAAACTTCAAATGAAGTTAAATAGTTCTAAATGAGTTTAGGTTTTTGGAACACGTCCTTTGATTTTATCAAAAAAAAAAAATAATAATAATAATAATAAATAAACTAAATTGAAACTCTAAACTTCCTGAATCAACTAAATTGCAATAACGGAAATAAATTTAAAAAAAAAAAATAATAATAAAAAAATTACAACTTTAGTTGTACCTATTAATTGTACAAAATGTAAACAATATGTTTAAAATGCGTTATTATAATAATGAAGTTATATAAATTTAAAAATGTATGAAATATATTATGATTTACATTGGAACGTATTTTATCCAATTATTTTAAGTGGGTCAATAAAATTGTTGTTATAGACTATATTATATTTCTAAGTAAATATGAAATCACATATTTTTCGCATACTTAATCTTTAAAATACTAAAAATTTTAACATAAGCAGGTAATAAAAATAACCAACCATTGTATCTATATACATTTATAAAATATATATTATAATTTATTTATATATTTTTTGTATTATTTATATATTGTATAAATATAAATATAAATATTATATAATATATTATAATATTGTGTTATTAACGTAACATTTCAACTGGATCACAGTCCTAATGCATTTTCACTATTCCTCAGACTACAACCGTGTTGAATAGGGTTTTTTTTTTTTAACGAAACCGCCACTCCTCTTTGTCACATATTAAATTCTCTACTCTTCATACCATCCACAACTTTACTGTAGACCTATCGACCGTAGAAATACGATGAGCCACATTCACGAAATTGCAAATGATTCCGCCTCGTAAAAATTAATAATTTCCATACCAATGTTGTACGCTATTCTTAGACGACCATCATCGTGCATCATAAGACTATAGATAGAAAAAAACCCAGAAGAATATTGTTAGTGATATCCATAACAGTGTACATAATAATAATATATTATGTATTTCTGTATTATACTTAATTTACGAAAATCCACACTTTACTTCATTAGATTGCACGCTGAGTAGGTACTAACAATGCAATTTACCCCAATTTCCAAGAAAATAATAATACTATAACGTATGGACAACCTGAAGGAAATTGAACTGTTTGACCGTTACAAACTGTTTCAATAAACTCATTGTATAGTATAATATGTTGGAAGTGAATATAAAATGTACCTACATAAATACATAGTTCACGACATAAACTAACAAATATATAAACACATATTTTATGACTGTAATTAAAAATAAATATTTTTCTACATAACTCGCTTCGTTTTTAATATTTCAAAGATTTAAAGGCTTAGTCGAGGGTAGAAGGTAGTTTAGCTATTAAATTATAAATTTTAAATCTAAAATCAATAATTGAGTAGGTTTTTGCAAGTAAAATATAATAAACCTTAAAATCAATGATTGTATGTAGGTATATCGTGTAACTGTGTTTAGTTTACAATAAATTATTATTTTATTAATACTAAAATAATATATTTGCGTAGACTGTAGGTTTTTATTCAATACTTAGTGTTACGATGTATTCTGATCAAACCGCTTAATGTAACAATATTGTAATATCTACATTTATTTATATAAGTAATTTATTATGGTTTAATTTTAAACGAAATAACTGAAAAAAGTTGATTCTAGACATATTTATTCGTTCATTTAACTATGAAAATAAGTACTATTTTAATCTTAAAACTAAGTTACGAAGAATAAATTATAAAAAAGTAACATCATTTTATTATGTATTTTTATTTGAGCAACACGTCATATTTAATTTAAATAAGGTGCTCATTATTTTATGCTTAGTATTTAATACGTTATAATCTAAATTATAAACTATAACAAGTATAAAATACACTATGAATCATAATAATATTATTATAAAAGTGGTTTACTGTTTGGACTGTTTTATACTATATTATATTAATAGCTACGATTTTAGACTTAACTTAATATAATATATTACATTTTGGAAGATGAAAAATATCTGTTTTCATTTAATTAAGGCTACAAATTCTTAAGCGTATAGTACATTCAAAGTAAACATTGGATATTTTATCTCATATTATATTAAAACTTATTTAGTAAATTTTTAAAAATAATTTGAAGTACCTACATTTGTTTGATTCTAACGGATTCTTTACCTTGAACCTACATATTTAGTAAATAAATTAATAAATATATAAAACAATGTCGAAGTAACAAATTATTTTTAGATTATTATATCGTTTGATGATTTATACAACGCAAAAACAAGAATGTAGCCAAATTAACGCCCATGTAAAATTAAATTGTCTGCGATTTTACGTTTGATGTTGCATCGGTTAAAACGTAATACTATTATATTTGTATTATTTTTGATGAGTCTGACGTCTATAGGCATAATAGGATTATAACATTGCACGTCGCAAACAGCGCGTCATACTACTATACGGTATACACATCATTATATTATATAATACATCATCAAAAGTTCCAAAGTCGAGCAAAATAATATCGCGTGTGTTTTTCACAATAATAATGACATAGTAATAATAATGATATGGACTAAGGTGCATAAAATATAATAACACAAAACGTTGCAAATCGAGCACTTTACTGTATTTTCTTGTCCTAACTGGACTTCCACTAGAGCCAAAAGATAATCTATTATTATTGTAATTGTAGAACATTGACGATTCGTTCTCGAGGAAATCCCGAGGACTCGCGAAAGTACGTTTGATTCGCAGGCTTGCAATATTATGATAAATTCCGCAAACGGCACTCACCAATATTATTTTACACAAAATAAATAAGAGTGTATGTAGCCGGTTTACTCCTCTCGCAATAACCCTGCCACTAATGCTTTGCAAGCACCTCCGTCATAATCAACCATTGACCTAGCTGTACATTGAATAGATTTTTTTTTAGCACTACACAGGCCATCAAGGCCTCTTGCCCATTAACCACCAGCGTTCTCCGTTCACCTCGAATCTTACAGTTTGCATTGGCGTGTTGATATCTGAAATATCTTTCCTAACTACAATCTTTCCAATAGCCGCTAGTAGACCACTAACGCCTTGAGCGTTTTTTTTTTTTTTTATCGAGTTTCTACCTAAGACATTTCATATTATAAGTATTCAACCATCAGATTATCTGTTATTGTCAGCAAACTCTAATCATTTTACCTTCAAGTAAATTTGAATACTTGATTTGTTGTACGACCTTCTAGTTCGATATTTTTCCATTCATAATAATCTTCTTTTTTATTTCATATAAGTCCGTGAATTTTTCAAAAAATATTTGTTTCTAGTACTTATTTTATCATATTATGTGATAAATTAGACAATTAATAATTATGATTAAAGAGTTACTGGAAATTTTTTTTTTTTATTTTAGTAGATATACCTACCGTAATGTGTATATAAATAATAATATGTGGTAAATCGCGTCTTATTGCGTTAAAATGTGTCAACATTTGGTAGGACAAAGTAGAGGTTAAGAAACAACAAAGTACGCAAAAAGTGCGAGAGGATCTTTCAAGGCAAATAGAGAATAGTAAGTGTAGTTAGAAAATCATATTTTTAAGTGTGAAAATGGAAAACTAAATGAGTGTGTAAATATTTTATTATTATAATAGTTCAGATATTTGACTCCACTTTTCTGTTTTTGTATTTCGTATTTCATAAAAGCTTTTATAGTCTGCAATTTACAAAGCTTATTTTTATAAATATCCTAAAATCTGAATTATCGATTTATATCAATTATTCAGATATTGTACTTTTGTATTAAAGTTGAAAGAGTATAAACTGCGATTGTATCCATACTTAGTTTACGAGCAAACAATCGGCGAGACACTATATTTGTTTATATAGTATAATATTATTATACAATATTATTACCTACTGTTAAATTGTAATATTCGTATTTCCCAAGACTATCAAAAATAGCGTTATTTTTACTGTGTAGATTTAACAAAATAGTTACAACAATAACATATTATAGTGTAATATGATTTTGGTCTACTGAAAGGGATGGTAGCTGTTTCGTTAAAACTGTACGATATCACCACCACGCACCACTTCGTTGGAAATAATTTTTATGGTACACTTCTTTCCCTAATGGGAATTAAAACCCATAGCGGTTTTTGAATTTATTTATTTAGTACTTTATATACTGCGTTGTACACATATGTACTATTATATATTAAAACGTAATGCGGAATCTACCACAAGCTACTATTATACTGACACGCTGTCTATCTGCATACTATATCCATTGTTTTTTTTTCACCATTTCAAAAGTTATTTTTTTTTCGTCTACTGTTATATGTATATTTTAAAAAAAATACACCACATTCTATACAACTAGTGAACGTTTAAAAAATATGTATGAATTTTTCTGAGAGAAAAATAATCCTTGTTAGAATACTCTCTCTGCGTCACACACACACACACACACACACACATTTACGCAAAAATACTGTAATATTCATATCACCAGTCTCTTTCGTTATCTGATTTGCAGTCAAGAGTACCAGATTGTAATTTTGCATTTTTAATAATTATAAATTCATCTTAAATTATTTAGAAAAATATATAGTTTGTAATTTTTAAACAAAAAGTTTCAATTTAAAGTATGCGTTTATAACATATATAAAAGTGCGTACACAAACAAATATTTCAATTAAAAACAGTTAGTGTTTAGTAAAATAAATTAATTAATTCGTTCTTTTTTTTTAATTTTATTGTTTTTATTATTGGTTATTATTATTCATTATATGTTGAAAAAATATACTTTTATGGCGTAATTTTTGTTTTTCTTTAATGGCTATAAAAAATTGTCCAAGACAAAATAATATGCTATTAATTTGAGAATTTTAAGATTTATTTTAATGGTCTGTTTAAAAATATTTGCTATTTATATTTAAGTTAGGTATAATGTTTAGTATGAGAATATTTAGGTTTGATTTATTTATTTAATTTTCAATTTAACTGAAAAAGTAAAATCGATTGCAATTATTTTATACAGGGGATTTGAAATTACATCTATAGAAATAATAGTTGGTTTAAGTTAATTAAAATTAAAATTTTGTACAATTTAATGTAGCATAAATAATTAGTTTAAACTTATTAAATGCATCGTTTTTATAGTATTTAGGTATTCACATATTTGTGAAATAATATTATCAGAAACATCAAATCTTTAAATGAATCTAATTCATGGTCTGCGGTACATATATTGTGATTTAATTATTTATAACTTTACAAGTAATTATATTCTGTATTAAATGATTAATGATCACTATAATATGCATAATACAAATTATTTCAATAACGATTTCAAATCAGATAAAACCTCAATTTTACCTCATCATGTTTGAACATAATATGTAAATATATAATACGTATTAGAGTGTTAAAAACATTCCATATATAATCATGTTTTTTGTTCAGTGAAACACCAAAATTATTTATTTTCAAAATGAATATACCAAGTATAAAATTATTGGCTTATTGGCTGTTTAATATGTATTATAGTACAGGAAGGTATGTATTCTTTACAGTGGACTTGTATACATTCCTGTACGCTGTTTTACAATGACCAATTAAAGATATACAAAAAAATTTTCTCGAAATACGACCGTTTTATAATTATTTATTCATCGAGGTTGAATTAATTTAATTGGAACCGTTTGATTTTATTGTGTTTACGTTCAGATCGATTTTCGTTCCATTTGGAATGTCCGTAAACATTGTTTCTATTCTATAAACCGTATCCCTATTTGGAACGACGCATTCAATTATCACCCAAAGAGACGCTTTATGTTAAGCTTCAAGAAAATTCTTATTCTCCAGGCACTGTCATCCCCTTAGCTTTAGACACATATACACTGACGTGGTAGCCATTTTATGGCCCAAGGATTCGAATCGCATTTCGTACGGGTGCAAACAATTTGCCACACAATCCAAAAGTGTTTCATCGTTTATCACTGCAACGGTTGATAACTATTTTGAGGAACCTATTAGATTATTCACCGGTAACATTGTAGAAGTTTCGCATCTTTGTAACTGTTATGGGTGTAAAAAAAACTACATTAATATTTGGTTAAAAAAAAAAAGGGCTTCAGACCAGCAAGTACTTATATTATTATAAATATATCATTTAACGACATAATCAACCGAATAATATCATCTCAACGATATAACTTTCCTATTAAAGATAACAGTCAGTAGGCGATATTAATATAAATACGAATAATGTTTATATTATATTGATAAAAGCAACATTTCAAAAAAAAAATTGTATTTTAGTTTAACCATGACAATAATTTTGTATAATATATACATGTTTTAATTAACAATATTTTATAATATAATATCGTAATATCATGCTAAAATTTTTCTTTTCTTATTGAATAATTTATTACAATAACTTGATTGTTATATATATAGTATCCAATCTTTTAAACAATAAAACTATAGAATTATTTAACAAATGAACAATTAATTAATAATTTAATTTTTCCATCTGAGAAAATAATAATTGAATGATAAAATAAAATAAATTATTTCTTAAATACTTTTAATCTTAAAGGACATAATATTGTTTTTATTATTGTGAACGCGCCAAACAAACATTTTTTTAAAAGCCGTTTATTATAACATCTCTTATAAATACTAATCCGTGGATGGACGTTTTTGAGGCATTACATTTTATTTAAATTTAAAATGAACAATGTTAGCATAGAAATAAACGCGAGTACAAAAATAATGATTATGTAATTCGTTTTGCACCAAAATAATAAATATTTAAAATGAAATTCAATTCTATTCAAATATTTAAAAAATATTTCGAACCAATATAATTTAACTTATTTATAACGAGTTATTAATTTTACTCTAGATAAAAAATGAAATTTTTAAATACATTAAATATATTATTTACTAAATTATTTATTTTTCAATACACTCATTAATGTTTTATGTTATAACAGGAGGCCAGCTCGGATTTAACGTGCCGGCCAGGCGATGAGCCAGGTGTGTTGGACTTGACCCTTCGGACAAGTAGATCTGATGGAAAGCGTGTGGCCCACCTGTTGACCGGCACACTGTCCGGTGTCGCAACCAGGTTCTACGGGTCACGACCAGATATCCGACTTGGCATGCACCCAAGTGACCCGTCATTGTATAGGTAAGTCGCTTTGTACTCAATAAAAGTTGATAAAGCAAGTTTAAACAATTTGACAAATAGATTATGTTATAATTTATCGAACAATTTATGAAGAATATGTATTTATAAATTATTGATAAATTGTTCAATGAATTTACTACATAACTACCTATATAGTTGGTGAATAAGTATATCAATATGTTAAGGTGTTATATTATACTTTTTTTTTAAATAAAATGTTGATAACTTAAACAGCATAATACATCAATAATTCATAATTCACAACATTATTTTGTCATATTATATAAAATTTTTTTATATGTCTGTAGTCTGTATGACTACTATCATTTAAAAATTTTTGACTTTTAATAACTATTGTTGCAAATTTCATATTAACAATAACATAACATTATATTCAAAGATATATTTTTAATATGTATAAATTACTTTTGTACTCTCCATACAAAAATAATAATTGTTTTTTTTTTAGTTTAGAACTGAATTTTTTATTTGGAAAAAAACAATTGCACAAAATAACACTATGACTTTTTGTTATGACAAATGTATAGGAAAAAAAAATAAAATTTACTATCTTTACAACTATAATAGGTAATATACCCAATTAGCTTTATTATTTAAAAAAAAAAATTAATAAAATATTATTAAACGTACCTAGATACGTAAATAAATGATTATAAAAAAAAAATTATGAAGTATGCATACGTATATAATTAGAAATATAGACAATATATAGACTGCCATCAATGAATTATTTATATTAATTATTCGAGTAATACATTTGTATTCAACATAATTGTTTATTTATTTGTATCATTATAATATGACATTATATTGTATCACAAATTTACATATTCATAAACGTGTATATCGAAGCGTTATTTCAATAACGTATACTAAAAATAAAAATAAATAACTCGATAACATTTTGAAATAATTAAATAGGTATATAATTTATTTATCAGAAGTATTTTGAAATGTATACTCCACAATTACAAAACTATAGTTAAATACATAATATGTAGTAGGATTGGGGCTTCACATTATTTTCATTTAACCTTGCACATAAAATTATGATATTATTTTTTTTTTATTTGCAATGACCATCCCCGAGGGTTGGTCCACTTTCCCATAAATTATTAACACAAAAAGCATTATCAAACTCGCAGTACATTATTATTATTTTTTTTTTCGAAAATTGAAATTGGAGAGATGGAATTTCAATAAACACAAAAACCAATAAGGGAATTTATCGAATTTTACTGTGAAACCACGTTTACAAACAAATAATAGGGTGAGTGTTGAAAAAATAGAATACAATTATGTATGTGACACACATTTTTAAATTACAGTACACAAAACTTTTGAAGTTTTTACTATTTTTTTATTTATGTTTGACTTGCAACGAATTTCAGTAAAAATTAGATTATTGATTGATTTTATGGGACAATTTAAGTAGATGCCATTATTAACACACGAGAAACACTATTTGAATATTGTAATAAAAATATAGAGTTTTACTAAATATTTCAACGTAATTATTTGAAATTGTTTAATATATATTTTGAGGATTATTTGAGTCACCTTTTGTTTATATTATTAGTTTAATGTCATTACGTTTCCATTAAAGGATCGAAAATAACTGAAATTACAGATATCGGTCGTCAAATAGTTTCTATCAATAATTAATATTTTTGATCGAAATTGAGTAGTATAATGTTTTATACAAATGCTTACGATACTTTATACATTACAATATTTTCTTATTTTTATAAAAAAAATTTAATAAATTTAGAAGTTTATAAATAATACCCCAAAAATGCAAAAAATACAATTGAACCATAAAAGTTTACTATGGGTACTTAATACAGTAAGACCCCAAAGTTCGAGTTGTTAATTATAATATGGAATCAAGCTATAATATATTATAAAATGTATTTTAACATAACCGAAAATAATATTTAAATAAAATTAGTTATTCGGTATTACAAATAACAACATACTATTGATTGATACATTTAATATTTTATATAATATTATAGATAAAATGTATTACATTGATTTTCTGAAGAAGAAAATAGTTTTTAAAATTGTATTATCGGTAGTAAATTTATGCCAATATTATTTTGAATAAAAATTATTTCAACTGTCGTATATAGTCAGACCTTTTTTATCTTAAAATACCAAAAATGTTGTGTTAGGAAAGCATGTTTTTATATAATAATATATACGCATAGCCTATACAAACCTCGTAAATCATTTTAAATATGTAATTCCTAGAATATTCATATATTTTCAACACGTGATGATGATAAGAAAATGAATAACGAGACAACATTTGGAATAATAATGGTGACTTCAGTAATACTGGAATAAATTACGTTATACGCACGTAACAAATCCTATATTCTATTAAAACATTATTTTCTGTTTTATGCATCAGATAACATTAATTTAAAATCATTCAATAATGGATTTCCTTAAAATATCGTATTTTATATATTAATTATAAAAAATGCATAATAATATTATGTTCAAATACAATAGCCAATATTTCTAAATTCTTGATGTTTTCAACAAAATATTATAAATGATAATGCATATATTAATAGGTTTGATTCAAATTTGTCCACTCCTCTTTCATATTAGTTAAATATTATTAACTTATTAAACTATTATTAAAATCATAATATAATATGAGTAAATTTGTATAATTTTACTTTGATTGATGTTATCATAATAGATAGGTAATTACATTTTAATATAATATTATCCATTTATCCACCCACTGAATGGACATTTAAATAAAAATTATGTAATAATAATATTATAATACTTTCATATAAGCGAAAAACCATTTAAAATCAAAATGTTGATAAAATAAATTTTTTTTTATCAAAAATAATCTTATTATATAATATCATACAATCTACAAAATATAATTTACTCATATTTTTATTAATATTAATATTATATTACAATAATCTGAATGATTCTCGGTTCGTATATTTGAAATTAAATTTATATTAATATCGAATGACAACGTTCAAAATATTGTATACAATATGTTCACATATACTATAACGTATGTGTAGAGTGGGTTTGTGCTTAATATTTATTTTACGTTTTGGTTGACGTGGATGCATGTTGTAATGAACTGGATAAATAAGAACTAACCCAAGAATTCCCCGAAGCTATAAGACGAAAAAAAATAAAAAAAAAATACGAATGAAGTATGGAAATGCATTTATACGGGAGCACGTCCAAAACTTTCGGTGGGGGCACAATAAACTTCACGAGATTCATTATTTTACAGGCCCATTAGACGGCCCCACTCGCTAACGTGTCGGTATTATAAATGCATTTTCAGATTCATCAACGTCACAAAAACAGCGGACTTTGAAAGCCATAACCTCCCGTTTTTCCCGATTTTGGCCCACCAACCTCCCTCACAAAACTAGGTCATCGTTATAAATTGTTAAACGTTTACGGCTGTCATTGGTCGACCGGTCAGCAGATAATATTTTACGATCTTTTTGTGCATAATAATAATCCAATATACACAAAAATTATTTCGTTTTTTTATTTGGGACGTGATCAAAATAAAGAAAATGACTATGAATAAAAACTTATTGTGGCGACTTATCATCTTTAAAAATATATCTTTATAATATATATAAGATTAATTTAAATAACATAGGTAGTTATTATTCCACGCTATTTCAAGTACTTATTGATGTTATCGAGTTATAAATTCATTGCATGTAATATCTTGAATGATAATATACATATTAAATAAAAGTCATGAACATGTTTTTTTTTTAATTTTTTAAATATGAACTTTTTTTGTGAATACTAAAATGTAATTAATTTTTACTTAAAATAAATAAATAACAGATAATGAGAAATAATATTGTGTATTATTTTAAAGATTTTTATGTAATAAAATTGCTAACCAAATATTCAAGTCTGTTAATGTTATAATGGTGTGTAGAAAATGTATTCTACAATGATATAACATGGGTCTAAGAAGTGGATAATGGATTAAATCATTTAACACCATTTCAAAAACAACATAATTTTAAAGATAAATATTTCGCATTGTTTTCTGAGATATAATGCCATTTTACAACAATGCATCAAATAACAAATTCTTATACAATTAATTTAATATTTATTTTACTTACTCGAAAGTAATAATTTACTAAATGGACTGATATTCATACAAATGAATACATATTAACAAAGTTCATAATTCAGATATTTACTATTTCATATCTAATTGGATTGGAAGCGTCTAAGAAATAAAAATATTTATTTTTATTTCTGCAATATTTTGCTTTGTTAGAAAAAGTTTATACTTACTAATATCAATTGTAATTTCATAATATAAATAGCTTATAAAGCGGATAAGTGGGTATCGCTCTGCTGTATATTAGGGGGTGGGGTGGACCTCAGACTATGGTAGGTTAAATTTGAATGCAATGATAGGTAACATTGTATACGAAAAACGATTCTGAACGGAGATTATTTGTCAGTTTAGGATATATTATATTTAAATATTTTCATATATTCTATTTTGAAACAAATAGTATAGTTTTTATATGTTACTATAGTTACTTTATAGTATATGTTTATTAATAAAAAAAGTATTAGGCAACATACGCATAATGAGAGTATGAAATTTAATTTAAATTTTGATATATTTCGTAAACATTTTAACTTTAAATGATTAGAAATAAAAATTGTGACAAACGATTTTTGATTTTTTTTTTTTTACTACGATAAGTACAACTTATAATAAACCTTGTATTAAATTTTCAAGATTTTCTGGCCTCCCAAAAATTTTTTATCGGCATTTGAAGTAAAAAACTTAGAAAAGTCGAAAATTTCAATTGTCTATAAGTAGCTTAAAAATGGTCAAAATATTTTGAAAATTTAACTGTAAAAAGATAACTATAATATAAACATTTGGTGAAAATTTCAAGTATTTACAATAATTCGTTTTTGAGTAACAGCAAAATCAAAAAATCGATTTTTTTGAAAACTATTTAAAAATTTTACTTTGGACCCCCCCCCCCCAAAGTACTAACTAGATGAATTTTCCTATTTAAAGAGGGACTGAAGTCAAAAATCGGAGCATTATTACTACTCCAAATGTTGTCGTCAGACACAAAAAAAAAAAAACACACATCATTGTAAAATCAATACATTCATCGCACTCCGTTCAGAATCTAATAGATATTTTTTAAACATAGAAAAATATTCTAACACAATAATAAGTATCTAATTTACATATCGATAAAATATAACTGGATATGACACAAATAACATGTGTAAATGTGTTTTTTTTTTCAAGACTTTTATTAGATCTTGGCGGGAAAAATATATTAAACTGCATATAAATAAAATACAATTGAATGAAAATCAAGTAAAACTGATTAGAAGGAATTCATTGATTACAAGTCTGGCTCGTGGCCAAATACGATAATATATAATATAATATATTGTTGTATAGGAGTATAGGATATATTGGTGTGTTGTTAAATCTACTGGCCTACCGTTGTTTAATTACAAGTATTTCAACCATAGATCATACTATAAATTCCAGTTTGTTAACAACAAAATTAACTTATAGTCATCAAACCACTGTTTTAGGTTCTGAGTGGAGTGATGAACGTATTAATTTTACAGTTATATATAATGTAATATTATTATGTATTTCTTATGTAACTGTCATGACTCATGAGCCACTTATTATAGAAGAAAAAATTCTTTAAATGTCAGATTTTTGGTAGAAAATTCGTCTACGTAGTTGGTACTTTGGAGGGTCATAAGTAAAAATGTCCAGTAGTTTGGAGTAAAAGAAGTAAAAATAAAAAATTCTACGCGAATTCAGTTTTTGGATAAATCGGTTTATTTGTTATAATTAGTTCAAAAATTAATGACCGTAGGTACTACCTATTTTCCCAAGATATTTTATATCCGATTTTGATTTTTTTGAGAAATGTATATTTGCAATATCGATTTTCATTTACGTTTTTTCTTGATAAAAAGCTATCATATTAACATAATATGAAGAACCTTGTATTAATTTATTTTATATTTTTGACTGAGCGGTAAGTTATATGGATACAATAATAATAAAAAAAGAAAAAACAGGGTTAGGACAGCTTCGTGGTTGTAAGTAATGACACGCAAAAAAAACGGATAAGTGAGTATCGCTCTGCTGTACATTAGGGGGTGGGATGGACCTCGAACTATGGTAGGTTAAATTTGAATGCAATGATAGGTATCATTGTATACGAAAAACAATTCTGAACGAAGATGATTTGTCAGTCTAAGATATATTATATTCAAATATTGTCATATTATATTCTATTTTGAAACAAATAGTATAGTTACTATATGTTACTATAGTTACTTTATAGTATCTGCTTTATAATAAAAAAAGTATTTGTCCAACATACGCATTATGAGAGTATGAAATTTAATTTAAATTTTGATATATTTCATAAACATTTTAACTTTAAATGCTTAGAAATAAAAATTGTGATTAACGATTTTTGATTTTTTTTTTTTTTTACTACGATAAGTACAACTTATAATATACCTTGTATTAAATTTTCAAGATTTTCTGGCCTCCCAAAAAATTTTTATCGGCATTTGAAGTAAAAAACTTAGAAAAGTCGAAAATTTCAATTGTTTATAAGTAGCTTAAAAATGGTCAAAATATTTTTAAAAATTAATCGTAAATAGATAACCATAATATAAACATTTGGTGAAAATTTCAAGTATTTACAATGATTCGTTTTTGAGTAACAGCAAAATCAAAAAATCGATTTTGTTAAAAAGTGGTTTTTCGTAAAATTGCCGTTTTTCTGTCACTTTTTTTTTGTTTTTCTCGATTTTTTTAAAAACTGTTGGAAAATGCTCACTTTTGACCAACTAAATGAATTTTTCTATTCAAAGAGAGGCTGAAGTCAAAAATCGGAGCATTATTACTACTCCAAAACGTGATGACGGATAGAAAAAAAAACACACATCATTGTAAAAACCAATACATTCATCACTCCGTTCAGAATCTAAAATAAATTTAGATTAATGTTAAGTATGCTATTTTATTTCTTATTTAGTATTTATGCCAAAAACTGTTCCATGGTAAGTCGGTATTGAATTAAAAGTTAATAACAATAATAAATTATGTAATTAATATAAATTATTGTGAAAATAAAATATTAATAATAAAATAAATTAAAGTTTTCCGGTAAAAAATAATTGAAATTAATTAAAATCACTTTATTAAATATACGTATTATTTTTTTCTTTACATACATGTTGTACAATAAATTAAACCATTTCATAACTTATATCTGTGTTAACTGTATACTTTATTAAAATATAGGGGAATTTAATTAAAATACAAATAAATTATGATTTTACTGATATTTATAAAATTATAACCATTAAACATTGCTAAAATCGTTTACATAACACTACTAAGTATTAAATCATATTGTATTAATTTTCCACGTAAGAAGAGTAATTTGTTTGAATGATGTAAACGGTTCCTTTATGAACAAGTTTATTTTAATTTTGCATAAGTCCCATGATGTCTGGAACACATTCAGTTGTAAACAATATTTTTTATTTATAACCCTGACAGTATTAACCTATAAATTAATTTGTGACAGTGTTAAATCAGCTATTTTAAAATCAGAGGTTGTGTAGTTAATTCTTCTGGGAATACTATCATAATAAATCGTTTTCATGTCAGATTCATCAGTGGTGATTGAGGTTACAAAAAATCGTATGTTTTCTGTTTAAGTGAATAAAATTTATAATTTTGTGAAATGGAGTTTATGAGTACACGTAGTAATACACAGTGTTTATAAAGAACATATTTAGATTCTAACCGGAATAGCTTTTGTATGAAATTATAGCATTCTAATTATTTTTTAGATTCTGAACGGAGTGATGAATGTATTGCAGGTTTTACAATGATGAGCTTTTTTTTGTGTCTATGTACAGCATAACTAGTGGAAATAATGCTTCAATTTCAAACTTTGGGGGTGGTTTCCGATGGCAAATTGGATATCCTTGGTGCATTATAGAGGTCAAAAGTAAAAATTTTCCAACAGTTTAAAAAAAAAAAACGAGAAAAACTAAAAAAAAAATGACAGAAAAACGGAATTTTTAAGCAAAACCAGTTTTCGACCAAATTACAATTGAAATTTTTAATTTTTTTTAGTATTTTTTTTTTTAAAATAACGATAAAAAATTTTTGGCCGGCCAGAAAATCTTGAAAAATTAATACAAGGTTTCTTACAAAATCGCGTTAAATAACGGTTTAGCCTCAAACGGTTTTTGATATTTGTTGTTATTCAAATAGTATAAGACGTAAATACTTGAAAATTTTACCAGTTATTTAGATTGCCATTTTCTTTACGTTAGTTTATTTTCAAAATATTTTGACTTTTTTTGAGCGATTTATACTTTATAGGCATTTGAAATAATCAATTATTTTTTTTTTTTTTGAAGTGTCGATAAAACTTTTTTGGTGGAGTCAAAATATTTGATAAATTAATACAAAGTTCCTCATAAGTTATTCTTATGACGATAAAAAAAATATAAGAATACATAGTCACAATTTTTTTTTTATTAGCATTTGAAGTTCTGCAAATATTGACAAAAATTCGTCAAAATCATGAATATTTTTAACTATTTGGTAGTCAAAAATTTATAAATATTTTACTATCAAAAGCTAAGAATTGAAAATTTAATACTATGCTGCCCATATGTTAAGCATAGAATAATTATAAAAAAGTTTGAGGATTATTCAATTTAAAAATTGTACGAGTGTTTAAAGTTTTAATTTTAATTTGAAATAAAAAATACACGTATAAAATAACATTTTACTACTAAATAATTTTTGATTTTTGTTATTTTTAAAAAATTACCAAACGTAGAATCTTGAAACGTTTACTTAAATTTTTGAATTTGTTTCAATATAGAATATATGACAATATTTAAATATAATATATCCTAGACTGACAAATCATCTCCGTCCAGAATCGTTTTTCGTATACAATGATACATTCAATTACATTCAAATTTAGCCTACCCTAGTCCGAGGTCCATCTCACCCCCTAATGTATAGCAGAGCGATAATCACTTATCTGTTGTTTTTTTTTGCGTGTCATTACTTACAACCACGAAGCTGTTCCAAACTAGTTTCAATAATTTGTAACTTATTTGCCATTAAATTTTCTTAACTTAAATTTAGTTTTTTCAATAAAAGCACAATTAACTGGAATAATTTATAGCACATCCTCTAGGTGGTTATATTAGCTCTAAACTGTTATCTGCAAAATTGTTTCAGTAAGTATATGCAATTAACTGCAATTAATTAATGTTCTAAATATTTGATACTGACTATCTATTGAAATTCAAGTAGGCATTGATGTCTTTAATTTTATTATTTACTAGTTATTTTTGAAAAAATTTTAAAAATTTATTAAAAGAAAAGTTATATTATATTATAATATAATATACATAAAAACATTCACTTATGAAAAATAAAATATTGTATGAATTTTACTTTAATTAAAATTATTATACTTTTATTCCAAATAAATATATTTTATTCTTAAACTTTAGTGAAATATCATATCATGTTATACTATAGATGTAATTTAATTTAAGCTATACTATTCGATAACAATGCAATACTAAAAAAAAGTAATTTTATTGAGAAAATATGATATCTTATACATTATGTATAATTCATTGTTTTAAATCAGTTGTCATAATTCATAAGTCATAACAGCGAAATAATAATTTTATAATCACGTGATTTTAACATTCGAGCAGAAAAGTGGAATATATTTTGAACCGTTCGTATGAGATAAAAATGAAATGTTTAAATTGTATTGTATTGTCTTTACCTGGAAAGTTAATTAATTTATACAAAATGTTAGTTTGCGATTATAACAGACCGGTCACGTTTACATAATACTATGTGCATATTATAATATGTAATCAAATTAACACGATTCATTGTAGCATTAGTAATTTGGGTACCCAGATTAAACTTAGTAATAGTGTTACAAGTCTGAAACACATGGGATTCAACAAGCTCGTCGCCGACAATCTTTTGTAATACTGCATTGTGGACCCTACTAGCTATAAAGCAGAAGTTAGGCGACCACCTCTGACGGTTTCTCTCGAGTGTCTGCGTAACTTATACGAAGACAAAAGGGCAGTTTTCGCTGTTTTTGGAAAGTAATTAACGTTTAATCTTCGAACAATCTACTCCGTCAGCTCTTCGATTAAACAACACATCAACGCTGTTAGTAATTGTTCGTGCACACGAATACTGCTTTCCTGTGTGCGGAATATTCAAAGTGTGCTATCAAAATATTCATTATCGTTGGTTCTAAAGATTTTTTCCGGTGGATTACACTCTCAAACTTCACTATCGTTTCGAATTTTCGATGACGTTTCTATTCTTATCCCATGCAGTGCACATTAAGCGCAGTGCCTACCTTGTGGGACCACGTGTTGCCATGGACTGTGAGGAATAGGTTTGGTCAGAAATATCGAAAGAATTATGTTGGAATGGTCACGCAACAGTGTTGTTTGATTTCCAATGGTTTTGTCCATCATAAAAGACGAATTTTCACACAAATTCCTTTAAACAATTAACTATAGGTAATTCATAACGTCGTTAGACTATGTTTGAGGTCACCAGTCTGCACAAAAGGAAATCGTTGAGACGTTGAACTAATTATTTCACCTTAACACATATAAGTTTCGTCATAATAATATATTATTAAAGTACATCGACTAAAATAACATTTTTTTTTTTAATTTGATAATACATTAGGAACTATTATAAGAATATTTTTCAAGGTCACAAAATTAAATGACTTATGCATAATACATATTGGGTAAATAATTTGTTAAATAGTATACAGGGTGATTTTTTTTATCAAACAACACTCATTATTTCAAAAAGTAATCATGTTTTTGAAAATATTTTTTACATAGTTTCAAATTGTTAAAAAAACAACGTTTTTATTAAAAAATTATATTTTTAAATATTTTTTATCCTTATAATTTTTTAATTTTTTAATTTTTTTAAACGACAACATAGAGTTTTAATTTCATATTCCTAAGCAAAATAATTGTTTGAGTATTTTGATACATAAAAATCAAATTTAGGACGAGTAGTTTATGAGTTTTACTTATTTAAAGGTTAGATAAGCGGAATAGTGGACAAACATTTTGCGGTGTAACCCCGTACCACTCCACTCCGCTTGACTAAACTTTAAATACGTATAACTCATACATTACTCGTCCTAAATTTGACTTTTATGTATCAAAATACTCAGACAATTATTTTGCTTCGGAAAATGAAATTTAAACTCTATGTTGTCGTTCAAAAAAATAAAAAAATTATAAGGATAAAAAATATTTAAAAATATAATTTTTTAATTAAAACGTTGTTTTTTAACAATTTGAAAATATGCAAAAAAATATTTTCAAAAATATGATAACTTTTTGAAATAATGAGTGTTATTTGATAAAAAAATCACCCTGTATACGAATTTGATATAAAAATAATATATTATAATACTATGATAGAGATAGACAATTTAATAGAATATTCGTATACAATTTTCCAGGTACACAATAAAGACCACGGTTGACACTGAAGATGTTAAAGACTCTGCCCCATTTTTGTCACATCGAGCCAACGACCTGAAAATGGGTGTAACGAGCTTCTGCAAGGCTTTTCCGTGGCACTTGGTGTTGGATAAACGACTAGAGTTCGTACAATTAGGCTCTGGGTTCATGAAACTTTTCGGAAAATGCCTTCAACAATTCGGTAAGTACAATATTAGTTACATAAAAAACGATTATAATCGTAATTATTACGTTTCAATAACTTACTTTATTGACCTTGATTATTAATTAATCAACATAACCGCGTATATGTGTGTTAAAATATAATGAGGTAAAAAGAAAATGTGTTTTTTTGTTTCTTTTAATAGTATTGTAAAATACATATTAAGCTTACAGTGGGTAAAACTTTGATTTATGTTTGTTTCTTTGATAACTTGATGTTAATAAAAGTTTTTTTCTGATGTATAGTTAAATATATCAGAAAAAAATAATACTTAATACCTCAATTTTGATAAACATTTTAATATAATATTTGAATGTAATTTTTTTATGTAAGTCTTATGACAAATAATTAATTACCATAGCTTAAGTTTTACTACCATTGTAGTTTTTCAGTTATATTTTTATTTATTTTTTTCAAAAAATAGTTATATTATTAAATTTTACTATCAATTATTATAAACAAAAACTTCAAAAGTTTTAACATAGTATTATAATATATAAATAATAAGCGACCGGTTAATTGGACAAGTTTTGCTTTTTCTCAAAGGACAATTCTTCGTATCTTTTCAATTTATATAGTATACATTGTTATTTTCAACATTATTCTACACTAAGAAAAGACGAAGTTATAATACACATAAAATATAATATTATGTAATAATATGACTATACATAACAAAAAAGAGGCCACTGATTTAATTTTGGTAGAAGTCTATGTTATACGTAATATGAGATATCTTTTTTGAGAAATATGATCTCGCAGCAATAAAGTTGAGGATAGTTGCATCGGTAATTTAACAATCGACGCCTTTCTAATGTCAGACATAATGGTTTTACTGGTTTGGTGATTGTATTAAGCAGCCATTGGGGCGGTTTAAACATGAATGACTTAAATTGAGTTTGTCGAATATATTATCAGTACCAACCAGCCTTTACAGGTCATCTGCCTATGAGACCAACAAATCTAGATATTTAGTGCTTATAATAGATTTTTCAATATATACGCGTGTAGAAAAGGATAAAAACTCCAGGTAAAAATTACCAGTGAAAAAAATAATCCCTCCCCATAAAAAAAATAAATAAAAAGGTACTAAAAATATATATATATACATTTAAATAGTAGGTTTGGTTTAATACTGTCAAATATTTAGATATCAAGTAAAATTATTTTTACAAACGCATAATACATATTCACAAATTTAAGTTATAAAATACCGTTATGACGAAGTGATGATAATGTATTTCATCTTTTTTTATTAGACTTAGTAAAAATATTAACAATGATAAATTATTAAAAAATTATTTTATGATAAAATAATCAAGTACGTAAAAATCAAAATATCTTTTACGCCAATTCACAATTTTTTTTTTTTTTATTTGTACATTGTATAGTTTAGAAAAAATAAAAATAAATAATAATGGTATAAATGACATGAATTATTAATTAAATATTTGCATTTAAAGTAAAACTAGAATTATTCAATCGTTATATAATATATTTTATATATTTAAATCAGTTATTGATTATTTTTTTAATAATAATTCTTATTGACTTGAGTCTTACCAGTCTTACTAATTACCCACTCTATTAAACAAAACTTAACATAATTTGTTTAATTAAATAAATTTAGTAATTAAAATTTGTAATAACAACTTCAATCAGCTCAAACTTATTATATTTATTGATATAACTTTACCACGAGTGAAAAACACATAGATCTATGTTCTCAGATAAAATTAATGATTCGGAAAAATAACAAAAAGTTTACATTTCATATAAACTCAAATACACCTAATAGTTTATAATATATAAATAGTTATAAATAATATAATAGTTTCGATATTATATAAGTGTTAGTTATTTCGTAACTTTGAAATTTCATAAGATTGAAAATGATAACCTAAATATGTATATGAATCATACTATGTTCTCACATGTTTTATGATAATAAAATTATTTTATATTAGCACGTTCATTTTTCATTGATTAAAAGTAAACTTAGTTGATATGTCATATTTATTGAAATTTATTAAAAAAAAATCTGTATCTTTTTAACATGATTTACTTATACAAATGTTAAGCTATATTTTTAACAAAATATTCAGTTTAAAAATTTAAATAAAAACAATATGAAAAAAAAAGCGGGTAAGTGGGTATCGCTCTGCTGTATATTAGGGGGTGGGGTGGACCTCAGACTATGGAAGGTTAAATTTGAATGCAATGATAGGTATCATTGTATACGAAAAACAATTCTGAACGAAGATGATTTGTCAGTCTAGGATATATTATATTCAAATATTGTCATATTATATTCTATTTTGAAACAAATAGTATAGTTACTATATGTTACTATAGTTACTTTATAGTATCTGCTTATATAATAAAAAAAGTATTTGGCCAACATACGCATTATGAGAGTATGAAATTTAATTTAAATTTTGACATATTTCGTATAAATTCGAACTTTAAACACTTATAAAAAAAAATTGTGACTAACGATTTCGGATTTTTTTTTATCACTTTAAGAACAACTTATAAGAAACCTTGTATTAAATTTTCAAGATTTTCTGGCCACCCAAAACATTTTTATCGGCATTTGAAGAAAAAAAAACTTAGAAAAGTCGAAAATTTCAATTGTCTATTAGTAGCTTAAAAATGGTCAAAATATTTTTAAAAATTAACTGTAAAGAGATAACCATAATATAAACATTTGGTGAAAATTTCAAGTATTTACAACAATTCGTTTTTGAGTTACAGCAAAATCAAAAAATCGATTTTGTCGAAAAGTGGTTTTTCCGTAAAATTTCCATTTTTCTGTCATTTTTTTTTTGTTTTTCTCGATTTTTTTGAAAACTATTAGAAAATTTTAATTTTGACCCCCCTAAAGTACCAACTAGATTCAATTCCCTATTCAAAGAGGGGCTGAAGTCAAAAATCGGAGCATTATTACTGCTCCAAATGTTGTCGTAAGACACAAAAAAAAAAAAAAAAAAAAAAAACACATCATAGTAAAAGCAATACATTCATCACTTCGTTCAGAATCTAATATCAATTAATAAAACTATCTAATTTTACTAAGGAAACCATTTTTTTAAAATTAAAAACAATCAAATCGTATAATATCTATGAATATTTGATTAACATTTAAGAAAATTAAAAAAAAACTGCTTATCATTGGGATTTCACTAAATAATATGCATTTTACCTAAGTACCTATAAGAATTCAATTTCAAGAATGTTTTTTTTTTAGTGCTTAGTTTATATATAATATTTTAACTGAACGTAATGGTTATTTTTCGGAAATATAGCAGTGTAACATGTTACGAGTCAGAAACTTTTTATTTCGTTTGACAAATGTGAACAATATCTTTATACAAAATTACCTTTATTTTTAATGCTGTTGTATTATAATATTTAATATGGATTTGAAACTCTTGTTTTGAAATATTTTACTTTAAAAATATTAAACTTTTATATAAATTTACAAAATAGGACGTTCACGTTTTTGCTAAAGGAATTTTTATTTTTTGATGGTAATATAATTTGACCAGGGAGATCTCAGTGATCTATTATAATATAATATCTTTTAGTATTGTAGCGTGATGGAAGTTTATCTGAAATATTATTATAGTCGATTACACATCGATGGCTATAATACCATTATGGCATATAACAACAATTGAGTTTGGGAATTCTCAGGGAAAATTGTTCAAGCGTTTTTTACGAGTGGTTCGAACGATCGTTTTAAGAATCCCATGATCTGTGAACTTACATCCGGTCCCCAGAGATGCTTAAAGGTTTTAGTGTCATTCGATTGTGGAATTGGACTTTACCATAGTACGCAAATGCCGCTTCAATGCGTCCAAAAGTATGAAAAAATGCTGATATACCTGTATTATATTATACCCTATAATAGACTACTCGTATATTAAGAATTAATATATCATACTCATATTTTTACCATGAAGTTATAGAAGATAGGTATTTTTTATATTTTTTCTTATATTCGTTCTTTTCCTCAATGTCTTATAATGTATAAATTTATTATTTTTAACTGAAGTATTTTAATACTAGATCGTAGTAAATAAAAAACTAGTGTTGAGATTATTGTCTCGGCAGCACAATATTAAAATAATATTCTAATTTTTAAACCACGCAAAAATCAATTAAAAAGTAGTACTCTAGTTTTTCCTACTATAAAAACGAGTCAAACAAAACTAAAAAAAAAATCTTGGTTTGTTTCTTATTGTAGCATTTATTAAAATAAACATTAAATATCAGACTCGTTCCACATCCCTAAATTAAAACTCAGGATACAATCCGAATCGTCATATTATAGATATTAATATTATGTAATTAAATGAATTTTAAAAATATTAATATTTTCTATTTTCTAATTATTTTCCAAAATTAATGTAAACAATATTCTCATTCAACACGTGACATGTCCATTTATCTATGTTTATATTTTTGTAACTACTTAACGACTTCAGTAAATCTTTCTAAAGATTGTTTTTGTTTGATCTAATTTTACAAACGAAAGTGATCTATTTCAAATTGATCCAGTTTATTTTTATTTATGAGGTTTTATTTTCATTGTAATACTATTAATAAATTTAATTATACAAAAAAAAATGAAATATATTTAATATTTATTTACTTTCATATAATACGCGCATTTATTGATAACAAATATCCCAATAAATATATTATACACAAAATTAATTTTATAATATTTGTAATGAGAACATGTATATTGTGCATACTAAAAATAGTACTTGTGATATGTTTCATTTTCCGGCAACAATCATAGGTTCATGAAAAACGTATTACAATTACTTTCGAAATAGTCTTCGTTATTTATTAGATTCTGAACGAAGTGATGAATGTATTGCTTTTACAATGATGTGTGTTTTTTTTTTTTTTTTTTTTTTTTTTTTTTTGTGTCTGACTCCAACATTTGGAGCAGTAATAATGCTCCGATTTTTGACTTCAGCCCCTCTATGAATAGGGAATTGAATCTAGTTGGTACTTTAGGGGGGTCAAAATTAAAATTTTCTAATAGTTTTCAAAAAAATCGAGAAAAACAAAAAAAAAATGACAGAAAAATGGAAATTTTACGGAAAAACCACTTTTCGACAAAATCGATTTTTTGATTTTGCTGTAACTCAAAAACGAATTATTGTAAATACTTGAAATTTTCACCAAATGTTTATATTATGGTTATCTCTTTACAGTTAAATTTTCAAAATATTTTGACCATTTTTAAGCTACTAATAGACAATTGAAATTTTCGACTTTTCTAAGTTTTTTTTTCTTCAAATACCGATAAAAAATTTTTGGGTGGCCAGAAAATCTTGAAAATTTAATACAAGGTTTCTTATAAGTTGTTCTTAAAGTGATAAAAAAAAATCCGAAATCGTTAGTCACAATTTTTTTTTATAAGTGCTTAAAGTTCGAATTTATACGAAATATTTCAAAATTTAAATTAAATTTCATACGCTCATAATGCGAATGTTGGCCATAGTAACCATAGTAACATATAAAAACTATACTATTTGTTTCAAAATAGAATATTTGACAATATTTAAATATAATATATCCTAAACTGACAAATCATCTTCGTTCAGAATCGTTTTTCGTATACAATGATACCTATCATTGCATTCAAATTTAACCTACCATAGTCTGAGGTCCACCGCACCCCCTAATATACAGCAGAGCGATACCTACTTACCCGCTTTTTTTGTATTATTATTACTATTTTTAGATAAAAGGTTGGTTACCGTTATTTTTTTCCGCGTAATAATAAATTATTTATCGTTAAAGAAATAAAATACCCTTTCTAAAAGCTGAATAGTTTTTTATTTATACATTATATTTTATAAAAATTCCAATAGATCTCATCATGTATTAAAATGTAAATATGTGATAACTTTATTCCTAATCAAATTGAAACTGAAGATTTTATCAAATTGACTTTAAGTTAAAAAAATATGAATATGCACGTATATGCTTTTTATAAATTATAAAACGTCATCCAAATATACTATTCTTAATGATTACAAACAAATATATTTATGCCTAATAAAATTTAATTAATATTTTTGAAATTGAATATAACAGTCTAAAACATAAAATTATTTTACTTGATGGAATATTTTAATGGTACCTTTGTATAATTTCAAATTATAATATCCGTTTAATAATCACTAACGCAGTTGTTCCATAAAAAATAATACCTCCTTGAACTTTGTTTGTCAAACAAGATTAATTATTTAAAATGATAGAATATTAAATTATTTTCCATCAGAGTATGCCATAAATCGATTTCAATATTGCAATATTTCATTGGGATTTTGTGATGAATTTTCCTATAGAGTAAATGAATCAGCCAAGCTATTGACGACCAAACCATAAATAAATTAAGCTATGGTTGATGTACTATCTATTATTTAGTTTAATTTATTTGTTTCGTCTTTTAGTATAACAAGTAGTGGCACTTTTTAAGGCAATAATGCTGTCATAATTCACTATGTCGAAACTCTAAAATTATGGATTTTCAAGAAAAAATAAAAAATAGCTTTTAACTATAAATTAGTTTGTAGGATATGAATAATAATTTTTTAAACAATAAAAATATGGTAGGTATATTATTATATAGATAATAATATTATATAAATACAAAAAAACTATTAACCTAAAAAAAAAGCTTTTTTTTATATATATTTTTAAAGGTTTTAATGTACTTATCAAATTTAAGTTCAAATGCATCAAAGTACAAAAAACATGTATTTTAAATTACTGCCAAATTATTACAGATATTAATCAGCGCATCAATGTGTTCATTATACGGGATGTATAATTTGTATCTTAGAATTCTATTTATTAATATACATTGTATTGGCATATATATGTCAATATTAAATAAACTAAAAATGTAATTTTCTATTGTTTATATATTTTATAGAAATGCTAAGAAGAAAAAAAGGTAAAAATGTAGCAATTTAAAAATAAAATACTTAATAACACTTATAAAATTAAATTAAGATGTTAATTATTTTAAATTAATATTATATAACTATTTGCTTCTTATATAAACTGATTTATCATTTATGTACAAACTATCTTATACTTTAAATTAAAATTATATACATTTTTAAGAAAACCATAATAATTATTGCGAAAAATAAAAAAATCAGAGAATATTTATCAATAAACATTAAACGTTGATTTTGACAAAAAAAGAGATATGATTTAGATAGTGTCTTATGGCAGTAATATGTATATAAAATATATATATTTAGTTATCATTTGAACGGTGTAGTTTTATCTAACTACAAATATATAATAATATGCAAGTACAAAATTATTAAACGTCATGGAGTTTCATTGATATTTTAAATGTAAAATGTATTAAATATATTTTTATAAATTCATTATAATAAAGTATGTTTTAACTGAAATTTAAAATTTGCAATGCAAAAACTGCGGTGTAGTAATACTATTTTTTTTATAGTTTATAGAACATAATTAATATCGAACAAAATATTTGTTTACCTACTGTTATAATTTATTTTTTCCGGGAAAAATGCAATAGGTCAATTTTTTTCAGACAAAAAGGTTGATGTCCGTCACATTTTTCCATGAAATAATAAAGTACCTAGTTATCGTAAAATTAATAAAAATACCTTTTATAAATTCTGAATAGTTCGAAGTATATTGATACATTATTATCATGTGTACTAATAATAATTGTAAAAGTTTATAATAATAATATATACTATTTCATCATCTTGTTCGGTTTTTAGTTTATAAATATACAACAAAAATGAATCATACTCAAATAGGATTGATCTAATATATAGATGGTTATTTCGAATTTATATCAAAACCATAGAGTTTGAGATTAAAGTAACCCATATATTAAGTTTTATTATAACTCTTTAAAACTAATTTTAGTTTATAGTTTCAAGAGTGCATAATATTGATTGTTTAGTAGACTTTGACTATATTAAGTGAAAAAAATAACATCAATCAAGAAAAAAATCATTTGATAACCAATTTTAAATGTATTTAAATACATGTAGAGTGTAGTCAGTGTAGACATATTTATGTAACTTACATTATATTATAATAATTACAATAACGATTAAATTTGTATCAAAATTTGTAACAAAAGAACTTTGAAATATGAAAATAATATTTTATATAATTATTATTGCTTTGTACTTCTTGAATTATAATATTAAAATTTATAAGAAAACCATTATTTATCATTGAGATGTGTCTACAGGCTACAGCAATATATTATCATTACTATTATTATTATTTATTACTTTATTTTGTTTTTGTACTTTTCACGTGTTACATTACTTGTATCATAAAATAATAATTCCATAGTGATAATTCCTGAACAGATGTTGTAATAGTGAAAATCGCTTAGACAAATATAGTGATAACAATAAAATTCCGTTTATAAAAAATAAAATATTATTACATCTAATTCTATAAATATGGACTAAAGACTAAACAAAACACTATAGTTATTACAACGAATCGGTATAATATTATGTCTAGCTTCTATACTTATTGTAACAATGATAATGAGATAAATATCTTGTCGCTGTAATATCTTAACAGTGATAGTCTATGGTAGCTCGTAACTCGTAAGTGATAATGAACATAATCAGTGCCGGCCCAAGATATTATGGCGCCCCGGACAAATTTTTTATAGGCGCCCTTAAATATAGCTTAAATATATAACAATTTATTATTATAGAGAAATCTGATTATTAAACACCGTTATTATTTAAAATTGTTTTTTACTAAGACATCATATGTTTTTATAATTTTTTGAGCACCTACAAATGCGCTTCCGGCGCCCCTATTCTGGAGGCGCCCCGGGCGACCGCCCGGTTCGCCCGTGCCTTGGGCCGCCACTGAACATAATATACTAATATACATAATAATATAAATAGTCTGAAATATTTATTACAATTATTACCAAAGTAAAATTAATAAGAAATATATATTGGTTGCAATTCTATTTAGTTATCAGCTATGTTCTACTACTATTTGTTATTTATCTTGTACTAATTTCAAATGTATTTAAATTTTTAACATCCTTACTTTTCTAAACAAAATTAAACACTACAAATGTTGACATGATTATTTACGAGCACTTTAAATTCGATATTTGTTGTAAAAAGTATAAAACTTACAATAATATATTACTTTAATATTTTACGAGTACATAAAAATATATCACTACTACATCAGCCATCTTGTGCTACAATAAATGTGAAATACCTAGTCTACCGATTTATATCAGGTTTTTTAAATTAAGTGATTTTCAAATAATATTTTATATTATTATAATTGATAAAAAATCAACCATATTTAATTATATGATATTGTGATAATATTATATTTAATATAAAAATGTAATAGTTGTAATAAATATTTGATCGTACCGTATTATGTATGTTGCCAAATTATTGATAATATTTTTGTTATACATATATTTATTAGGTATTTAAGTTACTATTTCAACGTCTATACCGTATTTGTATACATTTCATTTCTGAACGTGATAGAGAAGATACATTATTTTTATAATATGTAGTAAAAATTAAAAACACAAGCTTTCAAAATGATTTTGAACCTTATTCATCTATCCTCCAAACTCCATTCAGACTTGGGTTTTATATATGTCACATGTAGTTACATAAATCGTATCCAAAAGGATAATATCTTATTTTCTAAATGAAACTATATTAGGATTTAAGTAAAAATTTTATGTTAAATGAAACTGGAATGTATATAATATTAAGCACATGAACCTACGTATAATTTGAACACGCGAGGAAAAAGACTATTCAGTAAAAAAATCCTAAATTATTAATGTATCTTATATTATATTTATGATTTTTTATTATAATAACTTTTTGAGAACTATGCTATTTGCGGTACGATTATTTAAATTTAATTTTGAATTTGAATAGAACATTAAATGAGATAGTTTTAAATTTAATAATATACTATGTTAAAATTATTAATTTTATCTGATTTTAAATTATCTCAGTAACAATTGAAATATTTAAATAAATTTTAAATTAATTAAATAAAGTTGTGAGTATTTCTCATGTATACTATATAGGTATTATTAATTTTTTTGAAAAATCTAACATAAATTTGATTTAATAATAAATATTCATGGAATATTAATAAGAATATGTACACATAATCATTTGAAAACGTATTAATTTATTAAGAAATTACTTATCCTTTACCACGCTTTATGACATAGGTATTTATATATTATTCATAATTATTTATCTTATTATTTAAAATTAACGTAATACAATTATAATATAATGTGGGGATTTTTTGGCTTAATATACCTTGCTGTTTTTCATTTTTATAATCGACCATTTTAAAACACAGTTTCAAGTGAAACAGGCAACAGCATAAGACTAAGTAGCATTCAGTTTATTTTAATCAGTTAAGGAAAATCAAATGAGATGTGGCTATTATATTTTTACAATAACAAAATATTCTTCCCCATAATTTTAGCTTTTAAGCGTTTATGAGCCATTTAGACCATTTAATTCTTTTAGACATCGACATTTTCTATATTATTCAATAATCTTCTTCATTTAATCAAAATATTTTATTTACATGATCTAAATATCTTTGTATGAAAGAACGACGATGTTGCAGTCTTTCTCGTGGAAATATCTTATTAGGTTTGGAAATTGGTAAATATAATGAGTCGTGTTATATTTAACAGTTTCCAAACCTTATAAGATAATGAGTCATGATATCTAATATCACGACTAATTATATTATTCAATATTAATAAATTTAGAAACTACATATTTTTTTAAGCCCACATGTAGTAATCTTTAAATATGATTTTTCAAACTTTTTAATTAATAAAACCAACTTGTTTACAGCTATAGTCTTATGGTTAATTCACTTTTTCTATGATTTTATACAATAATATTAAATTCCTGAAATACTTATTAGGTGTAAAATAATATTTTTAATAATAATATCTATTATCCACCTTTTGAAGAAAATAAAAACTTCAATATTAGTTAACTAAAACTTATTATTCCTATTAGATTAAAAAAAATGTATTCACAAAAAAAATACAACGATTTAGTTTGTGGTAATATAATCTAAAAATAACATATTTTATAACAAACTATTAAAACAAATTGCTACCTGTAGTATATATATTATAAAATTAATAATTTAATGTTATATTAAATGGTATATGATTCATGTCAATATTAAACTTTAATTATTTTATAACTAAAAAAACATACTTATTAATTTAATTAAAACTTACTTTTTTGTTGATTTAATAAGAGTACTTAAATATTTAGAATGATTAAATTATACATAATTGAGTTTTAAATTACAAAAAACTTAAATATTTTGAACTGATTTTAACATCAAGTTTAATAGAATTTTATATTGTGAGTGCACAATATTCTTCAGAGAATATTATCATTATTCAATAAGATACAAAAACATTAGGATAGAGAAAAGTCAATTTTTGTAGAAAGTCACTCGACATAATTAATTTTTTAAAGTTAAGGATTTTTAGAAGATTGTTATAGTTAATTGTATTTTTATTAAAAATGGAATTGTATAAAAAGTATTATACTTGTTGATAATTTTATTTATAACATTTTAATTTATTTAATTGTATGATTAGTAAATTATTATTTTTAAAAACCATCTTTAAAAATAAAACAATAAATGAATTACATAAGCTCACAAAAGTTCATTAATCTAATATTAATTAATTGTTATAAATTGTATTTAAAAAAACATCCTGTACCAATATTATTAGTACGGCATTATATATACTAGGCAAAAGTGGTACATCGTTACAGCATAGGATAAACATAAAATATAATATTATAATATTGTTGTATTCTTGTTTCTTGATAAGTGAAAACTCAACTTAATATAATATTATTTATTTATGGGTATAATTTATTATTTTATAACATATTGTAAACAATAATATGTTTCATCATTACAATACAATAATATAATGAATTATAAATTATATAGGTATACATAATGTAACGAATTATTTTTGAAATGTCACAACCATAATGGCGTTAGTGTATTACAGTATTGTAGTCTCCATAGTATTAACTGACATATTAATAATGTACAATTCAATGAGTTATGGGTATTTTTTATTTTTTGTGTTCTTAGGTCGATCGATTCACACGTATTTCAAGATCAGAAGACCGAAAAACGTTCGGCTCTCGTTCGACGGCATCGTGAACAGGGCAAACTCGCCGTTCGTGTTGACGCTGTGCCTGCCCGAGCCGCTTAATCATAATTCTGCTGAGGTAAAAAAAAAATGTGCACTTTCGTGCAAACATATAGTTGTAGACCGCACGCCACCGTTACTTCTTTTTTTTTTCACTAGAACTTCAGACCTTATCATTAAAAATTAAACATATATATACTGTACATAAGTACAGCCATTACATTATTGGGGGTCACGTTTTTTATTATAGAATTTAATCGATGCGCTACACGCGTGACGCGTACGCAATATGATAACGTGTTTTACAGCCGTTTACTTTCTCGGTGTTCCCGCTCCAGTCCGTCTCTGCAAATCAAATACCTGTCAACGCACTCCCGACGGGATCATCGGATTAAGCTTTGATAAGTCATTACGGCGGTCTTCTACGGGCCTAGATCTAGCGAGGGTGCGTCGACAAAACGTCACCAAATCAAATAAATATATTATGGTTTGCCGAGAAAATGGTTTATCAGCTTAACTGTAGCAAGATGCAGCTGCACACTGCGCAAATACTGTTAGCTAAAACACGCTTGTTTTTAACTTATTATGTTCAACCGTCATTTTGTTGTTGTTGTTGTTGTTGTTATTATTTTTTTGTTTGATTGTTGTTGTAGTGAGAAGACAATATTATGTTTGTATGATATCCATACTTACCCACTGCTTCCGTCTATATACATACTCAAACGGCGAAATTAAATCACGAAAAATCTTGACTACTTACTGTAATGGCGACTTTGTCAGTACTTACTAGATTTTAAACACTATAAACACCATTTTTATAGAGAAAAATATTTTAAATTTAATGTCATTATGAAATTGGCATGATTTCCAAGTTTTTACAAAATAGTTTCTCTGTCTCATGCATATAATTAATATTATATAATATTAATTATTGTTTTTTCACAACATACATGTCTAATTAAATAATACAGTAGATTTGTATTACATCTAACGTCGCTATCTCGAATTTTTGTTATCCCGAGCTACATTGAAATCTCCTTGAAACTACCATTACACTTAAAAGCTCTTTACTCTCGATAACTTGAAATAAAGTTAATAATTTTTCGTTATCTCGATTACACAAATTACTATTTTTTTTACGGTAAGAACAAAAAAATTTAGCATTACATTTAGTATAATTATTATGATTTTAAGCATTTGTAGTCATTAGTATACAATATAGTGAAATGAAAAATTAACGTAAATTAAATGACCTAGAATTAATTTTTACATTCTTTCAAAAACAAAAATATTATTAAACAAAATTTAATGACCAATTTTTTAAAAAAATTTGATTTTATTCATTATTGAATATTAATATAGTATTAGTAATTTAAGTATTCAAAATATGTATTTTAAATCAATTTTTCAGCTTATTTAAGAATTTTTATGAAATATGATATTTTGAACTTTTTCTTGCTTCCGTGAGATTAAACATAACGAGAATCTACTGTATTTATATGCGAAATATTTTTTGAAATATTTCAACACACAAAAACTAGAATTTTGAATGAGCAGTTAATTAGTTTATGATAACAATATAAGCGTTGTAAGTTTAGATTAACGGAGTAATGATACTCCCGTACTACCGAAATATTAAATCATAACTCCGTTCATCTTAATTTATATTATACACTTATTACAGGACTCAAATAAATATTCTGCTTTGGAATATGAAATAAAAAATTATGTCGCATCAAAAAAATTATATAATAAACTTTTTGCTATAATGAGTGTATAATACTTAAATGGATCACATATTATATATATATTATATATAAGTAATTTTTATACATGGATAATAGTATAATACCATTGGACTTATAATATAAGAATTGTAGATATTATTATAATTTATAATATATTAATATATACTATTGTTATATAGTCTGCCTGTTTATTATTGTGCAAAACAGTAAAACGAAGATAGTCTGCCCAAATTTGTGTAGGTGTGTAGGTTTTAGTTTCTTATATTTATATAAGATAATTATCCTCGAAACTGTCTTAAATACGTAATTAATCTAATTTATATTAAAGTAACATAGAGTTTATAAATGAGTTAATCTGTAGATTATTCCCAAACTTTTCCAAGGTAAAAAACAAATTAATGGGCATCTGGGGTCTGATAATGTTGTTATCATTTACCAAAACTGCATTTTAATTAACAGTAAACCTTCAAATCGGAATAATTAAGGATATAAATTACGATATTGATAAGTTACTTGTTAATCTGATTTGTCACTTTTTTCGATTAGGATAATAAATATTTATTTTAATAATAATATATTACATTGGAAATATATTAATCAATGCAAAATGGTTATACAAAAAAGTTAGCATTATTACCAGGTACCCCATTTGTACATTATAAACCTCAGGCCTTCAGTAAGTTTATTATACTCGTATACTGTGTATTAAGTATTAACCTATTTTATTAGAATAATATTATTTATATACAGGGTGTATCAGATAGAACTGACTAAAAAAAAAAAAAAAATTATGCTAATTAAACTTACAACAAAAATTGTGAAAATTATATAATTAATAACTAATTTAAGAAATATACTCATTTCAGGAAATTTCCAAAAATAATATTTTGAAAGAAGTTATAACGCTCCAAATTAATTTATGCAAAAAAATAGTGATATTTAAAAAAATTCTAAAATATAAACTAATTGATTTAGATAAATATTTTTACCATCAAAATTTTTCTTTTAATTAAATTTACAAATTGGCTATTTTGAATTTTTCCAATAAAAATTTATTCAAATTTTATTTTTTTATTTTTTCTATTAAAAAATAAAATTTTTTAGATTCTGAACGGAGTGATGAATGTATTGATTTTACAATGATGTGTGTTTTTTTTTTTTTTTTTTTTTTTTTTTTTTTTTTTTTTTTTTTTTGTGTCTGTCGACAACATTTGGGGCAGTAAAAATGCTTCGATTTTCAACTTCAGCCCCTCTTTGAAAAGGAAATCGGATCTAGTTGGTACTTTGGGGGGTCAAAAGTTAAAATTTTTCAATATTTTTTAAATGAGTCGGGAAAAACCTTAAAAAAATGACGGAAAAACGGGATTTTTTACGCACAACCAGTTTTCGTCAAAATCAAATTTTTATTTTGCTATCACTCAAAAACTAATCGATGTAAATACTTGAAATTTTCACCAAATGTTTATATTAGCGTTCTCCATACACAGTTAAATTTTCAAAGAATTTTGACTTTTTTTGAACTATTTATAGACAATTAAAATTTTTAATTTTTCTAAGTATTTTTTTTTTAAATGCCTATAAAAAATTTTTGGGTGGCCAGAAAATCTTGAAAATTTAATACAAGGTTTCTTATAAGTTGTTCTTAAAGTGATAAAAAAAAATCCGAAATCGTTAGTCACAATTTTTTTTTATAAGTACTTAAAGTTCGAATTTATACGAAATATGTCAAAATTGCGAAAATTTGCAAGTAATTTTGTGGTTGAAAAATCGTAAAATTTTTTTCTTTTATAACTAAGTTTTGAAAATTTGGTAAAAGGTTCTTCATACATTTTTCTTCAAATATCTGTAAAAAAAACTCTACCAGATTCAGACAAAAATTTTTTATGAGTGTTTGAAATTTAAATTTTTACAAAACCGCGTTAAATAACGGTCTAGCCTCAAACGATTTTTGGTATTTGTTGTTATTCAAACAGTATAAGTCGTAAATACTTGAAAATTTTACCAGTTATTTAGATTGCCATTTTCTTTACGTGATTTGATTTTCAAAACATTTTGACTTTTTTTGAGCTATTTATAGACAATTTAAATTTTCAATTTTTTTTTATTTTTTTTTTATAAATGTTGATAAAAAAAATTTAGCTGGGACAAATTACTTGAAAATTTAATTGAAGGGTCCACATAACTTGTTCTAACTCTGATTCAAAAATTATAAAAATACATAGGCACAATTTTTTTTTATTAGCATTTGAAGTTCAAATATTGACAAAAATTCATCAAAATCATGAATATTTTTCACTATTTGGTAGTTAAAAATTTATAAATATTTTTCTATCACAAGCTAAGAATTGAAAATTTAATACTATGCTGTCCATAAGTTAAGCTTAGAATAATTATAAAAAAGTTTGAGGATTGTTCAATTAGAAAAATTTTACGTGTGTTTAAAGTTTTAATTTTAATTTGAAATCAAAAATACACGTGTAAAATAACTTTTTACTAATAAATAATTTTCGATTTTTGTTATTTTTAAAAAATTACTAAACGTAAGATCTTGAAGCTTTTACTTAAATGTTTGAATTAGTTTCAAAGTAGAATATATTACAATATTTAAGTATAATATATCCTAGACTGACAAATCATCTCCGTTCAGAATCGTTTTTCGTATACAATGATACCTATCATTGCATTCAAATTTAACCTACCCTAGTCCGAGGTCCACCCCACCCCCTAATGTACAGCAGAGCGATACTCACTTACCCGCTTTTTTTTTTTATATTGTACATGTAACGCTAGGGTCTATAAATGATAAATAAAAAAAAAAATAAAAAAAAATTGATTAGAAAAAAAGTTATTCCAAAAGTCAGTTCTATCGGATACACCCTGTATAATATTGTTCAACAATAATTGATAGTGGTACCTACTACATACCTACATAATACATAATGATATTACCTTTTTAATAATTTTGTAATATATATATATATTTTTTTTTTTATTTTTTTTTTTTTATAAAAATACAGTAAAAAGCCTATTATTATAAGTGTAGAGCACTTTAATTCTATAGCATAGTAGTTATTAAAGGTGAAGTGTTTTTTTTTATTTCGCAAAAAATCAATCGAAAACAATAAAATTATCAATTATTGTTCGTGATAATTAAAAATTGAAATTCAACTTTAATAACACTTAATAACTTTAATAATAACTATGTTTTCTAAGTATTCAGTGTTGTGCTTATGGAATTATGATTGAGTAATATGTATACATAAATATAGGATTCTATAAGCAATAAATCGAACAAACGACTGCGATATACGTCGAACTGCACTAGATTCGAAAATCTGTGACGTTGAAAACTCGTCTAATTAGTGTTCTAAGACGCCGATCCATTAAAATACGTGCCTAGGTATACACGTGCGGTTGTGTGCGCGATGGCTGCTCGGTTATTGAACATTCGCTAAAAACCCTCATTTGCACGTATACGTGTGCATAAACATATAATATGTATTGTACACTCGCGGAATATGTGTACATCTACAATGAATGTTTCAGTATATTATATATTCGTTGTGAAATAATGACGTGCGATTGAACACCCTTTGGCGTTTTCTTCGTTCCATTCATACGGTTAGGTAGAGGTACTACCCGTAATTTCGACAATGACGATGAAAACGAGTGAAGGTATTATATTATTGTACGTACGTAGATCGAAAACTCTCGAGAACCTACAGGTACTCCATATTAATAATATGTGTGCAGTGTACTCCGTTATACACACAAAACGTATAACATGCGTATAAAATATATTATAGTGCACACTCAATAATATAGGTAGGGTTTTTATTTGCGGTAAAAACGTCGTCATGGTATGTAAAACGGGGGCCCTTCCCTCCCCGCAGTGCAACACAATATACATATACATATATTATAGTCGAATGGGTCAATTATTCAAAATTGGGAATTTCGAAAATGCATTTACGTTAGAGCACCGCGTGACGGCAATTTCAACTATTCCATGGCGGAACCGAACTCTAAATTTATTTTGTTGTTTTTTTTTTTTAATGCGTTTCGCGCTTATCGCTGTTCCGTTTGCATAATATTACCACGTGGCGATTGATGCCCACGCCGGTTTGTGTTGTAGTCAGATGTAAGCGTAGGTGTGTCGACGTATCGGAATTTCGCGATAAACGGCGAATCATTAAAATAGTCATCCGATTAATTTACCCCACGGCGAGACGCGTGCCTACGTGATTTGGTCGTATAGTAGAAGAGGTTGTTAGTGACGAAAGCGAGAAACGGGAGAAGCGCACTATAGGATATCGTTATGGGGTACTATAAACAGAATCGCGCGTGCGATGACATGACGCGCAATATTTGCTGCGGTAGGTGCCGATCATGTTATTGGCCCAGAAGCAGCGGAATAGAGGGAAATAAAAAAAATAACAACATAATACCCCATTACGGCTTAGTATTATACTTGTATATTTTGCGTATGACTCAGACGGCGACAATGGTTTTCGTAATAAAATATTATGTAGGCGCAACGTCTATATACATATTATACACTTCTCTTGAGATACGTTGTTTGCAATATTGACCAAATATGTGCACACGTGTCTCCTGCTGAAAACGAAACTTCATACGTAAATTTATACGCTGAAAATGTTTCACTCGTATTATATAATATTATATTGTTATATTGATGCGGTGAGAAGCAGTGCCGCAACTACATAGTAAGGGGCCCGTGTGCGATATTTTTTTTGCGCCCCTTCCTAAATTAATTTTTATTGTAAGTATTACAATCTATAAATGCCAACATTTTTAGGTTTTATGTATACTAACATATATATATTTTTTTTGGTTCCTACATTTTATTCAATCTGTTTGAAAGAGAACAATAAGAATTATTAATGGTATAGAATAAGCTAAAATAAATAACTGATTGTTTAAATAAATATCTTATTGCTCTTATTATAGTAAGTATAAAAATTAACAGCCTTGACTAAATTTTTAAATGACTTTTTATTATAAGGTTTTAATAAACCCAAAATTTAAAAATACACAATTTTTTTGACAAATTAACTGATAAATGATGATACTCCGAGCAGTCGTTACTTCGTTAGTTACTACTTTACTAGTAAGTCAATAATAATTAAAAAGTAGGTATCGTCAATATTCATCATTAAAATTACAAAATATATTTTATATTTATACCAAAACCAGCAACTCAAACAGTCGTGATCGTGGTCGTCGTATCAGTCGTATCATATTGACATTTTAATAGTTTATAAATAAACACTAATAACATTACTTATATAGTTATATTATGGCGCATCGTCACTCGTCAACCGTCGTCGTTTTCGGCTATCACTGCTCAGCCAGTTGTTCTTCCGACAATTCGACAAACAACGACCCATAGACGCATAGTCGCATAGACGCGATAAAAATAGATGTTATGGAAAAATTGATAGTACCATTGATCAAATAATATACAAAAACGTTAAAAACCTACCATCCTATTTTAACATGGGTATCTACTTATCAAAAATTAGTATACATACAACTACATTAATGTTTAAACTTAAAAAAAAATTATTGTGAGTAATTAATTTTGCGTTTTTAGATAATTTATGTGTTTGCTCCAGGTTGGGCCCGGGGGCCCCCCAAATGTATGTAAGCCTTGGGGCCCGTGTGCGCGGCACGCTCTGCACACCCGGTTTTTGCGGCACTGGTGAGAAGTATTACGTATTCACGGACGCACGTCCAAATCGTTAACCGACGTGATATACTATATATAGTACTTATCACTTTATAAGCAAAAACACTGTAGATGAGCGAATACAAATTTTCAGTTATCTCTTATACACACAACAACAATAATAATAATATTTCTATACGGATTTATCGACGAATGAACTATATATTTACCGTGACAAATCAGCGTTTCCTATGATAATAATAATAATCATATTAAGAAAAAAAATGTTGATGTGTTCCATAGTTTTTATTGACAAATTTTTTTTCTGCATTTACTTAGGGTTTGGAGTTCAAAGGACAAATGGTTTTGTGCAACGAGTCTGGATCGTTACTGTTCGTCGGTTCGCCATTGCTAGACGGACTGGACAGTCTGACCAGCAGAAGCCTGTTCATTTCAGACATACCATTACATGACGCCACCAGAGACGTGATATTAATCGGCGAACAAGCTAGGGCTCAGGTAAGAAACTCACTTAATATATTCGTGTAAACTTAGAATAATATTCGATTTAAAGGAAGATAACTGAACACGACAATAACAATTTTATCGATTAATGGTGTTCAACAGAAATTAAGAACATTATTATAATAATACTGATAATTATTAACACGCATAGTTATAATATCCATTAGCTCGATTGCATATAATATTATCTACCTATATGTTTATATAATATAAAATATGTAAATTAATAAACTATACATTTATGCAGCGATTATAGACCTGGAAACTATTGAATAGATTGGCGTCTAAATTTGTACACATATTTTTTTAGATTTTTTTTTTTTGAGAGAGAGGGGTACTCATGGATTCGCTAACCCTTATAGGTTTTCATAGGGTGACTTATAGACGAATTTCGTTTTGGGTCACAAAAATCAAAAAATTGTTTATTTATAATATACAATCTGACATTGGTTACAGAAATAAGAATAAAATTTATATGATATATTATATAAATGTATGTTTGTATTATTTAGTAGTTATTGTTTACACAAAATCACTCAATAGATAAATTGGGAGAACGATTTCAAATTTTTCTTAAATATATCAGGAAAGTCTAGAAGGTAGTTTGAAAATTTGAAATACGTTAAAAAAATATACCATTATATCCAATCTACCATAGGTAAATTGCCCATCACGGTCAAATTATTTCACAAATCGAGGTACTTATCCGGAGTCTATTTGCCCGCGGAGTAGGTATACTTTAGTAGAGATACATGTATTATAAAGCACCGCATTTTATATTTTTAATATTTTTTCTTGGTTGGAATCGGGTTATACAACTAGTATCATACAAAATATAATATACTATTACATATTATATCGAGTCGTTATAGTACCGCGTGCATCCTAACGATGATATTTCCGGTGAATCGACTTCAGAGTAAAAGTAGTTTAAGTACTTTGGAAAATAAAAGTCAACGACGACTACCTTGGTGCGACAAAACAGTCGTAGCGGGTGGCATAATGCTACGATTTATAAAGAATTTACGTCGACGAGCCACTTCATCTGATCCGCAGCAACAACAACAATAATATAAATAATCGTAATAATAATAATGATAATAAGTAGGTATAATGATGACGATGACGATAATGATGATGATACGATGTCTTGCCGATGTTTTTCGTACCCCCTCGTCCAGTAACTATTCCCATTGGCTGATATACTCGAACATTAGTGTGCCACCTGAAATACAATAATTTCATGTATTTATTCCGATAATGCAACTGTGTCGGTGTATACTTTCATTATTTATTTTAATTTTAAATAACCATCCGCCGTATCGAGTGGAATTAATAATGTTATATTAAAAAAATACAGATTATAAGTTATACAATTTCCAGTTTCTGTGGTCTCTGCGTTGCTTAGAACTATAATTATATACTTACCTATACTATATGTACGTTCAAACTGAACTGTCGCGCGTCGCGGTTGCTTCGAGATAACGTGTTATAATGATACATCTATATACATTTATATAATAATTAAAAAATAAATGAATTTTAGGAAATATTAAGATTTACCACTGTAGGTGGTAATAGAGAATTTATGGTACTCAATTAATGCCCAAGTCCATAAACATTCAGTTTAACGAGTGAGTATTGTTGTTTTGTATATACCTTACAATCTTCAAACAATTTGTTATTATTTGATTAACATTATTTATAAAAAATTATAATCTATGGACTATGAGTATAATCATATACATATTTGTAGAAAATAATTTTTAACTTTGCTTTTTTTTTGGCCCGATCCGTTTCACTTAGGTAATAAAATCATTTATTTGTTTTTATTTTATTAAAGGTCGTCAATGAAAATGTATGCAATTTTTAATATTCAAATTATTTTCATTATATTTACATTGTAAAATATGGTATTTTAAACACATAAGAATTCTAAAAAAAAATAAAATTTTAGTGTACTTTTTTAATTGTTGGCTTACAGCTGTACTTTTATTGAACTTGGTAACTTGCAGAATAATGATACACTACGATGATTTGTTTCTGTTAATTTTTCATTCCACGGGTGAAAATTTTAAACAATTGGTGTATAAGAAATCACACTATTTTTCTCACCTATAGACATAACATCATTTTCACAATACGACTTTTATGTATAATACTTTTGTATAATTACTATCTCAAGTAAATGAGTTAAGCTCATTAAATGTTAATTGTTTTTTTTTTTGTTTTTTGTAGGATAGTTTAAAACAGGTAAAAAGTTTTTATCGTTTAAGATAAATAATTGTGCTTTTATAAAATCATAAAAAAACTTCATTTTTACTTGGGTTTATATAATATATCTTTTATAATTACAGTAAAGGTATACGACGTCTATTTAAAATAATCGTTGAAAAAATAAATTGTCCAGAAACATAGGATTAAAATTGTATCCAGTATTTTATCAGTCATTGCAGTTTATGAAATGATATTTTCAAATTATATTCGATGCGGCTCAGCTTCATAACTGAATATGGATCTCGTTTTTATCAATCAGAAAATATTTCATCAGTTATTTAAATTCAATACTAATTATAATATTTATAACACACCACGAAAGCGAATTAAAAAAAAAAAAAAAAAAATAGTATAACTTATCACAGTTATATTATTCATAAAGATATCCGTATCTTACAATTCATATAGACTATATATTCTAGTAATAACACAGAATATTATATAAAAAAATTAAAAATAAAATATTAAATAATAATAATAATAATAGTAATAATTTATAATATATAAATATATATTATAATATATATTTTTTTTTTTATAATTTAATATTTTATTCTGTGGTAATAAATTGTTATTCATTATAAAATAGTTAAACTCATTATGATAATGTTGTTATTTTATATAATTGATAATAATATTAAATTATTATAATACTAGCTATCCCCGTGCACTAGTTGCCCGGACCAAATGTATTTGTGCAAAGTTAGGTTTTCTAACGCTCACATTTAGCGCAAAGATAAAAACTATTTTTGGTTTATAGATATTGATTTGGTATATAAATGATATCTCTAACATAATTATCAACTTTACATAACTGTTTCGCCCGACATTTTCCGTACAGTAGGTAAATACTTAGTTATTAATAAAAAAATTATTACCAAGTAACTATAGACGTGCACTAAGAAAGGATTTTTCAAAATTCGCCCTCTAAGGGGATAAAAGAGGTTTTTCATATAGCTATAGATATATGTATTTTTGAATTGTTTAATAATTGTTTGTTATTTCTTCTAAGTGGTTGCCTGCTGCTAGGATACTAAAAATATAAATAAAAAAAATTTATGTAAAGTAACTAGACTTATTACACATTTATTTTAATAATCAATTTTTTAATTAATAATTAACTTTATTGGACTAAATTTATTCCTATGACACTCACATAGAATGTGGCTTTCTATTGGTAAAAGAATTTTCGAAATCGATAAAGTAGATCCAGAGATTATACACATAGCAACATCAAAAAACGACTTATCTTTATATAATAGTATAGATAGCGCTTACCTAGTGCCCGTCATAAATAGATTTTCGAAATCGGTTTGGGAACATTTTACGGTGATATGAACAACAACAGCGAGACGTCGTATAACATGATATATATTCTCGACGATTGCTGGAGATTGTTTGTCACCATTAAATATCTGATGGCCTATGTAAAATTAACGCAATTAATTGTGTGGGGAAGAGGGCTGCTTATCGTTGGTGTAATAATATTATAATGGACCGCCAATTTGGACAGTCATTTGTCGGTTAATCGTACGGAAATTTACGCCCAGAATCCAATGACCAGACGCGCATACTTGCTCGTCCATATATGATTTATTTTCTGATTTTTTTTTTTATATTTTGCCTACCATGGCATTTATACGTCTATCCGGATTTCATTCGCTGCACCGCTAAATATATTATATACATACAATATGCACATACATTATTACAGTAATAATCTTATTACGATCGTACATTCGTACGTCCCGTTAAATCGCACACCGCCAACAGACAAATTGAAAATCGTCTCCATGTAAACGTTATCGTAAAGCGGTTCCGGAAAACTGGTATGAGCGCTAAGTCGTCGTATATGCGCGCCGTTTGCAGTTAAAGGATTTACTGACCTACATAAAATAAGCTTTAGAGATAAAGGGTTAAAACTCTTTAAAGATCCTTTAGACCTTTTCAGTAGACGACTTCAGTTACGACAGGGTTTTATGTTGATGATGGGGGTGGTGGTGGTGGTGGTTGGTGGTAGTGGGGGTCGACGTCGTCGTCGTCGTTATAGCGGAAGCGACTCGGACTGAGGCACTCGGATATAGTCGACAACTCCATTATTTACGGTGTCTGGAGCCAGAGTTACTTGACGGATACAAAAACGTTATCTTTAAAACAATAAGCACATTATATACTATTGTTGTTTGCAAATAATAAATAATAATATACCTACAATATAATTGTTTGTTCGTTTAGGTTAACGACGTTAAAATTAATGCGTGTTTGTGTTTTTCGTATAACTCAATTGTATACATTTATTTTCACATATTATTATGATTTATACAATCATACTCTAATATGGGTTGTTCGCTCTATTATTTTACGCGAACTCAAATGTATCTCGAATTAAATCAATATAATAAACTCAACAGTTGGTATATAGTGAGCAATCGTATAATCATAATAACTCCTAGTTGCCTTAAATTTAATTACTAAACATAATATTATTATTCACCACTGTCTGTATAATTACGACGACGGGAAAAAAAAATAGCAACCATATCAATATTAACAAAAAACCTTAGAGGAGGCTGGCTGTCTCGGTGTACAACAATTATATCTCACCCTTTTGGTTTTTAAAAATAATTATACATATAAAACCTTTAATAAAATACCATTTTATCAGTAATAACGATCAAAATTATTGCAAATTAAAATCTATAACGCTACGATACTTTCTATATGATACTATATGTGTGTATGTTTATACCTTACCATAACCCGACGACGCCAAATAATACTATGTAATATAATATTTATATTATATTGTAAATGTAGGTATATTTATGTAAATTGAAAATATAATATAATTCGATAAGACTGTAGTATAGACATCCTTAAAATGACCTAAAACACCACACAATATAAATAGTGTAGTATATACGTAATAGTTTGTAATATATATATATCAGTTTAGAAGAAACTCGAATAATCAAATATCAGCAATTAGATTCAAGTACGGCACATATAATTCTTATTGGCATGCATCGTTTCGTCTAAAAAACACATTCTTTCTTTTGTCATCAATATTTTTTTCTAAACACAAAAATTAATAAAATATGTCTTTAAGAATCACTACGTAAAGCAGGTTATACGAAAATACTTAGTTGTTGTAATTTTTATTATTTGTAACAAAAAAATATTTTTCGTACTTAGTAATGTTATTAAAACATTACATTAATTTTTAAAATTAGTTGTTATTATCTTCATAACCAAACAGCATTAAAATAAAATATATTTATAAATTGGACTTGAATACAATATTTATGAAATATTGTCTGTAAATTGGTATCTATTATAGTTAAGAAAATATAAAATTAATCCATAATATTTTCTTATTAAAAATGATTATTGTCGTCTAAAACAGTATTATCTGGATGAATAATATTATTTAATTAAGCCGTTTTAAATTAAAATATCGTATAAAATGGCTGAAATGGTTAAAGAATAAAAAACATACTTTTTAGATGAAATAATAAAAATCTAATGTTTACTTTTATAAAAATAAATTTATATTTTTTTCTTTTCAAAAAACGATTAACATTTGTTATGGCATATTATTCAATAAAAAAAAATTACATTTTAGCCTGAAATATTATATCAGTCTTACAAAGATTTTTATATAATAATAAAAAAAAACTTTTCTAGCCTAATAAAATAATAGTAAAATTATTATATTATTGTCATTCACGTGTCAATGATGATTTGTAAAATGCTTTATAATAAATTGTTTATTCGCACCGTCACAAAATGCAATAAATGTAGCACGTAGTGTATCACCGGTAATGCATTATTATTTATTATAACGTGATAATAACAATAATATTACATCACAGTAACTCGGTACATTAAAAAATCGTTAAAAAAATACACAGACTCATAAAATTTTACTGAGATCTAATAATTTTGGATGAAACTTTGTCGTGTCCGTATTTTGCTCTGCCGGTGTAAAAATCAGAATTTCGTAATGAATCAAACCGTATTGGAACTGTTTGACGCGATGTTGCTGCGGGTCAAACGCTAAGCCGCCATCGATTCGTCCGGTAAATGGCTGTTAATTTTAAAATCGATTAAGTAAGGAAGCCATACAGAAATTATTATCGTACATGACTTGTACCAGTAAATTGGAATTGATAATATTCCGTTAATAATAAAAACCTAATAATAAGGCAAAAACAATGATAGTAATTCATTATAGAATATTCAATGATTCAGCAATTACAACACGTATATTATATAAATAATACATAAAATATTAATACAAATAAACGATAACGTATACTATTATTATTATTATTATATCGTTATGAGAGAACAAATGCAATTCTTTTATCATTTTAAAATTTTAATTATATATATATATATACCCACTATTGCAATAACAAGAAAAAATAATATTTATTTCAAAAATAAAAACCGTATTGATTGTTTAGATAACATCGCTATGTCCGGTCCAACACGAAGATAGGTGATTTTTTTCAACCGAGAAACTTGCTGACAACGTTTTGGCACCGAAACGACATGTACCGTGTGCCACCATTGAATTGGCTCGTTGTTTATTTATCAACACCACCAACGGTGGTCACGATCTTTGACTCATCAAAACGTGTGCTAAAAATAAATAAACAAATTAACGTTAGATCAACAGTATAAACAATTAGAAATGCTCTCTTCGTCTTAGTGGTCGGTCAGTTGTTAAAAGTTTGTACTATGGCTTAATTTATTAATCTATATATAATATAATATAATATTACTGCTAACGATAAAAATAATAATAATAATAGTAATACTCAGAAGGGTGCTCTCATCGCCGTTGAAACTAGATAGTAGATACATCTTAAAAAATAAGTAGTCTTAAAATCGTAGATAAGCGTAAAACAGATTTTTTTTTTAAATATGACTTTATTTTGAAATATTACAATCTATACAGAGGTGTACAATAAGTAATAATTATGACGAAAAGAAAGAAAAACTATGAACTAATGATAACATGGTAAGAAATCTTTCATTAGAGACACCTAGTGGCTTTACAATAACATTTACAGTTTAAACAATTTATACAATTTTTAAGTCACGGCACCAGTTCCGCTTGAGTCGTCTAGTTGGATTTCTGGGTAGTTCTGGTGTAGCAAGGTCCCTGATGAGCTGGTTGGGGTTAGATTATAATTTTGCGTGGAAGCGTTTGTAGTATATGGTAGCAGTTTCGTTGACAGAGCAGATTCTTAGGTCAGAGTTTATTGCATTGTTGGAGATATACCAGGGTGCTCCAGTTATTATAATATGACAGCAGATATTCTGGAAGGATTGGATAGTTTTCTTATTTGATTTTTTAGCAGAACCCCAGATTACTACCCCGTACACCCAGAGTAGTTGTAGAAGAATTTTATATAGTATAAGTTTAAGGGGAAGTGTAGAATAGATAGGTAGATAATAGCTGGGCGTATACTCAATCATTTAAAAAATAAATATTTATCGTGTTTCCTTAAATAAACTTGAGAAATTTATTTTTTTTGTATTAATTGAATAACTGCATTATCGGGGAAAAAATAGTTTTAGTATGTTCGATGAATCAGTCTGTATATTAACTCCTTTGATAGCACATGGCTTTCCAGCAGTTCACCAATCGTATGAAACAATTATATTCACAATTTTCATGTTTTATATCGAACTCGTTTTCCAGCACGTATAACATATTATATATTGTACCCAGTTGAAGATACACCGATGTAAACGTTGGTAATAAATAAAAATGTACCTATATGAATTTCAAATGCGCATGTCGCATTTGATTTTATTTTACAAAAAAATAAATAAAATAAAATAAAAAAACCGAACTTGTAGTGTTTCTCAGGGCTTGCATAATATTTCCATTTAAACAATAGGGTAAAATTACGGCGAACATTTCCCTTCGGCGTATGCGAATAAGTGATCGTGTGCATGCCAATGTAATTTGACAGTCGAGGTCAAGGACCCAATAATTGTGTAGTGTTCAAAGATTCACGTTTGTAAGTCGGATACGATAAAATCTCGTGCGTGTTATCTGATAAGATTATAAAGCGAATATGTGTGATTTCATATATTATTACTCAGATAATTCAGTAACGAATCCAATTGTTTATAAACGTACTTACCTTTAATTCGACGTCCACCAGACGTGATAATTACACGAGCACATCAGTACACGCCCTAAATATCTTTTGTGCGCGATATTAATTATGACTATGCTTTTAAACTTCACGTTGTTTTCTTTTCGCCCGTCGAGCTATTTCTTAACAGACGATTACTCGATTTTTCTTTTTAATGCCACCGCCGTCAGTTTCTCTGACAATTTATTTTACTTGCTCTATTTTATATTTTGCAGATAAGTATAATTCAATAAATTATAAAGTGTGAATATATATAAAAAAATAAAAATAGATGTATAATATTATACATTATACAATATAATATAATACCGTTATAAAATGTTTACAGTATTCATTTAAAATTGAATAGAACTCTCCATAACGTTAAATAACTAATTTTAGATAGAAATAAGTTTAAATAAAATTAAATTCACAATCAAAATAAAATACCTGTAGGTACGGAAAAAAGTTGCAGCATCGCAAAGTTCTGAAATGGATTACCGAGTTCTTGTTTATACTATATACAATAAAATGAAAATTATATTTATAAAATAATTTGACAGTTGTTTCGTTTTACTCGATACAACTCACAAACTTTTAAAGTATTATAGAAAAATTCTTGACATTCTTTTTTTCAATTTGTCTGATTAAAATAATAATTCTAAACAAACTAAAATTAAAATTTACAGTATACATTGTGGTTTTAAAATGTCTGAAGAATATTTATGTATCTATTTTTATCTTCGTGGAACTATATATAATATTTATATATATATACATATAGTGTTCATTTAATTGTGTTAAACGAGCTACATCTGAATTATGTTCTTAATATTTTAAACCAATTAAATACATTAACGAATAACTTTAAGTGGCTTTCCATGTACTGTATTTTAGCATTTATTTTCTTCTTAACATCTGACATATTATTGTACTTATGATAAATACTCGAAAATCATAATATAACTGAAATAATGTCGAATTATCTTTAGTGCAAATCTATTTATAGCTAGTACATAGTAGAGTTAATAATTAAAAGTCAACATTTTATTTCGCATGTACAAAATTGATACTGCGGTGATTCTTATTATTGTACAATTTAATGTTCTGTGTAATATGTATGTATTGTACATGACAATGTAAACAACATAATACCATGTTTAAATTACTTTTATGAAAATTGTTTGTGTATAAGTACAAAACATGGCCACTATATTTTTACTGAAGAGTTTTAAACAAGTCACCGCTGCACCAGCTTACCAAAAATGTTCAAAACTGAAACAATAACCTTTTGTGATGCAACTATATAATATTACGTAACACATAAAAATGATACATAATAGGACGACCGCAACGTGTATTAAATTTACGGTTTTGAGAAACCCTACGAACGCAAAAGTCCACATAATATTATGCCGAAAATCAATTGATTTTTTTTTTAATTAATGCCGTTCTATAATCCGAACGTTTACATTGGCCAACCAATGAGATAAACAACTGTACTTGCCTCTGGGTGTAATGTCCAATTTAAGCGTTTGACAATTATTACGAGCATTTTTATATACGCACATGGTGATTCATCAAGAATATACCAGTCCTTATTTTTTCATTTAGTAGTGAATTTATTTGAATTATTATAATTTTTAGATATGTTTAAATATTATATTTTCCAATCCTTGAGATTTGTTTGTACTACTTAAAACGTATCGTAAATTATTTAGCAGATATTTTTTCTAACTATTTTCATAGGTATAATTAAAAAACCTTTAAAAGGAAAAAGGCATTTTTTAACATACTTTATGAATCATCGTATTGTATATTATATAAAATATATGCTTAACTACATAATCTATGTACCTAACCAAAAGTTTAAATATTTTTATTCACATTAGAAAAATGATATATATATATTTATCATTCCATCTTATATTGTGAATTTCAAATAAATATTCTGTTAGTATATTGTATTGGTAAAGTTTTTCTAGTTCACTATTACTGTAGAGCAATCGTAACGACTGCGGGGGAAAAGGGAATAGTATTTTTTTTTTGCACTGTATCGGGGTATAAACTCATGACTGCCGCGTCATGACCAGCCGTGTTACCGTTGCACTGCATTCCTCCTCAGCCCCACAACAACCAATTAATTATTAAAAGTCGGAACGACGTGCATATTATAATATACAATTTTAAATAATGCAACCAACAATGCACACATCGCGAAAACATAATGAGATTAACGTGTGTTTATCACATCAGAAAAATGTTGGGACACTCATGCGCCGTCACGTAAAGGCCACCTCCCCTGCCACTGCCCGGACGTACGTATATATATTATTATTGTTTTCGGAACGAATTCGAAGGGTAAGTTGTGGAGGTAGGCGTAGTGTGTTTGTATGCGTGTGTGGTTAAAGGGTTATGGTGCAAACCCGACTTAGGCCACAATCTCTCCCCGAGTCCTCAATATTCCACCGTCCCGCACCACCACCTCTGCAAACACCACCACCCACATTGCCCGCTGATCGACAGTGGTAGAGACGCGTACATGTGGCTTATACGAATATAATAATATAAACATGCCGAGCTTATAGGTACAACGGATTTTTAATTAAAACGTCAAGCCCACCAATGTAAAATATGCATACGCGCGAGCGAACTGCATAACAGTTGCTTGTATAATATTGGGTATTTCACTAATTCACTATGATTTCATTTTTTTTTTTTTTTTTTTTAAACATATTTCTTACCGTTTTGCTTGTTGGTCCGTTCTTCGCTATCAATTCCACTGGAACGCATTGGAAACCGAACAACGCGGGAAAAGGACGAAACCGTGCGACGAGAAACCATCAATATGATAACGTGCGTATACCAGTACGTGACCGGCGAACCAACCACAGATCGAAGAGTCGCGCAATAAATAATATCATAATAATATTATACTACACGCAGCTATAATATATTTATTATTGCGATTCCTTTTAGTTGGGCTTCTTCGTCCGATATAATGATCTCATTTCACGGTCGTTGTTTTATTAAACCCGCGTCCACTGCAGACCTTCACACACAAACGACCCACTAATTTGTATATATATATATGTGTGTGTGTGTGTGTGTATATTTTTTTTTCTATTCTACCACGCAGTTTATTAAACGTACGTGACAGGCCGTTTGATAACGTCGACGACGCCACTGTAATACACACGAAACTACTACATAACATAATATAAGTCCAATACGCTTTTTGACGTTTTAGCTACACTTTATTTTTCGTGATCGCTATTACACTCGCCCCTACACTACGCTACGTGCCATCGTGCAACTTGAACTAGATTTTTTTTTCGTCTCGACGTGAACTTTTAAAAACTATTTCATTTTAGTCACTCACAGTGCATTAATAATAAAATGGTGGACTTTTTAAAGTCATATTCTTCGGAACACATTATCGGAATTGCTTTCATTTAGTGATGGTGCTATTAACAACTGCATGGTTTAGTTGCAAAAATATTGTTCGTTCCGCAAAGAAAAAGTATTCTCGTGTTCTCTTTGTCGAAACGACGGAAATACATCAATCGCTGTACAACTATCGCCATTGGCAAATATTGTCACCATTTTTTGACACGCCCCGATATTGTACTTCATATATACACTGACGCTCGTAATTCTACGACGTACCGTAGACCTTAAGGGATAATTTTCAAAGAATTTTCGTTTATAGGTTTAACGTTGCGGATTAGTTATAATTCATAAATAAAATAATAGACACATAAACTGTAATAATTTACACTTTACAGTGTTTTTACTGACCGATTAAGGTGTTGACAAAAATTCGTCGTCACATATTATAGAGTTACGCGCAAGCATGACTTAATATATTATGTTTATTTATGCGCATTAATTTTCTTTGTTTGTGTTATGAAAACATTGGTTTAACGATGCGCGATAAAATGTCTGCAATATGAAACAGAACGAATAATGGATAATCGTGATTTATTATTTTGTTTTAGCACTAAGACTCGCTTGTTATTATTATTATTATTATTATTATTATTATTATTATTATTATTATTACTGTTTTATACGTGAATTATTTATATAATTTAGACATATTAATAATATGTACAATCGTTAACCCATATTGAACTTGAAAAAAAATGAGAAAAACAGATATTTTTTCAGCCTTAAACGATGTATAAATACGATTTATGTTTGCATATCGTATTTAAATTAATTTAGTTTGTTTACATTCAGGTGTGGTGTTAGAATATAACGCGTACATAATATTATAATGTTTACAAAATAAATACGTGAGTTACGACAACGGTTTGTGGGATATTTATTATAAACAAGCATATAAACAGACAAGTGAACGACGTAAAGCAATGACACCCTTGTGCATATACGTGTTGAAAATTGGTTTTCCGATTCGTTGGACTGTGAAACATTTATCAAAAAAAAAAAATTTGATTTTGTTTGCGATTTTTTAATACACAACCATTTATATAATATTCTATGGTGAAAAATAAAATAAAATAGAAATAATGTCACATTTTAAAATATATAGTACTGCAATATATCATTATAATGTAATACAAATGTTATTTATTTGTTTACCTTAAATATTATATTTATATTTTGATGACTTGAGTTGGACTGCATAACCATTTTTTGTTAATCGTGAAAAATCGCCATTTAGGATAATAAAATCGAATCAAAATATTTATAACACACATTAAATACTGTAAATCGTTAGTATATTATTATTGTCTTACGATTCCTATATTTCTATATTTTTAAATTATCGTATCACTACAGTAAATAGGTACATGCACATTTAATTGTTTAATTTAAATTGATAAAATTAACCTAATATGTTAGGTTTTTAAAACTAATAATAATAAGTGTACGAAAATAATACTTGTATACAAAAGTGCACGAATTCAATAAATCGTAATTCGATACGAATTCATTAACAAACATTTTTCCCGAAGATTTTAGTTTTTGAACATTTTATATTTATACAGAATTATCACCACACGTATTTATCTCAGGCTAAAAGTTAATTTTGAAAATTACTCAGTATGAAATATATGTTTTATTGTAAACGATATACACGCGTATACTTATAACACCATAATAATATTATATTTAGTATATTATTTAACAGTACTGCGAGTATTTTAATATCCACATGTGCATCATATGCGCGACGTAGTCTCGATGATTTGTTTGACGATCAAACTATTATATTACGTGATATTATGATGCCTATATTGCTTTTGTTTTATATATGTACATGCATTTTACAACGCGTTGTTGTGTTCTATTTGAATTTTTAAAACACATATTATATGACTTTGGCACGCCTTTATTGTTATATTATTCACGACTGAAAATGTGCGCGAAATTCTTATGAGAACCTCTGAGTTAAAACGTCAGTTCAATAAAATTCTCGGTAAGCACAAATACAAAATAATATATTATATAAATGTTTTTTTAGTCGCTTAGAGTACGCAAATAAGATGGAGTAAAATCGAGAATAAAATGATAAAACAAAATACGGTACATATTTTTAATCGTTCTAACACACACAATTTTTTTTAAGCATCGTCGTGTATATGTTATATCACTTGTCCGTTTATACATTTTTTTTTAATAATTGCACTACGTTAGATTTTGGAAGGTATCACAATACCGACAATCCATTACATAATTTTGTTATCACTATATACCACGATAATAATGCACCCGACCGATCGTTGTCGATTATTCGGTATTGATGATCTATTATTATTATCGTTGCGAGACTGACTTTATTGCTTTTGCACAGACGTTATAGAGTCGGTAGTAGTTAAACAGAAAATCAAATCATAAATAACCAAACAGTGTATTATGGCTGTTGAGCTACAACGAACGGATTGCGTATTTGTTTTCCCGCAGCTACAAAGAGGACATATAGTATAGCCAGTGGTTGTACCTACTTTGTACACGTGTACGTAGCTCCTATATACATACTGTGTGTACAGTTAAATTTGAAAAAAATCGTTTTGATCATTCAAATACTCAAATGACCCACATATTATACTGACCATATTGTGTGCAAGCCATAAAACCAATACACATAATTAAGACGTAAATACATTTGTATGTACATTTTTTGTAGACTCTATAACGCAACATAAATATCAATCAAAACCACAAACAACCAACCGTGTGGGAATTAAAATCATAAATCGTATTACGTAGCTAAATATTGAATTATTTTACTCGATATTTGATATTTTGACGAGCAACATAACGTTTTGAGTGACGCGACTATTTAATTTTATTAGTATTATGATTAATAATATTATTATTACAATACAGGAATTTGTGGTTGCGTATTTCGCTCAGTGTGTCTAGTTATTCGAATAAATTGTATATAGTTAAGAGTTTAAATCACTCGCACAAAAACAAACGTGATACTTTTTAATTTATAAAAAATACTTTTTTGATAACAATATATCCGTTAGACGGCGTGATGTTTAGGCAATTTCGGTACATCGGCGTGTTGGTTGTAGCTATGGTATCCGTGATGTAGTATCTATTTATATAGGTAACCGAATGCAATAATAGGTATCTTAATAAGATAATAATATGAACATAATAACGCGGTAAAATTTTAACCATTTCTCCTGTCTAATAAAAAATTCAACCAGATCCGATGGGGGTATACTCTCAAACAAGAGTATATATAACGAACGTATTTCAACAGTACACAAACAATATATCATATTTATTTATAATCATAAATACTGAAATATCACGTATTTCATATTTTTTCTTATAATAAGCTATATCATCGCATTAATCCAAACGTCAAAAATCTATTGCAACCATGACTAATTTATTCCTCTTTTTCGAATACGATTTCTCTCTTATTTCAGTACGAATTAAATTATTATATTTCATCAACTAATAAATAATATTACGAACTCCACAGTAAAAAATGTTGAGTCACAAACGCACCATCAACGTTAATATCATCGAATATTGTCAAATGGGTTACCAAATAAATCAACCAACGTGACATCGTCATAATTCAAAATATATTTAGTAAAAACACCACTCTAATATGCCATTCGTATTTTGCAATTGATCTGCTTGTTTGTAGTATCTATGTCAACCAAAAAACAATTTCTGTTGTTTGATATGTTTTTATTGGGATTGTAAACCAAAATCAATTCATATTTTAATTTAGTCGAATAATAACAAACTATTTATTAATGAACAAAAGCTGCAGTTTTAACGGTGTATTTACTATATAGGTATTCCACGAAATATTTTATCGAAGTTTTAATTTGTTGTTTCGCTGATATAAACATTTATTTTAGATTCTGAACGGAGTAATGAATGTATTGATTTTACAATGATGTGTGTTCTTTTTTTTGTGTTTGTCATCACGTTTTGGAGTAGTAATAATGCTTCGATTTTTGACTTCAGCCCCTTTTTGAAAAGTAAAATTTATTTAGTTGGTACTTTGGGTGGTCAAAAGTAAAAAAATTTCAATAGTTTTCAAAAAAATCGAGAAAAACAAAAAAAAAGTGACAGAAAAACGGCAATTTTACGAAAAACCACTTTTCGACAAAATCGATTTTTTGATTTTGCTGTAACTCAAAAACGAATCATTGTAAATACTTTAAATTTTCACAAAATGTTTATATTATGGTTAAATTTTAAAAATATTTTGACCTTTTTTTAAGCTACTTATAAACAATTTAAATTTTTGACTTTTCTAAGTTTTTTTTTTTTCAAATGCCGATAAAAAAATTTTGGCTATCCAAAAAATCTTTAAAATTTTAATACAAAGTTTATTATAAGTTGTACTTATCGTAGTAAAAAAAATCAAAAATCGTTGGTCACAATTTTATTTCTAAGCATTTAAAGTTCAAATTTTTACGAAATATGTCAAAATTTAAATTAAATTTCATACTCTCATAATGCGTATGTTGGCCAAATAGTTTTTTTATTATATAAACAGATACTATAAAGTAACTATAGTAACATATAGTAACTATAATATTTGTTTCAAAATAGAATATAATATGACAATATTTGAATATAATATATCCTAGACTGACAAATCATCTTCGTTCAGAATTGTTTTTCGTATACAATGATACGTATCATTGCATTCAAATTTAACCTACCATAGTCCGAGGTCCACCCCACCCCCTAATGTACAGCAGAGCGATACCCACTTACCCGCTTTTGTTTAATTCGCATGTAATGATTTTATGGTTTTTTTTAATATCGTAAATATAATATTGTGAATAATTTGCTACCCATTCAAAATCTATACGCGTAATAATTTATGTCTATAAATATGTATACAATAATTGTCATATATCTGTAGTGTTATTGTATGGAATTTATTGTCTATAATATTATGTGATCACTATAAATTCGCAAACCTTCGAACAAAATATATTTTATATGAATCACATTTTAAGAAAAAAGTAGTAATATATTATATTCAACATTACATTTCACCGTTTATTATGACAAATTTATCGTATCATATTAAAATTCATCGAGCGTTGAAATCAATTTTTAGAAATGTATACATCAAAATGAAGTAGAATCTTTTTATTATAATTAAATAATTTCATGTATTCTCCTCAGTAAAACTCCTAAAAATATCACAAAATTCTTATTTTATGTTTCGAAAAGAATTCCTATCATGAGGCATAATTATACGAAGTACACAATATTTTAGTATAAACTTCAATAAATGGATTATAAATTAATCAGTCTATATAGGCGTATATTAATTCAATTTCATTAGCAAAATGCATTTTCATACACAATAATCAATGCCTACGGCATTCCAATGTCTAATTAATTTCACGAAAATGGGCATTGTATTCCAATAATACTATACACAAACATACAAATGATTTAAAGTTAGTACACATTATCTAAACAATTACCTAGGTATACCAAAGGTAATTTCATCATTATTTTGCCCGATTAAAGTTAGAATTTAAGTTGTAAAGTGTTCACGATTCTTAGATTCATGTTTTTTGTAGGAACCTATTGGACTTTAAACTTAAGTTAGATATTATACGTTTTAATACGATTTTCAATGGTCATGATAAATTAGTTTTAAGTTGCAAAACTAAAAACGTGAAATAGATTTCATTTCATACTTTAAACTTAATTTGTGGGATTCGAAATAGTTGAAAGGTCAAAAAAAACCTATAGACTTGAATATTGTCAGTTTTACGGCTGACTTGCTATCTTTGACACCGTGCAACTTGGTTTATTGGAAACATTGACAAATTCAAGTAAGACGACCCGTAACATTTGGAAATGTCTCTAAGTTACCGTGGTAAGCTTTGGAGATAAATAGAAAAAGGTACAAATCAACCATTGTAAACACGAAACATAATAACATTTGGTAGATATAAAGCACGTAGGAACTTTAAATTTTAGTTTTTATATTCAGATTTTCATTTTGTTATTATATTGAATTTAAACATTTGAATTAAATTATTGTTTGGATAAATAATTTAAATTATTAATTAATTTAAAAATATGATATATATCAATATATCTTATATAAGTTGTTTAAATATTTATATATTTTATATGCATATGGAATTATTCGTAATTATTATTATAAAATAATATGTAATGCGCGTAGCTAACAATACTCTAAGACTATAATTCGTTCGTTTATTGTTTGGTCAGTATTTGAAGTAAATATATGAATATACATTTAGTTAATTAAAATATTATGTCTATTGAGTCTAAATGAATGTAAATGTAAAAACAATATATTGAATAATACATTTGTCATTACAGAGGGATTGTTTTTATTTTCATTTAAAAAAAAATAACAAATTTAAAAACATTAAACCTTATTTATTATTTTATTTATCTACTAGTTCAATAATAGTGATATCATAATATAAATATAATATAATTAAAGCATTTAAAATCTTTGGCTTATACCTAAAACATTATTTATTTTTCCGACATATAAGTTAAATTCGACTTCAAAATGTAGGTACATTATTATTATATCTTCTTGGAAATATCAAATATGTGTAGTATTTAATTTAATTGTTTATATTAATTTTAAAAATTACATATTGTGTTAATATAACAAAACTACAAAAGTATGAAAGCATATAGATTTATAGTAAAATAAACTAAAATACATTTAACATTGAATTACAATCACTCTGAATTTAATAATGTAGCCTATTATCTAATATTAGGTTAAATGTGTAATCTAATTTTAAATTATAAATACTTAAACTTTATTTTTTTTTTTTTTATAAATACTAAAGAGTTATATAATTAATAATTATTTTGGTGATATGATATTATACTCATTAATTAAACATTTAAATACATTAGAAGAGTTACATTAGCTTATTTTATTACAACAATAAACCAAAAATTAAAACCGCTCTACATAATATCATACATAAGACAAAATCTAATTAAATATAATTAGCCTATTGATAATAGCTGTATAATACATTATTTGCATGTCTCAAGTTTCTCATTTAAAAATAAAATTATTTTTATATATTCGAAAAATAAATATATTAACCATAACAGAAATAAACTAGTAATAATCAGCAAAGTTTTAGTCGCTATATCAACCACTCAAATATTCAAGTTTGGTGGTTTCTTTAAAACATATTAATAATTTTATTAAGTTTCACTAAATTTTAGAAAATCTTGAATAATATTTCACTAAAAAAAAAAAATAATAAATATGTATATACTAATTATTGCATATTTATTAATTTTTATACAATTTATAAAAAAGTTAAAAATCAATATATTAGGTATGTCTTATAAATAAAAAAATATATGATTTGTATTATATAGAATTATTATTATGCTCGTTCATGCATTGAATATTAAATAATTTATAATTATTGACTATGAACATTTTTCCAAATTCGTAAATTATTAAATCACCGTCAGGTTACTCAAATATAATAAACAATTTTATTTATTTCGATAAATAATAAATGTATAAGAAAGTTTAAGTACATTTAAATAAAACAAAAATGTAATTTGTTATTTTATTCCAAACATAATTTGGTTAGCGTGTTTTAAGACATTTTCAAGAGGGAATTGTTTTAATGTGTAATTAAATTAATAAATTTCGTACTCAAAACCTATTATTATAATTATGAATATTTTTTTAATGAAAAATACAAACAGGATAAATTAGGTATTCTTAATGATTTTATTTGATAGTAAGTTTTAAACGAAGAATTTGTTTATAAAAAGCGTAGTCTATCGAAAAATTCAATTAAAAACAATTTAAATGGTCTAAGGATCAAATTAAAAAAAAAATGCCTTTATTAATTTATGTTTTGATACCTTTTAAAAACAAACCACGGTATAATATATATTTAGGTATATTCATTATGGTCATAAAAATATTAATTTCTAAAGGGTATGTGTTAATTTAATTATCAATTAACTTTGTAGAGTTGTCTATTTTAAATTTGTATCGATAAAGTTTAAGCGATTAGCAAAGAAGTAAAAAATAATAATTATAACACTTAGTAAGCATTAGCAGTAAAGCTAATATGATACAAAATTGATAGCTGAAATTTAAATATCTAAACTCTTTTAAACGATATTCGATAATATGCCAAACACGTATTGTCATTAATTTACAATAATATTTTGTCAAAATGTCAATAATAAAAAAAAAAATTCCAATTTGTCTGTGTCATTACTTTGTGTGGGTGCGTACGTGTTAAAGTTTTTGATTGATTTCTTTTTCAACTCATAATGTTTAAAAAGATTATAGAGAAAATAAAAACTCAAAAACCGATAGCTATGTTTGTCAAATGACATTAAGTAGGTAATTCATATTTAAATTTGATAAACTTTTTTTAAATATATTTAATTTTCTATAAAAAAAAAAATACTACAGATAAATTTGAAACAATAGTAATAATATGATATGCCCATCAATCAATAATTCAATGTTTTATATCATGTGCATTTTTTTTAAATACCATCCGTTAAATCCACGAAACATTTTGATTATTCCTTCAACCTGAGTAATTGTTTTGGGAAAATATAGTACAAAATACGAAAACTAATACATACTTTATTGATTATTCGTACTGTATATACGTATAGTTGCACAACTTAGTATATTTATAAGAATAACGTCTTATAAATATATATTAATATAAGTATTTCATGAAATATTGAATATGAAATAATATAATAATTCAAAATAATTTAGAAAAAAATTATTGGAAATTTTTCCAGTCAATTGCAAAGCAAACAACTAGTTATTTCGATATGATTGAAATATGTAAAAAAAAAAAATGCTTCTCGTATATTACTATAAAATAGACTCTCCAAACAAATGTCATATTTCAGGTCATGTGCCGGACAACTGTTTATGATTAAGAATTGTGTATAGTCACATAATATAATTTATTATGCAATTATTCAATTATTACAAGTATAGTTTTTTTTTATTTTTTTTTAAGAAATTAAAGATTGAATAAACTTAATATTAATGTATTTATATAACTGTGTAGGTAAATGTTGAACTTTTTGTACTCGAGTTTGAAATTATATAGTGAATTCATTAATTAAAAAAGAAAAAGAAGTATTGTTAAACTTAAAATAAACAGTAATTTAGTATTTATTTATACTTATCAGTACAAGATAATAAACTTTTTAACATTCCTATTTAAAAAAAAGAATGCATTACATTATTACATTTTTAAATTGTTTACTTTATTTTACTATAATGAGTAATAAATAAGCTCAAGTTACTAATTGTCTATACATACATTATTGTTTTATTTTAAAACATAAAAAATATTATAATAGTAAGTAAACCGAGTTTTTATTATACTTAAATAGATCTTAAACATCAAAACTTCGTAAAGAATAAAACAAATAGGTTATAATATTTGTGAAAAGACAATTTGATATATCAATTGTTGTATGTAGCTTTTATATCAGAAATTTGTATTATGTGTAAATATAAAGAAAATGTTTAGGTAAACGAAAATTAATAGGAGTTTAGAGTTTAGGCCCTAAACTTTAGGGGGAAAAAACATTTGATGAACTCGGCGGAACGTTATACGAATATTTATTTTGTTATATTCGCCATTAAATCCACGTATGAAACTCAACTATTTCGAATACAAAAAAAAAAATCCGAAACCAAGTAATAATAATATTATTGTTTTAAAATTAATTAACTAATTAAAAAATCGTTTTTCTTTCCAATTAATAAGACAAAAAGCAAATTTGGTAATTAATAAGCAATAAAACATGGCATGAATTATTATATGATGGGGAAATTACACAATGGACAAAGGTAATGCCTTTTGTAATTAATAGGTCTCTGTGCCTTTTGCACTTCGAACTGAGCAGTGTATTTTGTTAATTATTTAGAAGGGATATTTGAATAATTAGTTATATGTGTTATATAAGTTTGTTAATTACGGTTGTGAGTGGCGTGACAAGTGGATATATGATTGATTTAAGTTTATTTATAAACAAGAAGAGTTGATTTGTGAAATTAGAAGAGTCGTGGTTATTTTGATAATTTCTGGACTGATTAGTAACACGATGACTTTGCTCGGTTTTGGAATAAGTTTTTGGCATATTTTTGGAATATTCAGATAGTTTTTCATGCACAGAGATATTATATACGGGCACATGGGTATAATATACTATTCTGAAATTTGATTAGCTGTATAGCCGTCAGTCGAATACAAATCTTAGTTTTGCTTAGCTTTTATTGTAGAATATGATTTGTGTTAAATGTATTATAGTATTATATTATTATGTATACTGTAGTATACAGACACAATAATCTTGATAGTTAGCGAGATGCTGTCGTTGATATAATATGCACTTAAATGATCGGTCTGGTACTTTTTGACAGTTTTCAGTCGAATTAAATTCAATGCATTTAACACAAGTAGACAATAATTAAGTTGATACTTTCAATAGATTTTCGTATGACCAACATTTTTGAAACGTTGACAATATAACTATAGGTACAAGGTATTTTAGCTTTAGAGATTGAAATTGATTTAAAAATATCCGATTGCGTTTATCCGGTTTTCGAGAACCGAAAAATTGAGAAAAAACACAAATGTATTTTTGACCATGGTTAAAAATTATACATTGACTATTTAAACACAGCTGTGTAACCGTGATGTTTAAGCTCTTATTTTATGAAATCGTTATTGGCTTTTAATTTTTCGTCTTTTGGTTGATGTTCAACTTTTTTGAATAAACCGGATTGATATTTTAGTTTTCATCTGTCTGAATAACATTATCAGCTAATTCATTGGAAGTTAAGAAACAGTTACGTTTTGAATACATTGCAAAAACTAGTGTAATTTTTTATAGAAATTATATTATTGAGAATGGTTGTTGTACACGTCAAACTTGTCCAGATAAATTAATATTGGTATGATTGTTTTCTATGTTTTTGGATATCATAAAAATTACTTCATTTTAGTTGTCTAAGTTATATTTATGAAACAGTATCATATTACTTAAAAAGCCATATGAGGGGTTATGTATTTTAATTTTTTTATATGAATCTGAAAATAGCTAAATGTCGTCACTTTTTGTATATAAACATTTGTGAATAAATCTATTTATAAATCGCAAAGATTGCTTTTCAGATGTAGTTGCATTTATTAATTCTAATGATTGTTATCGGCTAATATTCGGTTATTGACTATCAGTAAGAATTGTGGTTTATTAATACATGGCAATTTAATGATTAATGACGATTTAGTTAACCGAATTAACTTTTTTCATGATATTATGTAATTCTAAAAGATACAATGTTGGAAACGTAGAAAATAAATAAAAGTAGGGTGGCCGTAATAAATACAAGTGAGCGAAATTAACGTTGACACGGCCATGGCATTCCAATTACATTTTTAAAGAGGAAAATAATTCACGAAATCAGAATAATTCGTTTCTCCTAAGTTCCATTCAAAAAAAGTCTATGAAGTTGAACCAGGAAATGCTATTTATTTTTTTTTTAATTACTTCGTAAAATTCTAAAGAATAAACGTTTAATTAATTTTATTATTATTAGTATATAAACTATTTTAGCAATTTTCCTTATACGATTTTATTTTAAATTAATTTAATTGAATACATCAGGCAAGTACTATGATCATATTATTATCCAATAATGTACATTTAAAATGTTTAATTTATATATAGTAGGTAGATTATTACTATGTCGAACGTCGCTATATCGAACTACATTGAAATCATCTTGAAACTACCATTAAACTTAAAAGAGTTTTGCTCTCGATAACTCGAAATACAATTAATCGTTTTTCGTTATCTTGAATACACAAATAATATTTTTATAACAAAAAGAACAAAAAATAAATCAATACATTCAATATAGTACTATTATAGTGATCGTGATTTCGCGCATTTGTAGTCAATATCAAATCACAAAAAAGCATAAATTAAATGTCCTTACAATTAATTTTTACATTCTCATAAAAACAAAAGTATTACCAAACAAACATTAATGACAGATTTAAAAAAAAAATTATTTATTTATTGTTGTAGTTTATTGATATATAATATATATAAGCATATGTCTATAGCAATAAGCTACATATTAGCATATGTCTATGTGTTATGTACCTAGTATTAGTACTTTGAGTATTAAAATTATATATTTTAAGCATTTACATTTTTTTCTAATTTTTTCAATTTTTTTTTAAGAATTTTAATAAAACTCAATATTTCAAAGTTTTTGATATCTTGAACTTTTTCTTGCTCCCCTCCCCTTGAAATTTGACATAGTGAGAATCTACTATATTTAATTTAATAATACAAATATATTTTGTATTGTGTTCATATTAAAATCACCTAAATCCTATTTATTAAATCCCTGTTCATATTATATTAGTGTTATCTTCGTAATAAGTATAAATAAAATAAGACTTGCAGTAAAGTATTTTCAATATGAACTAAAACAAATACTGATATATTGATGTTAAACGGTGATAACACGAAACGTCCGCCTTCCATTATAGTAACATTGAATTTAGATAATTAATTATGGAAATATAACGTTAAACATGTTTTAATATTTTGTATCCATCAAATGCGGTATCGATTCCATTTCAATTCTTTCGTGTATTTTAACATGTGTGCGTATGACACATCCAAGATTACCTCTGCCAAAGTTGGTCGGTCTGTGCTTCTTCGTAATTCGAATTATTACGGTAGTGCGACAGAGAACCGGACGGCTACCAGTCATCGCGTCACCGCGTGCCCTTATTACGAAACGTTATCGCAATCAATTCCCATTGCTGTCAAACTCACGGGGATCGTCTTATTTAATATTTTATTTATTATTATTATTTTTTTTTGCTCTCATTCAATTCAAATTACGTCTTCTTGGCCGTTTAATCTCACTTTCGTGGATTCGTGTTGAGTTTAATAATGAAATTCGAACGAATAAAATACAAATCTAATCAAAATCGTATAAAACCCGAAGAATGAGTAGTGAGTTATTTCCAATAGACCAAATAATACTTGTAAGTTGATTTAAAAAATAAAAAGATCACTATCTACGTACGTTTATGTATGGAATACTTTAGTAGTAGGTTTTAATAAATAACTCAACTGGATATATGTTTAAAGTTCGATTTAACATGAATTTGATATTATTTCTGACTTCAGTTATACTTACTAAACCAGAGTATCACTTTGATTTGTCACTATATTCATTGAATAAATAAACAAATAATGTATAAATAATCAATACTATATTAATGCGTGTATCAAAATTCTCAATTGATATTTTTTTTTTTTACTGTTTCTTGTTAATAATATTATTGTAATATTTTTTTCATACTGGTGCAATAAAATAGTTTAACGTATAGATGCGAATTTTTTTCAGTCAGTCACCGCAAAAACTTTAAGTCCTCATTATATATAGTGAACCATAATATTAATTAATAAATATATTACACGTCTGTACTTCTAACACATACGTAAACCCATGACCATTATCGCTACTAATATAGCTTTATAATATCCATCTCAATAATGAATAAACGTTGTTCGCACACGCCACTATTCCATGGCTCGACGACATTGGCTGTGCGTGTTGACTCACATTCACGTTTTAACCTAGTTTACTCGACTCACCACCAGAAGTAAGCATCCGATAAGTCGTGACCACGGTTTAGCATATTATATTAAAACATTAATTTCGCGAGTGATTATTGAGTCGCGGCCGATATCGCGTTATATTTTAGGTACTTAATAATAAATAATAATAATAATATGTTATTATTATTATGTTCTACCGATATTCAATTAAAATTCTTCAAAATCTTTTAGTCCGTTTTTTCTCGTGTACATACGAATTGTCGTAATAACATTATATTGTTGTATAACGCATCAAACCCATTCGAAATGTAGACATTTTGTTAGGCACATTCGATTTGATCAGGATAGCTGCCAGAAGAAATATAGGTGATATTAAGTTATCTTATAAATAGGTCAATGAATATTATAGGTATAAATAGCTGTCCGAAAATACTAAATCGTTTTTATGTTTCTGACACTTATTGTCAAACTTGGTCTATGAGAAAATTTACATTCAAAAAACTACTTGTACTCTGCTGGCACGTGTAAATATAACGACGGAATTTAGCTAATTTATTTATACATTTTAATTGTCTTTCTTGGTGTCGTCTTCTAAATTATAAATATATAAGGTATTATTCGTAAATTATATTTTATTATTTTCATTGTTAGCTATATTATATTATTTTGTATTTAATTTTACTCTTGAATTTTTTCATTCCATGTTATTTTACTAAGTCTTAGGTTCAATATTATTATTGATTATTCTCCTAAAAATAAAATAATTAATAAATTAATCTGTAATATTATGAAGCTTAAAATAATTATGGAACGGTGACTGACCTAGATAAGAACAACAATAGTATAGATACATTTCTACAAATATGTTTATGGCTGACATTTTAAATTTCTTTTCGTTCATATTATAATTAGCCATAAACAAGAAAATAAAGAAAAAAACAGTTTTTTTTCTTAAAGAAGTATTTTTTTTAACTAAATTAACTTAGTTTACGAGATTTCGTGTTGAGTTACGTGCATTTTATTTCAAACATAATATTATTATTTAGTATTTTTAGTAAAATAAACTGTTTAATTCACACGTAGTTTTAAACCCGTTTTACAAAAATAGTTCTCTAATTGCATTGTCTAACATTCTATTTTACGTCTCTATAATCTAAATTATATTACAATAAATATATATATATATATATAATAATATTTGTATTTGTATAAACATGGTAAAGTCGTTTTTGTATTGTGTTATTTTAAATATCATCTGCTTGCTCGAATATTAGTTCTTTTATTTATCTTATAGACCATAACATAATATTTATTTATTTATTACTGACCTAAGTCAAATTACAAGATAAAATGCAGTAAAAGATTTAGATTTTTTTTATATATGTATAATATTAACCAATCTCCTGAACTTACAAAAGATAAGCGACAAAAATAAAATAATATCCTAAAATAAAAAAAAAAAAATATTCATGTTTTTATTTCCTGTAAAAAAGGAAATTACAGTGCTTGCAATTTCATTCAAAGTTTTAGATTAAAAATAATGAACACGTTTATCATTTCCAATAACTTGAAGAGCAGATATTTATCTTAAAATAAAACTAATTGAATATTTAAACATGAAATAACAAAGTTCATAATTATAATATTAACATTCGAATGGTGTACATGATAGTAAAATATTAATTTCGATTATCAATTACCTATATGTATTAATATTATATAATTTCTTTAATATTTAATAATATACGATAAGCATTAAACAAAAAAAAAATATATATATATAATATACGTGTTAAGTTTAATCGCGTAGCACAACTTTACTATACCTACATATTTTAAGTAAATGTCTATAGATATTTTAAATATTATAATATGTCATACGAACAACTTTTACATAGTAGTCACAGTAATACTAAAAATAATTGATTCACCGTAGTATTTTGTACCAACGTAAAAATGTACCTATCACGGAAATGAAAATATAGTATATAACACAAACTCGACGAGTTTGGTTACAATTTATCAATTTATTTTTTTCATTTTATATTAACTGTAAGTCTTGATATTAAATTTCCAACTGGTATTATTCAATAATAACTATGATCACCACTAACAATTATATGAAATCACGGTCAAATAATTTTATTAAAAAGTATAACACAATAATCTATTTTAAATTGTATATTTGTATAATACAATAATCACAATATTTCTTAAGTAATTATTTTATACGTGTATATTATAAGTACCTAATACCTATTATAATTATTGTTTAAAAATTGATTTTTATTTCATTCAAAAATAGTTAAGAGAAATTAGAAAAACAGTTTCGTAACAATCGTCGAATCTTAAATATTATAGATTAATATTATTAATATTTACTTTGATCAGAATTTATTTATTTTTTTTTTGCTCCTTAAATAGTGATTAATACTACGCATATCTTATAAGTTTTAGAATTTCAGCAGATGTATTAAATTTAACTACGTTAAGGTAATAATTGTAATATTATCGTTTTCGACACTTGGTATTATGAGTCATATACTCCTATATTATGAAATAAAATAAAAATTAAGCAACATAATAATTGATATTGTCATTTCACACAAACACAAACTATGTGTATATTAATCTCTCAGTAATTATAATTGGTAAAAATGGTCAAATAACAAGTTTAAGAAACACTAAATCCAATATTATATCCATTTTATATTATTGTAAAGCTATTTTTAAAGACTTTAATCTTTAGTATTAAAATTTTATTATCTAACTAAAAAGATACTTGTTCGAATTTTGAATTAATTACACACACAATTCCAAAAATATTTTCCATTAAATAATTTAAAGAAAAAAGAGGATTCTCAATTAAAAAACAGAAGTATACATCGTTAAATTACAATCCTTAAATAGTATATTATTTAAAAAATTCTAAAAATCAGAGTTATCAGAATAAAATTATTATTTTAATTCATTACTATAGTTGCGGCAAGAACAGTTTTTGGGTAAACTCTAATAGATCACTGACATGTGGTTCAAGTAGGTGGGCGGGCATGGCTGTGGGTATATTTTACGACTTACTTGGCAAAACTGATGCCAACCAATTTCGGTAAACTCAAACTGAGAGACGACACTCAGTACTATAATAATAATGATTCATTCACCCTTTTATTATTTTATGATATTTTAGTTATAGTTAGTACGGTGCGACAAAGAGACGAACTCACTGTATATAATTTACACACAAATACATACGATGATTAATCGACCATATTTACACTCGATTTTTTAATGTCATAATTGATTTATATTAAAAACCGAATATAAGCTATAAATACAGTATATTCGACGTATACGAATAAAATTACATTTTAAAATATTTTCTAATTAATCGTACAAATGATAATATTATAGTACGTGACTTTTGACTAACAATTATGCACTTTTGGGTAGTTAATATAACTCAAATAAAATAATAGCTAGTAGCTCCTATACGCGAAATAAAACAATAAAGTTATTGTTTTGCTATTTTTTCATATAAATAAAATATCGCTGATTTTCTTGAAGTTTGAAATATTCATAATAAATTATATGATATGTATTTACTATAAAAGATTATAATAAACATATTTGTATTTAATACTAAATAACCTAGATTAATTGAAATATTTAGAAACAAAAATTGTCTTTCGGATTTATCTACTAACGGTGCATCAGATAAATATTTAATTTTTATGAATAAAGAAAACTATGGTTAGTTTCGCCAAATCAGAATATTGATAAAAATCCAATATAATATAAAATGTATCTGACCTAGTTTATGATACAACGCATTCGTCCTATGAACTAAAATGAAAATTTCATAAGTAAAATAGATTTATTGAAATTGCTGTAGTTCCGATTTGAACACATCCGGTGTATCTCAGTGTGGTATAAAATAACAAACTATTTTAGAATAACATTTTTTTTTCCAAAGAAATAAAATTATTATTATTCAGTAACGGTTGACTTGATTCGTTTTAAACTTGTTGCTGTTTATTTTTTTTTACTCCCACGGATTTTTGATATAAGTGCAACACAGTTATATATAGTATATATATATATATATATATTTATTATTTTAAGTAGTTTTATATTTTTGTTTTCCAGTGTTTCATAAATTCTTTATTTTGAATAGTTCACATAGTATATTATCTTCCATAGAATGCGATTAAAAAATAAAAAATAAATTAAGTAAGAAATAAATTTTTGCTTACATTACACGCGCATAGCATTTATTCTATAAATGTACTACAATGCAATCAATGTATGTTCATCGGAATCTATTTTGTGGTGTTATTTAATGAGAACGACCTGACCTTTAATCAAATACAAAGTTAAAAATATTATCTAGAATAGTTAACTTCAACGCGTGGGTCGTAACCAAGTTTAAAATAACTATATATTTTTGATAATATATTTAATTCGATTGCACGAAGCCACGAATCAAATAAAATCGATATAACTACAATAATATATTAATTAAAAATATTCCTTTTTTAATCATATAACTATAGTACTATTTATAAATCGATTTTGTTTGTTCAAATATATGGGACGCAATATTATGTTAGTCACAAAATTATTTAATATATGGGTTTTTAAAAAATGTATTGCGAGTCCGTTCAAAAAGGTCGATTACTCCATTTCTAAGGTACCTACTTATTTAAAAAGAGTAATAAAGATTTTAAAATTGTTATACTTTACAATTTACATAGATACTTATAATTTATTATTTTAAAATAAAATTATTAATAATTGCCTACGGGAAGAAATATATTCTATTATATATTAAATATATTCATAGCTTTAAGTTTGACAGTTTGACAATTCACTATAATATTAAAACTAATAGCAAGAAATTAATTTTCAGAATTCAAATATGCATATACACAAAATGTTGTACGTTGGTTTAAAACACATCCGAGTTAGCTCTGAGTACCTATTTAGATAGTATAAAATTGTATCCCTATGAAGCCATGTCTATTCAATAACTTACTGTTAAATTTTGGTTAATTAAATTCAAACAATTAATTACTGTATATTACTGGTATTATAATATACTATTAATATATTCTGTCATGAAAAGCCATTTGTAAACACTTTTTTTCATTTCTTTTAAAGTGTATAACGTTGTCATTCATGCAGAAATATTTTCCCCTTGAGATTTTTTTTTTTTAGTTTTTATTTAACACTTAAATATTAAAAGTTATCACATAAAACACCTTCCATTATAGTCAATCAGCTTTATAAACATGTTGTATATGCGATTTTCAACCAAATACTTTACTTACTCTTGAAAATCTAAAAATTCATATTATATTTAATAGTTTAAGTGAAGTTCTCAAGAGTTGTTAAGATTACTTCACTATTTCCTTCAATACTTAACGACTAAAAATTGACTTTTTTCATATCGGAATTAAACAAATAGCAAGAGATTATAACTATAACTACTACTACAAAAAAAAAAAAAAGAAATACGAAAATAATAAATTTGTGTAGAAACCTTTTATATTAAAATAAAGCAAACACTAAATTCAAGTATTCTTAATACTTATCCATATCCCATATCGTCGCTTACCCTTTCACAACCATCAAACACGCCACTGCCAATAACTTAACAAAATGGGAACATTTCCATCAACCGCCATGACGGTGGTATCTTATTATAATCATAATTGTGTGGTTTCGTCATATTTCCTTAATTTTCCTGTCCTATACAAATAATTTAAACCATTAATTAAAACGATATTTTTATTAATTATACCATTCAGGTTTTATAAAATATTAATAAATTACTGTGTTAAGTCTACGACACACTTCTGTCGATTCGAGTTTTATTTAAGTATACTTACTCGAAACTTCACACGCTGAATTATATTATACAGTTTTTAAAATTAATATTTTGATGTTTAAAAAAAAAATGTAAAATGTATTAAAATATTAATTATACATTCTGAGAATTGAAATAAATTTCAACTTCTCGAGTTATGTTCTCATTAAGGCTAATATTCAAGAATCAAAAGAAAATATTTTGGCTGCAGTAATACGATTCTCAAAGTGAGTTTATTCTAAAAAGTTGGATAAAAAAAAAGTCCTTATGGAATAAAATATCAGTCTACTACAAGAATAAGATAATAATGAAACGTTATAAATGAAAAGAATTCGTTATGTTCAGAAAATGTACGCACACTAACCTAACACGAACTGAAACGACGGATAAATAGTAAAAGGAAAAAATGTAAAACGTATCACCAAACTGTGTATATAGAGTATACGTATATTATATAAAACCGTAATAAGTATTCAAACATTCTTACGCATATTTTATTGTAATGTATTTTTTATTTTTTTTGTTCGATAACAATTCCAAGAGCTGTAAATTTCGGATAAAGGACTAATGATTAACATACTTTTACGCCAAAAGGGATGTCGAATGAACGAACGGATAAAGCCTCAATACGAATATAATAATACTCGGGAACCTACAGTCTCTAATAGTGGGCAAAAAAATGGTGATGTAAAAAAAGAGGAAAATATTGAAATGAAAAGAGAAAAAATACGGTTCGAAAATATAATATATTGATAAGGGAAAATGTAAAAGACCACGGTTTAGCGATCGTGTAGAAGAAAAACGGAAAAGAAAAGAAATCGGTAAACGAGCCGCGATTACAAGTCGTGGCAGATGATGATTTGACGGCAAAGTAAAAGTGCATAATACTGTCTATCACTATAATGTATATATATATATATATATATATAAGCATAAGCAAGTTGGTACTCGCCGGAGGGAGAATCTTGTGGGATTACTTTTCTATTCAGACCATACACGCTCAAAAATAACTCAACATTTGCCTCGCCTTATATTAATAATGCGATTCTAATGCTTTTGAATCAAAACATTATCAATGCACTTGTTTTATTCATAATATATTCGAAAGCGGAAGGTTCACGCGTACAACCAACTCGCTATTATTAAACCACATGAAATCAATGTGTGTGTGTGTGTGTGTTAAAATCATAATAATATACATTTATACATTATATTATTACAATTCATAGTTATATATAATACCTATCTAACCAATTAAAAACGCTAAATCGTCACCATCGTCCGTCGGCTTACGGTAGTTACACGTCAAAACCGTATATTATTTATAAAATGTTCAGGCGTACGTATTTTTGGCAACTGAAATGCTACCGTCATTTTAATAAAGCAGAAAAATAATGATGCATAAATATTTTTATAACATTTTTAAAACGTTATTTAGTATTTTGCGTTTTATTATATTTTAAAAACGTCTAATAAATTAATAAGTTTAAGAATAAAAAAAAATTATAATAATAATAAAATAATATAAGTTTACACGCAAAACGCTTAAATATTACTACCCCAGTCAACTTTTGTATTTTTTAAATAAATGTTTTTATTTAAAGCACTTCAACAATAACACTAGTTTCTTAACTTTTTTATAATTTGTATTAGTTTCATACTCCAAGGCAGTATATTTCTATGGATGATTTAATACAACGTTATAAAAAAAGCCTATTTTAGTTTAATAGTTTTTCATTTATGTATATATTTTTTTAGAAGAGTTGAGATGTGTAGCATAATTGAATAAGTATATCCACTTTTACTTAACACGTTTCCTTATCTAAATAACCAAACTTTAAATTTCAAAAATAAAAATAAAAATGCTGCTTGTCCAATATGCATTAGTCATTACACGGTTTGTTCAAATTTTTATAAAAATATTTTTCTGTATAATATAAAATCAAAAATTTGAGATGCTACGAAAGAATAGAGAAAACTGGGCCATATTCATTTATTGTAAAAATATAGGAAGCTTTAATTAGCTATTATAATAAATTGATAAATTAATAATAATTACTTAAAATTATAATATTAAATAATAAAACTTTTTATTTTCAAACAAACAAAAGATTTATAAAAAAAATCCATAAATTAAACTTATACAAGCGTATAATATATTAAAATATATGTTATATTATGTAAGTTTTGATAGTATCTATCCGTAATATTACTGTAGTTTTTTAAGCTTAAAAACTAATTTTTCGTACGTTAAAAAAAACATGTTTTGAAAGTATTCAAATTATTGTTTGTTTTAGTACCTATCTCCTAACACATGTTGTGTTTTAATATATTGTTTTTAAGACTCGTTTTTATCCAAGACTGCTGCCTATTTCTCTTGCCAAAACTGAGCAATTTTAGCAGGTCGTGTCACCCGAATCGAATCATTTCACCCGATTTCACCCGATTTCACACACACACACACACACACACACATACAATATACATACATACGTTCGTACGTACGGATATTATGCGCGTTTGTGTGAAATCGATCGCTAGTGCGGTACATATTATTATGGTTCGTCTTTAATGCAAATCGACGACATGTATTTTGTACACACGGCACACCATGTACGTTTATATTATGGTATTATTATATATATATATCAAATACGACGGCTCGTTTTGCACGCTCTCGATGTTCTATTTTTTACTGTCGTATGAACAATCACGGAAAACCGAAAAATCGAAATTTCCGTGCGAGTGCGTATATTATAGTGTACCGAGTGCATCACAAATTCACAAACGTTTGGTAGAGTCGCACGTAATTTCGACGTACAAAACTGTCAGATTTTCTCGACACACTGACACTATACGGCTGCTATAATATTATCCCCTTTTGCAGCATGTGAGCTGTTCTGCGAATCGAATATGCGTCGTGCAGTCAGCCAGGTCGAGAATGGTATTAGAGCGGATCGCTATAATTTCCTAACTGTCGACTGCGTCGTTATCTCCGCCAACTTTGTTGTATTGCTGGACGTTGTGTATTGCGTATTCTGAATACAAATACGTCTCCCAAAAGTCATATGCACTTAACGTTTGGACTTAAAAATTTTTTTTAATAATTAAAAATTTAAAATAAAATATGTTAATGTGTTCAAAGACTAAAGACAGATTCTTTTTCTGAATATAAAATTAAATACAGTAGATTCTTATTATGTCAAACGTTGCTATCTCGAACTACATTGAAATCCCCTTGAAACTTCCATTACATTATAGAGTTTTGCTCTCGATAACTCGAAATAAATTAATAATTTATCGTTATATCGACTACACAAATAATATCAAGTATTCAGTGGGTATAGTTATTATGATTTCACGCTTTGGTAGTCAATATTCGTGGTTATTTGTACAATATAGTGATATGAAAAATAAGTCTAAATTAAAATATGTACTTACACTTCATTTTTACATTCTTACAAAGACAAAAGGAATATTTAACAAACTTTAATGATAAGTTTAAAAAAAAAAAAATTATTTATCCATTATTGTAGTTTATATTTTGTATGCATGTAGTATTAGACAACTATTAGTACTTTAAGTATTCAAATTATGTATTTTAAGAATTCAAATTATTTACCAATGTTTTAAATTTTTTAAGAATTCCAATAAAACTCGATACTTTAAAGTTTTGAATATCCCTAACTTTTTCCTGCTCCCCTTGGCATTCGAAATATCGAGAATCTACTGTATACACGTCGTATTTCAAAATAAATTAAAATTAAAATATGATAATGATAAAGAATAGTGATACAATAATTGTAAGAATTTTTTTCAAAAACTTTAATACTCTGGGGATAAATTGTGTTTACTATTAAAATATTATCCAGTTCATTATAGTATTATGAAATACATGTAACAGTGTAACACTCAGTTTTGGAATACTTGAACAATAATAATACAGAGCATTAGTCAGGTTATACAAAAATCTATATTATGCAAACGAACGTAAAACATTGACACCACACTCACTACATATGTCAACCGAAGATAAGTAATAACGATTCCGGAGGATAATATTGAGCATAGTGTGACGGTCCTATGGATTGTTGTAACCTACTGAATCATTACACTACGTGTCACCATTACTTTTGGCAGCTGTTCTCGATGTGAAAAGAAATGTACGTGTAATATTGTATGAAACGGCGTGGCGTCTTGTGATATACAAGTATGTTGCTGTAGCCTGTAACAAACTCTTTCGCGTTTACTTCGTGTAAGTATAAAGGAGTCCGATACGTATGACACAATCATTTGAGTGCATTATTAAGTGCGTAGTACCGGGACTAAGTTCCCGATCCTAAAAAACAATAAACAATGTGGGATTTATATTCTTTCGATAAAAGTCATAATACATGACTGAATGACTTACATAAAAAATAAAAATAAAAATAATAATTAAATTCAAAAAAAGGTCTAATATTAAAATATAATATATTATATTATTATCGGTAATTATTTGAGGAACGATTCGCTCATCGTTTGATTTCGTGAATTATTTATAAAATATCGTATCTGTATAACACGGTATTAAATTGTCGTAATATATTATATTATAATATACCTATATGTATGCGATTCCGTTACAGTACGTATACAGTAGTATACCTCAAAAATATTATTTTTTTTTGTCTTTGTATTTACCTTCGCTCTAACTTTACTGTTTGAGAACATTTGTTTACGTCATTAAATACTAACAATAAACACGGCGGCTCACTATGATAAGTTATTTTTGATTTTAGCATGGGACCTGACCATACACGTTCTTATAATAAAACAACTAAGTTATTATTTATAAAAACAATTTACATAATTGTAGAATCCATTCATTTTAAGATCAATATTGTCTTTGCCCCAAATGTTTAAAACAGCCTTATCTATTTGTGATCAATGTGCGTTAGGTTGCTGTCAGATCATAAACGTTTTTGGCCCAAATATTAATTGTTTGAATTCACCCAATAAACGTTTGGTGTATATTAGTAATTAAACAGTATCCTAATTCATCATCGATAAAGTATACACACGTGTTTACATCAAGCAACGTACTGGGTTAACCCGAACCTTATTAACGTTTTCTTCGATGTCAGTGCGTGCAATAAATCGCATGTACATGTACAAGCACAATTGATAGGATAATACACTTCAGCGATAGCTTTCACTTTATTGAAGAATATGAAATTGCTAAAGTGTGATTTATGAATAATTTAAAGTATTTCAAAAAAAAATAAAAAGTTTAATAAGACTCATTTTTATTATTATTAATATATTATAAGTTCTAAAATATTCGTTGGTTACTTTTTAATACGCTATTTTTTTAATATACGAATTTCTCGGCAATATCACATTCTGTGTTGAGTGCAATTCTAAAAGATTTTTACACTCGTTTAATGAAATTGTATAATGGAATTATTTTTATTTTTCTTGAGTATTTGAACAAAAATCGAAAGTTTTCGGATTTTTTTACACTTCTAGTATAGTTCAAATTTAAATTCATAGGGCTTTTTTATTAGTTCTTGATTTTTATTTCTTAAATAATTCATAGTTTTCAATACATTATTTTAAAACAGTTTATGTTTAACTCTTATACTTAAAATGTAAATATATGACGTGATTTTTTCCACTAAGTTTAAATCGATTCAGTAGCCATTATTGTATTTCAAGGTTCCGTTTTAATCATTAATTTACGGGGCTTATAATTCATCTTTACAGTGTTTATGACGTATCTTTGAACTTTCGAAAACTGGCTGAGTGAATCAATTTTAATGAACCTTAGTCTCTATTAATATTAAAACTATAAACATTTCACTCCGCGCGTTTGAAACGTTTATGATACCTACGTATTTACGAATTGTCCGTTCTGAAGTCGCTACCCACAATATTATAATATAATAATAATGCGTATATAAATACGTTTTGCACTTATAAGGCTATTATTTATACATTAACAATTTATTAATTAGTATTAACATAAATACTTCTTAGATTTAACTTCCTCTAGCCTCGTTCTCATCGCAAACATCAGATGTTCATTGATAATTATTTTAGTTGAATCCCTTCGTTTGAGACGAATTGTATCTTAAACATTAAATTACGTAATGTGTACAGTGTACACTATACTATTATTATTATTATACTGTTATAAATCTTTGTTTCGACTCAGAATTTTAAGTTTTTAATTATAAAAAAGTTTTATTTTTATTTTCAATTCGACGTAATCAACAATTAAAATATGCGCTAAAAAAGTTCCCCCTTTCCTCATTTTTTATAAGTCAGTAAATTATGAAGTATTTAGTCAAAGAGATGTTTTTAACTTAAATTAAGGAATAACTTCAAACTAGACACTTCTGAACATGTATTTTATGATCTCCTGTTAATAATTAAGTTTGACCAGATTTATAATAATTATTGTTGGCGCCATGAAATCTTTTGATAAACGTCACTTAGACAGCTGCCATCTGCCGTAGTGGCTCTGTCATTTTATCAGTAATTATTACAGATTCATAAATAAAGTAATATATTATAGCAACTAAATAATGGTGAACAACAAATATCGATTTTGCTAAAATAGCATTATAAATTATAATATATAATGTATTAATATATAGTAATATGCTTTTTAAAATAATAATATTTATATTTTCATTATTTCATTTTTTCTCTTAACATCATTATTGGAATAATTTTAATCACACAAATTAATACTTTCGAGGTGTTTTAATCTATGAAATAAGTATTCACATCACACAGACAAGCTTAAGTTTTATATATTATGCCTGAACCTTTAGTCGTTAATAGTTTCCGTAATCCCCATTTCTGTTTAACCCGCAGAAAACAAAATGGAAAGCAAAAATTAATGGAAAAATTCCATAGTTTTCTTAGCACATCTCTCAATATTTAATAAAAATAATAATGATTAATTATGGTGGTCCATTTTATGTTTGAAAATAATTTTGATTACAATTAATTACAAGTCATCAAATCTCAATACTGCAATGTTTCAAATTCTATAATAAATTATGCTTTTGCACGAATGAATCTATACATTTTTGCTATAGTATTGTATAAAAAATAAAACACAACACAAATCTGAGAAATGAGACAAATACCGGCGATTTAAGTAAGTTTGCGTTCGTTTCGTTACCTCAAAAAGGACCGTTTGTCGGGTCCACCATGTTTCGTTTAAATTCTAAGTGATATTGCAATCAATATTCTTTTGAACCCTTATAATGTGTGCACTCGTTTGTATTGTTTGTGAGCCAGTGGTTGAAAGGACTAAAGGCCATCATAATAATATACTAAAGTTTTCACGAACGCGGCGGACATCTGACGAAAAACGGTTGGTTCCGAAGAAAAATCTGTATCAACTCGCGGAAACGGTCATATTACAGTTCTTAGAAAATAATGAGTGCTCACGAATTCCACTCGAGAGGTAATCCAGTGATTACGCGTAAACTTTTAAAAGCCACACAGAAACGTTTAAACGTAACCTCCCGTGAATAATACATTTGTACGATAAAAGAAAATACTTTGTATAATACATTCCTTTTCCGTATAATAGGCTATAATTATTGAATAGGTGCGTTTTGTTAAATTGTATCGCGTTCAAACGAGAACAATTATTATGGTTCTGTTAATAATTCAATGTACAAACACATGTTATTATTATAATAACGACAACTTAAGGGAATTGGAGAACAATACTGAGTTCGATTAAATAGATAAGAATTATAGTGGGCGTATTATATCAGATCGTACGTGTATAATAACAGAGGAATCGAATCTGCTGAACAACAATTTTGTTTCGAAACTCGAGTGGAATCGAATTAAGTATTTCCCCACATCCCAAAACAAACTTACCGCTGCCTCTATCACGCCACCAAATTTCAAGTTTCTTTTTCGTTTTAATGAAACAACGAAAAATATAATCACAATTTATTAGAGTGATAATTTTAATAATTTTTAAGTAATCATTATTTTTTGTTTTTTTTTTTTTTTAATATAATTATGTAAATAAAGATACACTTGCAGGATATTAAGAATATTTTAAGTGGTAAGACAGAGTAAAAGAGAATAATGTTGTATACCCAATAGAGTACAAATATATTTATTCTAAACTGTAATGAATCCGTCATTATGCCGGGGAAAGAATAAAATCAATAAATATTGAAACAAACACATTATTTTTAAATTTAATCTTGAATTTTCATGTAAAATCCTACTTATAAAGTATTATAAACATTGAAACTTGTATAAACGAAAGTATAAACAGAGTATGTATTATAGTTTATTATAAGTAGGAACAACTTATGTGTATAAGGCATAATAAAATTTAGTTTAATAAGCAGGCGTACTTATTTTATAAGACATAATGTATATATTCTTGTAGAATATTATGACATGGAATTTAGAAATATAATTTTACTATTTAAAAAAATGAATAGAAAAAATCTGTTTAAGTTTATTATTTATAAATTATAAATCTTTTGATGTATTAGTTATTTATATAGAACAATATATTGAATGTATTAAGGTTTTTAACAGTTTTATAATAAAATATCCTTTTTTTAATAATTAAGTTAATTTCTCTAATGAACTAATAAAATAATTTTCGTTTTTCAAAACTTTAAAAATGTAATTTATATAAATTATTTTATTTCACGATTATTTAAATCTTTACTGCATTTCAACTATACTAAATAAAAACTATTTTGTTCTTAGCGATCAAATTAAATCAGGTTTAACTCATTTTTATTATATAACTAATTTTTATCTTTTCGTGTTACATTATTAAATTATATCATGTACAAATCTTAACTTTAAATAACTCTTACAAAATAAATCTTCCTATATATATATATGTAATTGTAATAAACAATAATACATTGTAAGTTTATTACTTAATTTAAAATGTTTATGTCTTGTGAGGAATAATTGTATGAATAACTTAAATAGTACACGATTGTAAATCCATTGACTTAAATATCTAAAAAAAAAGTATTTAATTTTAAATAAATTATATATATGTTTTCAAAATATTGAAGTTACCATTTGATGAGCCAGCTAATAAGTATTTGTTAAACATTCAATACAAAAGTACAGTAATGTTTGTATTTTTATAATTTGTTTGATTAGTTTAATGAAATTGAAAAAATTTGAACAAATATTAAAAGACTGGAAATTCTCTCGCTAGGCGATTACTTCAACGCAAACTAATAATATTTTAGTTTTTAAAAAATTGTAAATCAATAATATGTTATTGTTTTCATAAAATTAATTCCATCGAGTTAAATTCCCTCCAAATATGATTTTTATAAAAGTGAATAAACAGTTAAGCTCATATATTATGTATTGTTACCTACACGATATGTAAAATTGTACAATATAATTTGTATAAATATTATAATTACGTCATAAAACAACATGAACATTTCAAGCTACAAATATATACTTCCAAAAGAGTGATAAAAAAACTGATCCTATAAAAACCAACTACTTCATCACTCCGCTTAGGATTTAATAACGATTTACAATTATTAAATATAAAATGTTTTCTAGTAAAATTTTACGGATCAAACAATTCACAATTATTTAAGGTTCTAGGAATGAAACCATATTATATTATATGACTTTCAGTTCGAATAAAGTAAATACAAATAATCGGAATTAAAGTAATCTGCAGTAGGTATTTGGTTAAATTTCAACCAGCTAGGGCACATGCAACGAGTGTTTTTTGCTTACAATTTGCATAACTATGATTTAAATTACTATATAAATGCATTTGTATTTAAATTTTATCTGTTCGAAAAAATTGTCCAAACCACGTGACCGGATTATCTAAATTTGTTTATATGTATACCTGTACCTAAGTATAGGCTAATAAACTTTGATCACACGACAACCGGTTTTTATTAATAATTACTCGCAATTCATTTAAAATAGATGATATGGTAGGTATCTAAAAATTTCATACCATTTATAATGGAAGTTTATACGTTCAGACGTTCTGTTTCTCACTGTAAAAAAATAAAGTAGTCTGCATTGCTGTTTGTTTTGAATATTAATATAAAGAACAATTTAATTTATAATTTGATCAGTGTATGTGGAATATATGTTTTTAAATATTTATAACACGTGTTTAATTCAAGTACATTAAGTTAAAAACGCTTTGATGATAATCTCAAATATTCATGAGCGATGATCACTTGAAACGTTTTCCACTAAAACGCAAGTGTTTAAATGTCCGTACAAATCCGTTGTAATCAGATATAATTTTCGCGATTAGTCTATTCGATTATAAAATATATAAAAACGCAATTTATTCTCTAGCATTTAAATATTATTCTCACGCTAAATATTACACATTCACATTTTAAATTCGTATTCGTTTACTTGACGAATTTATTTAAATGATTGTACAGGGTTAAATTTGAAAAATTATTAACTACGATACTCTCGAAATTGATTACAAAACAGTTATATCGCGTAAAATATGATAATGATGGTGGTGGAAAGATATAATAATATAGTATTTGGAAACTCATTACTATGGAAAACGTATTAAATTGTGTGAAATGTCAGTGCCGAGGTGAAATGACTATAATAGCATTATAAAGTATCCGTGATAATATTATACGATATGTGTATATTATGTATACCACAATATCGTTATATATGTATACCGTGTAGTCGTGCATTAAAATGCATAATACGTAATGTATATGTCACGAGACTATGCGATGGTATCGGGCGGCCTAATTATTTTCTTTGATTTTTTTTGTTTAAATATTTCTCGAAATATAATATAATATATTCTCTCACAAAAAAAAAATCATATGCATCAGTGCAACACAATACAATGGTAGGGCAAACACTTGTTGAATATCCCTCGCCCACGCCCGCGCTCGACTGGCGCTTGTCCAATTAATATTTTGTCAGGCAGTGACACAAACTTTCGTTTTGACTCGACGACATATTATATACAGATATATGTGTGTAAGTGTGTGTGTGTGTGTGTGTGTGTGTGTGTGTGTGTGTGTGTGTGTGTGTGTGTACACAATAATACAATATACAAAACATATACATTTATTATACGTACAAGTATATTATCATTTTTGTATACGATGCGTGCATAATGCTGCAAGCGTATTTCATAAATTATTTAAAGAACTGCCGGAGAAGCCGAACTTGTTAGCAGCTATTATCGTACATTATTATCTAATGGACTGCAGATTTATAACGAGTAACGACATAATATACATACTGCGTATACGCGAATAAGCCAAATATATTCTTAAACATGTATCTATATAATATATGTGTGTGTATAAATTAATTAATTAACCGTTTATATTATTATGTTACGGATAAAATATATATAATATATTTTTCGTCGGTATCACGAGAGTTATTAAGTTATTATTATATTGCAGACATGGTGACCTGGTAATCATTGAATGATAATATGTATTATTATTAAAATAATATCTGTGCATAGCGTTATTATAATAATATTAGGCGAATGTGGAAACGAAAAAACGATACGCCAAAACGGTTTAACGTGGGGCGCGGTGCACGTCTTCTAAACGTGAAAATATTCACTGCTTTAAAACGACGAGCGTCCTCGCCGGGGAAACGGTTTAAAAATAGCGTCTGAAAATACTGACCGCGTTTGACTGCAAAACACTCGTCTTGAATGTAATAATGTTTTAAAAAACTGTTGTCTCCTATTTACGAATGAATTTTAATCTGACATTTTTTCTTATATAATTTGTGTTATTAAATACTTGGTATTTGTCAAGTTTAACGAATAGTCGTAAAACTGCATAAATTCTTTGAGTATTCATCGCGTTTTTTGATGTCGAACAAGCCAAGCCGTATTATCGCAAACTCGCTGTTAAAACAATAAGGAGGTATTGACCAATATTTCGTTGACCGTTTTGACCTTTTATTATAGTACCATAATAATAATGACATCAATTTAATATTACCTCGGTAACCTTTTTCTCAACCTACTGACCAATTACCCCATACCCTTACAATTTATAAATTAAAAGTATTAGAACTTATTATAAAAACATATACAGATTTTTACAGTATAAACATTTCTTATTTAAGCCGTATGTACTTCGTTGTTTCACAAGATTCGTGTTTTGACCTCTTTTTTGAGTTTGGACAATAAAAGGATATTTTGGCCAAAAATAAAAGTATAATTATTATTTTTGGGTGACTGCAAGTTCACCACAAAATTAGTAACACCTAAGCGGTTTACGTGTATGTGTGGACTAATCATACTTCAAGTATAATAACTGTCCATCATGTTCAATTGGTTTTTTTTATTATTTTTAAATAAAATAAAATACATCGGGTAAAAATATTATAGAAGTACATAACAATTTATTATTTAACGCTATTTTCAAAGCTGTAAAAACTACTCTCCACGCTTACGATGAGTTATTCAACATAAGTAATAGGTAGTTATATAATATTGATAATTATTAACAGTATAATAGTAGTGTACAGGGTATATTAGTACTGAAGTTTCATGTATGATTCGAGCAAGTAACGTATACAGACCAAATGCGTCACAAAGGGAAAAAAACAATGTTCTCAAATAATGACGTTAAATTAACGTATATACGCTATTACACTATATAAACGGACATTGTATTATACTATTATATACCTCGGAAAAGAAATTTTTCAGTGGAAATTCAAACGAAGAAGAAATTATGTCAAAAAAAAAAAAAAGTACATAAAGCTTTTTAAAAATGTTTATTAAAAATATATATCAGGGAAACATCACACGAATGCACTTAAAATCATTGAAAAAACAATTTGTACTTGCATATCAATTTTTTTATTTTTCGTTTCCATCTAAATGCTCAAAGAATGGGAAGTTGTTCTATCGCTGTTTCACCCTCCTGTGTGTTATGCTGATCTAGACAGCGTAAAAGGTTGCTAAAAGAAAAAATAACACATTTTTTCATCTCTCACGTTTTATGAGATTAGATTATATTATTTAATGAAGCATATTATATATTTGTGTTCGTTTTGTTTTAATGCACGCCCATAAACATTGATATGAATAGCAGATGAGATATTCAAGACTAAAATATAACCCTTATAAATATTATGTGTGTTTGCATATTAAATAGTTGTACAACACATTATTTATTATATATCATATTTTATGAATACTGAAATTTGAGTACAATGTATTTGTTCATTTTTCTTAAAAGTAAATAACCTTAGAAAAAAAATCAAACAAAATAAAAATACTAAAATATATTTCGAAAATAACTATCTGACCTACTAGAACACACAAAATAAATTAAAAAATTTTGAGATAACTAAAATATATTTCAAGATTCACATAATATAAATACAATTTATATTTTTCTATGCATTTTTTTTAATTACAATGAAATATTTTTTTATTATTTACAGTAAGTTGAGATAAATAATTCTTGAATTTAGGTAGATAATTTATAGTTATTTTTATTTTCCAACCAAAATAACACGTCCAGAAGTTTAAATCATTGGAAAATAACTTGCTTTAACAAAATTGTTATCATTTGTCACACATAATTTATAACATTAGATTAATATTATAAAACTCAAAAATGTTTAAAAATAAATAAAATAATAACCTAAAATTAAGAGGTATTTAATCCAACTATAAATATTGATTTAACTTGAAAAATGTTTTTAAAATGTTTGAGTTATGATCACAGTGTGTATTTTTACAGGATGGCCTTCGGAGAAGAATGGACAAGTTGAAGAGTTCGATCGAAGAAGCCAATTTGGCCGTCGATAAAGAGAGAGAGAAGAACGTCAGTCTTTTGCACACAATTTTCCCACCAAACATCGCCAAAAGGCTCTGGCTCGGTAAATACTAGAATAGTTTGTCATTTTCATTATTTTCTTATTTATAATTAGTTAATTTAGCATCTGCTCAGAGCTCATCCTCTTTAGAAAAAAAGAAAAATCATAATCATAAACCTTTTGTGTTGTTCACTTTGATATACAATACTACTTTTGTTTATGCTTCTAAAGTATTTATTTTATAAATTTCAATACTTTAATAGTATTTAGAATACATTTTATATTAAGTATTTTAAATTTATTATTAATACTGTATGAGCGTATATATTTTGAAAAATCAAATACATCTAAAAATTCAAGAGAAATATTCATCATAGAATTTAATATAAGACTCTTAAGAATATTTTGATCTATTTAAAATAAATTTCTCCTGAAAAATTAAATTAATTTTTATGGAAGTTTGAAGCAACCATTTTTATGATTTTCGATATTTGTCCGTATAATAACTATTTATACTCAAACAACTTTCTTTGTAATCGAAAAACAAATAATTGAAAATACTTGAAACTTTTACCAAATATTTATATTGTGACTGATGATTTTCTATACACGGTAAAATTTTAAAATATTTCAACTCGTTTTAAAACATTAATAAATAAAAAAATATTTTCTATAAATATCGATTAAATATTAATTTCTGGTTGAAATTCTTTAAAATGTAATAAGAGACCCGAATACGTCTTTTTTATGTGTATAAAAATCAATGAAATACATATATATATATATATTTTTTTTTGCATTTGAAGTTTAAATTTTTTTAAATTCTTCAAAATATCGAAAATTTACAAATTACAAGTATTTTTTAGTAAAAAAAATGTAGAAAATCTTAAATTTTTAATGGTAAAGTATGAAATGTAAATACAACGTTACATATAAATAGTCAATAATGGAAATCAAAAATTTAAAAAAATATACAAGCTCAATTATTTTTTGTACATATTAGAAGCTTAAATATGAACAATATGATTACGTATTTTAACGGTGAAATAGTGATATTAGTTATTTTGTTATAGTTCAAAAAACATTATTCGTATATACATAAAATGTATATATATACATATAAATATATCATACATTTCACTATACATAGTGAAATTTTCAAAAAATTTAGATTAATTTTAAGATATTATTATCAGTGTATACTATGAGTATATTTACACTATTTTGTAGCATTTACAGTAAGGTTTAAGTAATTCAAAAGTTAATAACAATAATAATATAGTAAAAATATGATAAATAAAATTTTTTTCAAAAAATTTAATGTTACTAAAAGTAAAATAAAAAACTTAAATAGCCATATCAAAAAACAAATCATGTAATATGTATACTTAATGATCTTGGCTGACTGCGGTAAATTCACATTCGTTTTTTTTATAAAATGATATATTATTGAATTCAAATTTAACACACTCATTATAGTGACGCACTTTATGTATAGCAGAGCAGTACCGACTAGTCTACCATTTGTTTGTTTTCATTTTTCAGTTCAAAATTAAGTCGGTAATAAAAAGTTTTAATGATACTTAAATGTGACATTACAAATTTTAATTAGTAACAAAATTCATATTTTTAACTACTTTTACAATTAAAAAGTATTTAAAATACTTTCTGAATGAATTCATCTGTGCCTTATTTAATTACAAAATTGTAAGTGCTTTTTACAAGACTATTTTACAAGATTATTATAATATGTATATTGTATATCTTATGACAGGTCATTTCTGATCAATAATGGGTTTAGTGTATTGATTTTGGGTTGGGGTGACATTTAATAGGTACATTATGAACATATTATTATAATATATTAAATAATATAATATTAATTTAAAATCTTAGAAATATTACAGTTATAAGCATCTAATTATTATTAATACACAGAAATGGCGTGGATAAAAATATATATATTATATTGTACTTTTTATAAAAATTATAAATACAAATACTAAAATATTATATTATTGTAGATACATGCATATAGTTATATATACTTACGTTGTATAATATAATTTGTAAATTTGAATGCAACACATGTGTTGCATTCAAATTTGGGGTCACCAATTAATATTTTTGAAGGGCCACATAAGGAATCTAAAAATTTTTCGCGGGCCATCAAGATCCTAAGTACATATTTACATTATATAAAAACTAATAATATTAAACAAAAATAATAATTTCCAATTATAACACATATAATTTTGTCGTAATATGTGTTATTTATTTTTTGTCTGCGGGCCGTATGCGGCCCGCGGGCCGCCATTTGGTGACCCATGCTTTATATAATTTCGATGAAAGAAATGTAATTCCAAACAATTTTAAATCCAATAAAAACTCTCTGAGTTCAAACGCTTCCTTTTTCTACAACAAATATACGAGACAAAGAATTAAATTAATATAAATTAAATTACATTATCCTTAAATTTTCTAATATGTATTCTTGAAATTTATAAAAACAGATGACTTTCAATATAAATTAATATACTATCACCGTTCAAAACGAAGTAATAAAATATGCAAGACATGTATGAAACATTAAAGCGACGATATATATTATATATTTCATACATTATGTAAACAAATTTATTATTAAATAAAATTATCCTTCATTATTTTATTGCGATACACACGAATACGTCAAGCCGTATTAACATTTGAAACATGGCACCATTCGTGACCTACAATATTCACTAGTATTATAACGACACTAGTAAATATTTCTAATTAATATTTTTACTAATATTCATTAATTTTTATTTACATAACATTTTAAACCACATTAGATATAGAAATTAAATATTAACTATGAATATTATTTAGCTTTGTTTATTTATTATAAATTTAGTTATGTCATATATTATTTATCAAACACGCTGCATTTGAGCCACGACATTTATCTTAACAATTATATAAAAAATATAAATATAATGTTTTGCTATTCAAATAGTAAATTTAGTATACCTCCGGGTGTTAAATATCATTTAAATATTTTACAAAATGCGTTGTGTAAGAATAATATGATTTGATAACTCTACTTCAATCTGTTCATATTATTCATAATATGTAGGTAACAAAATACTTAAGTACATAACATCCATATACAAAAAGTATATACTTTACTATGCTCTTACTAACTTTGAGATTTAAACTCGAATGTTTTTCTTTGTTGTTTCAAGAATTTATAGAAGCATTAGGCATATTTTCTTAGTACCTCTTAAGACGCTAGAGGTTTTTTGTATCTAATATATTTCAATATTTCAATATTGTTAAAATATGATGACACGGCGACCTGCATAGACAATTTAGCTACACTCCGGTCTTGGGGGCATTGTTCTAACTTCATATAACAATATTATGTTATTTATTATATTGTAATTAATGTGAAATTCTTAGAAAAAAAATCATAATTTATTTTGTAAAAATTAAACTTTTCTTAACCATTCAGTTTAATATATTTTAAGAAATGTCACAAACATCAATGCATAGATAAATAGATATTTTTAAATTTAGAATATTTCGTAGTCGTTATGGTTTAATTATAAATTCATTTTTAATCAAGTTTATATTTTAAAATAAAACGGTTCATAATAAATAAAATACAACATTATTATTGTAAAAAAATGTAAAATTATAATATAATCATTAATCATGTACGCGAGTCCTTAGAAAACGCGCGGGTATGCAAATGGTGTATTATTTGATATTAAACGTTTTGAGATCATATAACTAAGAATAAAACAATATTAAAAGTAGTTATATCTAATACAATTTATTCGAAATATTTAATTTATGAATTGAAGAATAATATAGACACTGCTTCATATTAAGTTTAATAACCATAAATGTTTGATAACCATAACATTTAAAAAAAAAAATAGAAAAGGTAGGAAAATGAGTACCGCTTTGCTGTACATTAATTGCCGATTGAGTAATTATTATGGGCGTGTTATATTCAATAAAATATAATTTTACACGAAAAATGATTCTGCTCGGAGATGGTCTGTAAGATTATATTGCAAACTATATTTCATGTTATGCGTTTTTGATATACATAGGCTTTGCCTAAAAATTATCGTTTTTACTTTTTTTTACTTTTGACTCCTAACGTATGAACTAGATTAAATTTACTGCAGGAAACAACCCCCATTTTGAAAAATCGTAGCATTTTTAGTATCACAAAAGTGATTAATAAAATACAATATAAAATGATAATATTGCATTACTCGATCAATAATTATATTTTTATCTGACATATTAACTTGAAACTAAAATAGTACCGCATTACAACTGTTACGAGTATATCATCACGCCTACTCCGCTTTTCGTTTAGTTCATCAAAATAACATTTTTTTTTTTAATATAATTTATAAAACTTTATAATAAAAAAATCATATAATTTTAACATACTAAAACTAGGTACGCAATAGAAATAAAATATATTTCATGCAGCACTCTGGGCGCGTATTTACTATAATATACTACCCGTGTAAAGTTATCGCATGTCTTGTGCGTGTAACCCGTGGCAACGAGAGTGGAAATAAAGAAAAGAGAAAAACCGCTCCAACAGAGGATATTTCCTACGTATATATGTATATATAATAGGCGATGGAAATAGCAAGGATACTGCAGAGCTACAACGGCTTAGTCGTGTTCTGTGCGAGTGTATTATAATAATATATCGTTATAGGTACCATGTGTACAGGATGATTCGCAAGGCATGCCCAAGTCCATTTTGTCATTTAATTATTATGTATTATTTCGTATTATCGTTTCTGGAATATGTTACCTAAAAGAGGGTCTTGCGCTGATACTGGATTTTTTTCAAATAAGAACCCCCTCTGTTCATGTTAACCCAAAAATATAAATGTTCTTTGGGAAATACTTTATATATTATATATTTTAAAATTATAAAATAAAGTTCTTATTTTGAATATGAATTTGTGTATTACCGCAACCGATTACAATAATTGTACAATAATTACAATTATGTGACATAAAAATCTATGCATTTTAAAATACAGCCTCATATGTATCAATTAAAAATTTCAAAAACCAAAATCAAAACCAATGTACGAGTTTCATCAAGGGATGAAATTGTAAGAGGTGAACATTCTCGATGAATCGCCCTGTATACGACTGTTGGCTGGATCGATAAAAACAAATTCTAAGACGCTCTCTTCGATTATCGACAGTGTGTTATTGCGATATAATATATATAAAAGTACTCCATCCAGTGTGACAGAAGGTCGAAAAACGCCAAAGTGACGCGTGTATCGTCTGGGCGGACCTAACAATATATTATAATATATCTAGTCGTTGAGTAAGAGTGGTACATTTGACATGGTGGGGTTCATTTGTGTTTGTGACGACGGACAATATACATAATTTCATGTACTCTCTCGTGGTATCAACAAAATTAATATCTGCCTTATAATCAATGAGTTGGCAGTTTGTATACATATTTTAATAGTTCAGGCGTCGTTTGACTTTTTTCTAACAGACCTGCATCCGATGAACGGTTATGAGATTTAAACTCAAACAACGGTATGGTTTAGTGTTTAATTTGTATGGTACAGTTTAAATTTAAAATAATAATAGAAAAAAAAAATAAACTAAAATTAAATAATAATGAAAAATACCTTATCGAATTCAAATAATCGGATTCGTACCTCCTAAAGTTTTGTTGTTTTGCTACATCAACTCGATTTTTTTATACTTGTATTTTTGTTTCAACATATATCTAAACGAATCGATAAATGTATAAATTTTACAACGACGAGTGTCTTTTTTGTGTGTGTATACACAAAAAGTAGTTGAAATAATGCTTCGATTATCGGCTTTGAAGAATTTCGGATAGCGAATTTAATTTAGATTGTACTTTGGCGAAATTAAAATTGAGAATTCCCAGTATTTTTCAAAATAACCGGAAAAAGTAAATCTAGGACAATTTTAAAAATAACTTGACTCTTTTTATGTGTATAGAGTTTTGACATTTTTAACGTTTTTTTTTTTGTTTTTTTTCTATAAATGTTGATAAAATTATTTACTTGGTTAAAAAAACTTGAAAATAAAATACATGATAAACATTTGTTTATAGATATGTAAAAATATTTAAAATGCATTTGCACAATTTTTTTTATAAGCATTTGAACTTCAAATTGTATTAATCATGACAATCATTGCCAAAATTTGAAAATGGTATTGCAATACATTATAGAACGTGCAATTTTTATAACCAAGGGTTAACAATTTAATATACAATTTTTCATAAGTAATTTTTTGTACTGAAACTTAAAAATATATATACTTTTTTTAATATTAACATTTTAAGTTTAGATTTGGATAAAAATACATATTGAAATAATAAATAACGATATTCATTAACTTGTTATAATTCGAAAATATTTTACAAGCCTATATCATAATATTTTATATATTTAATGTTATTTTGAAATGCAATTTCTTTACAAAAAATTACTCCATCCTATGTACATTAGGAAAAATAAATTATTTTAACTTATAGCAATATAAAAAAAAGAGAACTAGAAAATATATACTTAGTAATACATAGTGATATAGGCTACTGGCTGATTGACCGATTCCGCTCAAATTCGTTTTTCTATACAATGATGTATCATTGAATTGAAATTTAACACATCCATCACAGTGACCCACTCGACATATAAAGTACAGCCGATTGGTACTCACTTGCCCACCCTTATTATTTCTTTCATTTCAAGTTTTCGGTGGACAATAATATATTATTTGGTAATATCTCTGTTATTTTTTTGTGTTGTGCAGCAAGAAAAAATTTAACGATTTTAAAAGGAAATTATATATATTTTTGACTCATCAATAAATTTGATTTACATTTCCCTATTGCAGCACTGGATTTTGAATATTATTCGATTTTCAATAGTTTGAATGACAGGAGTAAGTGAAAAATACATCTATACGTCTGCAATATTCAATATTGTGAACTATTTATACATTTTAATAACACACGCTGATCCGCAAATAATTGATCGCAGTGTCTCCATGGAGAATGCTGCTGTAGCGGTATATATATAGTCTGCAGGGAAATTAATAATCTTCCGTCACTTCACTACCTATACATATACCGTATATATGTATAATATAATATATTTATTATTCGATAAATGTGCGCGTCTTGCGGTAAAACGATCACGTCGCAGCTGCAGTTAATAAGTATACGAGGGGAAAAAACCAACTGGGGAAACGTCGTCATTATAACGCTAATAACGCCGATTTTAATTACAACCATAGACTTATCAGTCATATTTGACTCAGAGATAAATCATAAAAACTGTCGGCCCTGTTTCAGTTTATCATACCGCGAACGCTTACTAATAGCCAGCGAATTTAAGGTTTTATTTTTTTGATAAGAGTTTTAACTGCCTGTAAAAATATGTTTATCCGATAAAAATGTATTCATTTTAGCGGTTCGATTAAAATAGGCATACACTGCATACTACTAGTTTTTATCGTAAATAAAACAGCTAAGGTATACTTGGAACTTCATTTAATCATCGTATAAAGTCTACTGTTTCAACATAATGTATTATGATTATTTATATTATTCAATATTGAAATTAGATTAATAAGTATGCACGGAATAACATTTTGACCTTAAATTTGAATCATGAAGAGATAATATTGTATAATATTATTATATGTATATCCATAAATCATACATAACTATATGTCCCTCCGCTAAAGCAAAATCAATATAGCAATATAATAATATTCGAAAAAGAACTTAAGGCAGTGAAAATTATTTTCCGTCATTAAATAATAACATTGAAAACAATCATTTATAACCTTCGTGACTTTATCGTCTCGAAAACAACGTTATTACGCACTACAATAATACTAACACAAATTCCAAATCCTGATTAACTAACTAGAGCTCCTATTTTCCTCTGACGAACGCAGAGGCACTAATATCACCAAATGACATTTAGAAACCTTTAGATAAATTTTGTCAACAAGTAGTTAATTTTCAGTTAAGACGAAAGCAATTAATTCTAAGATTCACATCTTACCTAGATAAATAATCTGACGAATAAAACTAGATAAAGTGGATAACACTAATTGCTGTTAATTAATTATTACGTTATACATTTATAATATCACTTCTGAGTTCACTAAATTAAATAAACCACGAACTTATGGCTAATAAATCTTACCGATCACCATTAATATGTATAGTACTACATTATACATTTGCATTTAAAACGTGTCCATGATACAATTTTCGAGTATTGAAAAAACAATTTAATTTTCTAGTAAAATATTAAGAGAACAATTTTACTAGCGTTCTACTATTCACGAGAAATATTTCTCAACTTCATTCAAAATCATAATATTTAATTTATTATTTAATATTTATATATGCATACTTTCGCTACTAAGCTAGTTATAATAATTAATCAAAGAAATGTCAAACATACACTATATTTATTTTATGTTTTAAATCGTTAAAAATTGTTTACTAAAAATTGACACATAAATATATATATATATAGTGCAGTGGATTTTGCTAGAAATATAATAAAATATGCATAAACATTTAACTCATTTAAGTTGAAAATATATCGAAAGTTTTTCGAATTAAATATAAAAAGAGCATAATAATTCTTGGACAAATTAATATTATGTAAACTGATGGACTTTGGTGTTAATAAGTAAACAAGTTATAATAGCTATAACTAAGCTACTTATACGTCACGTGGAGAACATAATAAATAGTTACACATTAAAATGCAGGTCACATAAAACAAAAACAATTTTCAAACAATATTCGTTGTATGATATTATTTTATCTCCTGGCAAATATTATGTACGTAAATCAAAATATATTACTAATTTAATATTAGCATTATGATACAACCAAATATGCGTAACCAACGATATATTATGTTTTACGGGGCCATAAATAATTGTACGCGAATTATAACTATACAATTTCTAAAATTTATCCTTATTACGACTTACTATTTGGTACTTTTTAACCTCATAATATATTAACAGTACAATTTGTTTTGATGTCAGTTCTTTAAAATTTGATTTGTGTTTTGTTTTTGTCTATCAGCGTTAAAATAATATAACCAATAAAAGTTGTAATGATTAAAGAAAACAAGAAGTGGAAAAACACTAATGAGGAAAAGCGAATATTTTTTTTTTGTTTCTTTAAAGTTTAATAATTATCAGTTATGAATATATTGCGTAAAAATTCAGTCTACAGGTAATTTACGGCTCCCGAAGTTTCAAAAAAGTTTGAAAATATTTATGAATAAAAATTAAAAAGGTAAAAGTAGGTGAACATTGTAGATAAATAATTGTACACGAAAAAAGATACTGAGCCAAAATAAACTATTAAATAATATATTATCGTATAAATTTATAGCAATTAATTATTATACTATTAATTTTACTATTATTAAAACAGGTTAAACTATAAATAAGTAATATCATACAATATTAATCTAATTATGTGTATAAAATACAATTATATATTATGTTAAGTTTTAAATAATCAAGTAGAATATTTTTGAATATTCTTTATTAGATTCTGAACGGAGTGATGAATGTATTGATTTTACAATGATGTGTGTTTTTTTTTTTTGTGTCTGTCATCACGTTTTGGAGTAGTAATAATGCTTCGAATTTTGACTTCAGCCCCTCTTTGAAAAGGACAATTTATCTAGTTTGTACGTTGGGCGGTTAAAAGTAAAAAAATTTCAATAGTTTTCAAAAGCATCGGAAAAATCCCTGAAAAAATTACGGAAAAACGGGAAAATCGATTTTTTGATTTTGATGTAACTCAAAAACGAATCATTGAAAATACTTGAAAATTTCACTAAATGTTCACATTAGCGTTATCTATTTATGATTAAATTTTCAAAATATTTAGAATTTTTTTAAAGTTACTTATAGACAATTGAAATTTTTGATTTTTTTAAGTTTTTTTTCTTAAAATGCCGATAAAAAATATTTGGCGTCCAAAAAATCTTTAAAATTTAACATAAAATTTATTATAAGTTGAACTTATCGTAGTAAAAAAAAAAATAAAAAATCGTTACTCACAATTTTTGTTTATAAACATTTAAAGTTCAAATATTTACGAAATATATCAAAATCGCGAAAATTTGCAAGGAATTTTAAAGTTGATATTTCATAAAATTGTTTTGATTTATACTTAAGGTTCAAAAATCTAATACAAGGTTATCCATAAGTTTTTCTTCAAGTAACTATAAAAAAAAAATTCCAGCGTCAATTTAGAAAAAATTGTATGAACATATGAAATTTAATTTTTTCCGAAATCGCGTAAAATAACGATATATTACAATTTAAATATGTAGGTAATAATATAATATATCCAACTAATTATCATTGACTGACAAATCATCTCCGTTCAGAATCGTTTTTCCTATACAATGATACCAGTCATTGCATTCAAATTTAACACATCCATTATAGTGACCAGTGACCTACTCTCTATCTCTACTAAACAGCAGAGCGATACCCACTTGCCCACTTTTTAAATAATTAATTCCCATTCAATTTTGAACTTTAAGCGTCTAAAAATAAAACAAGTTCATACAATTATTATTATTTGGTTCCAGTGTAAACTACTAATGGCAAATTGTATAATATATTTTCAAATGTCTTAAGCATAGTGTTTGTATAATGAATAGTACATTTTAAAATACAGAATAATTTTCGAATTTTCGTGATCGACCGACTCCCACATCATTTTAACTTCAAATTTTCATAAAAAAAAAAAAAATCATACTTACTAACTATACATACTAACATACATACTAACTAACCGATTTCGTTAGTTTTTTTATTATGTTTTTTTCCGATTATTTTGAAAAACAATGGCAATTTTCAAATTGTATTACTTAAAGGTTCAATTTACTATCGATGTCCTTTTCTATTATATTTCTATATGTATTAGCATATTGTGTATACATCACATACAAATTTTTACACATATCATTGTAAAATCAACACATTTATCGCTCTACTCATAATTTAAAATATTAACGAAATTATTTTCTCATGTAAATTTCTACTCAGGCTTGATAGGTACTTATACAAATAATTTACGTGCACGATAATAATTTTTCTCCAAAAAAATCGTAAACTGTCACAAATACTGCGCACTGGTATGCGAGCACCGCAGAAACTATAAACACGACCATAATATTAGTTTACTATGCATTATATATTGACACGTGTTCGTCATTTATTTTATAGCTGTCTCCAATTAGTATATTAAGTATATGATTATTGCAGCTACAGTGGCCGTAGATATGATGCTCTGAACAATAGCTGATGACGTCTGAAATAAATCGCCACGAACAATTGTCATTGTAATGTCGAGAAACGTCTTTGTATTATAATTTTTAGCACAGTTGGTTGGATAATGAGCAAGAGAATCGCCATTGTCAGAAGTCATAGTCATCTCAAATATATTAAAGTTTACAATATTTCAATATTATATTATAGTATATAGTGACTCGTTGATTATTCGACTTTTGCTTTTTTTTGTTGTGGTCGGATTTTTTGATGTATTACCAAATCCGGTTAGGTGTGCGAGCCAAATCACTGCAGAGCACCAGCACCGCTTAAGGGCTTACTATTGTCGATTTGAGAAATGTTAATTTTTCGTTTCACCATCGTCATTGTTCAATTACGTATTGATATGGGAGGAGCCATTCTGGCGAGCGGAGTTCGTTTTTTCTGAAATTTCGGAAAAATAAAATTCTTAATAATACGGTCACTCCCTGAAAATCATAAAATAATAATGACATTCATGGAGTCATAATATATTACGAAAATATGTGATGATATTATACTCATAGCTCATATATGTCTGTTCCGATGAAACTTAAAACACAAAATTAGATAAATCGATAAAATTATACTAAGAACTTTTTACTTCAATGATATTGTCAAAGACATAGAATTATAGTAAATCGAAATAAAAGTTAAAAATGTAAAAAAAATAATTCAAGTAAAATATTTAATATAACATACCTAGCCTTTTTTTTACTAGCTTCTGTGTGGTTAGCCCTTTTCTCGCCTCACTATTAGACGTTATAGCGTATGTCTACAGATTGTGAAGAAGGTAATCGATTTGTCCCGCCAGCCAGCCCTTATTTCCATTACCGTCCGCGAGACATACAACATTGTGCAAACGTAAAGGTTCAATAATATTTCGATTGAATTTTAATCTCAAGGGTCTTGGCCGGTTGCGAACGAATATTAGCCGCAAAGTTCTTCGCTTGACCATGTATACATGCGTATAGCCCATGCATTTGCATTATAATGTTTATTATTACTAAACCAAACATAAAAATATTAATATTGCGCATTGCGTTTGATCGTTAACGCCATAACTATTTCGGTATACCCCAAACTAAATTCACTGTATAGCATTATGTAAATTTTTAATATTTTGTCATAAAAAATAAAGTTAAAGGTTGTTGTGAGACAGTGAACAATAATTGCTTCAGTCAATGTATGAATTTTGAAAAAATAAAAATAAAAATATTATTGTATAGACCTTAATATATAATATTATATCATATATCTGATTGCATATAATTATTAGAAAGACGCCTATTTTTAATATTGAAGATTTAATTATACTTAGATAGAATTTGGAATGTAATGTCTCCACAAAACTCGAGTAATATAATGCTTAATTTATAATTTACATTTTATGCATACGAATATTAATTGAAAATGAACCACTGATCCAAAAATATGTAAAAGTTAAATGGTCTGAATTAACATGTACTCACAAAATAAATATTCCTTTTTGGAATAAAACATTCATTAATTGATGGTTTAAACCAGTAAAAGCTATGTTTTTTTTATATAAGTGGTCATACTCTGTTTTATAAATTTAATACCCAATATTATACACCTTACAAGATAATATTATCTTAAATACATTTTGAAATACAACAGTCGTTCGTTTAACGTTTAGAATATCACTCGTCCGAGAGTGTTATTGGTCGAGCAGTGGTTTATTTTACAAAAATACAACACCCAAACACACATTAAGGTCTAAAAGTAACATCATATAATACGATTGAGATTTATAGATTTTATTTTATTTTTTTTTTTTACGTTAACGTCCGGTACAGTGTACGACCGTCACGCCACTCGGTAGAACGTGTATTTGCGTGCGTAAAAACGACTATCGTATTGTATATTATCATTATTTACACACGCCGTAAATCAGAATCGAGTCGGACGCTCTAAAACGACGTTGAATGTATGCCGCAAAATGGTCTGGAGTCTTCTTGGTTTTTATACCGCCCACGTTGAAATATATGTATCACACACACGCGCATATATATATATAATATATATATATACACTTATATACTGTTATTGTATAGGTATATTGTATGTACTCGTACGCCCAGAAAGTTTACTGCGCCACATCTCTCAACGCGTATGTGTGCGTATATACACACATATATATATCAGTGTACGTGTGTACCTATTCGAACGCTGACGTAATGCGTTGTAAATATTTATGTGCACCACCGGAAGAATCCAAGTGACGCTCTTTTTTTTGCGCGCGCGAGTGACCGTTTATATATATGGGTTTATTCTGAATACCAAATAACCAATTTGCTCGGGTTTGTTTCCTCCGAGTTCCGAACTGCCATCGGAATACACACCTAATAAAAAAATATAGAGAGAAAAAACAAAACAAACACGAAACGCGCTCGAGTTCATTTCGATAGAGTTCGTATATATACGTACTATAATATACGATTGTATACGTGTGTACTGTATAGATAAATAAATTGTTGATCGATTTAACAAGACGACGACGACCGCGGAAGTGTACGAACGCGTATAATATCCGCGACCGTGCGTTCGAATTTTCATGTGCGTCGCGGACAAAGTACTGTGTCGTCTTTGTATAATATTCTGTTCGCCTCACGTGTTTTGCGTGCGAGTCCACTCGAGGTTCTCACACGTGACCACAAACGACATTATAATTTATAATTTACGTATAATATACATATAGAGGACGATTTGCTTGCCATGCTCACTGGTGGGGCGTGAGCTAATTAGACGGTACAACAAGAAGCATCCTCTGGTGGTAAAAATGTATTTTATTCAATTAAAAACCACTCTATTCCACTGTGAAACTTCAAAAATAATTACGATTTGAATGAATTGGGGTTGAGGTAAGCATAATATTTCTGTATACTATACCGAGTGTTCTGGAGTGTTGCAGTTTTGGCGACGTTTATACTGATTCAGTTATTTGATTTGCGTTATTGACACATTTTCGAAAACATTTTTACTCTTGATCGGTTAATATATTTCATAAAATGAATTTCCGTTTATTTGTATTTACGTGTACGTAATTTAATAACTATTATTTTTTTTTATTTTTTTACTTTTATTAAAATAATTTATGGAAGCAATAGTGTAATTTATTAAACGATGATAATGTAAAATGGCACCATAGTTTTTTTTGTAAATAATAATAGCATTACAATACAATTTTAATCATACATAGGATTTTATACGATATTACAATTATTTTTAATCATTAGGCCACAGCATTCAAAGTATGAAATTCAATTCAGATTTTAAGAAGTATAAAGTTGTATACTTTATCTTAAATTGTTCTGTCTTTTAGATTCTGAATGAAGTGATGAATGTATTGATTTTACTATGATGTGTGTTTTTTTTTTTTGTCTGACGACAACATTTGGAGCAGTAATAATGCTCCGATTTTTGACTTCAGCCCCTCTTTGAATAGGAAAATTCATCTAGTTGGTACTTTGGGGGGGGTCAAAAGTAAAATTTTCAAATAGTTTTCAAAAAAATCGATTTTTTGATTATTAATAAACAGATACTATAAAGTAACCATAGTAACATATAAAAACTATACTATTTGTTTCAAAATAGAATATAATATGACAATATTTAAATATAATATATCCTAAACTGACAAATCATCTTCGTTCAGAATCATTTTTCGTATACAATGATACCTATCATTGCATTCAAATTTAACCTACCATAGTCTGAGGTCCACCCCACCCCCTAATATATAGCAGAGCGATACCCACTTGCCCGCTTTTTTTAGTTATTCATCTTTCTTATCACTTTTCAGTTTATCTCATAGTATTAATAAAGAAGTTATAATAATATACTTTTTATATACCTGTGTCTAATGTGTCTTCTATAATATTATGTCGATGGTACTAATAAATAACAATTGTAATGAAATAAATTAAGTATGATAATTTGATTGTAAATACAAATATAAATACATAAAATCATTTTTTTTAAACAAGATCTTGAGAAGCACCACATTTCAAGGGTCAATATAGGTTCTTTGACTCATAAGGTATGGACATTTTTAGGTTTTAATTTATTTATGTACCTAGTGATGATTTTTATAAATTAAAAATTATTTTTTTTTCATTTATTATAGCCTCCTACATTTTTTATTAATTATTAAATTTTAATTAATTCTTAATTTTGGAATTGGTTTTGGAACTTTTAGAAGAAAAGACACCATTGCTTAAAATCGGGTAAATCTATCGGAGTACTAAATATAATTTATAATAATATGAAAATATCTGCAGTAAATTTTCTCAAGTAAAAATCATCACAGCTAAAGTAATCAATTATTATTATACGTGTTAGCATCGATATAAATTAGTTCATTAGACTATGTTTCAGAGTTATACACGTATTTTAACGATGATCATATACTCTTTTATCTAATAACGTAGGACTTTAAGAGGGATTACACAAAAGCATTAATTATTAAGAAAAATGTAATATTATATATTTTTTAATAAAGTTTGTAGCTACAGATTTATATAAAAAAAAAAAACTTAAAAACATATATTTTATACAATAAATTATATTATACACGTCATATTAAGTAGTCAAATTAATTACATTTTATACATTTTGAATATTATTGTTAATCCATTTAAATAATTTTTCACTTTATAGTTTTGAATGTTGACCCGCTGTTAAATAATGTTTAAAACCGCCACAAACGATGTTAAAAGAATCCAATAAGACAATCGTATTGTTATTTTAATTGTTCGACTTGACGGTTTTTATAACGACTTATGGATTAAAAAAAAACTTTACCAGTTCTTCTTTTACTCTTTTTTATCGTAATTCTAACCCAGTATAAATATTATTCATTCTAAATTTATTCATTTAGCTAAGAAATGCTTATAATAAGAATTATCAATATTCAAATTGAATAACAAAAAGTTTATCATTCGTATGAAATAATGGAAAAATAAACCCACAACAGAAATGTAGTTAAATTGCCTATTTATACCGCCTTGCGATCATATTCATTACATAATAAATTAAATGGAAATTTCTGTAATACAATCTTATTTAAATGTGATTCTGGCAGAATGATGATGCACACCAAAATTTAAAAACTAAACTTAATTCGTTTTCCCCAGAATTTAGATAATATATTTTTGTTGTCGCGGAATTACCTAGACGGTTGATTATTTTTAAATTTTAACATAATATAATGGTAGAATATAATATTATTTCATAAATAATGGTGTTTTAATATATTTATTTAGATGTAGATAGCCTACTTGGCTACGAATGTCTTATTTAATAGAAAAAAAAAATTAATGAATTTTTTTTTTTTTTTGCAATTCGATCGCTTGTACTTTATTTTTGTTCTCAATTTTGGAAACTAATATCTATTTTTAATTATATTATTATTTGCTGTGATAATAATGGTTTTATTATGTCATACTACTATTATTACATTAATAATTCCATACTATCAATATAATAATATTGATAATAATTGTGTTTGCTGAATGTGTATTATTGTGTTCAGGGAATTCCTTATATTTTTTTTCTTTTGTCATCGTTTATTCTATTGTTGGAAAAACTAGTTTGATAGTAATGAAAAATCGCATGGATTCAATTTCATAATATTGACAGAAATAAAATCGATATTAGTAATAGATACAAAACTGACTGCCTTTTGTGGAATTATTATTGATATGCATCAGTTCATCACTGCAATGCTTTGTCATGTTTAGAAAAAGTTTATCATAATCACAATATATGTTTTTCTATTTGTTTATGTTTTTATTAATATAAATATTAAATAAACGGTCCTTGTAAAAAATATATTTATATAATATATATCCAAAAATTGCATGCATCAAAACTAACAAAATTATTAAAATAATATCAATAAGTATGATATTATATAAATAACAATATATGAATACATAAAATAAACACAAATTTAAAATGCATAAGGGAAAGAATATGTTATTGAAATCATTGATATAACGCAAACTTTAGTATGATTTGTTTGTTGCGTCAATATGTAGGTAGGTATGTATTGTTCGATATCTCATATTTTAGATTCTCAGCGGAGCGATGAATATACATATAGGTTTACATGTTTTTTTTTATGTATAACAATGCTTTGTTTTGAGTCTTCAAGTTAGAGAGTTTCTATAAACTTTTTAAAATAATAAAAAAAAATTACTTAAAACGGGAATATCTACGCAAAAGCAATTTTTGACAAAATTGATTTTGTGTTTTCTTTTACTCTAGTTCAAAAATAAATAATTTTAGATATTTATCATTCAATAAATATTTATATTAGCATTCTCTATCTCTGTGTGAATACATAGTTTTTAAAATGGTTTAGATCTTTTAGATTTTTTATTCATAAACAATTAAATTTTTTTACCGTTTTTTTGGGGTGGATTTGTACATCAATATTTTAGTTATCTTCTTAATGATGAGGTATTCACACTTAAAATTTACTATATGACAGAAAAATTTCCATTAGTTTTTTTTTTAATAATATGTTTGTAGGCACTTTTTTTTAATTAAATAAAGTGTGTTAAGGGAACGAATGGTACAATTAAATTAAACTAAAGTCGTATATGGAATTTTTATAATATGTATATAGTTCATTATTAATAATATTAAATGTTCATTATACTGTATCTAAAAAATTATAAAAATTATTAATAAAATAATAGTTAGAGTTACATACTATATGCTTTTTAAATTTATTTGATAAATATAAATGTTAAAAAATCATAATATTTTACTGATATTTATTTAAAATTAATCCTGAAACACGCATTCTTTGAAAATGATTCTTTCTAAAATTGTTTATAACTGAGGAATTAAGAAAAACAATTACGTAGTTATTCAAAACTGTAAACAATAAATAAAATATTCGGTTTAAGTTTCTTACGAGTTTTAAAATACTTTTAAAAATTAAAAATGTCATTTAACATAGACTAATATTAAACTAAATAAATTCCACGAAGATACAACGTAATGGAAATGCATAAAATTAGTTTTTTTTTAATTACCTATATATTATACCTAACTGTTAAGTACCTATTCGAAATTTCGGAAAGTTTATCAATTAATTCAATTAGTGCCCATACCATATAATAATATATAATGTATATATATGTATTTAGATTATCTGTTATTATTTAATTTAAAGACATTAGCAAAAATCGAAGTGACAAATAAAAATGCGTTTGAATTTTGAAGTTTTGATCTGAAATATAAGATCGTATGGATTCACAATGATAGTATTATTATAACATCTCTGTTAAAATGTATAAGTAAAAAAGTTGGTGAGTGAGTATCGCTCTGCTGTACATTAGGGGGTGGGGTGGACTTCGGACTAGGGTAGGTTAAATTTGAATGCAATGATAGGTATCATTGTATACGAAAAACGATTCTGAACGGAGATGATTTGTCAGTCTAGGATATATTATATTTAAATATTGTCATATATTCTATTTTGAAACAAATAGTATAGTTACTATATTATGTTACTATAGTTACTTTATAATATCTGTTTATTTATAAAAAAAATATTTGGCAACATACACATAATGAGAGTATGAAATTTAATTTAAATTTTGACATATTTCGTATAAATTTGAACTTTAAGCACTTATAAAAAAAAATTATGACTAACGATTTTGGATTTTTTTTTATCACTATAAGAAAAACTTATAAGAAACCTTGTATTAAATTTTAAAGATTTTCTGGCCACCCAAAAAATTTTTATCGGCATTTGAAGAAAAAAACTTAGAGAAGTCGAAAATTTCAATTGTCTATAAGTAGCTTAAAAATGGTCAAAATATTTTGAAAATTTAACTGTAAAAAGATAACCATAATATAAACATTTGGTGAAAATTTCAAGTATTTACAATAATTCGTTTTTGAGTTACAGCTAAATCAAAAAAACGATTTTGTCGAAAAGTGGTTTTTCGTAAAATTGCCATTTTTCTGTTATTTTTTTTTTGTTTTTCTCGATTTTTTTGAAAACTATTAGAAAATTTTAATTTTGACCCCCCTAATAAGGGGAAACTAGATTCAATTCCCTATTTAAAGAGGGGCTGAAGTCAAAAATCGGAGCATTATTACTGCTCCAAATGTTGTCGTCAGACACAAAAAAAAAAAAAAAAAAAAAACACACATCATTGTAAAAGCAATACATTCATCACTCCGTTCAGAATCTAAAAAGCGGGTAAGTGGGTATCGCTCTGCTATATATTAGGGGGTGGGGTGGACCTCAGACTGTGGTAGGTTAAATTTGAATGCAATGATAGGTATCATTGTATACGAAAAACGATTCTGAACGAAGATGATTTGTCAGTTTAGGATATATTATATTTAAATATTGTCATATATTCTATTTTGAAACAAATAGTATAGTTTTTATATGTTACTATGGTTACTTTATAGTATCTGTTTATTAATAATCAAAAAATCGATTTTGTCGAAAAGTGGTTTTTCGTAAAATTGCCATTTTTCTGTCATTTTTTTTTTGTTTTTCTAGATTTTTTTGAAAACTATTTGAAAATTTTACTTTTGACCCCCCAAAGTACCAACTAGATGAATTTTCCTATTCAAAGAGGGGCTGAAGTCAAAAATCGGAGCATTATTACTGCTCCAAATATTGTCGTCAGACACAAAAAAAAAAAAAAAACACACATCATAGTAAAATCAATACATTCATCACTTCGTTCAGAATCTAAAATTACGATTGAAAAAAAAATATTTAATATCATAGTATGTGTTGTAGTACCTATACGTGGCCGGTTCAAATCAGTCGAGTATTGACAGTTATGAGTTTCTGACTATAGTTTTCAGGTGCATTTTGAAAAACTGTAAAGAGGTACTGAGGGAGTCGATATATAATGTACCGTTAAATCGTCTGATCGATAAGTGGCTTACTTTAAACTTTTCGATTTTTTGACTACGTGACAAAATAGTTCACTAGAAAAAAAAATTTTATCACCGTAAAATTCGTTACACTCACTTCACTGGGAATCGAAAACGTTAGCTAAACATTATTGCGTCCATATCGGCGGAAGCGTCTCTTATAATCCATACTTATCGTCACAGCGCAAATCCCACACACAAATCTTCCTCAGAATGGATACACAGGCCTCACGTCATACATAAACATAATAATATTACGTCTTCCGCACGGGTTAGGACTCCGAATGCGAATATTATCGGTACGCGCAGACCGTCATTGTCTGGAGCTCCAGTCGGCATGTATAAGCGTTTCATTGATTATATTTATAATAATAATTAATAACAATAATAACAACATAATATTATTGTACATTTATACGCAGTGTATGCCAACCACAGATTAAAGTCCCGACTGTCCCTCGGGACTGCACGAACCCATTCGGACTACGTTGTGACGCGTCTGATCGTATATATTATAATTCTATTATCGCATCCGTGTACAGTATATTATTATGTATATCATGACGACGATACCTGTGCTGTTGTCGTTACGGAGCAATGTAATGAAGCGGACTAAATTTCAAAATTGAATGGCCGGCAGAGCGTATTGTCGATATACTCACGTCACTCACTCGTGTGCATTGCATTGCGTTCTTTGTAGTGCACCAAATTCAAAATGCATTTGTTAATGACAATCGCATTATTTACGATAATTATTTATTAAACTAGAATACTAATTTTTATTGTCTATAGATAGTGTAAATGTATTATTTAATCGGAATAAAACTTCAACGATGTAGTTTAAATTGTATTGTATAATTTCCAAATCAAAACATATTACAAAAAATTAATATTTAATGGTTATATGTATATCACTTATTTTTTTGATTTTCAGGAGAAACCATCGAAGCCAAAACGCACGACGAGGTTACCATGTTGTTCAGCGATATCGTCGGCTTCACGTCCATCTGCAGCACTGCCACGCCGTTCATGGTCGTCAACATGTTGGAGTCCTTGTACAACAAGTTTGACGCTTACTGCGGACATTTGGACATATACAAGGTGAGTGACAATTAAAATCGGCGTTTAATTGAAACTCGGAAGTGATGGCTGACTTCTGGTTAGCCGAAACCGTTATTAGTAAATATTATGGTGATAAGGAGTTAATTTCCAAAATACCGATGAATAGAAATATTTCGTTATTTCAAACGAATCGATTAAGTTTTTTAAACATTTATCCGAAGAAATAGTTATGATATGATGGTTATGTATTTTTTCTTAATTCAGCATATCGCTATATTAATTCACACTTCCTTATACCCTTCGCCCAACAAAAATGAATATGATATTGTGGTAATATAATACTGTGCTTTTAATTTAGTATTGTTATTGCCTATTCCAATGAATACGTCAAACTTTTATTTTTCAAACCTAATTTTATGAAGCCAACGAATGACCTATTATCCGCCATTCGGTAATAACAGTATAATAGTATTATACGGTATGCGTATTATAAGCTGTTAACTTTATTTCTTATAAAAGCGTATATTTCATCGCTTGTGATGAAATATAATAACGTGACACAAAGCCATTTCAAATGAAGTTTATTGCACGTAAAATGTGCGTCTTTAAGAAATGATTCTGGAAATATGTCTGGGAAAAACGGCGTAACAATAAAATGAGATTATAATATAGTTCAATAATACCATGATCGATATTCAAATCAAACGTATTATTCCAGCTGGTGTTACACATCGTCGAGTATACATAGAGTATACGCAGTCCCTTTAGAACGGTTAACGTTGCGTTATCGTGCATGAAAGAAGTAATTTGCTTCGAATGGTTCCCGAAGGAATTCGACGGCCGACATGACGGAAAACATTTTTAAAGTCCATGCGATATTTTATCGGGCGAGAATGTAGAAAAATTGCTCGTGATTTTACGTGAACCTACTGTGGAAGTGAACAAAAAACGCGCAGTCAATCATCCGAAAAGTCAAAAATAATAATAATAATAATATAAAATAACAAATCGATGTTTTTTACGGTTTTTATTATAACAGATGAGTATATACGGGGTGATTATTTCGAAAGCAATTTTACTCATTTTCTCAAAAAGTGTTTATTCTTTTAAATTATTTTTGCATACTTTATTCATTACAAAAAAAATATATATACATTTACATTTGCTATTGATTAACCGTTAAAGTTTTAATTTTTAAATAATATAATTAATTAAATATTCGTAATTGAAATACATTCCCGAGGATTTGGATGTATAGAATAACTAACATCAACACATAATATATAACTTATAAGTGTATTTAAAGTTTTAGTGAGCAGATTGGCGGGCACACATTTTGGGGGACATCAATGGACTACTGCATTGCACATTTATAAACTTTAAATACTCATAACTAATAAACTACCTCCTCTTCGTTTGAAATTTGTTTTTTCATAACATTGTTCTGAGAAAAATGATTTGCTTTTGAATACAGAATATATGTGTCATTACATATATACATCATTGAAAAAGTAATCAACTTTGAAAGCAACTTTTCCAAGAACTTTGTTGCAACAAATTCTAATTATATAGAAAATAAGAAATATCCAAAAACATTTAGATTTTTCGAGAAAACGAGTTTACTTAAAAAAAAAAAAAATGAACTCGTATAAAAAATAAAAAACCGCGTTTGCACTAAAGCACACACGAATATTTTCGGGGACAAAATAAATGCGGACATCGATCAAATCGACGTGAAGTTTCTTTAGGCCACCGCCAGAATGTACACAAAAGGTTGAACTTACTTTACTCGGATAGTATAACGTGTATCGGGTATGTTGAGTGATTGCGCGAAGGATACTTATTTTGCAGAGTCGAGTATCGGCGGGTTCTATAACAATGTATGTATATCCGATAGCGGTGCTTCCGATAAACCTACACACGAATCAAAACCGTTGTTGTGAATGGGAAGGGGTTATGGTTATTTTGAAAAATTTAAACGTTATTTTATTTTTTTTCGTATATGACGGTCAGCCTCGACATGAGCCGCCCGCGTAAATCGGCGACCCACCAGACCTGCATGTATAACGGCGGAGCAAACATTTTAGAAGCAAGATATTACATTATACAATATACTAAAGTGTTCGATCTGAATTCATCGCACGCGCGACGAAAACTTCACCCACAAACCCCTTTAGTCGCCCCCCCTCCCACTACCCAACCACTAGACCATTATTATTACCAGTCCCCGGGACATTATGGTGACGGCAATATCTCTGCTATTCGCCTCTCTCGTCCTCTCTCACTCACACGCTCTCGTTCCATTATCTATCTACGTCCCAAAACGCATCATTTCGTTGTTTTTGTTGTTATTATTATTGTTATTCTGAAACTGTATGGCGTTCGTATAACATAACGACCACCACATGAGATGAGTCGAAAATAAGTTAAATTTATTTGATTTTCTTTCTGTTGTTTGAATCGTTTCCGCGTCGAGTTCGTTTAGTAGTCCGCGTAATCGCGCTAACAAGTTTCGGATAATCACGATGCGATTGTTCGTTGTCATATTAGGTAAATAAATTTGTTTTCCTAAAATTCGAATATTTTTATTAATATATCAATAAACACACATTTCGTTATAATTTTATAAAACTTAACGCTTTGTATTAATTTTATTTGTTCAATTTCTATACAGTTATTAAACCTATCGTATAATATACATTAAAAAAAAAAAACTAATCATACAAATATAAATCCGAAAAATATTATTTGCACAAGTATTTTGATTATATATTATATATATTTACATACTGATGAATAATTTTTGTGAGCGAATAATTCTCATTGAAACGTTTGCGTTTCAATCATTTTACCAAAAGCTTAGGTAAAATATTAAAAATGGGGACGCTAACTTATATTACGTTTTCAAATAATATAAAGTTTGTCGGAATGAAAAAACATTTTGAATTTAAATTTAATATATATATATAAATATATTATAATATGTATATTGTATTTGCATTTTTGTAATTTAATTTTTAAAAGTAATAATAAAAAAAAAGGAAATTATTAAAGTAAAATATATGAAAAACTTCTATAATGACTGAATTAATGTAAGTAACAACCTAATTTTTAAGAAAAAACATTCTATATTTCTATGAAATCAATTTATTGTATTATTATATGAATATAGAATTTTAATTCACTTCAATTTACATAAGCTTACACTAACAAAAAAATTATTGTATACAAATTTAAATTAACAAATAGTTTTAATTTAATGTTTATAAAATTATAAATGGTAGGTAAACAAACAAACAAATGAAAAAAGTGATTGGAAGCAATAGAAATTAGTTTTAATAAATTAATTCCAAGTATAAATGTTAAAAGACAATTATTCGTTATTTCCTTAAGAGTTGAACTTATCTATAATCATTGGCACGTTTACAATTATTACTTGTGAACATTACTTCAAAAATAAAAAATAAATACGAAATCTATTAATATTATTTTTATGGAAAAGGTTATATATTTTCTTTATCTTATAAGAGTTTTACAATACATCCTAAAGTTCGAAATCAGGGGAGTTACAAATCCTTACAATTTATACATGGTTGTGAAAAAGGGATGAAAATAAACAAAAACGGATAGATATTTTTTGGTTGCGTGTACACAAAAAAAAAAAGCAATCGAGTGAAACAATTGAAGAATCTGCCGAAAAAATTCCATGGAAAGATTTCCAAGCATTTTAACCGAAATCAATTTCTATGCAGGACCACGTATTATTATTTGATCGTATTTTTTATATACATAATACATATACAATGCATTTACTTATTTTCCATTCATTAACTTTTATAAAGACGTGATATTTAAATGTTTACTCAATATGAAATTGATACGTTATATTTGTTCCAGTGAACTTTTATCATAAATCCATTATTGTAATTCATAATTTATTGTTTATTGGATTACGATGTCCGAGCGGCAAAATAAATTCAAAACTATAATAATATTCTCCTGCTAAAAATCGAACCATTACCGAGTTCTACGTCATTTCCTGCAAAATTATTGGTGTTTCCCCGAACTATTCCACGACTATTATCAATATTTAGCACGGTGCTCACAAAACACTCGCGTGAATCATTATCATTAATTGTTAATACTGTTATAAACCAAAATTTGGGCCACCAAAGTCATTTGAATAATAATTTACCAAATGTACAATTGACCTCCAACAATCCGTTGGGTGTAATATGGAAGCCGAATATTATATAATATACATATATACACATAAAATTAATTATTATCACATAAATATTGTGACATTAAATAATATTATATTAAATTTGTAAACTCCCTTTGGGCATTTGAATATATATATATATATATTAAAACGAACTGTATTTTGTCCGTCGAAATCATTGTAATAGTTAATTTACAACACACGAGAATATTAATATTTTATAATTTAAATCGCCATTAAAACTTAATCATATATATAATGGAATATTTACCTAATAAGAGAGTAAATATATTATACGGTGTTAAAGATATAAACTATACGTGCATGTCATTATGTATATACTATAGTACGTATTTGAATAGATATTTATTATTTCGATTTTACAATAATTTTAAATATCTGAATGTTGAAAAACATATAGTGTTTTGTATTCGTAATTCTCCGTTTGTTCATAATACGCTTACTATATAATACCAATGACACAAGGCAAAATGTTAACTCTGATTTGGTTTTCCATACTTTCTTTATAAGAAATAACACAGGTAGAATTAAATTAGTAATATGATTCTTCGGGTAAAATAAAGAATTATAATATTATAGTTATTATTGCGGTTCGGAACGGTGAACGGTGAATTATTCATAAGCAAAACATATTTCAACAAACAATATTTACGAGTACGATAATATTTAAATGCGTTTCGGTAATTTTACTTACGAATAGAAAAAAAATTGTTTATTGAAGTATGATGGTTCTACGCGATACGTGACATAAGATTTTTGAGTGGAATTTCACGGAAGCTTATGCCAAAATACTAAAAAAACTGCAATACAATAATCATAGACAATTAATTCTAACTTTTCGGTCAGTATATTCATAGATGCAATAAAACGCAAATAGTATATTGTATGATATATTTCACAATTACAAGACGATAGTAATATTGTTCAGTGTCTAATAATTTAATTGAAATATGATTATAATTCATACAATATATTATGGAAAATATTTTTATAGTTAACGGTTTGAATATTTTTTATTTTATGTTTAATAACCAATTGTTTTAGTTCATATAGACATTGAAAAACAATCATGCCATTTACCCCTTAATTATAACGAATAAAATTATACGTATATATATATATATATATATATATATATATATACATAATATTATTTTTTGTGCATTGCATTTCTCATAGTTCCGTTGTAAGTCGTTTTATTTAACAAGTTGGGCGTAGACGCGTAGAACATTTAAATTAATTATATCGATTAATCACCCCCGTGTTTTCGTTAATTTGACGCTCCAATAAGTCGAAGTAAATATTGAATTTCAAATTTTCAACCATCACATTTTATTTTTATTTTCATATCAATCGCTTTTTGTTTCAACGCCAAACATCATGATTAGATTTCGTGGCTGAATCCCGTCTATAGGTATATCACAGTATTCTCGGCGAATTTAATTTGTATAAGTTCGTAGGTCACCTATTTCTAAAAAAAATTAACGACAATTTCAATGCATCAAACGAAATATTTTAGCGTATTTAGCGTGATAATATGAGAGATAAGTTTTATTTTTCGCACAATATTGATATAATAAAATCCGAAATAATAATTCGATGAACGGATAACGCATCGATGAATACTTAAAATATAGGTATAAGTAACGCGAAAAAAATTATTCGTCGATGCGAGTGACCAAAAAAAGATAAAGTGACGTTTGGTCGCATTATGATTATTAACTATAACACTTAGTTTTGTACGTCATCTAATAAGTTTTCGATTTATTTCAAAACGTAATATTAATAGCAATAATACAGTATAATGCAGTAGTCACTCAATCGTAAACCGTTCACGTAAATAACCGAAAGTGCTGCTGCCGCTGTAGGTCTTGTCGTTTATTATTTCATTATTGAATATATTTTATGTATTCGCCGGGAGAGTAAATGGATTCAGAGTGTCGGAAACTGATAGTTGATGGTTTATATCGTTGCGCGTAGTTGCGATTCTCCACGCAGTTAACCCGAACGGTCACTACAATAACAGAGATAACGGGTACTAATGACCGTATTATGTTATATATGTGTGTGTGTGTGTGTGTGTGTGTGTGTGTGTGTGTTATAAAATACATATAGTTAGTAATGAAATGCAATATCAACACTCTAGAAGAAGAGATGATGATAATAATAACAATAATAATAATAATGATATTATGGTCTAAATAATTACGCTCACTACCGTTTTAAATTATCCACTTAAGTCGGTCTATACTTGGCATACGTTTGCGTTTATCCGAAATTATTCAGCAACAACATCTAAGTAAAACGTGTTAACTGTATCCATGCGTGAAAATATTATATTTTATTATTATTATTATTATTATTATTATTATTATTATCTAATTCCGAGTGGGGAAATAGATTTTAAGGCCCTTATGAAGCGAAGATATTTGTTATAAATTTGATTAGGTATAATATCATTTGTTGTTGTCTAAACACCGTGAAAAACCTACAAATTATTTAGAATTTTTCTACAGCCCTATATACAATAGTTTTATATTCATATATACTCAGTTATTAAAAATAAATGTTTACAAATCAATGACCAAAACAATAATATAATTAGCACACATTCGTTATTTTTGCATCGTTCATGGACCCATTCGAGAGTCAGTCGATCGACCATTACACGATTGTTTCAGCACTGGTTTCATTGTACCATTCAAAATCAGTAACCATACATTGGCACTACTGGCAAAAATTAAGTATATTGAATGGTAGGTACAAACTCCAGTAATTTCGAGGTCCTGGTAACATTTATCTTTGCTGCCTCCCTCGATCTGAATCTGGCAGGTGGTTAAGTTTGGTTAACAAACTATGGCCGACTTCCATCACACTAATTATAAGTACAAATTAGGCCAAACGAAGATTAAGTGAAGACTTTCGCAGATGCATCCGCAAATTGTATAAATGTCTACAAAACGAAAAAAAAAAATGTCTAAATTAAACCCGAAAACAAAAACTTTAGTTATTTAATAACAATCGTAAAAGTTAGTTTAAAAATAAAGTAACTTAAGGCTTAATACAAATCTTCAAAAGATATTTATTTTGATTTTTTTCAGAAAAATAATTAATCCGACAAATTATCTATTTTAAAATAATTTTTGACTTCTTTGTTTTTTTTTTTTCATAAATAAATTCGTTTTTATGATTATTAAAAACACGATTTATAAATTGTCTATTGACATTAAAAACATACGATTCGGGATTTATTTTTTAAAACCTATCGAACTTATTTTGCATGTGATTTGAATGTAGTCATTCCACTTGGCGGGTGAATAACTATTGTGAGTTGAGACGCAAGTCTTCGGGATAGTATAATATTATTATGTACCATATATCATATTATATTACATAAACACAGCGTACTCGGGGAGATTAATGTGTCAGTACAGGCGTGTGCGTGTGACGTGTGCGTCGAGTGTTAGTACGAAATGCGCTCGGAAACTTAATCTTCGATAATATAACGATGCACGCGTTTGTTCGATGTTTTAATACAGCTCGTCGAAATACAACATTATATACTCTTGAAGAATTTATTATTCTATATATTGCGTGCGTGTGTGATTATTGGTGGTGGAACGCGTGGTGCGGGGATCGAAGGGAACATTTATCCACCCCCACCCCTTCACAAGACAAATAACTAAAATCGTCGGTAGGATTCTATTGTAATTTCTTACTCGATATAATGGAAGTTAAAAAGGTTCTACCATATTTTTTTGTATTTAAATCACAAGAGAACCAATATCAGTTTTAAAATCATAATATTATACAATATATTATGTATTTATAATACTCTGTTATGTTTTCTCATAGTCTAATGCATTACTTATTATATTGTGTTTAAATGTAAAAAATTATATTTTATTTGTTCAAGCCCGTTGGCGATTAGTCCACAGATATACAGATATAATCAGTTCTCTGAGTACAGCATATTATATTAGTCTTATTATTTTAAAAATCTACAATATCATTTTTTTTTTTTAATATAAAATATTTTGAAAACCGATCGCTTAGTTAACCAACATTTGCTAAGATAACGACAAAACATAATTATTATAAATATTAATTTTCAACTTACGTAACAATAATATGTTGTTGTATGTAAATACAATATATACATATAATAAATATGTATAAATTTAGTACAAAAAGTATTGACATATTATTATTAAATAATAACATAGATAAATAATGGATACTTATTAGTAAACTAGTACGATCGTTTTGATAATATTAGCATAAACATATTTAAAAATAAATTAAAATAATAATAAAATTTGGATAATTAACATAACAGTTAGATAGGAATACACGATTCAATATAATTGAACAAAACGTATAATATTAAGTACCTATAGTTGAAAACCGTGATAATGCAATTATTATTCTTGTATATAGTTACTATATAGTACGCGCGAGCATATCTATACGATATTATACTCGATTACCGACTATACATTGAACAGATCGTTTCATTGGATATTCCGCAGCCACGATACAAACACATAATACTATTACGTCGCATCACATAATAATATAATAGAAGTGACTACTTTTCATTCGGTATTCAGTCTATTGAAAAAGTTAAGCGCGCTTAGGATCCCGTGCGTAATCTCTGGATATGACTTCCTGTGCTCGTGTATTGTATGGGTTAGCCTTGTAAATGGCGGGCAACGGATGTCCGTTATTTGTCTTCGGGAGATTTGTCAAACCCTATAACCCTTGATCCCGGAGTCGAGTGCGTAATACGTTCGAAAAGTAAAATAGATAACGCCGTCGTAATGATCAGATAAAAAAATAAAAATCAATAAATAGCTCCATATCGCGGTGGCCGGAGAATTATTGTCAAAGTTGCCATATAAAAACAACTGGGGATTTGTCGTGTAATGCGGTTATACGTGACTTTTGCGTCTTCATAACTTATCTAATCAATATACAACAAGCTGCTAAAAACAAAATAAAATAAAAAAATTTCGACGGCGAAAAGGTTTTTTTATATTTTTTTTTTCAGCTCGGGGTTTCCGCTTTCCGGAACCATCAATCTTCGAGTTTTGGTACTCTGCAAACTACTTTTAATTTCAAACTTTTTTCTGTTTCGTACTATTACAACAGCGGTACCCTATTAAATAGCATGACTCACGGGTGTGTGTATACGCATACCGCACGCAATGCCACTCGACGACTACGACGCGAGATGGGTTGGGCGATCTATATTCATTATCCGTCGATCCGCGAGCCCGTAAATCCGAGCACACCTGACAGATAACGACGAATGTGCCGTATTATTTTTTACGGTACAATTTTTCGCCATCTCGCGACAATATTATTACCGGACCGCGGGCGTTACTCGTGGCAGCGGTGTGCGTGTTTTGATTTAAATGGTTGCCGTGATGGTTCGACATCAGACGCGCTTTGAATAATTTCGCAATCCGCCGCTCGCGTTTTATGATAATATTATTATAATTACAATAATCGTCCACTACCTATTATACATAAAATATAATCAATAGTCTCGCGATGAAAATATAATAAACCATTATTCGACCACTGCGGCGGGTCTGGCGCAATAATATCTAACAAGACGAAAACTTTAATTGATTTCACTGTAATATTAATCAAGACGCAATTATTATTATTATACCGCAGTCTATTCATCATGACACACAGTGCAGTTTTTATTGCCCTAACAAAATATATCCTCCGAAGGACATCCCTCGAGAGGCGACCCGAAGAACGGCCCCTGTAGAGATGAATTCATCTATAACATATAAAACTGGACCTATTTGTATATTATACAGGATATATTTTACTATAACTAAATTAGATACATTGCCACATTGATATGTTTACACAAATAAATATAATATTTTTTAACCTTTATTTGTTTTTCGATAAATAACCTTTAAATATTGTTTGTTTACAATAAAAAAGAATTAATAATTATGAAATCATACTCGCGTATAGTCATGGAACATTCGCGATAGAAAAAAAGCTCACAAGTAACGATGACGGACCACGATATTTTATTTGTTTAAATAATTATTAATTAAAAAACAGGTCCCCTAAACTAGGTATCTTAGTTTAAGTGTTCTCGGTTATTTGAGAGATACGTGTTTCAACATTCGAACAAATCGTTTTTTGAAAACACCTAATACTTATATTTTATTTACAACTGATTGCAGTAGTTTAAAACTTGCAGAACAAATTGTTTTTATCAAAAATAAATTAAAAGATATTACAATAAATGTAGTCCGGAAATCTGGCTCTAGAAATTCGCGGGGAACCTGCAACTAGTACATATTTTTGAAACCAATTTGGAACTACATTATATTATAATATTACGAGTTGCCGTAAGCTCGATCAGCGCAAGACCGGATCTCGTCGGCATTTGTTATTATTTCAATTTTTTTTCAAGGTTCCAAACTCCATCACAATAACCCCATCAACGATTGCTATGAATATCATATTATTACGATTTACCCGTGTGAAGATATTATAATCATAACGTCGACAATCTCGCTGCATTGTATTTCGCGTTATATTATCTTATTTGTAGGTACTCGTATTGTGCGAGTTTCTGTATGGCATGCTAAAATCGGTGTTCGAAAACAATCGGGAAAGTTATAGACCGCGACCGACGATATATTAGGTATATTATACGCAACTATGCGGTGTTCCTAATAATAAATATATATATATATATATATAATTGGGCCGCATCCGCCCCCTTGTTTGGGATTCCAGTATATATATATAATACTATTATTATATTATCGTCGTCGTCGTCGTCGTCGTCGTACCGAAAACACGGCATTTCGTTTTTCGCCCGCCGCCATTACTTAATAATAACCGCCGTGATAACAGTGTTGCGCGGTCGACGGCGAGAGCGGTTCGGAAACTTTACGCCGGACACTTGGCGAAATTTAATAAGCACAATGGCGCGAGTATACGCATAAGTTTCGACACGAACTTCTCTATATATATATAATGTCATATTGTCGGTTGGGTCGACGTCGTCGATTATACGCGCGCCCGTATTTTATCATTACAATAATAACATGGCGTACATATAATATGCTATGCACGCATAGCAGCGACTTGTCTCGCTCCGCGATCATCGCGATGACGACCCCGCGGTCGGTGTCCTCGGGAAACTACTCTAAATAATCGAACGGTCCACTTCCGGGTTATTGTAAATCATTTAAACATATATCTGTATACGCTGCGCTCCTTCCGTTCGAAACTTTTTTCGGGTTCTTCGCGCGCCCGACCGTCACTCGGAACTCGGGAAGAAACTTTGTTTTGCCCTTCCCTCCTCGCCGCCGGTGACGACGAGACAGGTCCCAATAGACGTATACGACGTAGGTACGGAATGTTTTCTCGAGACGAAACAAACGGCTCGCGTACAACAACTACTACTGTTTAACGCCACTTGTCAGACGGATCGCGCGGAGGCGTGCGCCGCGTTCGAAAAAAACATAACGAGCGCGCGCGTGTGTCGTCGACTTTTTGTCGCTCGATGACGATAAAGTCACAGACGACAAAGTTGACACGCGGTCGCGTGACGTTTCTTCTGCCGGGAAAATAATACTTAGAAAATCGCGTCGGTACACACGCGCTCGATTCAAACTACGGTTAAATGTTATTATTCGGAATAAAAACGTTTTTACGTGAGATAAAAACCATCGTTATAGAATTAAATAATTTTCAATCGATGGTTTATTAACTGTGGCCAGTATGATAAATTTGAAAACAATAATATTTTGTTTCCGTTTATCTAGTTTTGGCGTTATATGCGGCTTCCGAAGTACACGCGTCATATAAATACGTTGGTTTCAGTCGTTCAAAACGAACAATATATAGACTTATTATGTAAATTTCTAACATTATTAGCATACTGTTCTTTGAACATCGTCTTCATTACACAATATTTCAAAATTAACTACTTAATCGCATACAATAGATACCTACAACTTACTGTAACCAACTGTAACATTAGTATCGTTTATCTTCAGTGCAAAAAGTGGCAACTCGAGACAAAAAGATATTCTGCAGATGATGAAACGAGAATATTGTTAATTTTCAGATACTGTTAAAAATATTATAAATTACGATTATACACTCAAAGGACTATAGTGTATATTATTATTCTGTTATTGTGCTAACTTTCCAACTAATAATTGACGATACGGGTGAGGGGGGTTATCAAGCTCGTAACTATTCAATGACTCAACGTTTATTATTTATTTAAAGTCCGTTTTAGCTCAATATTCATTCTACATAATATTATTATTACAGTCTAGCAATATTGCATTACTGCCTAACAGTTTTCAATAAGTTGATGGATAAAAAACTAGTCTGTAAAAAAACTTTAAATCACTTTCTTTAATCTTTACTTAATTAATATTTATGAACAATATGAATATATCAATTATATTGATACAAATCGTCAAAAAATAAATAAAAATATACAACAGTTTAATATTTTCGAGATCATAACTATATTATCATATTTTATAATTTTTTACAAGTAATGGTCAGATTTTAACTGTCTTGTGTTGATTTATAATTTCAATCAGTTATTTTTTATAAAAATATAGATTATTATTTTATATAGAAGTACACATACACACTATCCAGTGTCCGCGCGTGTGCTCAATAATTTAACAACATTCAGTAATCGCATATTACACTGATAAGTATAACTTTGATGAAATACTTTACATATATTGAATTATCGTATAATAAGTTATGTATTACGTTAAAAATGTATACGTTTAATGTCAAACGCATTACATTCAAGCGAAAATAAGGTATAGAAACGTTTAAACGACCTATATAGAATTTTTATTAAAAAAAAAAAAAGGATAAGATTTTAAGCACAATATAAAATTTTGTTTACCGTTCAAAATCACAGTATTAAATCTTGTGTATCAAAAACATAATACGCGTACGAGGGTAGTGCGTGGGACGCAGGCGAGTAAACGCAAGAGATAAGCATTATGACAGAATGGGAACAAAAAACAGACTGGAAAATACGCTATATTAAAACGGAGTCGGGAAACTCGCTGTGCCGGGGCACATTTATGTAATGATCATTAGCGAAAGTCGTGTTGGTAACCTGTAAATTACGACATTATTCAGGACCCGGTCGGACGACGATGAGGGGCCGACTGGCGTAATGTATGTATATTCATGTTATAATACTACTCGAGCATACATGCTTTCGAAGACAATGGGTGCAACGGGAGTTTAAAAAAAAAAATACGTATAAATATATCTCATTATCAGTATACGCGAATAATATTACACGCGGCGTGACGATGGCGGTTCGGGAAGCCTAAAACTATCACGCGGGAAAGACACACGAGCTCGTGCAGTGTATGTGTAGTAATAATTTAACCGTTTTTAACTGAGCGGAGCTGTCGTTTAGTTTTTTCCATTGGAATGACGTTACGTGATCATGTGTAACACCTTTTCGGCGGTGACTCGGCGATGGGAATATTAATAATAATAATAATAATAATAATAATAATATATTCAGTTGAAAACGATACGGCCAACACGGCGGCGTATTTTTCGATATTATAGTCTACGGGGAAATAAATGTATATGATTATTATCTATTCGTAGGGACCTGAACGTTATATCATTAAATTATGTCGTCGAACAAACATATTATTATTATGATCTTTTACACATCGGAGGCTGTAGATACACCACTAATTGCTGTTATTCGCACGTATACTACACGTAACATACGTCATATTTTTGTATTACAATTATATCACATTCATCCGACTTTCTAACACGATATTTCGATTTTTAAGTATACACGCCGTTTGTCCCGTATTAATTTTAGTATAACAAATTCACTGTTTACCAGTACCACTTCTCTCGAATCGAATAATTTATACAATACCGTTTAAAAGTGACATCTACACCGCTGACTGATCGAAAGTCGTATTTCGAACAAATCGCGTTTTTAATCTAAACAATTTATTCGTCGTGACCCCGAACGATCGATCTATAATAGTTACATATTTACATGCTAAACGCCGTACGAGTGACATATTTATGCGTTTTCACTGGTTTTATAGAAATTTGAATAATACGATATTATCAACATGACGAGTTTTTACAAAACAAAGTCGCATAATACATTGATAGTACTAATAATACTAGTCGTAGAGAACACATGAATTCAAAATATATAGGCCATATATGAACTTCTGCCTACATTCTAGCATAACTAACATAAACTGAATACCAATCATTTAGATATAATAAAGAAATTTAGTATAATGTACCGAAAATTCGATCCATATCCAAAGTAAATATCATAAGGACGGCTAATAACCACGCAGTTATGTTTTTAAAATGAGGAATTTTTTTTTATAATTAAAAACAATTCATCTTCGATTCTCGATTTTCGTTTTTAATATTTATGATTAAATTTCATAATAAATAGATACATAATTATATTATATATATTATTTTTCTATTTAAAATATTTGTATTATTAATAGAATCAATAAAACTGTATTTGACTAATAAAATAATATATTTAAATATCGAAGTTATCAGATTGTATTCAATTGTGTTATTTAAACATTTAGTCGATAAAATGTAATAATTATCATACATTGGTATTGTCAAATACTAATTTATATGCATCGCATGTATATCGTGCATAGTTGAATACAATAATGTAATTTATGCAATTAAAAATATTTAAATGACAATGACTGTAATATTTTACTACATATAACCAGCTGTAATCCAAAATAAAAATCCCACTGCAATTGAAAGTTAATACATTATTCGGTCGATTTGTACTTATTAAATTTGACGGACTGTGTACGTGACTTTAAGATCTGATTTTTAAAAATATCTCAAATAAATATTAATTGAATATTGTTCTCTTCAAAATTAAAGAATTTATTGCTTTTCCCTTTTGTTACTTTCTGATAACAGTTGGAATTACTAATTGAGTTAAATCTCCTTTATAAAATCCTCTTTCAGAGAATAATATGAACTATTATAACACACTGTGATGGAACAATATTATGAAGAAACAAAATTTCATCGTAAATATCAATCTCTGAGGTCAAGTATGACTGATTCCACATTTTATAAACACCATACAATGATAGACATTTTCATGAATATTAATTATAATGGTAATGCCACTTTTAAGTTTTTAAAAACTTTTATATAACCAGATTTTCTTGTTTTGAAATAAAATACAGACGATACCATTTGAATAAAATATTCATAACGTTTAGAAATCTGAAATTGTAATTAAATTTTGATGAAATTACAAAACAACAACAAACTAAGTTTGGGCTTTAATTAAATACATAATATTTTTAAAAAAAAAAACGATTTATTATTAAAATTTAATTTATTTTTTATAATATTAAATGTTTACAATAAATTAATTTATTCAATATACTATGGTATATAATGTATATTTAATATTTAATTAACGTATATTTTATAATATGAAAAGGCATCTTGTATTTTGGTTATTAGCAAAAAATTAGGGTGCGTTAAGTACCTACCTACTGCTATGTATTTACGTAATATAATACACATTAATGGTACATAATAATGTATGTTAAAAAAAAAAAATAATTGATAATAAATCATTTTAAATTAATGTTGTTATGGTTCATAAATTTTAGTAAATTCATAGTGTTATTATGATTTTAAAACATTTTGCATAACAATAACAATAAAAATTTAATATAATAGGTACATGTTTCAAAGTATTTATATTAAATGTAATGAATGTATAATATTTTTTATTGCGTTTCTGTATTGAAAATACTTTATTACCTACATCGTTCTACTAATAATAAAACTAAACACTATTCAAAATCATTTTTTATTTGATTTGTTTTTAATATTATAATTTATTTTAAAATGTAAAAATAAAATTTCAAACTACTTAATAAAGCAATACAGATATTCAATACCTCGTCTACTTTTCTAAACATGTTTTATTGTTTTAGTTATAGTTTTAAATTATTAGTCAAACAATATAGACGTAGTTTGAAACCACTTAGATAGGTACATATAAGATAAACAGAAATTTTTGTCATACCTCAAGAATTGGTTTATAAATACATTATTGGGGATAAAATAAATTTACTGGAATTATTTGAGTTCAATATCGAATGATGTAAAAACTAAAATTAAAATAAATATTTACATAATATAATATTTACCTACCCTTATATGTATCAACAAACAATTTCAAAGAGCTTATAAACATGTGGGGAGTGCACGGAATTAATCAATTTTTCAATTTAATTTAAGTCAGTTTAAAAAAAAAAATACATATATTTATTTTTATTTCGAGTAATTTTCAATTGTATAAAACTTCAAAAAACTATAATATGATATGATAGAAGCATAATTTTTTTTCTCATCTGATCTGTTAAGAATGTTTAATAATTATAATAATGCCCAAAATAATCACTGTATATACAAGTTATATCAATTAAAGTTTGTATAGATATTCCGCAAATAGTTTTTTAACAATAGTTAAATGTAAAACAATTTAGTAGTTTTTAAAACTCTTGTACTTATTAGATAAATATTATTGAATCGATCACTTAAGGTGAAAGTCTATGGATTTTAATTTTATGTGATTTACGGACCACGTTAGTCATTTAAACATTAGCATAACACGATAATATAAAGCGAGACATGAAGTCTACAGCGATGTATACCACACATCACATTATTACGATACATTATCCATATAAAATTTGAAATACTTAGAAAAATGAATTTATAAAATATAATATTTCCCATTTTTTGTTTATATTCACAATGATCACTATTCGTCCTTGAAAATATCTATCGATATTTCTTATAGTACAGTTTTTTTTGTACATCCGTCGTTTATCACGAATCTACTCTATAGAATAAAAAAAAAAACACTATGTTAGTATTAATATTGTAATATTGTATTGTAAATATTCTAATTTTATCGTGGACTTGTACCTTGCTTGAATTAAGACTGTACTTGACACGGAATGAATGTTTTTCGCGATGTGCCGTCATTTCGTGTCACTCGGGACCCGTTAAATTTGAATTATCGTACAAGCTTCACGCCAAACAAACGTATAATGAGTGTATTATCCATATCGATCGGACTTGGATGGTACACAATTATTTATTAAACGACTAGATAAATAACAATTATAAGTGTGTTTACAGTAATATCGGTAAAACGAAGCGGTTTCGCAACAAGATTATTTAAGTTTCACGACTTCGTGTTTATCAAACTGTTAGCCAAATATTTATTATACCAATAAATCGTACGGTTTGATCGAAAACATTTTTTGACATAATATTTTGGACAGTAATACTGAGTGGTTTCACGTGATATTCAACTCACCTACCACGCAGTAGTTATTTATTTATACTCCCGACCTAGAAGAACACTTTTAGTAATAACTATTCCCGACATCTGTAGTAGATACTCTCAGCACTCTCATATATTCTACACCATAACTTTATAAAATATTATTGATATTAGCATACCTACCTATACTTAAATTGGTACTTAGATATCGTAAATCGTTATCCATAATGTTTTAACCCTATAATAAGATATTGTATGAAACTTTTTCTTTGCCATTCGCATCGCTGTGATTTTCAATACACACGAAGCATATTATATAAAAAAAAAACTTATTTATACATTCGTCCTCTAACTTATTGGATAACATTAAGTTTATATAAAACATATTTTTTTTTTTCATAAATAGATATAAGAGTATATCTCACGAAATCCACTATAATTCACGGTGTACAGTATAATATACATAATATACTGCACTAGAGGGTTACCATCGTGTAAGTTGTATCCTGAATACAAGACACAACTTCCGTTCAAGTTCGTATTCAACGCGTATCGAAATACCGTATATGTACAGTATATATAATATATATGCATGTGATATTATAAAGTCATGAACTAGACAAACCAAACAAATCGAACCATAGTCTACAATAAGCGTCCAAATCGAATAGTATAGGAACGAAAGAAATTCAAATTATTGTATTTATTTTAACGAGCAATGGCCGTCGGAACTTTTATAAACTTTAAATAACATCTTTTCAGGAAAATAAAAATGTAAAATATTAAACCCAGTTAAACCGTAAACTCGCTAAACTTTTTTAATATAAATAAACACGCATAATAATATACAGCTCAGATGTGTATATCATATGGAACGTATGTACTATATATAATATTATATAAATTACATATTAAATATTTCTTAAAAAACAAAACCAAGAACGCATTTCGAAGAAAGTTTAGCCCAAAGAGAAAATAATGCGGACAGAACGCGGTGTTCGGTGAAATTGATGAAACGGAAAAATATTACATCGGCATCGGTATACTATATTATCATGATACGCGCATACAAACTTTGCAGAATCCGTAACGTTGATTTGTTACCTATAATAACAGTATACTCGGTTGACCCACATATTATGGGAACGCGGCGATATTCAAATCTGACTTACGAACAAACTGCAAACCAACTGTTGTATAATATGTGATATACACACACGATGTATTCAAACTACTGTCGTCAATACGTCACCCGAACAGAATTTTTCGATTGAGGACAAAAGAAGAATATACGATCTGCTTGTAATATTACGGTGATTAGAGTTTTCTATCGGAGGGACAACGTTTTTGAAAACCAACCTGCCAAAGTCCTCTGAAATCAAAATACATGATATTACGGTACCGTAGTACGACGAAAACTCGAAATCCATTTCTTCGTAAGCAAATAATATATTATTATAATATTATTGGTTGCATCACTATATTTTGAATATTTAGCATAACAACTCGCAAACATCTGTTCGAGAAAGAAAGGCCAGAAGAGAAGGGGTTATCCCATCACTAGAGAATTTTGGATAAATTAAGTTTTTATGTTTAATATATTAACCGATACTCACTGTTTATAAACAACTGATTAATTAATTAATTAATTAATATTTTAACATTTATATACTTTATGTTTACTAATAATCAGATATAGTTTACGCGTTTATGTTTTTAGCTCAAAAGTTTCACGAATCACGCGCGTATACGCAGATTAGTACGAACAATGCATTTTCAACAAGTTTCTCAAAAGTTTTTCAGATTGTTTTGAAAACCATAGAAAAAATTTAATTGTATAGATGTATATGTATAAGGCAATTATACATTTTTTTTTTACCAAGTAAATCTGTTTACATACGTAAACTCTGCTCCATTCATAATCGATTTTCCAATGCGGTGGTTTTTAATAATATTAGTATTTTATAATTTTTATAAACCTTAATAACTTTAGTTCCTTTTTAGAATATTAAAAAAATTACATTTTTTTTTAAATATTAAACTTCATTATAGTACCTATATTATTATGTATTATAAAATATTATATTATCATCCATACAGAAAATAACATGATATTTGATAAATGTTCAAGTTATACGTTTCACATTAGCAAAAGTTTAGGTACTTTTTAAATTATCAAATTTCAAAAAATGTTTGTAGTGTGTATTTTTTAAATACTACATCACAATTCGCAATGTTATAATTTAATATTATAGGTAGTTAAACAAATAAATTATATGATAATTCCCGATCACCAGCATTACACGAAGCAATTCAAATCATTAAACGATTAATTGAAAACAAATCTAGTTTACTAACACGAGTCCTTTCGAATACGAATCCCGATGGCAGACACGAATAATAATATAAAAGTGTTGAAAACAAACAACTATAAAAAATATATTGTATCAATATACTATGGTTATTGTCGTTAAATTGTCCGTAAAACAATAATTTTTTTCCCTTTCGTATCGTCAGCGCAGACGTGAAGATATCATAACAGTAATTTTTTATCGTACAATAGTAAATTATAAATAAGAAACAGCATAAGCAAATCATTTTACATATCGTTTTATGTCCAACCACATTGATTTTGGTGTCCTACCGTAAATACATAAAATATCATATTTTAAGTGACGACAACGATGAAGTCGTAGGTTTTTTGTGTCCACAAACGCGTTGAAAGAAAACACAGTCAGCGATTACCGTACATACTAAATAAGTTAGGATTATTATTACGTAGATTTCTTCCACATTCGGTTAGTAGGTGAGCACAAAAATAAAACATTCTTTTAAATGCATATAATATATGACAAATTGCGAATTTTACTGACGCAAACATATTTCAAACGACATATTACTTCTCGATGTTACACGTTCCGTTTTAATAGACACGATAAATCACAATAATAATATATACGGTATAGGAACTATTTAACTGAAACACTCTTAATTTAAGTCCGTCTGTTTTCTGTGCATCGTACACTGTCGTACGGGAATTACGAAACTTTACAAGATAAAATCGAATTGATAATAGTTAGGTATTTATGTTTTTCCATTCATCGATAATAGCTCATAGACTTTATTTTTTCCAAACGTTCAGACGATTAATACTGAAAACATCGAAACATATCGAACGACATAATATTATCCGAAATAATTTGTAGTTAATAATTTTGTTTTCCTTGTCGGTTCATTTGAACAAAAACATTTCAATTCGAATACTTGATTCTTCGGCATTATTGTTTTTAATTTGAAATTTTTTTTTAAAAAAACTTTGTTCATTAGGCCTGTATCAAATTAGCAACACTCTTCAGCTCACAAACAAAAACAATCATTCGTACTTATTGTCGTCGTTCCTGTCCTTATTGCTATTCTAAGACGCGAGTATTTTAAGTTTTATTTTCTTTGTAATATTCACTCGAAACGTGTTAATTAATTATATTAACGACTACCCGACTCGATTATGACGCGGTGACTATATACTAAATAATAACAATATTAAATTATTTACATCAATTACTGTGTACAATACAACATACCTATTGTGTAGTTTTGTAACTAAAATTTAAAGTCGTTATCTAGAATTTATCAGGAGCATAATAGTATTATTATATTACTGCTAACTTTTTAATATGACGCCGGACTACCCGTTAATCCAAACATTACTTAATAATTCATATTACAAAGAATAATTTTCGAACACTTGGCAGTATAAATCGTATTACTGTTACTAAAATTGTTTCAATCTTCTTTTCGTATGGCGGTATATAGTCCGGGAGTAGGCAAAGGCCTAGTTCGGACGCCTGTTGGCAGAATTTCTATTTGGGCACCCGTAGGTTTCTGCCATGCCGGGGAGGGGGGTGGCGGTCTCTCTCTCCAGACACCGTGACTTGCCCGAAGAGAGGTGCCGCCCGTGACCGAGGTTCGAACCTGCGACAGTGCGCATCACAACCAACGCCTTAAAACGCTCGGCCACTTCGTCCCTTCATTGAAACTTTGTTTCAATGCAAATGGTAAATAATTGAAAATACGCTTTAAATAAAGACGTACAAAAAGTATTATACGCATCACAACCATAATTGTGCAGAGTCTGCAAGAATTGTGTTAAAAAAAAAAAAAAGATAACCTTAATTTGTGGGTACGTTTAGATTAAAAAAAAATAATTCAGAGTATGCGTTGTGCGACGTTAAAATGGAGTTGGCATAAAATAATTATATAAAAAGTTACTATGAATTCATGATATTATTATTTTATACCTTTTATACTCTGACCGTTACGTGTTCGAAATGCGAGACCATTCGATGATCCGGAATGGAGTACGTTTCCCTCCGTGTACCAACCATGGTTAGACAATTTATCGTGTCGTCCTTCCGATCGTTTCAAGTCAATTATTATTCCATTTTCGATACACTTTTATGATTATAATAATAATTAGGTATTTTGCAAGTAGGTACTTCGAAAATAAATGACGTAGTGAACGGCCCGTATTATTTAAGAACGTTCTTGAATAGTACGCACGAGTGTCTCAATATTGCATAGCTAAAACGCCGTTTTTGGATTTTATTAACTTTATTATAATATAGAACCTGTAAAATAAATAAAATAACAATGAGTGAAATTTCTTATCGTAAAAATCCTTTTAAAAAATCTATAAAGTAACGATCGGTAGGTATAACTATCACACAATATAAAACGAAATACAACGTTAGTATTAAATTTTCAAACAATTTTACCGAACGGAAATAATTAGTGTATATAATTATGATAATATATCGTTATACTTTTTCACGAAAATACGTACATAAGATCGAAACAAATCACGATTTTTGCGTTACTGTTGAATTATTATACATATTTTAATCGTAACCTTCAATAACTCGACGAAAAAATAAGTGGAAAAATCATACCACGATCCGTTATCGGAAATAATCGTTTGCTTGTCGATAAATTATCGTACTCGATAGTTAAAAATTGAAATGCATACGGAAAATTACTGTAGTAATTGGCGTTCTTAAAATTAAAATAACTAATTATCTTTTAATTTGTTGAACTCGTAATACTATTGTAGTGTAGGTATGCGCGTTCTTATAATACGTCATCGTCATTTTTACAAGTTCGTCGTCGATTATTAAAACATCGACATCATTACTGTTTTGTGAACAATTGTAATAATCTCGGCACCGTACTCTATTATATACGTCCGTACATAATGTATGAATATATTAATTCGGAAACGGGTGTGTATGCACCACACGTGCGTTATAATAATATAATAATATTTCACTATATGAAATAACCGTTCGAGTATTATTCGTTTGCATTGACGTCATAATATATATATTATATTATTATATTCAATATTCATGTTGTGTCGTTAATGTTTTAATGTTTTCCGTTGTTCCACGCGGTCGTTACACGGGCCGTACGCGCTGTTAAAGCGCACAACAACAATAATAATACATTATATTCGCGCTCGTTTTCGAACGTAATAATAACCGCTGCGCGTATAACAGTTCCGTAAAAATGTAGTCTAATGAGTTGACGGACATAAAAATGATGTATGGTCAAACATCGCGTACGACCATATCGGGCTCGGAATTGCCTAATGGTTTCGACTTGACGAGAAATCATCTGCCGAGCAATTAATAACGTCTAAAACGTTTTACGCCGCCAAATGACAAGGGGTAATGATAGGTACCTGCCTACCTAAATATCGGATAAAACATAATGTATTGTTGTTTTTGTTGTGGTGTTTCATAAATCTGTGGCGCATTTCAAAACTAGACGGAGTGCAAAAAAAAAATAATAACAATAATTGTTTACGTCAAAATAAATAATGTTGGCAAAAATGATGTTTGGTTTTCTTCGGGAAAATCATGATATAATATTTATTTTTATCGAAACGAACTGAACGATTTGAGCAACTGAGCGCCAAAAAACTAAAATAATAATAATAAAAATAAATTTAACGACTTCCGCATTATAATACGCGTATAATCACCGTTTGTGGCGCCATAGTTGGTGTACAGAAGATTCGCACACAAAAATATATTTATAATTATTATATATTGTGTTTAAGCAACGACCACTGGCCACAGTATGAGTATTTGTGCAGAGAGTTCGAGTTAACGTTAATAAAAAATAAAAATAAACAATCGGACTTATTTCAAGGGAAACGAGGACGCAGTCGTTTATATACCGACAATATTATTACTATAATGACAATAATATTATGTCACTGACACCCACGAAACTGTTTCCGCTTAATAATGTTAATCTTCGAGACCTCTCCCCCTCCCACTATCGATACTATAATCGTTATTTATTTTATAAAATAATAACGATGCGGAATAATAGCACAATGCGATCGCCATCGACGCGGCGTTTGTTCGACAGACTTATCGAACCAAATTTATTTTTACACCTCATAATCTCGATGGTCGGTGAGTATTTATTAAAAGAAAAAAAACATAATTTTATTCACCTGTACGTATAATAATATTATAATAATATGCGTTGTAACTTGTATATATAGAACCATCAATGTTGTTATAAAATTGCAGACGTCCACAGGGAAAATAATAAAAAAAATAATAAAACAATAATACGAGCCATAACTAAATGAAGGTGTAAAATAAATTTTGGTATATTTGAGTATAACGTATCGAAATATTCAGTTATTATTATAAAGCGAATTCCGTTTAATGTGATCACATCGGTGAAGGTATTTGTATTCTTGTTATTTATATTGTTATATCAATCTTAAATACCATTTCGTCTACTACATTTTTTTTTAAATGTTAAACAAATTAATAGACGTTTCTTCCTTTGCCATAAATAATCCCCGAAAATCTAGAATGATTTATTCTTATTCGATTTAATACAATTTTTTTCCTTTTTAAATTTGGGTGTTTCCATTAGAGATAGAAGTTTTATTTTTAATTTAATTTAGAGTTTTTTTTCCCCATAAATGTAACAATTTTCCTAACATAATTATTTTTATAGTTCCTTTTTTAGTTTCAATTAATTTAAACGGTTGATCACATAGATATTTTTATTTTTATTACCATTCATTAATATTATTTTCAGAAACACAAGCACCAAACGATTGAAAACTTTTATACTAAACGTATCATCGTATCGCGTTGTTTGTTAGCCTCAAAATAGTACACCCATACTTCATACTTAATAATAACTAAGTCAAACTAAGTATAAGACCCAGAGAAGCGTAAAAAAAAATTATTAGACCAATAATATAATTAATTTTGATTATAAATATTTTAAACCGTCGAGGAAAAAGTTTTCATAAAAGTAAACCAGAATTAGAAATTTAAATAGATATTATCTATAGATGAGTACAAAGTTATTCATATTAAATATATAATTATTACTGAAAACATATTATTTAAATCAATGAATCGAAAACATATTACCATATAATTCTTAATCAGAATGGCCCAACAATATTTCAAAAAGTTTTTAATATTTATTATACCTGCCGTGGTATAGTATACCATAATATTATCATGTTTTAATAAAGAACGATACACATTTAATAAATTTTAATTAAATAAAACCGTCGTGATTAGTATAGGTACTATTTACATAAATATAATTTTTCTAATATTTTGTCCAACAAATTTATATATACACTTCAAAAACCACAAAGACTTTATGACTAAATATAATTCTAGATCTGTGGATGTGATTTATAAACAAAAAAATATACGATAATATTTTATATTATGACATGATTATAAAAAATTTCACATTTTATATTATCATTTTATACAATTGTTACATTCGACCATAATTGTTATCATAATGATTAAGATGGTATATATATCTTGCGAGATTAGAGTTTATCACCTAACAAATTTGAGTGTACGCGAAAAATGTGATCCTTATTTTTTGTTTTTGGAAATGAAAAATGTTTTATCTAAGTGAACATTTAACAACTTTTGACTCTTCATCTTCGTTAACCCAGATTTTTTAAAGAAAGTTTTAACGTAAGTACAAACAAAAAAAAAACAGAAAAATTATCTTGACTTTTAACCCGTAAAACCATACACCTCTCGTTTTATCTTGGCTTTTTTTTGAAATGTAATTTGTGAACTATGAGTATCAAAAAACTGAGTAGATTAAAGTATATTTTTAAATAATCACAATATTCAATGAACAGAATAATAATTTAAACTTTCTGGAACCGTTAAATAATAAATAATACGATTATTCATCGATGTGTATTATTCACCGGCACATAAATTGCGTGATAAGTTCAAATTTTATAATAACGCTTTGTTTTTTTTTAATAATATGAAGCTGAAAAGCTTATTTTATATTATTTTCGTTCTGATAAGCATATGCGTACAATAAAGTTTTAAAAAAATTGTAATCAAACCTAAAAAAAGATCATACGATTTTGCTTCTTTCGTTTAACTTTTGAACAATTTCAGTACTTATATATATATTATATATATAATTTTTTCTTATATAAAATGTTTACTAAACCTGTTTTCTTCACAACATATTTATTTTTAACTTCAGCACGTTAATATCGAATAGAAGGTTAGGTGTAGCTAATATAAGTGTATCTACTTTATACAGCTCTAAGTTTTAAAGTGACAAAACTGTGAATTGCAACAAAAAAAGGTTAGATTTTTCTGGCACGCATTTAAAATTGTATAGTATCCATGTATGCAGCTTAGTTTGTTTTAAAAAAAAAAAAATTGCCTCCCTTTTCATAATAAAATACTCGTAAGACGAATACAATATTATTCTTACATGCAAAACAGTTTAACTATACAATATTATTATGACTACGCGTTTGATTGTAATATCCGATGGTCACTACATATACTACATATTTCGACTAGAATTTATCGTTAATACATATTAAGCGTTAACCGAACGCGTTTTGTTTATTGTTGTAATCTCTCGACAACGACTGCATTGTGTGCCTACCTGATGTAAATTACGTAATTATGTGTTGTACTTTGCCATAATGTTTTTCATCACACTAATGAGGGTGTTGAAATGTTGTCCGACCGCCCAAAAACAACGTCTGTCGAGTTCCGTATAATAATTTGTCATGGGCGCGCGCACGTGTGCAGCGAATAGTGCTTTCGCTGCACCTGACAATTTATTTGGATTAAGCTTAAGACGGACGATATGCGTTTGGATCGAACAAAAAAAAAACTAACCATAAAACTATTTATCAACGCGAAAATATATTATAGTCACTTGTACGCGACGTGGGCAAATAAGGAGGTATACCGCACACGCAGACAACGCTATACGTAATATAAATGCACAATATCATCATCATATACGTATTTACAGGCGATAACCGTCCAATCGGGACACTGAATCAAGGGCGGATATAAGGGAGGGAATTGCCCCCCCCCCTGTTCACAAAAAAAGTATCATATATTCCAAGAAATTTTTTTTTTGAAACAGATGACGACCTTTTTTAGTTGATAACTAACAAATTTCCCCCCCCCTCCCGTTTAGAACCACTGTGTCCACCCTTGCACTGAATGTCCACGACACATCGACATTATATGCATTATTAATATTATAAACGAAATAGTATACGTTTTACATAATAATAATATTATATACGTTTACCTCGCACGCCTTTTACCTTTGCGGCTCTATGCTCGCGCGCATAATGAAACAGACGCGACCAACGAGTGGGGCTGCAGATTAACAATATTATAATGAACAATCGTCGGGCAAAAAATCCCGCGCGCGCGACAATGACTGTCGTTTTTTATGCGTTTCAGATCTTATGAATACGCGCGTATATTATGTCGGGTACACGTGACGATGAAGATAAACGTTTCAGGAAAGTCGGTAAACAGTACGTCTGCGGTGTGTGTGTGTGTGTTTGAGTTGCACTAGTCTCAAGGCGATCGACTAAAATAATATGATAGTATAATGATATCGCGTGCGTGTGAACGTAATATTATGTTTGTTAAATTATATGCGCTGCTAAACAATAATAATAATATAAGTATCGTCGTTTCCGCAAAGATCGTAGCAAAGAACGATGGTATCGCGGACATCCGCGTAAATAATCTATTATACATTATTATTAAAATGATATGATCTTAACCCTATGGAACGATACGCGTTACTGTTTTTCTTACATAATATGATATTCTAACAATAATTAATTAAAAAATAAAACAAAAACAAAACAAATAATTAATTTTATTGTGTCCTTTGTCCAGCACCGGTGAATACTTACTGACGACGTACACGCGGACGGACATAGTATTTTCAACGATTTTATTTTTTTCCCATTTTTATTTCCGGATTCTAAGCCAATTCCGCTTCGTTTTCGATTTTCGACTCGTTCGATATTATACCTTCGCGCGTGGTATAAACATTCGTCGCGTTACTGGAATAAATTGTACTATGACCAAACCCTAATAAAACAATTCACATTCAAATGTTTTATGCAAAAAAGGACGACTGGTCCTGTATTGTAATATACTACATGCTACTAGTGTTTATAAAGCCACATGGTACACTTCCTTTGAATCTGACTTTTTGTTACAATTTTATTATAATATTATACGAACAATAATATCGCACGTTTATTTATGAATAATACAAGACCGAGATAAATATCGCAAGCAAACCGTAAAACTGTATGCTCGGCTCCGTGTTAATAAATATTTTATTTTATTTTTTTACATAATATTTGACTTATAAATTCGTACTTTGCATAATTTTTATCACAACACTGAGAAACTCGTATTAAAATAATATTTACATTTTAAAAGGTTTTTTAAAAACGCAATAAAATTAATTTCCTTACGATTATTTTAGTAGGTAAAACACTGATTGTAAAATATAATTTAAATTAATCTAGAAAAAATATACAAACCTAAATATTTCATATTTCATATTATTGTCGTTTTTTGACAAGACCAATAATATTGCGTGTATATATTATAATATGTATAATCGTTTTAAATTAAGTGTACTTATATTATAATAATAATATGGTGTTTTACTTTATTTGTGTACGAATATAATAATATTATAAACAGTGAAAGTCGTTTATCAGTTAAAAAAATTACAAAAATCAGACCATTAAAATGAATACAATTATTAAAAGTGAGTTTTCGAAAAACTGTTTATATTAAAATATATTATAAAATAAAATTAAGTAAAAAGTAAAATGAAAAGAAACATTGAATTTTATAGCATAATAATGTATTCATTTTATAATGTATACAAGTAAAACTTATATCAAACAGACTAAAACATGATAAGACTTTTACGCTGCACGCTTAAAAAGCAAAAAAAAAAATGAAATAAAATGAAACAAAGGTTAAAACAAAACAGTAACAACTTACAGACATATTATCATAATGACTGAGTGTTATAAAATAGCAGTTACCGACATTAAATTATATGAATATTACGTTATCCTATTACCATTACATTATAAAGTATTATATTTTGTATTCAAAAAGGTTCGCTTACAACGTTTATACGCAGGAAGAACACACAGTATTCGATTAATTTTCTCGTATTTATTTTTGTTTGTTTTTAATTTACAGGTAGAGACAATTGGCGATGCCTACTGCGTGGCTTCGGGCTTACACAAGTTCAGTTCGATACACGCTCAGCAAATCGCATGGATGGCTCTGAAGATGATCGAAACGTGTAAAACTCATCACACACACGACGGGAAACCGATCAGAGTAAATCCATGTTTAATACACGATATATTTTACAATTTTTTTCCTCATATAACCTATACAATTGATATCCTTGTGAACGTTTAGCTGAAAACGTTATGATATACACGACGCACTATACTAATGACGGTACGTCCCCATAGTCTGTACGATTCGATACCAATTCAGGGTTGCAAAGTGATTAAAATATTTTTTTATTTAAACACATATTTTGTTTAAAAAGGTTTTTAATATTAATGTTCAAAACGATTAGGAGTATCGATAAACATTTTATTTTTATTTTTTGATTATCGTTATAAATAATTCTTTGCCATAGAATGAACTATTTTGTATTGTATTTTTTTTTAACGAAAACCCATTGACATATTATAAAGATAAATAATAATAAAATAAATATTAAAATATTTTATAAATATAAAGTATATGAAATTATAATTTTAATTTTAAAATGAAATAAAAGAATGTTTAAATCAACAAAACATCATTTTAAATATTTTAAAATAAATAAAAAATACTTTTACTTTTATTTTTGCAACCCCGTGTAACGATATAAAAATATGAAAATCCGTCCTCGTCGGTTCCTAGGTAATATTTTAAAAGTCTAGGTTTAGTTACGACTGAATTAGTTCTTGGATGATTTATTTGACGCAACTGTTTAAATATTTTTTTTATCGTGACGCATAATGATACCTCGAAATCGCACTATCATAATATTATATATTGTTATCATGGGTAATATCACTCGTTCTCGAACGTTAAACGCGTATTATAATTTTTTGTCAAATCGAGTCCTAACTAGCCGCATTACGCGTAGTTCGAATACTACAATAATATTCTCTGGTTTCCGACGAATGCGATATTATTGATGAAAGGATAAAAAAATGTACTTTACTGACAGACTTCAGAAAACGCGGCGTTCCGGTTAGGTCATTTAGCTACAACGCTGTCGCGGGTACTGCATTTTTAAGGCGTCTCGTCGCTCCGCACGCGTATGCATTTAAAAAATGAATACTTTATAAGTAACATATTATTATTATTATTATTATTATCGTTGCAATGACGACGACCGTGAAAAACGTTTTTCGAATATAATATCGATAAACCGATATATTATAATATAATATCGAAATAATAAAATCCAAAAAACTGCATCTACCCCCACAGCGCATCGTTTTCGGTTTGCCGAACTCTGTGACCGGACCCCCCCCCCCCCGCTGGTGCCGTGACGGGTCGGGCGTATAGCGTGCCCGTTAAAATCGTATAGTAGCTGTATTACTATTACACGTCGGTTTAATATTTTATACGTTGCACATATTTACAGTGCGCGGCTCGCGTGCGGTCGTCTTTCTCGTCCCGCGGGAACATAATATAATACGGGTATCGGCTGTAATATTATTATTATTATACGTGGGTACGTGAATATGGTTCGCTGCTGTTGTTCATAATTTATAATAATAATAATAATATTGTATTATATAATACGGTACGGTACGCCGCCGCACCACGACGCGCGCCGCCGACCGGATTATAATAATATTATACAAAGTAATATACGTCTCGTTTTCGAGCGACGACTCTAATCATTATAATAATATCGCGGCGTTGTATATTATTATTATTATTATTATTATTATTATAAGCGGGTGTATACCTGCAGTACTGCGCGCGGCCCATGCCGTGACGGTTATATTGAATTTTAACAACGCCCGTTCGGTCGGTATCGTTATTTTTTATCGTCAGATTTCTAGTGAAAAAACCCGCTCGACGGCACCCGATCGTCCGACGAGAGTATAGATCAGGGGTGACCAGCGAGAAGAGACTCGTGAGCCACCAAATATATTAATAAATGAGAGCCAAAATTTAAAAAAAAAAAAAAAAAGTCACACATAAAATATATGAATATACATGAATTCATATTAAAAAAATATTTTTGTAAAAATGTTACGATAAGACGCGAGCCGTGGTTTGGCCACCCCTGGTATAGATATTATAATATTACGTCGTTCTATAAAGCCACCGCGTAAACCACCTCAACCTATACGCTCGTGTTGTGTTATCGTATCACACGCGCGTCACGACGTATAAAATAACTGCAGCGACGACTTTTTTATCACCGGACAGTCGTTTTCCGAGTAAATGTCGTGTTTACGTTTTCAGACGTATAGGTCTGACGCGATTTATATTATAAATTGTTTACACGATTTTCAATCGTCAATTGCGTCGCAAAGTTTTTTAAGAATAAAAACTCATAATTTTTCACTTGGAAATGACGACGACGCTCGTTTTTTTTTATTTTTTTATTTTACGAAAAAATATAAATTGAAATTATTTTCATCACGCCGTCAACTGCTAATTATACTAAGTCCTATTAGTGTTCATAAAGTTAAGATGTGACGGAAGTAGTGATCAACATCGCGCGAGGTACCCCGTTACTAGATGCAACTCGAATCCGCTTATCTATAACGATGTGAATGTTTTTACGACTAAGTGGTAAATAATTACTAATTAACTACCGGTTGGATATTTGTTATATTATATGAGCGATTATTTTTAACCAACGTAAAAAAATATTATCTAAAACACATTAATTTACCGAAAAATGACTGTGTACAGCGATAAAGTATAGTCGGCCTGTTTGTTTCCGATTTGCAAGAACGCGTATCCGGTATCGACGAGAAGACTCTCCCTCGTGTACAATATATATATATATATCATAACAATTCGTATAATATGTAATACATGGCGCGTACCTACGTGAGTTTCCTTGCGCGGCCCGTACAACACGGCGATCGACCGTCGGATCAAAACCATTCGTTTTGTATGGACAACACGTGTGCCCCACAAACTCGTATATAATACATTTTGTACCTACTCTCAGATTGTCCTCTTTTATTTCCCATTTGGCATTGGAAAACACCTAAATCTTAATGACTTTACTGAATAATTGAGCGCGCTGGAGAACACTTTTTTAAGAATAAAAAAAGCTAAAAAAACTAAAAAAAAACATAATATAATACGAATAAGTTCGTAAAAGTACGGAATGTAATTACTATATGAAAACCTCGTCAGTGCCCGTTCGAGAGAGTCGGTTTTTTCACGTTTTACTCAAATCGAATTCTCTCGACACATTACATGAGACTTACTTATATAATCGAGTGAACGGTAAAGGTATCACGAACAGACTCGTTGATTAAGAAAAAACTTACGGAAGACGTAAAATAACCTACGTTAATTTTTAACGCTAAAAGATTATTTTCGAGTTTGTGACGTCCGCTAGCTTAGTATGTAATATATGACGGGCAACGACTGCGGCGAGAAACGAATAAACGAATAAAATAATATATACGATCGCGCGAGTGATGCAGTGAACAAACCGTCGAAACGCGTACCTACGTACCATTATTGTATACATATTTAATTATTATTATTCAAGTGCACAATATATGGGCACGTGGCATACTTAGAAAACGTCAATTTAGATTAAATTCAACAACAATTGAACGACCAGAATAGTGGATTTCGTCTTCCGGCTCGACCGCGGTTGCAGATAAAAACGTCGGACACGTATCCCTCGGGGATTTCGGAAAACCTTTGCTGAATAAGAGTCAACAACGGTGTGTGGGCGGCGGCGGGTAGCCAGGGACGCTGTTCGAGTAATAAATCGGGTAAAAGTCCGAGTATAATATAGCGATTACGGTGAGATAGGGCTGCAAAACACAAAAGATTGCGGTAGAATAATACATATAATAATATATACGTATATAATGTATAATATATAGATCATGGCTGAAAATGTATATAATAAATATCGGAACGGTCGCGTACGATTCGGATGCGAATTCTTCACATATTTCACGTTATCGTCACATTAACGCGGCTTAAATATTATAAAATTTCGTTTCGTCTTACGACATTAAAAACTCGTTGACAGCGCGAACGGCGTTAAGTACCTATATAATACGCCGCCGCATATCATTGTAATTGCTATTTAATATGCGTGAACATTATATAAGTATATACCTAACGTTAAATTCGGTATTTAAGTGCGTTTTAATCGAACGGAGACCATCTGCGCAAATAACAAAAATAATATAATATTATACAACGTCGAACGTTATGCCGCGAACTTTGGCGAAAATTCTGAGTAAAAATTGCAGACGAACCTTTGGCGTTACGCCGCTTTAACCACGAGTATTAACATAATATTTAAACATCGGTACCTACGCAGTGGTGATGTGTATACGGTCACTGCGGTCAACCCACGTGACGTATATCATAATATAATATTAACGTAGGTACGTCTGCCCCAGACAATTCCCGCGAGTGCAGTCTACGACGATAATTAATTATGCACTGTAATAATAATTAGCAGTGCATATCGTTATTAAAATTAATAAAAATACGATGCCGCTCGCGTTTTGTTTTTCGGTACACATCGCGAAAACACTATAACGACGATAATGGTATTGTTACTGCGGTACGCGATCTGCAGGCGCTTGTGTATGTGTGTGATCAGCTATTTCATATTATTATAAAACGTCGAACGTGTACCTATACATCCACCAAATATATTATAACCGGAGATTACGAGCTTAGGGAATTAAATCTGCGCGTAATCTTTTAATGCTCCGAACTAATAGTTTTCATAATAATGGCGCTAAAGTCTATTTTAATAATATTAGAACAGTACGCGCGCTCAAATACTTAACTGCGATATAATATGCGATATCATAAATTATGCATAATATTATGTATGACCGTGTGCGGTAAAACAGATCTGTTAAATAGAAACTGCGCGTGTACCGACCGAAAAATCCATTTTAATCGGCTAATTGTTATTGATATAATGTTTCCGGTCCTCCCTTGTTTTTTATTTTCATTTTACGACTCCGGCAAATTGTTTTATATACCAAAAAAGTTATTATTTCTCTCGCCAACCGCGCCTATTATTATAATTGTTTTATATACTTTTGATTGGTATTCGAGCGCGGCTTTGGTCTGAGCCATCTTGAACCTCCATTCTCCACTACCCCCCAAGACCATTATGTCAGTCATAAAACCGTAACCAGAGTTTTTTTGTTTTTATTTTGTTTAATGTCTTTTTACGTCATTATGAATTAAAACGTTTTCATGTTTTAGGTATGTATAACTCTATTATAAGTTTTGCGTTGTTTCATAATGATATATGCATCGCTATGCCATTCTTGCACTTCAAATTAAACTTAATTTATCATCCGATTCTTGTCATTGATTACAAACTTAGTAATCGCCTTTACTCTATCTATTACCGGAATTAAAACTTTGTTCGTACACCGCGATACTCATATTTATTCACACGATTATACAAAAATTATACATTTTATTCGGGCTTATAGTAATTTTTATGTAGGTAGCCAGGTAGGTAATAATATTCTTAATTGCTCGTTTAGCGTTATGTTTTGTTTAATGATATTGTTATTATTTTTTTTTCTCATTTTACGGTTTCCGTTCTAATTACGTTTAAACTGTCAACCGCTTATTCAAAGGATAACATTTTTCAACTCTGGTTCTGTAGATATAATTTGTTTTTCGTCCTCTTTTGGAGAACAGCAATGCCAGACCTAACCTTTGGAACAGCAGTGTATTGTGTACAAAACCACGAAAATGTTCAAAATTAAACACATAAACGAGAGTATACTCGCAATGCACAAACGTATATTTTATTAAAACAGATGAATGCGCGTTACGTGCATTTCGCATTGCATATTATGCGTGCAATACGATCGAACATATTATACGTGTTTTGTGTTTTCATTCGCAAAATCGTACACGAAAAACACGCCGTGTGTCTGGTACAACTCGCTATTAAATTAGTCCGGTTCGGTAGACTCATTTTTTAATCGTCTCGTTTGCAGATGCGAATCGGATTGCACACCGGATCGATATTGGCCGGCGTGGTGGGCGTAAAAATGCCGAGATATTGCTTATTCGGCCACAACGTGACAATCGCCAACAAGTTCGAGTCTGGCAGCGAACCGCTCCGGATAAACGTCAGTCCGACTACTCACCAGTAAGTATGCTATAATATTATTTAACGTTTATTTCCTAATTTCCTACTCTTTTCTTTTTATAATAACCGTGGTCGGACATGACGTGATCGTCGAATTTAAAAGTATTGTGGCGCGGGAGTACCTAATATGGGTGACTCGAAAACAGCAGAGACAAATTAAATACGCACATTTCTATTTCACTCGAGTTGCCTGAAAAAAATTAATTAATTTGCCAAATAACTATACGATCGTGAATTTACATATTTATAATAATTATTATTATTATTATTATACGATGCGTTAACCCCGACACGTATTTAATATAATGATTGAGCGTAATATTATTATTTTTGAAGATTTTACTAGTATTTTATTTTAGACTTTCGCTGGTTCGAGAATATAAAATATGATATTCCTACCTATGTACAACTTTACAAAGTCTCCTCTACGGTTTTAGCAGCGATCGAGATGTCCGTAAAACGTTTTATTTTTTTGATAAATCGAACGGTTCGGCATGAATTCTGTAAAAAATAAGACATATCTATAAAAATAATAAATGGTTTATATATGTGTGTGTATACGATATCTTTAAATAGCCGTTTTCGTTACCCTTCAGGCCGCACGAACTGTGGAGAAAAAAATCTTATACCAGCATAGACGCAAAATTTTATTTTTTCATCTTTCAATTCGATATCATTTTACCGCTCAGTCCACTTGGGTCATAATATATTATTGCACACAGACGACTTGTACTGTCCTTTTTTTATCATTCTCCGTATTATTCTCCGGATGGGTCCCGCGGATATTCCAACCGGCCGACGACTACACTCCAATAACTCTCTCACTCACCCTCTCTCTCTCTATATATATATACGAGTGTGTATTCCTTTTAAAGTGCAGAGCGTATTTCGGCTTCATCGCGTGCAACTTGAATAAATCTCTACACGAATGATTGATACTTGGAATCCCATCATTCCGCCTAATTTATTTATATATATATGGCACCGTCTTTTTTTATCAAGTTATATATATTTATTGTTTATTCGCGTTGTATGTAATATAATAATAATATAATATATTGCAGTTAAACAGTTCTTATCGACACGATAAATTAATATCGAGGTAGCTTCTATCTGCATATGGCTCTCGAATTCCTGAATTATTTAATACTTTAAGACGTATAAATATATGACTTCGCTTTAACATTAAAGGTCTCCCAATTGAATATTATGTTTGTTTTATAGACACGGGTATACTGAGTACTCCGAGCTTTCGATGTGTATAGACGTCAAAACCTTTCATATGGCCATACGTCTTGTATTCCTTCGAAATTCATAAAAGACTATAATATTAAATACATTCGCGTGGCTCAAGTTATATTAAACATGAATATATGCTTTTAATCCAAACGCATAAATAATATTGTTTGATAATACGCGATACATATTGATATTGCGTTATAATATTTAATACTGACGTTTATCTTTCCTCCTTCAAACGATTTAGTTTTGGTATGAGAAAACCGACTACCCTTAGCACCACAAAAAGGTTGGCGCTCGATCGTCTCACAAATGATTTCTTGTAAAACTTTGTTTATTTACCATCGATTGAAGTCGTAGTTTCAATTTGATTTCTGAAATTTATTATTTTTATTTTGGTTAGGTTATCTACGATCATGTTCTCTTACCTGTAAATCTTGGACCGATCAGAGATAAATATTATTTAAGGACACCGTGAACTTGGTATTCTTCATCAATATTTATCGCTTTCAAAAGTTCATAAATCATAGTAGATATGTATATACGCCGTAAACGCGTCGTATTCGTGTGTAACTCATCATAATCGTGTCATGAATTTGTAGCAAAAATAATCCCAAAACGTATTCTAACGTTGTACTATGTTATATCATTATCCTCATCATTATCATCATCACCATCACCATCATAAGCACACAGTGTGATGACGTTATAGTATATTATTATTAAATACGTTATTAACGCGATCGCGTGCTCGCTGTTCGCAGGCTGTTGATGAAGACCCCCGGGTTCTCATTCGAGGAGAGGAGCCGGTCGTGTCTGCCCGTCGGATTCCCCGAGCACATACCTGGCACGTGCCATTTCCTGTTGTCGTACGCGCACCCCGACTTGTCGACCGACGACGCCACCGACTTGGACGCTCACGTCACCGCCGGCTTGCGACAGCTCACCTTGGACAGCTGAACAATACCACCACCACCTCCACAGCCGTCACCGTTTCCTCGTAGATGATTAAAATATACACGCGCACCGGCGGATCGACGTCGAATCTTATATGATATTATATTATATTATTGTAATTTTTTTGTGTTTTTTTTTTTTTGTTGTTGCCCACCCGTAGAAGTGCACTCACTATAATATTATTATTCCGATGCGAGGAAAAACGTAAAAAAAGAAAGACAAAAAAAAATGTTTGTTTGATTATTATATAATATCACAATAATATGTGTATCATAGCTGTAGAGTTCAACCCACTCTCTCTCTCTCTCTCTCTCTCATTTATTATATTATATGTATATATGTTATTACGATATATAATATCCTTATCCTGTCATCCCGCCAGTCGGATCAACACCGCCGGTTAAAAGCACTCGATTCGTGCATCACGATTCCTACACACACCTCGCTCACCTAAATATAATATATTATAATTATTGTGACATCGCCCGTCGCCGACGGTTGAAATCACGTGAGATGTACGTTATTGTTTGTACAGCTAAATTATTCTCTCGCCTAAAATATTTATATAAACGTAATATTATGTGATCAAAAGCATAACAATTAAAATATAATCTCCGACAGCGGCGATGTTATTATTTCTTTTAAATTTCTTCGTTTATCTCTGTATAATATACGCAATATATGTATATATATATATATAATGAACGCAATATAAAAAAGTCTTTTGAGCGTGGTCTCTTTTTCCGTATTTACCGGCGGCGCAATACCCTCTGCGTCTGCGACGATAGACATTAATTTTTTTTTCTTATGTATAAAATAGAATAATAATTATTATTATTATATAAAACGGTTTTGCGATATAATAATACAAAGAGTCGGGGGGAAAAAAACCCATTTTAACGAATGCAAGCGATAATTTTATTCTACATAATCGTTTCGGAAAATACGGCTCAGTGAGACTGGTGGTATTAAAAATCCTGTATAACCGTACGCTTTGTTCCACAGTATGGCGGGCAAAAAATTACTGATTTTAGAATTTAAAAAAAAATCGTTTAAATATTTCTGAAACTTAAAGGATTGAAAAAAAATCAGTCTCCGCTAATATTATTCTCTAACAAATCTCTTAAGAAATGAAATTTTTAAAAGAATAAACAAAAAACGAATATAATAATAATATTATTATTATATGATCAAAGTAGACCAAGACTAATTTTTTTGTAATTATTATAGCATAAAAGAAAAAAATACCTTTAACTAATGAATGGCGCCAAATAATAATTTTTATTAATTCAGTAAATTCAAAAGAACTTAATCTGAAATTTCAATAACAACATTGAACCTCATTCCTTTTTAATCAATAATATTATATCCGTAGACTTATTAAAATTATATTAAATTTTGTTTTAATTAAAACAACTTCTGCGAACAAACGCTTTTATGACAAATCAATGAGTACAATTATAAATCAACAAATATAACAAAAAATATGAGCACGATAAAAAAAAAACAAAGCATTAATTTTTTTTTAAGTCATTTAAAAATTATAAAATACGAATAACAATTGAAATTGAATAAAAAATTTCAACAGTGACAAAATTATTACATTGAGTATACGGTTGTGTAAGGAACAATAGATACACCGATCGAATGAATTAATCACTTTTGTACATAATATTTCCGAAAATAAATGTCAGGCATTTTGACTCTTGTTTCACGTCCTCTTTTTTTAATCTCTTAAATCTTCCTATGGTGTGAAAAATAATTAATATAAACAAAAGGAAAATAAATCTCCTGAAAAAAAAAAAACTATTGTGATCAACGTTATTTCATAACGAGTTTTGTGTTCCTAGTGTTTAATGTTTCTATCGTTTATCGTTTTAACACGTGAATATAAATTGTAGTTAAATTAATATTACGTATTAAGAATAATATTATATTGTATGTTATAACAGTAATAATAATAATATTATAATGTTTTATTGGATATATTATTGCCATCGCATTATAACACTAAACTTAGTTGTAATATTATTCTATCGATAAGTTTATGTATACATATAATATATATCTAATATCTATATTCTATATATAATATATATATATAGATAAATAGATATTATAATATATGTGTGTATATATATGTATTTTAAACGTTTGCTTTTGTCAAAAAAAAAAAAACTATTGCGTTACTTGACTAAAAATTATTAACACTATTATAATTATTCTTTCTTTCTTTCTGTTGTACTGGTGTAATATTATTATGAACAATTTGAAAAATATGTAATTGCGTTTACGATTTAGATTATCATGCTGACGCGTTTGTAACACGTATAATTGTCAATTATATATTACGTTATTTCCGATTGCTTTTACACACACACTCACACACACACACACACACACAAATTGGATCTATCGAAAATCGTAATCTGCAGTTGTATAAACTGGACAAAAAAAAATTTATTGATATTACTATATAATAATAATACATACTAAGATTGTTATTTCTTTGTATGCATATTGTGTTATACCTTTATAATATATATATATATATATATATATATATATATATATATATATACATAAACATGCGCTATTTGTTTGCATACAGAGTGTTTCGCAAACGGTGTGTTACCGATCTTAACTGGTGTGACGGTAGTGTTTGCATTACACCGTTATCGATTTAAGACGGTAAACATTATAGCGGCACACCCTGTATGCCAAAATAAATTCGAATTTCGCCAAATAAACAAAATAAAATCACTTTCGTTCAATCACGTTGTGTGTATATATTGTTATATACCTGTGCGTATATATATATATATTATAATATGTAAATATATATAATATAGTGCGCCGAATTACTCGATCTCTAATCGGACCAAAACCTATTGTCCCACGCTCACGCCGTCGACGGCAACGACTACTACTGTAATATTATTATTATTATTATTATTATTATTATGCAATACGGTGTTTGTTACGTGCGCTGTACGCTGATAAAACCGCCGGATTGTTTCCTTCCAATTTGTGCAGCCAATTTCGTTTTTATTTCGTTTTTCGTTTCATCGCTTATTATACACCAATATTTGTACTTGCGTTGCTGCGAGATGAAACCAATACGACGGCGGCGGCGTGGTAGCATTGGCTTTTTAAAGTGTACCTATCCTATACACGACGTTGTAGTTGTTAGGACGATAAGTCCAACGCCGCTGATTAATTTGTTACGACCGTTGTCGATTTTTATTCAGTTTTTTACTATCATTTTTAATTTTTTTTTAATTCATAGTTGAAATATACACTTCGTAGAATTCTAATTTGTAATATGTTTGCAACTGGAGCTTTGTTAGTATGGAACTTAGACCTACGCGTGCAAGACCACTGCGTGTCGTATTTTGAGTGGGAGAAATGCGCATTATTTTTTAGAGTGTCTGATTCGTAACTGAAATATAAGACGTAATAACCAAGAAAAATACTTCCCGAATCACTTGAAACGTGTGTGTCCCCGAAAAATGAAGAACCTACTACGTTACTAGGAAAAAAAACACACGTGAATTAGGGCAGATTGAGGACTGTGAGATAAACAATATACCGAATATAATAAAATAAAATAAACCAAAAACGTATAGAAAAATACATACGTAGAGAATATATAGTATACGCTATTGGCTATTGCTGGTTTATTGCAATCGATTTCGTTCGAGCTCTATATAATATTATTATAGTTGAAAACTATACTGAGAAAATTGAAACGTTAATGTTGGTTTCCAGAGTAAACGCGGTGTTCGATTTCCACGTAATACGCGTGTAATGTATTATTATGTATTAGAACCCGAGTTCAACGGACGACTTGCGAAATTAACTTTTTCGCGATCAAAAAAATATGACAGATATTATGGCTTCCGATGACTCGAAATCGAATACCACAGTATTCGTACAAGTATATAACCTATCGTATACAATGCTGTAACATATTATTGCGTAGCGCAGAGGTTCTCAAAGTGTGGGGTACGACCCTCTGGGGGGGCCGCGAAAGCTTCATAGGGGGGGGGGAAGAACATTTTAAAAATCGACATTGCATTGGTAAGACAGAAACAAATTTGTAAAAAGTCTGTAATAATAAAAACAAGCCTACCCATCACATTACAATTGGCCAATTAATTAAAATTTTTCTTAAAAAATAAATTTATAATATTATTATCAATATTAGCCTATATTTGTTATTTGTTTTTAACTTTTTGTTACTCTAAACATGACTATTAAAATTATTTTTATGAGGGGTCTCAGATCTGGGGTTTACCAAAACGGGGGCCTGACCTGAAAAGTTTGAGAACCTCTGGCGTAGCGTTTTAAAAACGAACGACTATTGAAAAAAAAAAATCATAATATTTGCAAATATTTCGAGAGTTCGACCAACCCGTTTTCTCATTACTGCAGTTCTTGTCACATGATTATTATTATTATTATTATTGCGAAATCCGTATGGACTCTCTACATACCGCAGACAGACAGTATAGTTACCAGCGGTATATAATATACCGTCTATAACCTACATAATAATAACAATAAATGCCGACGTACGTATATGTTATATAGACATTGTATTGGGATATACCGTACATAATATAAATATTATAATAAGCGGCAGATCGAACCGAGTCGTTTCAACTTCCGCGAGAACAATGATAATATAGACATTATAATGCGGCGTGAATTCGATTTAATATTGCAAGACTTCGCGAATGACACTTGATGACAATAATTATCACGGACATGCGGATAATGATGAATATGACTTTATCTAACCTGCTCGCGTTTAAAACGCGCGCTGCCGCGATCACGTGCACCAATATTATAATATTATGTGTCGCACACTGTGGCGGAAGATTACAATGATAATATTATTATGCTGTATCGTATTGTATCCGTCGGTAGTGACATTTTTGTACACGACAATAATAATAATAATATGTGATGAGCCGCGTGTGCTCGTTCCAGTGTTGGGAAAGTTCCTTTTAATAAGGAACTCGTTCCTGTCGCGAAAAAAAGAACGCGTTCCCGTTCCTTTGCAAATTTTTTACAATTTGAGTGGTGTCAATTGTGTTTTTTGCGAACAATTTTTAAGTCAGAAATAATCGAACCGAGAGAGTTAACCGATTATTTCTGGCTTAACAATTTAGGTTAGGTTATGTTATTAGTTGCTTAAAGTAGACTTGAAACTTTCCACAGTAAAAAGTTTATTATTTTGACTAAAAATTAAAAACGCACTCCTTAACTCAGAATTGTTTATTATTTAATAAGACCGACGGCGTCGCGGCTCAGTTTTGGCACGGAAACACACTATACGCGCTTCATATTTTCATAAATACTGAGGCACTCAACTTGTTAAAAATAACTATTTTTTTTTTTTTCATTATTTGAGGAACGGAAATTTTCTTTCAAGTTCTTTAAAAATAGGAACTCTTTCCTGTTCCTCGTTCCTATATTTTAAATAGAACGTGTTCCGAGCTTCGTTCCTATAAAAAGGAACGCGTTCCTTCCCAACACTGGCTCGTTCACGCCGCAACCGCGACACTACACGATTTGGCCTGATTCTGTTCCAAATAATTGTTTTACTTTGCGTCGATTTTTTTCCACGCAGTTATCGCGATCAAAGTGAGATCTGACACGTCAATACATGTAAATATATATAGTCCGTTGTATGCATAATATTCTACAGACGCAATATTATTAAATATTATATTTCAGTGCGTTACACGCAGCCGCTGTCAACGTTTTTGTAACGTTATCTATCTGATAATAATTGGTTTAAACTAATCTCTTACACGCTATGAATAATAATATATGAAAATAAACAAATATATTACTCGCCGCATATAAACTATACCTATGATTTACTAAAAACGCTCAGCCCAATTTGAAGTATTTATAATGAATAATTTATTAAAAATTAAAAATTCTAATTTTGGAATTTTTGTGTGTACTCCAGAAAACTTATTGGCCATGTAATGTATACATAAAAGTGCTTTTGTCCGAGTTGAACTTATGGTCTTATGGAGATAGTTTTCTCTGTTATCAGAAGTGCATAAAAGAAAGAAGAGAACTTTATCTATGTCGTAGTGGTTATTTATTTTTTTTTTTTTTACTTAAAGACAATCCAAATCATTAATTCATAAAGCTTCTTAATACTTGGTTTTTTTGTTTTTTATTTGTTTATTACAAATTTGTGAGTATTTATATAAAAAACAAAATAAAAATGCTAAGACAAAAATAACGTTATCTTTTATATAGTTTAAACAATAATTTGAGTAATCTGATATAAATAATGTTATTTATAGAATAAACTGTTTTTCTATACTACTTTCTTAGTACCCAAAAACCTTTATTGATTCTGTCATGGGAACACTTTTAAAATATTTAAATATATTTAATGTTATGTAAGACAAATTTTAACTCTTCTGAATACTGTATTAAAATTGCCTATAGCAAACCCCTCAAATAGAGAGTGTATGATACTCTAGTCACATTATTTTCTAATGATAAATATTATATAGACTTTTGTATCATCTAATCAATTCTAATGGATATACGGGGTGATCCATTTAACTGAGATACTAATTATTTCAGAAAAAAACTAACGTTTTTGAAACTATTTTTTTTTTATATATATATAATTTCATGTCATTACATAACATTTTTATTCAAAATATATGTTATTTTTATCATTATAATTTTTTTAAGTTTTTGCTTTTTAATGACAATATATATTTTTAACATTCTCAAACAGAATATTATTCGAAATATTTCGATCTATAAAAATCAAATAGCTATAAGTATTTAAAGTACACACGAGATGAGTAATGGATAAACAATTTGTGGAATATTCCTATACCTACCTCAATGATTAACGAGCTGTGACCTAACAAAACTATTAGTACACGAGTTGTGTCCCAATGGAAAAAAATGTTCAGGTACACAAGTTATTGTATCCTTAAAAATTATAATACAATGTAAATATACATTTTACTTTCTTTATAATATTGTATTATCGTAATGAAATATAAAAGTGTACATAGCAGAACTGCGATGATTATATTTATATTTACCTCGATTATTGAATAATAAGATAACACATTGTATAGGTACACTAATATATAACGGAACAATTCCAATACCATAATTAAATTCCCCATGAGAATATAAATTAAAATCTGTCGCTTCTATTTCTGTCAAAGTTGAATTGTGACGAAAATGTCATGAAATCGGTTTATTCGCAGAAAATAAGGACGGATATTTTGAAATAGGCAAATTATTAAAGTACATTTTTCGTTTTCCATTTCTCAACCAAAATTAAATAGAAAATACATTTTTTTTTTTTTATATAATGTGGTTTTCATATTCAAATCAGAAGTATTTACTGGATGACATTATCAATTTAATGACATATAATTAATATATTTTTAGCTAAATCAAAATATAAATGCATTTACAAAATACAAATGAAGACATTTTTAAATTTGAATTTATAAAAATAGTTTCGCTTAAATTTTTGCACAATACATAATGATTTATACTTTTAGTTATTATTAATTTTATGTATGATAATATGACAATTTATTTCAATCTCAATTTTTTATTTATTTATGTTCATGTATTATTTAATTATTATTTAAGACTATTATTATTTACTAGTATATTATGATGAACCAAAATGTATTATTTTATTAAAAATGTAATTATAATATATTTATATGATATCGTATTGGAGAATGAACAAATCTCTTGATTTGTGTATATGTAAATTTTTCTACGAGATACAACTCGTGTATCTAAAATACATTTACCAACACAACTCGTGTAGTCGTGTTACCTAAAAAATATTTAGGGACACAATTCCGGATTTGGGACACAACTCGTTTGCAGTTCTCTAAGACACTCCACTCTACTTCACATTACTCCACTCTGTATTACTAAGATATTATTTTAATACAAAGTTGTATTGTATTATTTTATCAAATGTGATGTTCATCGTATAAGTTTACTAAAAGTTTTTTAAATGGATGATTATGGATCATCTGGTTTTCATTGGGTTCGATTGAAGTTTCCATTTCCTAGAGAACAATTTAAGGATTTTTAGGTCTTCTTAAAATATTTTATCGTATTGGATATTTCATTTTCATAATAGAAATAAGCTTATCTATTAATCATATATCAATATTTTATAATAATATATTTGTAAAAATGTTCTCACTGTACCAATAATAAATACTAGATTTAACGTGACATATATTTTATATTTTTTCAAATTCATTTTAAGATCATTATGAGAAATCAGAAACTATTAGTTTGCATTTAATTTTATATATCAAAATGTTCAAAAAAAATTATCTCTACTTAAAAATTTACATTACAAATAAAATATTGATTCTCTTTTGACAAAATAAGTCTATATCACTTCGGGACGCTGCTTATAAGTGGCTTAAAAGAATTTAAATAATAAAAACTATTGTTCTTAAGTATACTTAAAAATTCCAAAATATAAGAATTTGAATAAATTAATTATTGAAGGACAAAATGAGGATGAGTAGTATCATTGTGTGAATCATTCTGTAATAGTTTAATGATTTTGTTGTAATGTTGTATATTTGGAATATGTATAATGTATATAATATCCTACTTTCTTTTTCGTTAACATAATTTTATTTAAACTCCGGATCTGTATAAAAAAAAAGCGCCATAGTAAAAAATTCCTAAAAATTTCTTTAAAATCAATCAAGAGTTAAAACCATAATTTATTGTGCATGATAATAATTACTAATGATTTTAAAAATTATACATAGAGAGAAAGTTAAGCTTTATACTTGAGAGCTATTAATAATTTTCAACTAAAATCATCTTTTAAACCAAATGATATAGACACTTATAACATGTGAGTTTGTCATTGAACATTTCTTTTTATACCTCGTGGCTTAAATTGGACATTTACTAAATGTTTCACATTAATGTTAGAACTTATAACCCGAAACCGATTATCAGGTTACAGTCGTTATGGTGCATATTATAATCTACAGCATAAATCGCCAATTAAAACGTGTTGTCTGCAGCGTTATATCATATTGTTTTAACAGAGTCTGTATATTGACTGAAATTAAAATTGTCTGAGCAAAATCAAACACAACGCAAGAAAACCAAAAAATCAAAAAAATCTGAACGTTTCACACGGCAATTCTCGAGCTTATATTATAATATGTATAAAATATAGTTACTACTTATCATTAGAGATAGTTTGGATAATAGGTAGTTCAAATCTCTGCGGGTCGTCGAATTTATGTAACAAAAAAAAAAAACACGCCCGAGCCACGTCGATTGGGACTTAACGATACGACATCATAATATATATTATTATTATTATTGTAATGGGAAAAGAGAAATTTCGACGTTTGTTTTCGGTTTTTTCGACGGTGTTCTCGCACACAGTGCACTGTATGGCTATGCGAAATTAAAGGAAATACAATATTATTTATGCGTCGTTAATTATTACATTATGCCGAGACGTTTATGTTGAAATCCGTTTCGACCCGTAATAATTATAATGTGCAGGTACTTTACATATAAAGGTGAATATAATATCGTAACATATATATATATGTCATGTGACTATATACATACGCATTACACACGCGCGCACACGTGTAGGTACATCTCGTACGAAAAACGGAGCACACCTCAAAACGCATTTGCATATACGCAGTCGCGTTTAACATTTTATTTTTTATTTTAACATTGTGTTTCTCCGGCGTCGAGGAGGAGACGAAGACGTGCTATTTTTTTAAACGTCCGACGAATATTATAAGCACACCGATTGTCGGACACATCGCCCATGGCATATACGTACGAATAATTAATAAATCTGCATTATACCGCGTATATGGTCGCATATACGCACTTAAACCCACAAAACGAACGCGTTCTCGACTCGCGCACTCGGGTATAGTCTGTGATTTTTTTCTAGTTCTATTTCGCTGTTGGTTCGGATAAGCGCGAGTGTTTACTGTTTAGGTAGACGACATCCACAGAGTACAATAATATAACGTAATATAATATAATATTACATTTTTTTTTTTTTTTTTTATACGGTGTAGCAGATAGGTAAATACCCACCATAGATGTTAACGGCCAAACGCACAACGTCTGAACTCGATATTTATTTTTTAACGTTACCTTTTCTTTTGTGTACACTCGAAGAAAATGGTGCAGAGTAGACGGAGACATGCACAATGCGCGTATACCTATTTGAATATACATTATACATTTAGGCGCATAAAGGTCTTATCGGTTATTGTTATTTTATTGTGTATCTTTTACAACCAAACATTGTAATGCATTATGCAAATGTGCAGAAATTTCATTTATTTTACTTGCGATAACGACGGGGGCGGACCCGGAGTAGGTCAACTGGGACATATTTCGTCCTAGTTCCCGACCGCATTTTTAGACCTGGTGACCCTCCGTAGTAATGAAAAAATTTAATGCAAAAAATATCCCATGACAAATCTATATTATATCCATGACTTGTACACGTTAACATTGATAATGGCAACAGTGATGTGACTAATCATAATATAATATCGTAATGATCGACGATAGCTATTTAGTTTAAACAAATTATAATATTATATATTCTATTTGTTGATATTTTGCTTATCGCAATGAAATATTAATATTAATTTATTGAAAATTACATACAACTAACATAAGATTAATATTTACTTGTATAAATACCAAATAATATCAAATCGATTAGACGTACTGCTTATTATATACATAAATCATTGAGCACAAAGCTATTGGATATAAAATAAAATTATATACAAAACATGATAAAAAATATTGGGATCCTCGTACGAGTGTTCTTGTGAGTGTTGACCAGTTGCCCCCTACGACTGTTATCAGGATTTTAAAAATATACCAGTTGCCCTCACATGTTAATATATACACAATACACGATTACAATATATAGCCCGTAAAATAGGGGAGGTAAATATACAAATGTCAATAATACAATAATAATACATAAACAAATTCATATGATTACAAATTATCACATTGAATATGCCACTATTAGTACCTATTATAATTAAATTATTTATTATGAATATTTTTGTCTATCATTTTATACTATTTTTTTTGACAAATTATCACATTGAATATGCCACTATTGGTATTATAATTAAATTATTTATTATGAACTTTTGTCATAATTTATTTATTATTTATATATTTACCTCCCCTATTTTATGGGCTATATATTGTAATCGAGTATATATTAACATATGAGAGCAACTGGTACATTCAGTTGGGGGCAACTGGTACATTTAGTTGAGGGCAACTGGTATATTTTTCTCTAGGTAGTTCGGGGGGAATTGGTATAAAAAAAGGTACTTTTGAGGGCAACTGGTACATGCCCGTTCTTGTTCCTGTATAAACAAAGTCCACGAAAATAAATTTGTCCCGAACGCCAAAAACTATTAGGGCCACCCCTGAGAAAATAGAACTTCCGCAATATTATTATGAGTATATTAGTCGTGTATCATATGTTTTCATTACAAAATGGTTTTTGTACATGTGATTACTTAATATTATTGTTATACATAATCGGCACACGAATACAATAAACCGTTTGGCTGAATAATTGTACTTCGGAAGTAAACGTTTTATTTCATACTAATTAACTCAGCGTTTGTACGCAAACAATAACCGCGATGTATCGTCTTCTCTCCGTATATAACAAATAAACGGGTAATTTAATGTAACATAATATACCAGTGATGTGTTTCACGGGGTGGAAGATGAGGTGGATACTTAAGACTAATGTTTGAATATTGAACTCGTGTTGTAGTCGTATGTTTATAGTATAATTGCGTTGTAAAATTGACAAAGTAAAATAGTAAATATTGTTGTTTTGGAAAAAAAATATTCAAAAAATGACAATTCGTTTGGGGTGGCGACGAGAGTTGTCGTATTAAAACAAACGCATCCCTCCCCACGCGCAGCCGCCGTGATATCAGATACTGCAGTACTACATCGGTAATGTGTTATATTTTATACTATGATATATTATGAAAAAACGGTGACAGGTTTGAACGCGATACGTTTTGAGTGCACATCGCGAATTCCCAGCGTATTCCGATGTATAACATATTATTATGGTGACTAAACTATAATCGACGGTACAATTTTATTAATAATGACACGCGACGGCGGCAGTTCGCGTCATTACAAATAGATTTTAACGTTTCCCGACAGAGATACACTTTCATCAGACCTCCGAGGTGTGATGATAATGTCAGGTCGTATATGTAAAATACACTGCACCGCCCGTGTATATACACGAACTTCGGGACGAGACGTACGGGACGTTGGAAATCGGTCGGTTCGGCCCGCGATAATAATAAAATGTAAAATATATAATATAATAATATTATATTATAATACGTGTGAAAATAATACGAACGCGGACGACAAAGCGAATACGATTTTTGTGACACTCGAGTGCACGACGTTGTGTTTTTACGTTTTTAACCGTCTCGCAACAATGTGTGTGGTTCACGTGATCGTCGCGGGTAGTTGTATAATACACAACATCTCATCATAATCGAGTTTTGCCGTGGTAGATAGTGTGAAGATTCCGATAACCGTAAGCCACTACGAGCACTCTGGTCGCTTGAAAACTCCATGTACGTCCGCTTTAGGACAAGTGTGAAAATACGTTATGATATTTCACCTAAAATTCTTCGTCAAATATTATATAATAATAACCTATATAATTATAGGCGTTATGTTGTGTAATTTTTGTTTTTTGTTATAAGTGTACGTATATACACTAGAATAATTGTAGATACATTATCGTTATTACTTTGTTTAACGATTTTTGAACGAGAAATAAAATAACGTTAGCCAAACCGTTATCGTCATCTTGTCTGATTGATATGTGCTAAAGATATTTTGAACAAAATAAGACGATTTAACCGCATAAACATATTATTGTAGATATCGTATATTATACCATAACCGATGCAATGCATCCCAAAAAAAATCCAAATTTCATTTAAGACCCCCAAGTTTATGAAATCGGAATCGATTACTGAATTAACCCACCGATTTGACGGATCAAATACGTAATCGAGACGACTTAAATCACGAAGTATTGAAAATTTAGATAATACGTGGAATGTGTTATCTATATAGATAGAGTCATCAGGACATGTGAACATTGAAAATAAAATATTTGATTTTAATAATGTGGTTGGAGTGGTTGGACCAAATAATAACCAATAAAAATATATTGTCCCTTATTTCCTATCATTTAAAAAAATGAAAACAATATTTTAATAATATTATTTTATGGCCTTCTTACACGACGGAGAATCGTGTATTTTAGAAACGACATAAGTGGAAGCCTTTACATGCACCTCCCCCGGGCTTAAACGTAGCTTTTTTGTTTTTGAAATTTCATATCTCACCGAGTTCTTTCCATTAGACCTCTCGATTGTAAAAACTGTTTTTATTGTTTTCTTCGAATTTCCTTTTATTGACTTCCGCCGTTTCTCAAAAGACGGTTCAAATATAACAGGGATGGCTAACCTATGACACTCGAACGCTTTTAGAGTGACACGTAATTCGATAATTCCAATTACGAATAACAAAATTACCGAAAATTTGGTAAACCGAGTTATTGATGACATTCGTCATCTTCTATTATCTGATGACTTATATAATCGTATTTTATTTTTATTTCGTTCGTCTACGAAACATCTCACTCGACTGTTTTGAGTGGTGCGGCGGACGAAGACGGGACGCGTTTTTTATTTTCTTATAATTATTGATTTTATAAAGAAACGTTGGTTAACAATAATCGATCACGATTTTTACTTGACAAGCAGACACGAAAAAAGGTTCATACCAACCGCTCTGTTGTATATTATTTTATTATGAACGTATAGTAACACGTGATGACATTAAGTTGTCGATTCGTTTGTCGTTTACCCACCTATAATATACACATACATATTGTGACGGCGACACACATAATATCATATAGGTATGTTATCGGCTCATTTATAAGGTATATAATATGTATGCGACGCTGGTATCTATATATATTATGTAGGTATAAATATATATACTGCAGTCGCACTATATTATAGTGCCTATGTACGACTTCCGGGCGGATTTCACGCGCGTCGTCTGTCTATCTCACGCGAGAAATCGACGGTCTTCGCGGATCAACACGCGCGCGTACCTATATAATATACTGCAGCCTATAATACTCGTATACCGTTTTATATATTATTATTGTAATAAAACTATATACACATATACACGGTGCAGCTACTTCCGATCGACGGAGCCGATACACACACGGCGAACACAATGTAACGCACAGTACAACAACAATATATTCTGTATTTTTTTTCACGCGAACCAACGCGCGTGTATAATTTACGTACTACATTAAATGTGTGTGTGTGTGTATATATATATACGGTCGATCGTATTACGCGCGAGTAAGTGTTTGCCTTTCACCGGCTTCGAGACGCTCTGTGACTCTTTAGCGCGTTCTATAAGGCGACCGAATGCGTCTTACACACACACACACACATATGTATATCAATGTATTATAATATAGTCGTATTATACTTGTGTTTAAAGAGTTTTTTTTTTGTGTTATTTTTTATCCGTTATGTAACGACGACGGACGAGTTGGCGTCGGCGGAGCTCAGCCTTCACTTTCCTCGCGGCACAATAAGTGTGTCTTGTATATCACAAATATAGTTATTATGCGAGCACGACGGCGTATAAAATAATATGCGTGAGTGGCGTGTGTGTGTGTGTGTGTGCTTGTTTACACGTGGATTTGTCGACTCACGAGAGAGCCGAAAAGTGCTTAAAATCATCGCATTACTTTGTCGACGACGATCACCATAACGTATACCGGACGATGGCCCGGCCGTGTAATACAGATTCCCGACGTGCGATGAGTTTCGTAAGAACATGACAATATGACATTTCGCCTTGTATTACGCAATATATATATATATATATATAATATATAACGTTATAATTCTCGGTACTCGACAATCGCGCAATAGTCTGCGGTGTGTAAGTTCCCAAAGATAAATCGACAACATTTGTGTGTTCAATTTTTTTTTTCATCAAATTTTTATCAAGCTACTGTAAAAAAAACACACACATACACACGACGACTGAACAAGAGGTACGCGTCCCGAGGTCGCTTAATCGTCGCGTCGCGCTGTCGGTGAACGAATTCGTTTTTACCCAATAAATAATCAATGACTATATTATAATAGGTTGATTAGAAAATCAGTCGTACTGCAGTTGTAGCGTTGCATAGGTATTTTATACTGTCGTTAAAATATCACGCGCGTTTGTCAAATCGAAATGCATAAAGTTAACGATTCGTTTAACGACTCGTGGACTTGAAATTATCCTGAAAAAAAAAAGCCATCAATAGACCACATTCGAGAATATTATGATATACATAAAACCAATAGCGATGGTCCTTATAATAACTCAAATTATACACACAATAATTTAATAAGAATTTTAAAGAATTATCTATAGTTTGTGCTAAAAAAATTAATAATAATAATAATAACTACATTAAACTATTAGATATAGTAAACTGCAGATTAATATTAATACTGAACGTATTTTAAATATTATGTTTTTGAAACGCCTCCGAGATCACTCCGTCTGTAAGGCGAATACTTTTTCGTTCGGTGTAGAAAGTCGAATCTCAACTCGTTAAGTTAAACGACAAAATGTTTACATGCTGATAAATAAACTGCTTATTCTTTTGGAATGAAAGTCGTTTCGGTCAAATGTTACGTATAGAAACGGTCGTCAAAATCCTCTCTCGCGGTTGGATCACGACAAACCGTTTACGCGCATTGTTATTAGTAAATAATTACGCAATTTAAGACACGTACCTATATAATATATATGAATGCACGTGTATATATTATACACTCGATGATTATTGTTCATTCATTATATTATTATTATTATTATTATTATTAATTCTACGTCTTCTCCGGCTTCTTTCCGCGCTCGATAATAATAATAACAGTATTGTTGGTGAAAACTATATTATCATCGTTGCTGTTATTATTACTATTACACCGATTTCGGCGACGCTAAAGATTATGGTCGACTGTTGTTATATATATATATATATATATATATATGTATATATATTACGAGTGAGACGTACACCGCTCTTACGCGGAAAACGATTCTTTCGAAACGTTACACCATCGACCCTAAGCTTTATTCGGTAAAAACGACGACGGCCCATTAAGGCACTAATTGTCTGTGTTTAAACTCATTTTTGATTATACCGCCTTAATGCACCCAAATAGTGCTTGATATAATGACAGGTCGTCCCGTGAAAAGAAAATATATCGCTCGTTTGCAATCCTCGCGCGTTGAAACTTGTGACTTGAATATACCTACTTTAATTAAGATTCTGTAAATTTGCTTATTTTTTCTTTGAACGTAATTTCGTGTAAAACGTGATAGTCGATTTCCACTCACCCATAATATGTACACCTAAATATTATTTACGAGTAACAAATTTTATCCAGATTCTATCTACTTGTATAATATTATGGTTATTGTATGACTTTTTATGTTTATTGATCGTTAAATATTTATTATATTAAGATTATAATATAATAGTGTTGTTAGTTCTGTAATACAATAATATAAAAAACTCTAACATCTAATATAGTCAACTGCACAGGCTATAAATTATATTAATTACATACTTGCATGAATTGCATTGCATGTTATGCAAATATCTAGTAAGTATTTAGAGTTAAAAAATATTATTTATGCAACTTTCAATGTCAAATATATCTAGAATTATTTACCAAAAGCCTGATGATGATATAAAAGGCTAACTATATATACATGTTTTATTTACATATAATATATCGAAAATAATAAATATAAATATATAGCTACTGTATACATCGACGTTCGTAACTACTTTTATTTTATTTTTTGTAAAACTATATCTCAACAATAATAATTTCCGGTTCATAATACTATAATAGTATTATATTGTACCTAAATAGATTAAATTGCCAATTAGAAAAACAACAAAATAAGAGTACAAAACTAACGATAATAATAAGATAATTTAAAATATTCTTCGTTTTACCTACTGGTCGTCTCTTAATATAATATAAAATACAGGTATACGGTATAAATTTAATTTTTACAACAACTGACGACGATGCTTTAGTCGTCGGCTGGTGGGGGGATAGTACAGATATGAGATACGCCAATTTCGTCTTGTCCTCGACATATAAGTGGTTCCGCCGCCCAGAACGACTTAGCTACTGGCGTATCCAAATAGATATTATTACTAAATTATTAGTGTAGGATGGCCGTGTTATTATAATCAGACGACACCTGCTTCGTATTCAGCCGTCTAAAGGTGGTCAGGTGGATAATATAATATTGACAGGCAAGCGAGCGCGTGTGTACAACGACGTAAACGATTCAGCAGCAGCTTGGGCGAAACCGGAAATAGCGGAAACGATTGTGCCTATAGTCATCCCACGGGCAACCGGAAAAGGGTTTAATACCCATACATAAACATAAATTATATCTACAGTATATACACGGTTATGCATATACCTGTTTCTACATAATATACAGCGCGAACAGCTGCAGCTGACACATGACCGATCATCCAGCGTTTCCGGTGTGCGAAATTCCACTTTATTCGGATCAGATCAGACCGTCCAGTTACAACTGAGGCACCACCACCTGTATATACGAAATTACAAACTACACATTGTTACAATATTACGTCAATAGCTCGGATTATCACCAATCTAGAAATCGCCTATAATTACGATTAAGATACTTAATTATTTATAGAAAAACAAGAATTAACCAAACAAGTTTTTTTTTTTTGTTTTGTGATTAAAAATATAAATTAATATCCGCGACATGAGTTACTACTTTTTAGAATTGTATGTTTCTTCGCTAAATCAGTTCCTCCACTATAAATCGTTCCTGTTGTGTGTTGTAATATTCCGATTTACTTAAAAAACATAAGCTACAATATTATACCAACGGCTGTTACACCCGTGACTATACGTCTTATGATATAGGTAGTATTTTGAGTGTACATTTTTAATCTTACATCCGATTCCGTCACGTGATCAGTAATATGTACTTACATTCACGATCACTCTATTGTTGTCTATGTCAATGTTTGTATCTTATGATTATTGTTTACATTGTTTAGCATCGTGAAAATACTTCATTTTGCCCTCATTATAATATACTATTATGCCTACCATATACCAACGATTATGTAAAAATGTGCAATTATTCAAAGCAGTAATCGTCCATAGCACGCAACTTATAGAGTTTTAAATAGAAAAGTCGAAAATTCAATAACTTAAATCCGTATAATAAGAATAATTATTAGCTGTACGATATAATGTACGTATATGTGTCTATCTATAATCTATGTGAATAAAAAATTAATATACATTTGCATTGGTATTAAAATTGGAAATTACTCAAACAATTTTCATACAATTTTGCTCACATATTCCTAGAAATTCGGTGAGTGTTCTCGGTTTTGTTGCTCAACCACTATAAGTGACTCACACAAGAATTTTTACTAACGGAAATTGAACATTATTTTGTTTACCTATTGGTTACAGAAATTAAATTTAAAAAAAAATATATATACATTAACTAGTTGACCCGCAATGCATTACCATGGGATTATTTTTAAATAAAACAAAATAACATATACTACGTAATTTCGTTTTTGTTATTCAAATGCACGTCAAAAGGCAATATCTGCATGTTTGTAGTTTATAGAATCAAAAACTTCCAAACCGATTTCGACAAACATTTCAGAAATCGTATTCAGAGGTATTATCAGAAAAGTTGAGAGTACCTACTTTGAACCACGTTCAATAATTATACCAAGTGCTATACCCGTTCCCTTTAAACCCGGGTTATACAGCTTATATTAATATAATATTACAGTTGCATTATATAATATTATATATTACAATAACGTTCTTTAACTATAGAGTTAACAATATTACCAATTACCATATTATTTTCAAATCAAAAGTTTATGTTTACATCTATTAACCCTCGTTTAGAGAACCGTTCAATTGTATATCGTATTTTTGTAATTAGTGCGCATGTATAACAGAGATTAATCGAACGATCTTCGGTAATTTGAATGTATGAAAAAAACAACTTTAAACGAACAGATATCGCTGCTCGTATAATTACACGTTATCATATTATACTATATATATAATAAACGTGTGTCTGATGTACAAAATACGTATTACATTTTTTTTTTTTTATTCATATTTGACGAACTCTAGAAAATTGTGGCAGATAACACTGCCGGGTAAATAATTGAATAATAATTCAAGCTTCAAGCTTTATGTATATTAGCTTTATGTACCGTCTATTATATTATATCACATTATGTGTGTGCAATCGCAGGTCAAAATCATTTTAAATATCGACAAAAGTGTCGACGACGACGTCGTTTTCCTCTTTTTTTTTCATGCACTCCACATATATATATATACATATATCACGTCATATTACGTTAAAACAGTTTTGCATTTTTAACGTCAAAACGTCGCGTTCGTCGGCTGGCAACACACACACACACACACACACACACACGCCCGAGTGTAAGTACATCTGTACGATTACATGACCAATAATATTATTGCAACGACGCGTAATGCTCTGACCCACATGGTCGTGCAAATTAATATAAAACGATATATTTGCGTATATCATATTATCGTATATAATGGCGGGCACGATGTGCGCAAGTTCGAGCGATGGCAATAACGACTGCACAATTATTGTTACTGGCGCGGACGAGGAGTGCGTCGAAGTTTTCAGTGAACCGTATCGCCAAAAGAAGTATTCGTACTGCTGCGCGATACGCACAAAAGTATTTTGAAATGGAAAAAAAAACACATAATATTATTGTGTACAGCGGACGCACACGGCGGCAGTGGCGGACGACTGTATACGCGCACTTTGAGAATTATAATAATAATAATAATATCAAACAGGACATCCTTTAGGCAACCAACCGGCTGTGATGCAATATCTTCGGTCGGGCCCCGTAGCAGGAAACAATTGGCCGTCTCCGTCATCCGTCTCTCTTTAACTCGACAATTGGCCGTAGTTCCTCTTTCGACGCTCGTTTCCGGCGCGCTGCGATGACGGCGACGGCGACGAAATGTCAGTCACATCGCGAGGTAAATTCGTAGTATCTACCCGTACAGTATCCGCCGACCACAGCGGGTAATACACGCGCACATAATATATTATAGGCATATTAATATCATAATATTTGTGCTGTACGCTGTGTTGTTCGGCAGCTTTTGCGCATCGCGCCGTGTCGATGTAATAATTTGAATAATAATCGTGTGATGATTGTGATGATATGTAAAATAATAATAATATATAATACAAACAGCGGAAGGCGGAATATACGAACGTTTAAAAACCTCCGCGAAATGCAAACGCTCACGCACGCAAACGGTCGCCGGCGACGACGTCGGAAAGACCTTGGCAACACCAATCCGGTCCCGGGCGATTATAAAAAAAAAATTAAACAAATAAATTAGTAAAATATTATTAATATAATATTATGCGCGAATATATATATGTATACGCGTGCACGTCTAATACCTTTACGTCGTAGTCTTTATCACGTTTACGCCACAACTCCATTTCCCCGTTTCGAAAACTCATCTCATCGGTTTTGTAAAAAGTCGACTATAATAAAAATAATATATTATACCGTTTAAACGTGACGCGTGTTCCGCCAAAGTACGATCGGGACGTCCGCTTATTGATGTCACGTTGTCGTTTTTTATGATTAGAACGTTTTACACTAGATGTCGCTGCTGTTCTGTAAAATACATTACTCGACAAATTCTTCATGATAGGTATTACCTATGTTTTTTTTCTGATTACGTTTTATTCGCAGAAAACCACGAACTTATAACATGAATCCACTGAGAGACCGGAAGGCTGCTATCACGTTCAATTGTTCAAAGCTATCGCGGTGAACACAAACAAGCGAAATACCACTCGTCTCGTGTCTGCATTATTGTGCAACATTATTGTACACGAAAACAAACCGCTTAAAAAATTTTCCTATTTTACGAGCTATTCGTAGACAATAATACTCATATTATCTAAGACTAGTCGACTTGCTACATACGTTTCGACACCAAACAATGACGGTGATATATCGGAAAAAAAATAATAATTATTATGGCCGCAAATCGGTACTCGCGATAATTTTAAAACCAACCGAGTAATTACCTAAACTAAGTAAATAACAATATATATTGATATGAAAGACGATAAAACTACAAAATAATCGACTGAATTAATCGAGTTCCGAATCTCTGATTTCGAATAGTTCAATGCGAGTCACCAGATATTTTCATATATTGGTTAAGGCCGATCAGACCAAGTCCTATGACTAAGACTTCAAGTAGTTGACTTTCTCGTTGACGGTGATTATTTAAGTACAGAGTTTTTAGTCTTTATTAATATTAACACACGTTTTCGATGTGCAACCAGACAAAAGGAAACAACGCATTTCTTTGTATACATAATGCGTACCATATACGTAAAATGTATATAAGTATAACATGTAATCTCATTGGCACCTATAATATAGAGGTGTATTAACTAATTAAAATCATTACGACTTCGTTTAGTTTATTGTCGTGATATCGTCGATGTCTTCCGATCAAAAATATAAAACGAATCTCCGGATTATTAACTGTGTGTAGTCGGTTTTAATAAAACAGTTGCGAGTTCGCAAATATTTTAGAGACTCTTCGATTTCTATTAATAGTTTTTTTTTTCATTCGAATAAGATGAGTGTCGAAGACGAAAAATAAGTTAGCCGTTCTTTATTGTTTTACAATCGTGGGAATGACTTCAGATGCTAGGTCCGTAGTCAAAGTGCAAAAAAGTGTACCAATAATTTAAGTCTTTATAAAAAACATAGATATATTATTTCTGACGATAAACGCAGAAATCGTGACGTGTACCGTTTGAATTTAAAATAAAAAAAAAATTTTTACTTATGAATTTGTTGAAAGTACGAGTAAATAGCCTTACAAATATAATATAAAACACAATAAATGCACAATAGTATTATACAACTTATAGATATACGAAAAATACTGATATAGGTTTATACACTTGAAACCTAATTAAATTAAAAACAAAATTGGAAATATAAATAACAGATCTACACATTGTAAATACACATTGATTTGATTATTCCCAGTTAAATTTTCACTGTACGAAATGGAGTGTCTACGGTAAAAAAATTAAGTTTTAGTAGTTATTATATTATGTTTAACAAAAAGGAAATAATGTGAAAAAATCATTTTGTAATAATTTTCCAGCTGTCCGCCTCTTGATTGCCCGCGGCGAGGACAGCTAGAGTGATGAAAATGAAGTACAACTGTGAAAATATAGTCTATATTGTAATTAATTTTGAGTCCGAGAAAGCAGCAAATCATAACAATTTCCGCCATAAGCATGAAATTTGTTAAATACGATTTGTTGCATTTCTCAGATCCCACGAAATATATAGCGCAGTATTCTCAAAAATTTAACGCACCCTTTAACGCATTACAACATTACAAAGACATTAGATAAAAGGAGCAGTTGAATGGACCCGCTCGACGAAATAATAAATCAAAACTTCGATAAGCCGCACTTTCATATGAGTGCGCTGCGGGCGCGTTAAAGTTGAATTCAAAATCGAAACTTCACTTTAGTCAACAATCGAGTTTCCGGCAGCTCTGCGACACGAGTACCGTCGATGTTATAAGCAAACACAATAAGCAAACGAGACCTAAAATATGTTTTATATGAATTTATTAAATATTATATTATATACAGCCCGAATCCTTTGCCTTTCGTCTTATCCTGCTAGGTATATCACGATTACACGGTAAAGTGACGACGTCTGCGGATAATTAAAAAAAATCGTAATGGTTATTACTTATTACACACAATATTATAATATCAATTATAATATACTATTATCGCACGTATAATTTAAACACATTCGTTTATCATCGCGGTGTGAACATAATTCATGTGACGTTATAAAAGCGTTATTAAAAAATTGTATTTTTATAGGCAATTTGCTTGCGGCGGACAGTAACGTTTTAATTTTTCATCAGACTATAATAAGAATGTATATACAGGGTGATTCCTCCTACGTATCTGCCTACCTACTCCTTATTCGAATCCGCCTCCCGTCTATATACGTTTTAAAACTTTGAAACTATCGATTGAAACACTCGATGGTATACCTACATAGTTACTAATTAATTATTCAACTACAAAACTATTTGCATAAATCGGCGACAGTGATTTAGGAATTTCGTGCGTTAGACAATATAATATTACCGCGTATTATATAAATAATAAACGATTTTTTCCGATTAGTTTTTTAACCGAAATCAATACGAAATCAATTAAAATAATATTATGACTCTGTAAAAGTTTTTCAAAAGTTCAAAAGTATATACATAATATCAATTAGAAAAAAATGAATAATATATTAATGGGAAATAAACGGCGAAACACCCAGTATTATGTACAAGGTACATAGTTTTATAGCCGAATCATTATATTATGTAGGAAGTATACCTATTGCCTATACAATTTTGTTTATTCGCACATAAATAATATAGGTAATATAATTTCAATATTAATATAATCGTTATTGCACGTGCGTCGTGCACGTAATGCATATAGTGATCATTTGAACCACTTAAATTACATAAATATATTAATCTTATACGATATCGTAGTAGAATTAGCTTTCAAAAAAACACTTACATTTTTACACTACACACCTACCGGTATATGTAAATTCGGTCTATATAATTACCGTAAATGTAATTTTCTGTGTCGTAAGTACATAAATACCATTATAATATATATTATACCTATGTTATTAGGGAACTTGATTTGTGTTTAAACGATGATGTATATAAAATACTATGATTTTTAAAGACGTGTAAGTGTATTATCGTACACACGAAAATATGTATGTTAATACAATGTATTACATGACACATCGCCGCCGCTGTACAATGAAGAAAAACTAATTTTAGATAACGCGATGATGATGATAATATAATTTATAGTTTATTAAAATTTAGTTGATGCTGTGAACATTTATAGCCGTTATGGGATTGTATATACAGTAAGTAAGATCTTCTAGTCCCCGAGGGTTGGCAGTGAAAGAAAGTCGATTATAATTTATACTTAATTAAATCAAATGCGATAAATAATGATTAGGCGTAGTTATAACACAAATATGTACACAGTGTGAATTTTTTTTTTCGTTACTCTTTTTTTAATAGACAAGTGTACTATACTGTATATGGACTAAGTTACAATGATTTATAACTGTAGACAGTCGACTACGGAAAATATGATAATAATACATTTCTCATGTATGAAAGTCGGTGGAGCGTTGTTTAATTTATATTTTATAAATATCAACTGCTGTTGGAGACGTTGTAAAATCGTACACGCAGATTAGCCGAGCAGAGACAACAATGATATTCTATCGCAGCACAATTACACGAACAACACAATAATTTAATAGTATATAATATTATTTTATTTCCACGCACATAATTGCAAATCCGTTTCAACCGTTCTGCTGAGTAGAGAATATATTTTTGTATGATATTATATAATATTCTAATATTCTCGCGTACGTTGGTAACTCGCTATTTGGTTGTGTGTGTGTGTTTTTTTTCATTTTGTCCTTTGTAAAATAAAAATAAATTTACACGTCATGGAGTATTGGGAGTACGACGTGTAAGAGTAACGCGTCCACCGCCGTCAATCCGATTATTCGCCTACGTGTTTCGTAAATAAAATAAAATAATTTAGTTCTATGGGATCTGTGCAGAATATACCAACTGAAAGTGCGATAATATAATATTATAGTGTCGTGTTCACACAATAACAATAATGCAACTTATAATAATAGTCAATAGACATATTATAGGTAATACAATGGCGATCGTGAAATTAATAGTAAATGTGTAGAATAATATTACAAGTAATACCCTAGGTCAAGGATGCTCGCACGAAACGAATTATTAAAATAATGTCTATGAGTATGATGATATTATGATGGTATATACCTCGGAATTAGTAAACGAAATATCCGTACACAATGCGATGAGTGTGTTTTATCCTTCTAGAATATCATAATACGTCCAATGATAAATGTATGTATGCACCGATAGAGTGATGATATTATTCGAAATACTCATGTAGTCACACATTATTCCTTTGAAAAGGTGAGGTAACCGTAAGAAGGTGACAAGACGAATATAGATGAGTAGTCCAACTTGACCAGTGTTGCACACCTGTAGTTGTATATGTACGACGTATTCATGTATTATATTTAATCAAAAGTTTTTTTTTATTATTTTATGATAGTGTATAATTTTAATTTTATTTTTTTTATAATTTATGTGCGATTATTTGCTAACGCTTTACTCCACCACAAACCTAGGCTTACAAGTTACAGGAGTAGATAATAATATATTCTTTATCTATGTTATATTTACATCATGTATTTGTAGCTTATAAAGAAATTTATTAAATAAAAAAAAAGTAATATATTACATAAAAATGTGTGATAAACGTTTAAATATTTTTAATGTTTACCCCTTTTTTTAAGTCGTTAAATTGAAAAATTCATTTTTTTTTTGTTTGATATTTTTTAAAACGTAGTTATCTGAAAAATGGTGAAATGCATAAAATAAAAGCTCTCAAAACGCAAATTAAGGTGGCTAGTTCCTTTAATTACACCGTTGTTGAAACGATTTTTTTCTTTCATAAAAATGGAAATTGCAATAAAGGAAAAAACACAAGGTTTTGTTTACCAAAATCCAAACGAGAAAATATGTCGTTGATTAATATTTTATACGAATAACAAAAATGATGATAAAAGGAAGATGATATTTTATATTAAAAAAGTACTTCGGTTTAGGTACAACACATAAATAAAGATGATTAATATTCGTTGCAGTTTGTGGAAAACTCAAATAATAGGTACCTGTAAAAAAAAATAATCAAAACAAAAATGTACGATATGATATTATGGCATACAAAGATAACAGAAAACAATTGATAATAGCTTAACGTTATGACAAAAATAAATATTAAGTGCGACCCAGTTGGTTGGCGCCAGTGATGTATTATTAATTATTGTCAGGTGGTGGATGTATCGCTCATTTCTTTGGAATATTAGAGTCTTTATTTTATTTCATGCAGGTGTATTCATAATAATATTGTGTCTATAGTAAAACAATTAACAAATTAGTCGAATAAAATATAAACGTACATTACTGATAACATTTAAAATATAATATAATATCAATTTAACACCCGTGTTTCCTTTTAAATAAATCAAAAGATAAAAAAGATAGGTAAGTGTCGATTGGATCATTGCAATGTACGTGTTCTATTTAAATCCATTTTTATACACCTATTATTTTTCAATAAATTTTGGTAAATGAACAACTTATAACGAATCGTATATTTAATTGTCTGCAAGCATCTTGTGCCAAAAAAAAGGTTTTCAACATTTAAAGACAAAAATATTGAAAATCCCAAATGTCTATAATTAACTCAAAAAGAAAACATTTAAAAAATTATTTCATGTATTGGAAACAATAACATAAATATTTTATAAACATTTCAAATAGGTATTTACGGTTATTCGTAATTGAGTTATACTAAAAAAAGAAAATCGATTTTGTCAATTACTGGTTTTTCACTTATACGCAAAAATATTCGTAATTCCTGAATTTTTTCCCCATTTATTTTTATAAGACTAGATTTAAAAAACATGCATCATTGTCAAAATCAATACACTCGTCGATTGGCTTAGAATCTAACACTAATAACATACCGAATAATATTCTAGTATCCTGGTATGGCAGACTTATGTTATACATATTTTCCAACTTCGACCATTAAAAATTATAAACAAAACCTAACAATTAATAAATAATCACAAATAATAAATAGTCATAAAGGTTATTCGAATAATAATATAATATAATATTTTTCACTCATATAAAAACATCTACATCAGAAATAAATAAAATATTCTATAAATGAATTTTACATTTTTAATAATTCGCTCGATTTACACAACCATTGTGATTGTCAATTTCGCAAATTGGTTAACGATTAATGTTAACCATTAACCCACAACGAATAACTTTTATAAAAAAATAAATGAAATATTTTAGTATAATAAATTATTGTGCGTATATTTTTAATTCAAATTCTTTTTAGTCGTTAATTGCTATAGATAACTTATTTTTCCAATTACGTATACGTTAATAATGTATTAACATTTAGTTGGATTTTAATAGTCTGCATACATATTTTGTCTCAATATAGACATTTAGTCCTTATTCTTAAAATTTAAATTCCCTACGATTCATATTTTTGAATTACAAAACGTTTTTCTCTGTTTAAATATACAATTTTTTTTTAAATGTGATATAAAATTACTGGCCTATTTTTTTTTTTTTTAGTTTGTTGGGTTTCAGTTATTTAAACGTTTATAAATAGCTCAAAAAAGTTAAAATATTTTGAAAATTATAACATAAATTCATATTGACAATGATAAACATGTTTTAATAATTTCAAACATCTATAATTTTGTAGAAAACTATTTTTTTTATTATTTTGATTTTTTTAAATTATTAAAAAATGTTTGACCTTTTCAATATTTGAACCTTCAAACTGTTTTGAACTGTTCAAAAACTAACATTATGCACTTTCAAATATATCGAAGTTGAAGGTTTACGCACATGTCATAGATAAATAAATCAATACAATCGCTCATCAGCTCAAATCTAAAACAAATGAGGATAATTTTAGATAATGAATTCCATTCTATAATTAGTTATATTAAGCTCTCATATATTAATAAATAATTATTATAATTAAAATACCTCATTATAAAATCTATTTTTCTTTATTATTTTTATAAATATTATGACATTTTTATATGAAAAATATCTACTTATCATATTTTATTTCTATAACTAAACCTCAAGTGTTGATATTAAATATGATAGTGTTAAATACTAACTCATTCCTGGGCACGATAGTTAATTCTTCTATATGATTATTGGTTTGTCGACCGGTGATGTATTACTTTTTCCATCCAATATGGCGAAAATACACTTTTTCATACTATTTATGTGTCAAGCTGACGAGCTCCTATCCCAAATGATATATGATATGATACCTGGTATGGAAAGCTGAAATTGGCGTCAGTTTGTCACGTACTTAATACTGACACATGAATCTTGGTTCAAAAATGAAACTTTTAGTAGACCCTAGCGAATAGAATAAAAAATACGTGGATGCTGAGTTCTATGTTTTTTGACGGGTTGTCTTCGTTAATACAAAAACCTGTAGTTTAATTTAATAAGATTTCAATTGATCGTTAATTTTTTTTACTTCAATAACGCATTAAGCATTTTACATCAAACCAGATAATAACTAATCTATAATGTGTGTAGATTTGTTTTTCTGTGTATTCTGTTATTGCTATTAGAATGACCTAAATAATTTTTCTAATAGTTGTATTTATAAAATATTAATTTTATTTTTTATTATAATATACACAAGATCTTTCAAATTTGAGTGACAATAACAACGGTAGGGATTATGTAACGACCCCTATATATTGTAGTATACAACATGTATAGAAGTCTTATTATAATTATTAATCTATTTATCTTATGCATTGCTTAAAATGAGTTAAAAGTAAATCTAGGATATGAAATTTTTTCATACCATGATTGCTAGTTGCATTTATTTAAACTTATTCCAACTCTCGCAGGATGGACATGTCTAAAAAATGAAACTTCAAATGATAAATGATCATGATATATCATATTTTATGTATATGTGAATTCAGATCCTTTCGTATATTGTTTTCATATTAATTGTTATAATACTATACATACATGACATGAACAATATTATTAAAAATGACATTATGTTTAGTCGAAAACATAAAATCTACATAATGTTTGACCTTTTGTATTAAATAGTTTATTTTACTATATAATAATCGTACAATGTGCTAAAGGCTATAATATGACAAGTAATTTTGTAATTACTGTACATATAATTTCGATTTTTAATATTAAAATGTGTATGATATGTACGAACGTTTCTTGGTGCGATAATTCTGTTGTAATAGCCATTTTGTTTTTAATTATAAATCTTAATCGACAAAATAATAAAAATAATTACACGCTTGTTTTAGCGTTAATTGTTTGATATTAATTGGGAAAACATATAATAAAAATAATGAAGACCGACCAAAAACACATTACAAAAAAGAATAAACAATTAACTTTTTATCGTAAAAAAAATTAACTAAATATATCCAATAACATTTTATTAATATAATAATAAATTGTACTTATATCACAGCTAGAATGCTGAATTTTGTCGCATTATTTATTTAATATTTTTAATTTTAATAGCACAATCTGAATTTAATGCATACGTTCAATATTCAACCGATATTGAAGGAAATTGAATTGAATAGTATTAGAAAGAAAACTAACGTTATTGACAATATGAATTTAATATTTATATAACATGTTCAGATAATTCCAACATTGGCATTAAGAGGACGTTATACTCGCATAATAAGTTGTCTCAATCTTACTAACTTACATCATAGCAAATTTGTTTTCAGCAGAACATATTTAATGTTTTTAGCTTTAATATTGGAATTAATTTACCTAATATTATCAAACTTTAAGGCAAGAATTTTATGTCATATAATTTTATTAATATTATTATTTTAAAGTGAGTTATGGGCGTTATAGCTATGTAAAACAAGTTAGGTAATTAAATAACTCACTTGTTTAAAGTGATAATATTAATAAAAGCATATGACATGTCCTAGATAATATTCTTACCTTTAAGTCTAATAATAAGTAAATCGACTCCAATATTAAAGCTAACAATATAAAATATGTTCTGCTGAATGCAAATTTGTTATGATGTACCTACGTAATTAAGACAGAGACGTGTTATCTGCGGGTATAACGTCCTTTTAATTATCTCATGATAATATATTAACGACATAATTACTAAATACATCTAGATGAAAGAACGTCTAGAATTTTGTCACTCCACGCATAAAAAAAATAATGAACGATTCGACATGTCAGTCTTTTGTAGACTATTAATAATAGTATAATACAAATATACCTACTATTTATTAAATACCAATGCAGCGACGTGACTAGGATTCAAAAAATATCAATAAGGTCTAATATTTAAAAAAAACGCATTAACCCTGTTCTCTCAAAAAAATATTTGATTTTCTTGAAATAGAAAATATTCAAAATTAATTAAATGCTAATTATAATTTATGATGTATTATACATCATTTATTTGGGAAAAAAATATCCGAAGAAAAAATATATTATTAATTGTTACCCAATACATAAGTTATATTTTGAAAAATTATCAAAATTTCTTCTTTCTAACTTTAGTTTCCACCTGTAAATCAATAATTTCCTTAAAATATATCTTCCGAGCTAGTTCTTGTTCCATTGAAAATCTTTCCAACAGGGACGTGGAACTTAATGATTTTTACGGTTTCGGTTCTTAAAAAATGAAAAATACGTTTTCTGTTTAGGTTTTATACTTCTGTAAGAAAAATTTAGTTGTGTTTCGATTTCTTTTAAAAATATTATAAAATATCAGTAGTATTATAAATATTCGCCCCATAATATTATGTCTGCATGTCACGATTAATATTTTCTACGAGCAAATTACTAAAAAAGAATTTTCCATTCACACTTCTCTATATTATATTATATTGTATAACAAAAAAGACGATAATATGACTACGTAGTTGTTTAGATAATTATATTTAACGCAATCGAAGTATACTCTACGACGGCCGTCTCTGTCGCCATCACGCTCATCACACTGCTGACATTATAATATATTGTGTCAAACTACAAACCTAATATAAATTCAACCATTTCCGCTCGTCCGAATTACACAATGCGCAAAACACGGACAAAAGTCGGATATCATAAACAAGTCAAAAGTGAAAACAAATTATACAGCACACACATGTATAAAATAGAGAACTTTAAACCAGACAATGTAACGCGTAAACTGTGCATGTGGACATGATGTTATACGCACGTATAGCGGGTATGCGTACAAACTTTGTAAACCCTCGACGTGGCGTAAAACACGCGCGACGAGATTATATAATTTAATTTACGTAACGATTAATATTCAATTTAACTGACGGTTAATAATATATTATTCCACGTGTTAGTATCAATAATATGTATATTTTATGTTCGATATATTATGTTGTACAATATTTTGCGGTAAAAATTTGCTATACTGACCGTATTGGCACTCGTCTCGTATATTTATAATCGATACGCGATGAATTTCACGCGATTCGATGCGTTTATTTATTATTTATAGTGTATACGTGTATATAGGGGGGGGAGTACCAAACTTTGTTGGCACATATCGTACGTTTCCTTAATTTAATGCCACGAAAACTACAGAAATTACACCGAATTCGGATGTACATTATTAGTGTAATAAGTTTCTATATTATATGTGTAGCTCTCTGTAATGGGCAGATGATTGAAACAGGAAATCGATTTTGTTTTAAAACCGCCGAATCAGTGGCACCGATCATGATTTTGCCTACTCAAACCATTAATCAAACTACTCGAGGGTAAAAACGCTAAACATAGGTATCACGCGATATTATAATAATGTCATACCGTTATGGTTTGTGTGTTATCGATGCATCTCAGCGTTTGCAAGCCTGCAATAGATATAATTGTAATTTAATGAAATATTATGACATTGTAGCGATATTATATTATATCAATAATAGTGTCTGCAGTCTGCTAGTAACTGGACTTAAGTGACAGTTTTCGTAGGTAAGGTACATAATTTTACCAAATATTTTATTACATATTAAAAACCTATAGGTATAACACACGTGGTAATTTAAAATCCGTATGATAAATAAATAATTATATATAATACGCCGATATAGTTTATTTGACAATTGATCGATAAATCTCATTATGAACTTAAAACGATTGAGATGGAAATTTGATTCAAAAGACATTACCATTCTCAATACAAATTCAAAAGACTTTACCATATTCGATACTCAGTGCAAAACCGTACACGACATGGATTAGATGTTAGCGCATAAACAACAAATTAGATACAACACTAAAAATATATCGACGAAAATGTCTAATTCAAATAACCATTGCACAGCTTCAATAATACAATTTAAGACAAACGAAGTTTCGGTAATAATAATATTGTTATCACCTCAGTCCACAACGTATTAAAAATTTACGATTATATATGCCTACATAGTACAACGATTAAAATTAATAATTTATAACGGTAGGTCTATACATATAAAATTATTACGCGATATTTAAATGCAATTTATTTGTGTTTTTTTTTATCACATCGTTAAGTATTTACAAAAAACAATAATATAACTTATAATTAGATAAATATAAATACATCTATGGTAAAAGGCTATAGTTCGATTATTTTTATTATTTATTGAGGTGTTCAACACGAACTTTCGTGCTAAAGTTTAATGTAGGGGCCTTTGACGGATCTTAAAAGTCAGAAGTCTCATTCGAATCTTCGATCGTAAAATAAAAACCGAAACGTTATTACATTGTTGTTTATGCCTTTAGTGAAAACATCGTTACACGCGGGCTTCCGAAATTCTATAAATTTATGGAAAAAACATAAAACTAAATAAAAATCTTCATTTACAGAACGCATATAAATATATTATCTTTTAATTTATAAATTCAAGTCGGTTTAAACGACACTATAAATATGGTCACCGGCACAATAATATCCAAACGGACGGACGCGTACTTATAAACGTTATTATTTTTAAAGACAGCATTATGATACGACGACTTGACTCGAACGCGTGCGTAGCAAAAAAAAATAAAAAAATAGTCAAGTAGGCACCACTAGCAGCTAGCCAGCCAGCAGGTGTTGTAATAATTTACTGATCTCGTAATGGCGATATTAGTTTTATTACCTGCCGCATCTATACGACATTATATACGTATTCTACTACCGCCCGGCGTAATATTTTATTGCTATTTTTATCACCGATGTATTTCCTGCTCCGATGCCGCGTTACTCGTTTTATTGCCATATTGTAATAGCCGCGCGTCGTAATCTATACGTCGTAGTATTGAATAAATGACTAGATGAAAACACGGTATACGCGGAGTCTGAGGCCGAAGAATCGGATGACAAAAATATGCGTCATAATAAATTTCGTAGGACGTCAAATAATCATATAGTACGTGTAGAGATGGATTAGATATCCCGGACGGAGGCCATATATCGAGGTCCGTCAGCCTGACACTCCAAATTTAAAATTATTTATTTATAATTAGTAACAATTTGTAACACAAAAACCGGAATTTGTAACTCAAAAATTACTCCCGAAATCAACGTTTTCTAATTTCGGGGTACCAGACTGACGTCAGCTCAGCACCCCAAAAAAATCAACCCTTTTTCGGGGGTAAATCTTGTGAACAAATTCTAATTTTTGCGTTACAAATTGGGTACTAATTGTCTAAAAAGGTTTGAGATCAAAATTTTGAATTCGGAACGAATTCAAGGCTGACGGACCTCATATATCGCCGCGATATGTCAGAATAATAACGCGCGATAAACCGCGACGGTTGGTCTATGAAAGAAAAACGGATACGTCGTCATTGTATTCCATTAAAAAAAACGGTGAAACAGTTCCCTCGCACTACTAATAAACATAATATATAATATTATTCCCGTAAATGGATTTCGAGTCGCGTAAACTACGCAACCGTATGATAATGACATCGTATCCGAAGAGACGCGTCTGTCGCGGAAATAGGATTTCGGTGCTCGCGCCGCCCGTCTATGTCACGTCCGGTCCACGTCGCCTATTCAATATTATTATTCCGTTCTTTTGTCCCGAACGACGTCATCTCCGAGCAGTAGTCTCGATTGGCGCGTGGCTGTTAACGCGATTGCGCAACGACTATATACGGACGCTGTCGATCGCGTTCGGATTTAAGACGATTTATTATTATTATTCAGAATTTGACGACAGGCGCAAACGTCACGCGAAAATCGTAAGTACACACGATTTCCGCCCCAAACTTAACCTATACGCGGGTCGGCCGGCTTGAGCGGTCGGCTGGTGCTGCGTGGGGGTGGGGGCGGGTGTCGACGGACAGGTTTTCGTCAGGACCAGTGTGCCGGGAGGACCGCGGAGACGGAGACGGAGAGAGAGAGAGAGTAAGAGAGTGAAACGTGCACCCACACACCCGCAGAGTTGTATTAAATGACGTTAACTACGATATTTTATTTACACGCACACGACGCACACGCATCATGCACCATATGCAGCATACCTACGCGGCTACACACACACACACACACGTACAACGGTGGCCAGACGAAACCCTCCCCCGAACAGTACTCGGAGACGCCCCTTCCACCCGTCACCCGTACGAGCACACACACCACTCGCACACCGCGGCCGATCGGAGAAAGAAAACGGTATCGTGCTCGGGCGCGCGACCCGGGAACCCGTCCGTCGCACCATTTATCACGGACGCGGGCAACAAACGTGCGACGCACTTGTCGTGTTCCCGGAACGGCCTCGACCCCGATGGGGGGTAATCCCCCCCCTCAGTTTCGAGTCGTATAATAGTACGTCGTAAGCCATAATAATAATAATATTCGTACGACGCGTTGGTGGGCATTATTATAATATATATATATGTATATATGGTGAGTACATCGCGGTGGTGCCGGGGCTGCGTTCCAACCGAACGCGCACACTCGAGGGACGCATCGTCTCGCATCGCGTTGCTGCAGTCGGGCGGCCAGCTATATAGTAAGCTCTGTGATGTAATTGTATTAATTATAATATTATATCGTTTAATAATATTAGCAATATATAACGGCACGATGACCGCGCTAAACGATAATAATCAATAATGTGCGGCACAGTTTCCCTGTAGTAACCTGTAGCGGTGGTGCACCACACACTCTGAACGACTCGCGTGTGATGATTGTCGGTTTCGGATAAAATATTTCGTTTTCGTTACAAATCGTTCAAGTTGCAAATGACTTGAAAACAACATCAGCTAAATGGAATAGAGTGGCGCAAGAACGTCAGCCATTTCCACGCAAAAAGTTGGTCTACTACGACTTCGCTAATACTCTTTTGATAATAACGATGCATATCATTCACGTCCAAAATTCGATTTAGAGGCGTCGAAAGTCTCAAAAAACTATTCTGTTTCGCCTGTTTCGGGCTAAATATAAAATTAAAAATGTATACTGTCTCATTTACAAAAGTGTATTAAACTTAGAAAACGATAACGATAAAAAAAAAGTTATCAACTTTGTATTATGTAATCTAAAATAAACGAAAAAAAATTCAAAAACTTCGAGAACTCGAACTTTGTACCTTTAATATAACCACCCCGCGTACTCGGTATTAACAATTCGTGAATATTCAACAGCTATCAGCTATTTCGGGTAGAAATTTCGTGCATTTGAATTTATACATGTTTCAAAAATAAAACGTCCAAGTGGCTAAAGATATTATGTCTGATGATTTCTTACGTTTAAAAAATCGAAGATAAGTGAATGTAGTGATGAGCACCTACACATTCATATGTGTAATTCCTATAACTAACGTTTATAGATAAAAACTTAAACTAATAAACTTACTATTTGCTATTGCTATTAATACACCGATAACAGTATTTAATGAGGAAATTCAAATATTTACCTATTAATTGTATTCAGTGTCAGTATATTGAGGAGCAGTTACCGTGTATTATTAATATACATTCATTGACAAGAAGGTATTAAGATTACGATACTCATAAATTGTACATTTTAATCTAAATTTTACTTCATCCGGCTCTCAAGGTTTTTTTTTTTGTACATAGTTTTATATCATATCGTTTTACAATATACCCAAGTACATGCGCCCCCATTAGTATAACCATCAAATCGCGTACCTTCACGACCGATTAAAGTATATATTATAATGACGTACATTTATGTCGGTAGGTGTCACAAATCATAATATTATCAATGTATCTAATATTATGGTCATTATTAATTATGTATTTTATGCAAATCCGTATTGGTTTTTTAAACGATTCGCGATATGTGTTTTTGGCGAGCTAAATCGTATTTTCGTCTACAGACACACGCGCACAGTATATGCATATTTTACTAACCGTCTCATCACATATACAGTCGCATAAGGACTGTATACTATACATATTTTCATTGGAAATACTGATTTGCATGAACGCTATAAATGCGGTGAATCGCGTACGTTATTATTTCTTCTTTCGTCGTCGTGCGAATTCTGTTGCAGAATAATTATTACATAAAGTCGGTGGACTCCAACCAGAAATTTCACCGTAATTAATGACATGTACGTACAAGTATGTCTGCAGTTACCTCTTGCCTGACCGTCAGTTAAACATCTTCGGGCGTAGGTACTCAAATGAAACGTTGTAATAAAGGCATTCCCCGGCGAGTCATTTAAACTCGATGATGGTTATAATATTCAAATTTCACGAAATACGGACACCTACATAATGCATACTCGCTATATATGTATTTTTTTTTTCCAGAATGTATATTATTCCAATATAATCAGTATAATTTATTCGGTTACGTTTTTACTTTTTAGCATATGAATAGCCGCACGATATATGTATAGGTATATAAAATATAAATTATATATATATTATTCTAAACGCATAACCGAATGATTTACAAACTATATATATATATATATATATAAAAGGAAAAAAGGAAAGACACCCATCAAAACGAAATAATATATTATCATAATAGCGATGCATATTCGAGCTACATTTATGTATAATAGTGACGACGAAGTCCGTGAGATTACTTCCGCGGAAGTTGTAGCTAAAATAATTTAGATAGGTGCCTATTAATACCTATACTTAATATTTTATAGGCCTTATTGTATAATATTATATTATACTGTAGTACTGTACACACTCATAATCGTCACTCGTCCGAATCATTCTCGTATCACGTCCACGTGCAAATTTCCTGTACAGACTTTCACGTGTGGCGTCGGCGTTGACGACCGTTGTGTACCTCGTCGTCTTACGCTGTCCATATTTTTGTGTGCAGTAGAAAATGACAAATAGACGAAAAAAAAACTGCTAGTTACAGCCCTAAAAAAAAATAGTAAAGTGTGTAGCAGAAAAATTTACAAAAATTAGAAACTGTCCCAATCCTGATTTGGTGGACGCGACCCCCCGCAAACCGAATGACAACCGTATAGCCGTGTTGTATTGATCGGACCAATCGGTTGCTATTAATAATCATAACTACTCGATGGAATATATTTATATAAAGGTGAGTATATTATTATACTATCCACAATGTTACAATGTGTACCGCACTCGACACGTCTGCACAATTATGATAATGTTGGATTAATAATAATATTATAATATGCCAGTACGAGTATGGAGTAGCGAGTGCAACAACAACATCGTATCGATTATCGGCTCGGGTACGCAATATACGTACATAATATATAATACGCACACGCAAGTAAAAAATAAACACATTATAATACGCGTATAAATGCGGGTAAACAATATAATAATGTCCATAAACCATGTAGTACCCTAGTACCATGTTTTACGATCGACCACGTGCATTCGGCGTGATATCGGCGCACTTTTGTACAGTGTACGATCAGTATTATTAATAAAATATATCAAGTTCAATTCGCACAACGTCTGCGCGTGTATAGTAAAGATGTCTTCAAACCGTTCGAATTCGTATATATAATATTATATAGTTGCATAGGTGCCTACTTATTTTAGAGCGGATAGGTACAATGTAGGATTATTTATTTCCAAATCCGAAAATCTAACGAGTCAATTCAATTTCAGGACATAATCCCTATTTTATAATATAATATTATGATGTATATACAGGGTTGGACTAGCCCAAACAAACGGCCCGGGAAATAATTTTTTAACAGTCCCCATTTAACTTTTACAAAGGCTCCCGCAGTGCTTATTACCGGCGCCTACTGCAGCCCACATAGGCTCGTTTTCATGGCAACCTACCGGGAAAATACCGTTGTCTCGATGGCCAAGTCAGATCATGTAGTATATTATAGTATTGGGTTTTGTGTCAAATAACAAATGATATTATAAATACGTCACTACAACGGCGTAACACTATACATTATAATATTATATACGTCTTATTTTAGATAATTAAATTAGGATATAAAGCGCTTGAAACTTTTTAAATAATTATATTATTTTATCGTTATTTGAGGAATTGAATACAATAGTTAACATCATTGTAAGTATGTACCAATCAGCGGATTTTACTAAACGCGAATAATCATAAAAAAAAAGGAAGTCTCAATATTATTATTATTGTTATTACTATTATTATTATTATTATTATTATTATTATTACTCTATTATTAATAGCGTCAATGCCACAACTAGGTTGTTAAGACTTATGGGTTCGATGTGCGGTGCTGTCTGTCTGTCACACATTACGATCAACTTTATTCTCGACGATTCTACTTGCTACAGCGTTCATTAATCGACCCGTCTTACACTTCAATTTTTCATCATTCTGCAATCTTAAATAATAAAAATAATTTATTTATAACTAAAAGTTGAATTAGGAAAATAGAAAAAAACAAAATTTATTTTATACTACAACTTTTAAAATCCGAATGAATATCCAATTTTTACCAATTAGACTAAAATATATAATCATCCCTCTAGTGCCTCCTAATGGCTAATCAAAATTCTGTTTTAGTAATTTTTGTTATTTTCTTATTAAAAAACAATTACCCACCTACTGCAACGATTATAGAACGTATTATATTATACTAAAATTTTAAGCACAATGACACTTATAGAACCTTGAGATTATCATAATATTTTACTAATGAAATGTTTTTATACCATAAACAAAATTTAAATACTTGCATATAACAATTAAGATTTTTGTATACTTATGGCATTTATCTGCTTAAAATTCCACGCCTTAATAAAGTCAACAAATTAACAACAGTAAATAATAGAATTTAATGAATGTCTAAACGTATAAATGTCTAAATGACTAGGTCAAGAATTTTCAATTTCAAAATTCCAAAAGTAAAGATGTACGTGCAAGAATTTCTATAAGATAAGTATAATGTACAATACTTAATAAAGCTTAACTCAATAAAGCTGTTCTATTTAGATTCATTCTACGATGTTCTTCTAGTCAGTGATATTGTCGATATTGGTGAATATAACTATGCAATAATACGAATTCATAAATATGTGTTTATTTCAACACTTCACAAATACCATACCTATAAGTAATATTGTAAATTTGTAACAACGTAAATTTAATAAACTAAAAGACTATAATAGTCATAATGTGTATATTTGAATGATTCTCTACACTAATAATATTATAATAGCGCTGAGGAATGTAATCAGATAATGATATTACGCGATTACATTCTTCTATAGTCTAAAAATGTTTGGAAGGTTTTTAAAGCCGCGTACTCGAAAACTAAACAAATACACCGTACAATACAACTTTTATACGAAATATGTACAAATATATGAATTTTACCTATTCCATAGCTGCCTATTAATTATACTGCAATAGGAAAACCTATATATAATGTATATAACACTAGTGAAATAAAAATACACTGGTCGGAATAAAAGCACCAGTCGTCGTTCGCAGTAAATATACTCGCGGTACTAACAGGGACTTGGTTGTTCTCAATGCACTTGATGATGCACGTACACTGACGAAAAGTTGACACGGTCATGTCGACCAGAGGACAAAGAGGAGTGGTTTAATCGAAAGGGTTATATACCCTTCCAGAAGTGATTTTGTTTACAGAGAGCAAATCGTCTTTCGATCGTTCGGCCTCTCGATGGCATGGAAGAAGACTAAACTTTTTGAGTTACTATTCTTATGATTGTATTAATACGTCGAGCCGTTTTCTTAATGTGTGGTCGTATGACACCGATCGGGACTTTGGTCAGCGTTGTACATTTATTTCTATTAGGGATGACAGTTTCCTACGGTCGACGATCGGACCGTAATTTATTATTATGTTAAGTTAATCTCAATATTTATTACAGTATTCGATTGCACTGTGGTTTGATATATACGTAATAAGAACTTACATACATTTTAATATTTGTAACAATGGAAATAAAAGTGATGTGATGTTGTGAGCATATTATCATCACATTATTTATAAATAATTAGTTTTTAATAAATAAGCTAATAACTACTCCTATTCCAAGTTTAATTCAAAAACAAAAATTATAAACGTTTTTAAAACTTCGCGCGTAACAGCGAAAATCCATTAGTTCTAATAATAAAATTAATAAATTCGTGGAAATTCCGTTAACTAAATTTAACCATCGCTACAGACGATGAGAGTAAATATATTATTTGTACCTAGAAACAAGAATATGCAGAAAACCAACTGCGTAAAACCGATCATTCTTAAAACAAACTATATAGTATAATAACTATTATAATAGTTATACTTATAAGTGCATAAACTACACGCGTTGTATGGGTTATGCTACATTGGTAAGCACTACAGATGATATTTAAGCATTAAAAATATTTTTAAAAAATACAACAAAATAAAATATAAGAAACATATTTTTCACAAAATTTTAAATGACTACAAGAAGTCACCATAATAAAAATAAAAATCAAGTATTCCCATTTCAACCCACTCATTAGTCATTTGTAATCAACAAAGCTCTTCCATTTAGATGCAATGTCAAATCGATTTAACCACAAAGAAGCATAAAACAAGAATGCTCAGAGTATTTAAATATAACTTACTAATATCTATTAATTCCAAAATGTCTAAATCAACACAACTATAGGTGCAGAAACAAATTCGTAGATTTTCTCATAAAAACTAAAATTATAAACAAATTATAAAATCCTTGTATATCAATAATTTATTTAATAGATGTATTTTATACTTAAAACTGTTTTAATTTTTAAATAGCTCTAAAAATTAAAATAGTATTGAACTTCAATACTTTATTTACTGATTCCGAAATAATAAAATATTAGCATACTGTCATTAATGATGTTCTTTATGTATTTTACCTTTATAAATAACCGAATAGATCTAGAAATGTATAAATAAAAAATGAATTTAATATAATAACTGATCACTGATCACCAATTTAATAAAACTTTTAGAAATAAACAGTAAATACAGTTTCTGTAGTATTATTCTGTCAAAGGTTCGAAAATAGGTATTAATATTTATTAATTCCGCTTCACGCTTGCAAATATTATTTTACTTACCTATCTATATACGTATTATGTACCTTTACTAAATTCCTTATTAATATTATTATTAACAGTTCTAATAAATTAGTATTTAATTACATGTTATATTTTTTGTCTCAAATATTATAATCGTATTTTTTATATTCCAATGATAAAATAAATTTGATAAATTATATTAAATGGAGATTAATAGCTTATAGAATAATAATCCGCCCAAAACTCTCTTAATGCGGTCTTATACAAAATTATTTTTATATTGCAGAAGTGTATTTATACAAAGCGCTTAAAATACTTCCATAATAATAATTAGTTAAAGTAATAATGTTAAATATCTGCAGGTAGTTATAATCATTTATTTATTTATTTATTTATAATACCTAACAAGTATGTACAATTTTTACTTTTTTTTTTTAACGATAAAATCTTTATTTACCTATAATGCAATACAATATAACTATTTTATAATGATTCATAATTATACATAATAAACATATAATATTTTAATCCATGAAATATTAACTACCGTCTATATCTATAATATCTAATTTGGTTACTATGCAATCCTTTTAATTGTACACAGTCTAACTAATATTTCTTAAATCTAATTCAAGTGAAACAAAAATAAATATGAAAAATGTTTCGTTTATCTTCGTGTAGTCAATATTTCGTAAAAATTGGCAACATACTCTAATACTCAAAAAAAACTTGCATAAATGTACAAATTTTATAGGTTTTTTACGTTTATTGGCAGGGTTGAATAACTGTACAAAAAAGAATCGAAAGAACATTTTTTCAAATTTTGAGTATCGATTAAATAGTTTTGAAAAAAATCTGACGTTTTTCGAACGTGGGTAGGCTAATGTTTCGGGTGGTCCACTGATTAAGTTTGGGGCGTGTTGTACATCTTAAATATTTTTATATCGTGTATATACTATATATAATATATATATATATATATATATTTGCATTTTATAATAATATATGCAAGTCATTGGTGATTACTAAATCACGCATTTAGAAAAAAAAACAAACCGTATAAAATATTTAAGTCCACGCTTGAATCTATGTTTAAATTGATATAGCAACTGTCGTACTCACAAACTCATTATAATATTGATAAGTGAAAACTCGACGTCATCGTCGGAAAATGTAACAGCGATGCGTACCAAAATATACCTAAAATCTTTAAAAAAATGTATTTATATTAGTGTTTTATGGAAATAGCTATATAACATGATATCGTTGAATCACTAAGTTCATATTATAATGTTATAAGTTGAGTTAGATATACCTATACGATTTTTAGTCTAAACTCTAGGATGCAGATTAGTATATGTAGTAAAAAATATTAATATTTATTTTATTGTTTTTTCCAAAATATGTGTGAAAAGCATAAAACACTCAACATTAATTTTATAAAAAAATTTGAATCATAAAAAATAAAAGTACTAATTATAAAATAAACGAACGAACGTATAAACAAGATAAACTAGTCGCTAGAATAATAGATAAATAGTATTAAAAAAATTGACAAATACGTAGTTTACTTAGGTATTTTATTTTGTTTATTACGACGTTCACTTTAACGATTTATAACGGGTTGAACATATTTCTCAAAGAATTATGATTGTTGTTAATATTATGCTTGTAAATAGGTAAATATAAAAATACGAAATATGTACTAATTAGTAAAATGTTTGAGAAAATGCAAAGTTACATCAAAATATGTGAAAATATGTAAATGTAAATACTTTTTTTTATTTAGGATTTTATAAAACGTGTTCATTTTTAATAAAATTTAAAAAATATGAATTCAATTAACTTATATAATATTTTAGTATTTACATAAAATCCAATACCTAACTTATTAATAAAAAAAAGTAATTTCGAATTTCTAGCTTCTGAAATTGTACGCATAGAATCATCTGGAGGATTCTATTAACAGAATTAGTTTGTAAAGTTTAAACATAAAATTAAACAAGCTTCGGGAAAAACAAGAAATGCAATTTCACAAGAACTTGATGATGTAATAAAAATTGATATTTAAAATTATTGCAATAATATCAAGTATACTTTAATAAGCGAAAAAAAATCTAAACAAGATTCGATTCATTACCTATACATTTACCCCTGCTTTATCAGTTAACGTAAAACGTAGTTTTTAAAATATAAACATATACCTATTGTTTACGATTACAGCAACGTTAAGCAGTAAAAACATAATAGGTATAAATAAGAAAACAAATTTTCCAAAACCGTTTTAGATTCTGAACGGAGTGATGAATGTATTGATTTTACAATGATGTGTGTTTTTTTTTTTTTTTTTTACGACAACATTTGGAGCAGTAAAAATGCTTCGATTTTGGACTTCAGCCCCTCTTTGAAAAGGAAATCGGATCTAGTTGGTACTTTGGGGGGTCAAAAGTTAAAATTTTTCAATATTTTTTAAATGAGTCGGGAAAAACATAAAAAAAATGACGGAAAAACGGGATTTTTTACGCACAACCAGTTTTCGACAAAATCGAATTTTTTATTTTGCTATAACTCAAAAACTAATAGATGAAAATACTTGAAACTTTCACCAAATGTTTATATTAGCGTTCTCCATACATAGGTAAATTTTCAAAGAATTTTGACTTTTTTCGAGCTATTTATAGACAATTGAAATTTTTAATTTTTTTTAGTATTTTTTTTTTAAATAACGATAAAAATTTTTTGGCCGGCCAGAAAATTTTGAAAATTTAATACAAGGTTTCTTATAAGTTGTTCTTAAAGTGATAAAAAAAAATCCGAAATCGTTAGTCACAATTTTTTTTTATGAGTGCTTAAAGTTCGAATTTATACGAAATATGTCAAAATTGCGAAAATTGGCAAGTAACTTTGTGGTTAAAAAATCGTAAAAATTTTTTCTTTTATAACTAAGATTTGAAAATTTGGTACAAGGTTCTCCATAAAATTTTCTTCAACTATCTGCAAAAAAAACTCTACCGGACTAAAACAAAAAATTTTTATGAGTGATTGAAATTTAAATTTTTACAAAACCGCGTTAAATAACGGTTTAGCCTCGAACGATTTTTAATATTTGTTGTTATTCAAATAGTATAAGTCGTAAATACTTGAAAATTTTACCAGTTATTTAGATTGCCATTTTCTTTATGTGATTTGATTTTCAAAATATTTTGACTTTTTTTGAGCTATTTATAGACAATTGAAATTTTCAACTTTTTTTTATTTTTTTTTTATAAATGTTGATAAAAAAAATTTAGCTGGGACAAATTACTTGAAAATTTAATTGAAGGGTCTACATAACTTGGTCTAACTCTCATTCAAAAATTATAAAAATACATAGGCACAATTTTTTTTTATTAGCATTTGAAGTTCAAATATTGACAAAAATTCGTCAAAATCATGAATATTTTTCACTATTTGGTAGTTAAAAATTTATAAATATTTTTCTATCAAAAGCTAAGAATTGAAAATTTAATACTATGCTGTCCATAAGTTAAGCTTAGAATAATTATAAAAAAGTTTGATGTTCATTAAATTTAAAAAATTTTACGAGTGTTTAAAGTTTTAATTTTAATTTGAAATCAAAAATACACGTGTAAAATAACGTTTTATTAATAAATAATTTTCGATTTTTGTTATTTTTAAAACATTATCAAACGTAAGATCTTAAAACTTTTACTTAAATGTTTGAATTTGTTTCAAAATAGAATATATGACAATATTTTAATATAATATATTAACATATCCTAGACTGACAAATCATCTCCGTTCAGAATCGTTTTTCGTATACAATGATACCTATCATTGCATTCAAACTTAACCTACCCTAGTCCGAGGTCCATCCCACCCCCTAATGTACAGCAGAGCGATACTCACTTACCCGCTTTTTTTTTTTTAGTTTTTTTCAAAAGATATTATGTACTCCACTTATTATTATTATGCCATAGCTTTAAGCTACCAATAATTTATGGTAAACCAGGTATGCACCTTATATAACATTGATATAAATCGTTAGTTGCCCGTCTTCGTATAATATCGACGAGGATGTGTTATGTTACATATTAATATGATAATATACGGGCACACGAATAATACTCGATCGAAAGGAACTTTTTCAGAACTTATTCAAATTCAGTCAAATTTAGTTATTTATACATTAAGTAACAATTATTGTGTAATATTAAATATAAATATTGTTATTTTTTTATCATATCATAACAAAATTTTAATTAAAATAAGTGATTTACCTATATCAGATTAATGTTTTTAAACTAACATACGGTAATATTTTAAGGGGCCATTTTTTATTCCTGCGAGAGGCCCAAATTTTTTTGTTACGCCACTGGACGTGACATTGCAATAACTATATATAAATATATTTTTATTGATTGAGTCGATGTTTATTTGTTGTTTGGAAAACTCAAAATTTTCAATAGTTACCATAATACCATAATTATTAGGTATCGTAATTCGTAATGTTCTATTGCACGGTTTTAAATTGTTATAAGTAATGCTATTACTTTTCCACGCGTCATCAATGTGGGACTGTGGGAGTCGACCAGACGAACACGTATAAACATGCTTTAAGGTATTTGAACACAAGACGATCGTTGAAATATCCGTAACGAATTAACGTTAGTAAGTATCCGAATATTATTATACGTTATAATAAACGTTCGAGTAGAGTGTTTATTTATTTGTTTATTATTTTTTTTTTTCATAAGTGCGTACAACAGTTTTCTAAAACACAAATAACGAAATGCCCGTCACGAATATAAGCAAACTAAGAAATACATTTTTTTTTTTTATTTGCTTTAAATGTCAAGCGTACCTATATATACATTTCGCAGTATTGTCAAATTTAGTTTTGCAATCGTTGCACCGTTCATTTTTTGTAGGATCTAAAAATATAATTTGTTTACACCGAAATTAATAATATGTTTATAACACGATGCGTGTTTCGTAAAGGGAAATTTTTTTTTTATGTTTCGTCTCTGGCCTCGAATAATTTATAAATCTGGTGGTCTGGTGGCGTGGAAAAAAAAATAAAAACTATGCCTCCGACCGAGGAGCACTTGCCACTTCGGCGACGGGTCCGGAAATAGTGTCTGTGCGTCTGTTGGACACATGTTCATTGTATATGGGCTGCACCTCGCGGGACAAGGCGACGACGTGTATGTGTGTGTGTGTGTGTGGTTATTACGAAGAGCACATGCGTCGTACATGTTGTTATGCATATTATACAGAGCGTTTATTGTCGGCCGACACGATGTCACTGTGTCGACGTCGTTTATAGTGTACTCCGTTCGCGTTTACAAACATCCAGCTGTATCACAATACGATCGGATTATGGTAGAAAAACAAATAATAACGCGAGTTGACTTTGTATGTGTGTGTGTGTGTGTGTGTGTGTGTGTGTGTGCACATAGCTTAATATTGCGCGACACTCGCTATATAGCTCTATTTATACCTCTAATAACGACGATGGCGATAATAATTATAATAATGCGCGAAGGCGGTGTTGTTACTATTATGGTGCGCATAAAGACACGGTCGTCGACCTCTCGTCGTCGCATCCGTCACCGCCGTCGTGTCCCCCGCAAAGGCTCGCGTGCGTGTATATGTATACTGCCGGGTCGGGTGGATGACTCGACGACGTACGAGGCCGGAAGTGCGGGCCCGGCGACTGCACCTCCCGATCCGGAAATTCGTTTAAGACGGATTTTTCTCTTATCTTCGGATATATAATGTTTTATTTATGTCGCCCACCATTACATATACGCGTCACCCGATTGCGTGACTTTAACATTGGCTAGATCGGAACAGAGGTAAAAACAAAGGCGGCGGTTTGCGAAAAACCCCACCGATTTTAATGATGCGATTCTTTCTGTTATGCGATCCGCATAGGATGATTTGAGGCACCCGAATAGTTATCGCACCGAAAACGGTAGGTATCTGAGAAGTTTGCACGACAGCAGCAGCAATAACGTGAACCGTATAATAATAATAATAATAATAATAATAATTAATAATATTATTATTACGTCGTTGTAATACGGAGAGAGTTAATGCGACCCCAGTGATGATGTCTAGGTAAAAAGTCATAACTCTTCGGTTTCTGCAACAACAAAAAAAACCTCCGTCGGATAGGGGATATGTGCCATGAAGGTTATTCATTTTTTTTTATATATATTCTTTTCCTTTTTTCTACCTGAAACTTAATTAGATACCTACGTCACACTCGCTTAATTTTCCTCCAGACATTCCGCACGGAACAATGCAATGCTCAGCCGGTACATAATAATATGGATATGCGTATAAGTGTATAACAATAATAATAATGTGATATTTTGGGTAGGAAAAAAAAATATTACGTGTGTTTTCGGGCAGCAGTGAACCGAACTGAATCGTATTGTATACATTATGTATAATATTGTTACGTCGGCGTTTATAGTTTAAGTAGGCTTTGACTGCATAATTTCAAACGCATGTGCAATTTTTTTGACCGAAAAGTACAATGAATATATTTCCGGGAATTCGTTTTAAACGACCGTCGTCGGCCGGAAAAAGACCAGATGATGTAAATGTTTGAATATAAAAACCAGCAAAAAATAAAATAAACATTTTTATTTTTTACGCAATTTACTGGCCTGTTCTCAGTAACGTCTTATCTCTATCGTTCACCATCAATAATATCACGACGAGTGGACGTTTCGCTTACGAAAACTGTATATACGAACGATGATCATCGTCTATGTGTAATCTACACGATGTGAATATCTGCGGTGTTATTATATTTTTTAAATTTTTTTAATTTGTAAAACTTATACACGGCATAGACGAAACCAAAAGAAAAACCTCGTGGGACACCATCTACGACGTATGACATAGGTACATTATGTAAATTCAAAGTGTAATACTCGTATGCAGTCTAATAGTCGTCTATCGCCATGACACCATGTGCATACAACAATAATATGACGTGTATATAGTGCCTGCAGATTGTATAACAAGGTGAGATTTTCAACGACGCAGTGCACTCTACTTGTACGACACATGTTGACGTATATAAACATGAAATATACGACCAATATAATATTGTAATATTTATAATCGTTTATGAGCGTTTCAAATTTAAACGAGCAGACGGTTGATAATTCGCAGAGTATACTAATTATGTCTAAACTACTTTTTTTTATTATCATTTAAAAAGAATTAATTTACAATCCGTATAGTTTTATAGCGTATAATATTATAAGCGAGTTTAATGGCGTATGATATTATTATAATATATAGTAGAGAATTAATATATTAGAATTCAGAAGTACCTACTTACCATGAATCCTATTTAGAACTTTTTTGGTATTATTGTTTTTTATTTTATTTTATTTTTCAGTGCTTCACGTTGATGTCTTTTTAGTCTTCTTTTAAATTTACATTACTGGGATTTGAAATGGAAGATAATTATTGTTTAATTTGTACACTATTGTATGATAATTTAAATTATTATGAAAATCATAAGAATATAATTTGGCTATTAGAGTTTTTAGGTCTTTAAGAAGATTTATGTTGATGAAATAGTGAGGTGAGGATGTTTTATTTGTTGCAAGAAGGTATAGATTGTTAGTATAAGAGAACTTTGCAGAAACCCATAACTTCAGACACAGTAGTGATCGTTTGGATTTCAAGATAGGTCTAAACTTTAATTATATTTTATTGATGATATAATGAGAATTTTAAAAAAATAATGAAATGTTGATTGTTTGCAAACGTGCGTGTTGTGTTAAGTGTTTTTAAAAATACACAAAAAAATCGAATTCTTTTCAAACCCTTCAAAAATAAAAAAATAAAAATAAAAATAAAATCGACCGAACGAGTGCGTTTGAGGAAAAAATATCCACTACCTATAATTCGTATAAAATATTATAACGATCGCGGGAACCGTTCGTGACGTAAACGAGCTGCAAGTTGCGACGGAATGTAATAATGGTCGTATATTTAATAAAATGTATACATACATAACCACATCATAAGAATATCACACGGCGCGGAAACATATTTTTTTTATTTTTTTTCTCCGTTTCGTTTTCAAATCGTGTACCTATTATATTATATTATATGTTACACGTCGCGTCATAAATGCGTCGAGACACCGCATTACCGTCATAAAATATAATAATATTAAGTGCCTACTTTTGGCTAGGCGTATAATACCTGCACATACCCACACGGCCGCCCCGTTTCGATTTTTGTCGAAAACGAAAGCATCCGGTGATGGTACCTATTATATGGCGTATATTGTACGTTATTATGATAATATATAATATTATATTGTAAATGTAAATAATCATAAAACGCCGTACAACAGTCTGCAGTCGAAACACGGTCAGAACAATATATGATATAATATATTATGTATTGTACGTTTATTGTATATTATTATTATTATTATGTAGCGTATATACTATGGCGTGTATACCATATACGTTTATGTAGGTATATACATAATAATAATGATAATATATCAAACACACGACTATTATTATTACTATTATTATTAATAATAATAACGCGCCGCCGCTGTGTTGCGACACGGCTTATATTATATACGTGAAATACATTACGAGATCGCCGCGGCCGTCGTATTAATTTCCTGATGCGTTTATAATATTCTTCCTGTATCTTTACCATACTGGTCCGTCGGTCGACGGCGGTGGATCGAGTGGAAACGTTAAAAACCGATTACGACCGACAACCCGTTTTTAACAGCGCGTCCGTGTAAATATATTATAATGCTATCTATGTAGGTACCTACATATTATTATTGTATGTATATACGACACGAGAATAATAATATATTTATGTATTATTATAACGTTATCCTACGCGAGTTACATATCATATTATTATTATTGTACATACGCACGCCGATTACTATATTATACATGAATAGGTGTTGTATCCTTTAAATTATATAATAATGTTTACAGATTCAAAAAAGGAAGAAAAAAAAACTACACGAGTATGAAATGCGATCGGCCGTTTTCCGATCGATGTCCGGGACGGTCGTTTTACATCGTTTTGCTGTCTGGGGCGTTTGTAATATATTATGGTAGTAAATACCTATTATGATACAGTTTATAGGTTGACACCGAACATTATAAAGTCGGCCGAAGAGGCGAAGAAGAAACGTACGGATTGGCTCTACCCCGTGAATTCTATCCTACGGGTGATAAACATTATTATTATTATTTTTATTATTGGTTAATGGTTTATACACGAGTGTACGGAGAACGAGCTAAGATACAGTGGTCGCTTACGCTCAAGACGGTATTACCTGCTGTACGCGCACACTTGCTCGAGTGTATCTTAAACGCTTAAATATTATTTAAAATGGTTGAACAGTGTCCTGCCCGATCTGATATACAACTATTGACCCTTGATGTCTCACGCGTCTATAGAGACAATTATTTAGTGAAACATTTAAATAAAGGACATTCTCGATCGCTGAAAATGTGCCCACTATTCGGAGAGTTCGTTTTGTAGAATGTTTAAAGTTAGTTCGAAAAAAAAGTCAAGTATTTTTAGGTGTTTGTTAGAGGAGACATCACAGTATTATATATTACGAATCACACACTCAAACTGGATCGAGTAAGGAATAATACTGAATTTTCAATCCTGAAAAAAAAAATCTGTAGTTTTAATATTTTTTTCATTTTTCAACTGATTATTGTATCATATAATACCTATATAGCAATAATACGCGTTATTGAGTTTAAAAACCGAAACTAAAAACAAATCAGTTACTCAAACAGCAAGGTGGTCTTTACCTGCTGCATTTCCGTAATGACTGATTTTAAATACATTTATTGACATTGTAGAATTCTGTTTATCAATTACGTCCACAAATGATGACTTGAAAAAATAACCTGACTTCACGTTTTGAACTGCACACCTTCACATATTTACATAAATACACGATATAACATTTGCCAATATATTTTCTTGTACGTTAATGATATCGTATTAATTTAAGTCATGATTAAATCCAATATTATTAACCTGTTACATCCCCGTCGATTTTTTTTTTTTTTTTATACAGTTGGCCTTCAACCTGAATGCAGAGATATTATTATAATGACTTATTTGCAGAGCGGAGGAACAAAGTGAGTGTTCGTCACTAGAAAATCATTGGAAGTTTTTTTTTTTTTTTTAATCATTCGCCATTATCTAATACGTGATTAAATTGCAAGTATCGAAAATTAAATAGCCATAGTAGCTTAAGTATGAATAAATACGGCGAATATGTATATCATTTAAACTCACATTAAAATGATATATGTTTTCAAGTGCTCCGCAAACAGAGTCTAATATTATTATAATAATTTATTATGGAACACACATATAAATATACTTATATGGGCGTACATTAAAATATGCGCGGTGTTTACTTAGGCGCCAACAATATTATGGATAGGTACACTCTATTATAGGTGTATAATACTTTGTTTTATCTGTATAGTAAGAGTCCAAACGTGTTATGTACGCGTTATCGTGCCCAAACTTGTCGCGTTTAACGTCCGAATGGGTGTATACTGCACCCATTAATAACGCGTATGATAAAAATAAAAACCAACAAAAAACGAGTTATATATAAACGACGAATTATATATTATATCTATCCGTCCGCGAAAATCGTTTCCTTTCATCATATTATACCTATAAAAATATATATGCTCATAATTACATATATATATATATACGAAAAATTCATAATATTTCAATAAATTCCCCTGTACCTACCAGTGCCGTATGTAATTTTTTTTTTCTTATCACATAGCCGACGTAAGAATTTTTTTGGAATATCTTTCTTGATTCCCATATTATCTCAGTTAAAATTAAATCAAAAAAATAAATGTCCAAGGTAAATGTTTAAGGCAGTAAAGTTCTATCTCGTGATCCTCCACCAACCATATCCTAACCTACCTTAACGTTAATTTAGAAATCACGTGACGCTCAATAACATGTTATACCTACGCTTGAAAAATCACGTACATTGCGCCAAGCATTATTGGTTTTTTTTTTATTAAAAATACAAAGTTTTCATATTGATAATTAATTTAGCAGCACAAACGACGTATGATCGCTTATTAGCGAACAACAGTTGCAACTTATTTGCACTCTCAAAATAAATGGAAAAATGTCCATGATAATAAGTATAATACTCGTAGATTTTTAAATTTTCAAAATCATTTTCTTATTCCGTAAAATTATGCTAATTTAATTAAATCGTCTTCAATGTAGTACTTATTCTTAATAGTATCCGTACACCTTCATATTATATATTATTTAATCTAAATATTACAAACTTCTCTATTATTTCAAAAATGTTTACATATTATATTTTTATATACTTAAAATTATAGATATCAAATTTCAAGATGCAAAATAGAGTGATCGTTGAATAATCACAGTGGTGAATCTCGCAGGTAGAAGGTGTCTGGTGTCTGGTGTGTGTGATTTGAGCAGGGAGCAGAGCCCTTTAGTTTAGACGTTCAGTATAACATAATGCAAATAAATTAATATATGTTCTATAAAATAAACTATAGTTTAACCACGTTGAAGTATATATACGAGTACACTGTACAAACAATGTAGGATATAATATTATCATGCATAATTGTTTGATCTCGAATTGTAAATCATTCAGTTTTTATATGATATTATTGTTTATCGAAGCGTTTAAATGTGATAAAGACTATAAAAAATTATTTATAAAATGCAATTAGGTACCTGTAGTTATTTTTTTACTGATTTAATAACACCTTACGCTTAACGTATTTATTCTTAATTATTTCCCAGTATGCATATTATCACAAAATTCTATTATAATAATTTACAACATGTCTAAGTGTTATTTTGTTAACACGTCATTATTACAATATTATTAATAAGTATAATTTATATTTTTTTATAACATTTTATTATATTATGTACAGTATATAAACCTACTCAAAATATTCATCAACGACGATATCGATCGTAAAATTAAAGTTGTTGTACGCAGTAATGGTTAAGACTTGATAACTGAATTATGTTCAATCGATAATCGATACGCCAACTCTCATAATAATATTATTAGATACATTAAACGGGTACTGAAATTTATTTTCAGATCAAAAATCAAAATTATCCAACGACCGACACACACAACTGTTAGATCAACTATACGAGAAGATTTTCGGTCAACTGCGCGGTATAGATATTTTATTATTCATAACACGTTATAGAGTTTTACATAAAACTACGGTCGAAACCGTCCAAAATGAGACGCGTAAACGTGGAATGTATATGCTGAAACGATTTTGTTTTTCTTTGAAGTGAAGTTATTGCTTTTTACCGTAACTGAAAAATCCATTTTGTCGAATGTACACAAAAGTTTATTTCATTTAAATTCAATACGAAATAACTTATTTACATTTGATATATAACTCTCCACTAACAAAGTCCACAGCGAATATAGGTAAATTCTATATATTAAACCCACAGAATTTAATCTAGATCAATTGTAAATAAATAACAGGAACGCCATTTCATCTTTTTAAAATAGTTAATAATTGTCAATAATTAATATTTGAATAAAATATATTAAATAATAAATAATAATAATCTTATAATTTAAAATAATAATTCATTTTGACATTATTGAGAACGAATATAATATATTAATGGCATAATAATATTATGATAAATTACAATTTAATTTTATTATTTTTATTGTAAACAATTTATAAAAACATATTACTTACCGCCTAAACTCAAAAGTTATTTTCCATTCACACCGAATTTAGTTTTATATAATATTGGACATAATATTATGTTGCCATAATTCAAAAATTAATATAAAGTGACATTTTTCATACAAGTTTTAGTAAAATTCATTTTTCATTTCGAAGTAACATGAACTTTTCTTCAAACTTACAAAGTAGGTATACTTAAATAAATTGAAAATCGCGTTTAATATTTGAAATGAATACATGAAAACACATTTTTAACCATTATAGCTAACTTTTTTTATTCTAATTAATAATAAAATAAATATACCTAATACTAAAATACTGAATAGATACGATAGAATATAACAAAATTTTCTTAACATTTAACATGAAGACAATGTTATGTTAATATATTTTTTAAATAAAAATTGTTTGACTTAAATAATCTCATTTAAAATTAATAAAAACACTTAAATTTTAGGGAATACAGGATATTAAACTTATACGGGATGGATAATTCAACACGAAACAAAAGTGTTGTTTATATACAGGGTGTCCCACGGAGTTCTGACAAATGAAATAACTTTTATTCTAATTGATATTTTTTCATTTTTTTTTTTTTTTGTAAAATTAATAGACGCTTGCTCTACAAGTATAATATAAAATTTTAAATTAAAATTTTTTTTTACACAAAATAAAAAATTTAAATTTTATTCAATTTTTTTTTGAAGAAATTCAAAATAGCCAATTTATAAACATATTGGAAAAAATAGATTTAACGTTTTCAGTATTCAATTTGAGTAATCCGTTTGCGACTTATTAACATTTAAATATTCGTTACATTCACTGCTACCGGGCAATTGGTTATTATTATTTCTATGGATACTATCTTAGTTTGTTATCTTGGGTTCATTTTGACTTCTGGTTTTAACTGTTGGGTCTGGTAAATTTCCCGGTAGCAGTGAATGTAACGAATATTTAAATGTTAATAAGTTGCAAACGGATTACTCAAATTGAATACTGAAAACGTTAAATCTATTTTTTCCAATATGTTTAAAAATTGGCTATTTTGAATTTCTTCAAAAAAAATTAAATCAAATTTAAAATTTTTTATTTTGTGTAAAAAAAAATTTTAATTTAAAATTTTATATTATACTTGTAGAGCAAGCGTCTATTAATTTTACAAAAAAAAAAAAAATGAAAAAATATCAATTAGAATAAAAGTTATTTCATTTGTCAGAACTCCGTGGGACACCCTGTATATGCCAGGACACTGGAATGTTGAATTTTAAGCTTAAAAATGCATACAAATAGCAACTAAAAATACACAATATAAAAAATTCAAAAATTTTAATTTATATTTTATACTATGAAAGGGCTAAAAAGATGTGTTTTATATGGCCCCGCGTAATATTGATTTTTCGGAAAAGGAGTAGTGTACGAATTTTAAAACTTTAAAACTATAGGTTCGAAAGTTAACGGGATTGATAAGCTAAATAGTTTATTACTGAAGGAACTGGTGAGACCTTAAATTGGAATTTAATTGTAAATTTTGGTATGGCTACTTTTCATCTACATTTTAATCGATTGTTAAATATGGAAATTATAAAAAAAACTCAAAACACCATTATAGGTTACCATTATCTATTGCATGGCAATTAATTAATGTGTTAGTCAACACGTTTATCCGGAACAAAATATAAAGTATATTTTTTTTTCATTTTTGGTGAAAGAATCATTCATTCGAGTCATTTGAATTTGACATTGCGTTTTTCAATACAAAAAAAAAATAAAAAAAATGAATAAATAATATAACCTAACCACATTTCGCTTTCCCACACGTGACAAATATATGGCGGAATTAATTAAGGTATTATTTTTTTCTTCCTATTTACATAAAAAAAATATATAATTTAATTTAAACATAATGTCAATAATTGACAAACTTGATTCCATTTGCATTAAACGAAGTGCAAAATTATACAGTGCGTCTCAGAACCACGTTTTTATCGATATTTGCAACCCTCGGACGAAAATATTATTATAATAATTATAGGTTGGTATTATTAAGTATCTAAGTATGAAGTTTTCGAAAATATAACGTTGGCTATTAATATGATAATGATTCATGTGTATGAAAAGGTGGACGGAATAGCTGCAAATTGTATTTTAATATTTATGTCTCAATTCCGTACGTGTTTATAATATATAATAACACCTTACACTTTGTGATGTCGTGTAATTCGATCAATGATAATTAAATCAAAGTTTTCGTCCACGTGGGGTCATATGGAATAAAATATTCCATCCCAGCTAATAACCCTCGGAAAATTCACTGTTTTATGGATATTAATGAAATCCAACAGACAATATATTATTTACGCGTAGTTGCGTATGTATAATAAAATATTAAATAATATATATTATATTCTGTCTAAAAATGATATTATAAATATTATCTCATAAAATATTGAAAACGGAATAAAAAAAAATCACACGAGTGTTTCGAAAGCTATAAAACCCGCTTAAATACTATAAAATCAGTCCTTCCAAAAGTTCAACGTTATTTAGTGAAGATGTGATGTCATTATGATGATGTATAGTAACAATAATATCCATACCAGTCTGTTTTAATTCTTCCAACTCCTCCAAATCAAAAATAATTATAATCACACCTGACAAGCACGTGATATCACGTTGTGAATTATGTGTGGAACCGTACTAACCTGACTTACAGGTAAACTATATATACATCACGGATTACAATATTTCGTGATATTATACGTTGGTGTCGACGGTTAAAATACGTCTTAAATTCAAACGGACAATATGTGTTATGTGTATGGTCGGTGCGTCGTCGTACTAGTTTTCTGTCTGTTTGATTTTTGTCGGCGAGGGGGTGAGCTGTTTGTAGAAACCCGGCCGCGCTAGCTATTAAGCTGCGGTAGATATAGCCGGAATCGTAAGATATCTGGTAACCGTATGTCGTAGAACTCGAACGCTGATTTCACGTACCTATACGTCGGTATAACAGTCGGAGGCAGGTCTCTCGGTTTTACTATGCGGACGATTCGAATATAGTAATATAATGTACAAGTATAAAGGTATACAACACACGCCGTATTTACACAAGAGATAAGGCGACGTACTCGAAATATATATCATCATCGCGGACGAAGTATTATCTATACAAAGTGATAAGTACATATTATATAATAACCACCCACCCCCGTCTATACATAAACACACGTCTGTCGAGTGTGCAGAGCCGCGATGTTCGCTCCGAGAACCTTCGACGAGAAGATTAGCGCACCGGTTGCCCTACTGCAGCTCTGCACAGCTCGGTATACGTCATGCATGTATAATATATATTATGTAGGCAGACGTTTTATTGCTATGAAATACGGCGAACGGAATGAAAAAAAAATTCTCATAGTCCGATACATTCGTCGCACAAAAAATGTGTTCGCGTGTACGTTTAACACGTGGAAAAGCGATTTTTTTTCCGGCTTATCGATTGCGGTCCGTCTGCGGTATCGTATTACGCAATCGTGACGTGATAATGGCTATATAGTGTATAATATAGTACTTATACGTTGGGCACCTCGTAATCACGGAGGCGTCCAACAGCAAACGTATAAAGGCCAAAACAACCGACGTTTTCGACTACTCCAATTGATAAAATATAAAACGTAAAATAAGAATGAATATTAAGTAATTAATAATGATGCTGGACGAACAGATCTTTTCGTTATCGAAATAATTGGAGTGCGACGACTGCGTTATATTATCCTACAGAATATTATATTTTAATAAATATAATATATATGTTTAAGACACGGTGAAAAAAAAACCGTCATCGGAGATTAATGCGCGACGTTTAAATATAAAATTATACACATGTATAATATTATACGCACACGCATGTACAGCGTATATATACCCACGAACACTTCATGTATAATAATATTAAAATAATTTACTGTATTACGACTGCACGTGTATGCGACTTGGCGGTACTAATGTCGCACGTTTTTCTCGAACGTAAACGGTCAAAAATGTGCGAAAAAAATGTTTGGGTTATAATAATAATAATAAAACGAAACGTGGATGACGATAAAAGATAAAAAAAAAAAAAAAAGAAACCGTTTATTTTTCTGCTCGCCAAAATGCGGTACAGAACGGCAATTAACGAGAATAAGAGGAAAAGTTTATGACGATAAGAATATTAATAATATTTTTTACCACGTCTAGTTTGCCAACCTTGGAACGAATCCGTTTGAATGGCTACACGCGAAGCACGTTAAATTTATAGATGTCCCTCTTTTTATTTTAGTCAATTGTTTTTTTAAACGTATAGTTTGTTAACGTTTTCGACGAACATGAACTTCTCAGCGTGTTAGTTTCTGCAACAGTTAATTTGCGTGTTTTTTTTTTATTTACTTACACTTTACTCCGGAAATTTTTTTTTTTTAAATATTTATTTACCTATATGTTTTCATAACTGTGGCAAAAACGCATTATATAAACAATATTAATAACTTTCTATGGTTTACTGATAAATTTATTAGGTAGCAACATATTAATAGTCTGATGGTATAATAATATTTGATAAAATAGGTAAAAAAAAACTAATAATTAACGTTTAAAAATAAACATGAGTCGACGAACCAATCAAGTCTGAGTAAATAAATTGGTTAACAAACTAACTGATTATCATACTGATAAACATATTAGTGTTTAATTTTAATAATAACTTTATTATACATAATTATTACTATTCAAAAAATAATAGTCGAATCGAAACCTAAATACGATAATATTTACGAATTATTCAATTTATTGATTTAAATAGCAATACTCCGAATAATATACGGTATAGCGCAACTAGACCTAAATTTTTAAATTAACAGTTGACTATTACCCACCCAACCAATTAATTCTCATTCCAGATGCTCATTTAAATCGTCATGTTAATATTAGATATGAAATTGAGTAACAATTATTTATTTCTACTTATTTATTTTTTGTTATATTTTTCACTATATTACAAATACATATTATTAATAGACAATAATAAGTACCTTTAATACTATAAATTATAAAACAAATTAAATATAAACACATCGTATATAAGTTGCAATATGCATTATTCTCAAACTATTTTTTTATTCCATAAACTTACTAAAAACTAACTGACTTAAAGTTATTTATAAAATTTTTTAAAATATTTAAAAACAGATAAATCAAAGAATCATTGCTGTAACATACTCGTCCTTAACTTACTTTTGATTCATCGCATGCTTGAAAAATAATTACTTAAATGATTAAAATAATGAATTAGAAAAAATAAAAAACAATATTTATTAAAATTGAACAATCATGTAAAAACTTAAATTTAGGTATAGCTTAGATTGTTAATGGTATAAATTTTGAGTCTAAGGGTGCCAAAGACCCTCATACACATTCTCCCTTAGTTATCTCTAATAATACATTAATACCTATACTTGTTTATAAATTATTACTATTTGCTGTCAATTTGTTTTTTGCAATGCGGGTTTCCTTAACTGGTCTAAAAGTATAATAAGTGCCTACCAATTAAACGTACGGAGCGCGGCGTGCGGGAGTGAAAAGGACTAATATTTCTTGTGAATTTGGAAATTTTTCGATTACTATACGATGCAAACATAATTTTCATCGTCAAAATATTTCGCTTTTTTCTCGTTCACAAAATATTATATTGCACGAGCGACGAAGAATCGACAATCTATAACGGTGGATACAGGAAGAAAATTCGACTTTTTTTCCCGACAAGTAATATGCGGTTCGAACCATGATGCCGTCGTACCCGCGCACCGTCTTGACGCTCGTACAAGCACCTAACCGCACACGTCTATAACAGCAAACGCGCATTACACATAATATATAATTAATTGCGTATACAATTTGTAGGGATCGCGATACGCGCGTATACACGAATTCGATATTTTGTTTGTAGTTTTCGCGCACCATTGTTCCGGGGATCGAAAAACCGCTGAACCGACTTTAACAACTCGCGTTTTCCAAGACCCGCCGACTGTTTCGCTAGAAACGTCAGTGCCGCCGCCGCCGCCGCCGCGACGGCGGCTAAAATAATAATAATACGCCCTGTTTGCATCCTTATTTCGTTATAATAATAATTTGCCATTGTTGACTTTCATCGTCGTCCAATGAACATGTTGTGTATAATTCAAACTTTGTAATGAAATATCATATATTATATGGTCGTGTTACACAATGGCTGGATGTTACGGCAATACGGCGTACTACAAATAATATTGTTTCTCGTCGTTTTTACTCAACCGCCGCCGCCGTTTAATATCGACGAATTTTCGATGCGTTCCGTTATCGTTTTTAACCAGAATCCTATTAAATGGTCTCTCTCGACTCGAACCATTACATATTTATTAATAGCAATTTTCATTATCATCGCATCACGATTGCGTCAATATATTTATTATAAAATCATTAAGTTAGCTTATGTTAAACGATAATTACAATAGTATTTTACATAATAATAGCTTCCGATAGCGGACGATGCTATTTAATCGCCACTTTAAGACTATTATAACTATTTATAACGATATGATACGTAGGTACAGACTACAGGGTGACCCACTGTGTGCCTTTCCGTTGTGGCGTTGTCCCTTGTCCATCACCTGAGAAAACGGGTAACCACCTTGTAACGTAGCTCACTAACCTATATATAGTATGTACACACCAAAATGATGTTAATTAATAAACTACATGACATTCGTATAAAAAATCAAGGGCAGATTTTTAAGAGTTTTAGGTACCAAAGGCGACCGAAAATCTCTAGATCCAAAAAGGAGTAGGTATGTGTCTGCTAAGCGTGATTAAATGACTTCTCATACATAGATGATGTATGAAAATTGCTCTTATGATGAGATAGAATTTGAAAAAAAGTTGTAGTAATTGACGCTTGTAAAATTAGTATAGGTGGATGGGTATGGCTACTCGGATTTCAAACGCTCAAGCTGTCACTGTACGCATGGTTACCATACTTAAGAGGTTAACCTATAATGCAATTAATTGGTATCACGAAAGCAAAATAACAGAATTTCATGAATAAATCTATTTTCACGAAATATGTTTAAGTTTCATACATTATTGGGCGGAAAAAAAACGTGTGGTTAAATGTGACAATTTCGTTTTTCTACCATCATACTCCAAGACGGGCTTATTCACTATATCATTCTCGTTTTAATCTCGTTTCATACGAGAGTATGGTATTTTGACGTTTTAAAAACACAAAAAAAAAACAACAAATAAATAACCGTTAATCCTAAGGTTTACTGTTACATTTGTATTATTTGTACAAGCACATTTCTTCGTGTGCACACATTGTAGGTGTTAGAAATCTTATAAATAAGAACACAGACTAAATATAATAATACATACAGAAGGCATTCTGATAATCTTTTGCGTTTCACGCTAAAATCGACCACACTAGTGAGATTTAGTGAAAACGTTTTAGTATTAAACTAACGCCTTTTTGTTGTATTATAGAACAATAAATTATTTTATTAATATCATCTATTGGGTATATTTATTAATAATAATTTAATAGAAATATATAGTCAAAGTGAATAATATAATTTTTTTGTGATTTTTTTTTTTAATATTTATAAAGCCATAAAGGTTTGATTAAAAATTTAAAAGTCCGGTTTCAGTTCACTAAATTTAAAACTAATTCAGTTTAAATCCGTGTTGTCTCTGAAATAAGTGTTCATAACATCTATAATATATTATAAATAGATAGGTATCTACGATTGTATCTTCATTTATATGTAGCTATAAATTATCATACCATAAAGTTTAATGTGAAATATAGACTATCAATCTGTATATTATAATAGACTGTACAATCTACAGGTGCATGTAATCGTCACGGTTATGGAATAGTGAGTATATATATGTGACTAACTGAGTACTGAATTTTTGAGCTTATAATCAATTTTTACTAAAGTATGTCATATAATTTATTATAGTAAAATAATAAATTAATTAAAATTTGTTTTATCATAAACATAATATTAAATTCACAATAAATAATGAATAAATTAATGACTGCCGTGTGAAAAAAATAATATAATTGGACACATTGGGATATAGTTTTATAGGTACTCCGGTACTCGTAACTACGCTAATAGAATATTATAAATCACTTGATATCTACAATGAAAATCTAATAGTCATTACCTATGTAAGAGTACCTATAGCAGTCTGAAAACAATATTTTTTATTGCAAAATTAACAACTACTCGGATTACAATCAGGAAAACGCAACTGGTGGACATGACACATCATATTAATATGTGTAGGTGTATTGGATATCTATATAATAATATATTACATTAAATATTAAAATATTAAACGTGTACTTGACGATCTCAGAAAATGTATAATATGTAAACAATTACTACGGATATTTCTACAGTTGTATTAAATTTTTTAAATTACTATTGTAATTATAATTATTGAAAAACCTATAGCATTATATTTTGTATAACGTTCGGTACGTAACAACAAAAAAAAAAAAAATTAAAGTACAGATGTACAGCTATAATATGTCAAAGATAAAAAATAATAATAACCACGAGCGAATTACACTTATATCAACATAATGATATGGTACATTATATTTTAATATCCATCATTACCATCGTTACATTATTACTATAATATAATATTATTATGTCGTGTTATATTCACAAACCAATCACTCGTAAGTAAATATACAGATGATATAGGTATACATACGTATTTATTATAGTATTTATTGAATTTTTCATTTTTATCGACTACTATTATATAATTATATGCCGAAGTGTACGGAATAACGTCCACGCACACAAAACAATGCGTACTCGTTTACCTACACTATATGTTAAGGTTATACATTTGCTGTAAGTTTTAAAATTTAACGAATTTAACGAATTTGTAAATTATTTGATTATGTGCTTTGGATTGTTGAAACTACAACAATGTGTGCGTATAGAATTAAATACACAAGATTAAACACTAGACGTTTGCTCAAAAGAGCATTAGGTATAGGAACTCTGATAATAACTCTGAATAGATGTTGTCATGTTGAATAGCTTATTATATTACATTATCCGCCAGTGAATAGTTTACCTATATAGTTAAAATAACATTAGCATATCGTTCAACAAATGATTGAATACCTACAATATACTCGTATTATATATTAAGTTCTTCGTAACTTCTATGCTCGAAAATACATATAGTTACGCATATCAATAAATGTACAATTGATTAGAAATACGAAATTTAATAGTTAAATGTTACACTATATTAATATACTATATGTTGTTAAACTAACATCGATGTATTGTATAAACACTGAGTGCGATACATAATATTATACAATAAATATTTTACATGATGAACATGAAATAAGCATATTATAAATTGAATTGTCCAGATATATTTTCATTTCTGATCATTTGAGTTAGTTCAGACTTAAATCTCTTTGCCACTTACTAAAAAGTTTTTCAGGAGAATTGCTTGAAACAGTGTCAGAGTTAAGAGTGGATGTCAGAAGATTTGAACTTTTAATGGTGTGATAGTAGGGAGCGAGAGCATCTGTACAAGATTTAGGTCATATTTTTTATATAGTTTGTTTCCACGTAAATAGTTTATACGTAATAAAATATAAAAAAAGTGATAAGTACCTATACGCTACACAAAATTGGTACAATTAATATTTTCTTAAAATACATTTAAAAATAAAAAATATTAATTATTTACGTACTGCCAAAAATATCTTATAATTGACTACTCAAATAACCACATAGAAAAATATAAAAAATAACCAAAAATAAACTTGCCTAATTTTGATTTATTAAAATTAACCACTGACAGAATTCCAATAAGACTAAATATTCTTAAGCCGACTAGAAAGACAGCCTCACAATCAGAATTTAATTTAGTCATTAAATAAATCAATGATTGGATACCATAAACGGCATGAACTCAACTTTCTTAAACATCGTATACTCATCAAAAAAAGTTAACACCTTAAAGATCAAAAATGTTAACTTACAATTCTTAAAGAACTTTTTTTTTCAAGTAGCTCGACTGATAGCATTGCCAATATAATACTCTTGATCATATTTTTTCTACTACCCAATCACAAATTGCATATGAATAATATTCTAGACTATCAAAGCATTCCTCAAAAAGTCACAAATTACTACTATTAATAGTCAACATCAATAACATTGTAATTATGCTCGTAATTCCAAATGAAACATAATATCTCAACGTTAATTAACATTTAAACTCCCTAAATACTATTCCTATCTCATAAAGAGCTTACTATTCATTTATACAAGTCATTTCTACATTATCCAGTTCAATTAAAAACACAACTATCACAACTAAACTCATAAACATTCTTAACGAAGAATTTTGTATAATATATTTTATTTTCCGATATCCTTCTTCTAATTCGTATATCAACACAAATTAAGCAAAAAACTTGTGAATAATTGCTTATTGTATTGTTTTCTACGAATAGTCTTCACTGCAAAACTTTCTCTGGTTAATTATCTAGATGCTGTTAACTCGTTCTCGGAAAATTAATCAAGTCTCTGTTGATTGAATAGTGAATTTGATGATTGATGATGAAATGTACATAAGTCCTTAGTTTCAGCTCCAAAATTATTTCCCGTCGTGGACCTTGCAATGATTTTTATTGTATAAATTAATGGGGAAAGTTCTAATAAACAAGATTAATTAATTAAAATGTTTTTTTTTTTTTAATTTTGGTCAACTATAATCGTAAAACACAAATTTTAATTGAAGAATCAGTGTAAAATGTTACTACTAGAAACTTGTTGACATTAAAAGTAAAACCTTAGTTTTAATCGGTGAAAAATGTTCTCGTATACAAAAAATAAGAGTGTCTAAGCATCAGTCGTGTGGTATTGTATTTTTTGTACAACCACTTAGAACTACTCACGGGTCGTGGTAATGCGTACCTCCCGTTAGGACGGGTCGTCGTGGTGCAAGTGTGTATAAGCATCACATTACATAACGTCTAGTGTCATCTTCATTTTATCTTAAACCCATCAAATAAGCCGTATTTTCTTAGAAGGCGTTAACATGTTTCGTTCTTTATTTTTTGTTTTTTACTGTTCGTTCACTTATAATTAACGAGACAATTAAGTTAAGTAAATATACACCAAAAGTTTTTACACGTTATAACGACTTCGTTTCGGGTTTTCTCAGACATATTATACACGCACTTCACACTTTAGGCGTGAATACAAAGGTAGCCATGTGAAACAATGCCCCCTCCCTAATTCTCAATTTTCAAAAAAAAACTATCTATTGAAAGTTGTTTTAATGTTTGTTTTAACTTCATTAGTCTCATGACAAAACTTGCAAGAGAAAAACGTTAAATTGTTTTTATTACATACTTATATTATTATGTATTAGATATGCCATGTCAAAACGATAATGGTTTCCGGACAACTCAATATTCGATCCACTTCTCCCTCAAACATCAATTCATCGCAGACATCGCACCTGATTATACGCCACACTTGATAAATATAATATATTATGGCAATTGAAACGACATACTACTAGGTAGTTTTGAGTAATATCGTCATATATATAGAAATTATATATAATACGTATCCGTGTTAATTGGCGTAATATTCGAAAATAATAGGTACAATTTACGTTCGTTCATTATCTGATGTTTATTTTTTTAGTATTATTATGGATTATGTTTTGTTAAATTCCAAACTGAATTTCACCGAGATTGGCATGTGTGTATCGCTGCATTGTATACGACCGCGGCTTCCGAGAGTATTACGTACATCGCGTATTTCGATGCACACGCATTTATAAAAATACAACTAAGCACCGCGTGGTCCAGAGGTTACCCTCGTCCGTTTTCGCGACGGGCAGTGATGAGCGCGCACAGCAGGGTGGAACAGGTTGACCTCGGAATTCCGCGGACGAAAAAAATAACACAAATAAACGGACGAAAAAATTCGTATCCACCGCCGCGGATTACACGGTAGTATTTTGTTGTTGTTGTTGTTGTTGTTTACGTTCGTCGACAACGGTGGGGTAATGGTGGCAGTTGTGGTATCCGCGATCGGGGGTATTATATTCGCGAAGAAAAAAGACCTATATAACCGCGTTCATCACGATGCACATGTACATCTATATTAAAATGAGCTATATTCGATTATGTAATATACTATTATTATCGTAATTTATCGGCATATTTGTTTGTGAATCGGCAAAATGTACATGATATAAAATATTAATATAAAAATAAATTATTTATCCCTTTCAAGTTAAACTCGAATTCGAGATAGACAACGATGTGTTGAAAAGTAAAAGCGTATAGATAGTTTTCAATATTACAATTTTAAATAGACAAGTAATTATAGGTGTGATATAAGAAATTTATATGAACATTATTTATAAATATAAATTGCATAATTTGGGTGGAGTGGCCATAATCTAACAACCCAATGGGGTGTAAATATTGATAAGTAAACATTGATTACTTCTAATCTTTGTTTATGTGCTTAGCATACATTGCACAATAAAAATAAATTATAATTTATGATATCATAGTAACCTATGATTTTGGATTTGAATGCTAATTTTAATTGTTTAATTTTAATTCCAAGACAAGTCCACCGAATGCTAACTTTTAAAGGTACATTTTTTTCCGAGTTTTTAAATAAAACAATAAGCTATTTTGTTTTGTTTTGGGTGTACGCGTACATCTCATGATTTTTCCATGTTTGCGTGATACGAGTACATACTATGTATATTGAAAGGTTATATTAAGCTCGAAATTGTTATTGAATGAATTACCGAAAAATTGTTAATTGTATGCCACAAAAAAAGGACCAATTGTAGAACACAATTTACCAAATCGGATCATTTTTTAACTGTGACAATAAAAACAATATAGACATTACGCTCACAATCGGATAGAAAATATTTGATTTGAATCATTTGATTGGAATACAGTAGGTAGGTATACCATCGCTAAAAATTGTCGAAAAATTCAACGGTTGTTGAAGTACAAAAACAATTTTTTCATTACACGGATATTTGGATTTTCGTTGTGCGCAGTATAAAACGAATGATATATTATACGATGTCGCATCTATATGTAGATGTAATAACAATAAATCTAACGTTCGTCGCTTATTATTACGATACAGCACACAATACGCGGACGGGTATAAGGAGTTTATACATATATAATATACGTGTGTACCACCGAGTCGGCAAAGTCACTGCAGCAGTACCGCGTGCCGGTGACGAACCAGTGGGATACTCGCGACGAACATCACGCAGGATCGTAAAATATATTAATATTAACACGACGACGACTTCTCCGGGCGCCGCGGACCGCGTAAAATCGACGAGAGAAAATGGCATTTTTTTTTTTCCCGTCATTTTTCGTACCCGCGCCACCTGCCTGCCGCACACACACACACACACACACACACACGATATTATATTAAACGATCGTCGCGCACAGGTATATAATATTTATTATTATATTATATACACTACGTGCGCGCGTATACGGTACGGCGTAATAATATATATGATATCACATATATATATTTTTTATAAATACGAACGCCATCCCCGTCCCGCGCGCCGCCCCTATTGTCCGGCGGCGGCCCCCGGTCGGTCCCGTGGGGTGCCCGGATGAAGGATTATACACGCCCGCCGACCGTCGACGTATATAGTATAGGTAGTCGCAGTCGTCGCGATACACAACCGGTTCCAACCCCCCGCGCCGCCGAAACCCCTCGCGCGCACATTATAAGCGCATAATAATAATAATAATAATGTAAACCCGGGGATTCGGTGGCCGCGTATATACGTATATTATATTATATACGCACAAGTAAATATACGATATAATAATAATATTATACGCTTTATATGGTGAAAAAGGGGACGAAAACCTCATCGCCGCCTATATAATACTCGCACACACGCACATATATATATATTATTTCCCAGAAGCGTAAACCGTACGTATATATATATACATGTGCACTGTACGATATATATATATGTATATTATGTATATATACAATAGGAATTCCATCCCGTCGCCACCGCTCCCGCCCCCGCCCGCCTGCCGACCGCACCGACCCGACGACGGTGGTATTTCATCGGAAGACGCGCGCGCACGCGCAGTAGATATATACCTACCGTGCGCGTATATCATTATATTATTATCGTATTATGCTTACTATACAACACGCGCTATGTGTTTGCTGTGCGCGATGATATTGTACGTCGACGGAATACAACGCGCCCTTTTTATATTTCCTCTCGTTCTTATACGATATTTTATAACGCGTTCTTTCTTTCTCTCTCTCGTCCGTCGTCCTCCGGAATATCTGTCGCCACACACACATATAATACACACCCGTACTGTGTACAGCGTATCTCACTGCTATAGGAGTGCTCTATCGTACGCGAGAGTGTAACGCACTGCTATACATAACTATTACTAATATATATTATATATATTTTTTTTTTTATTCTTGTAGTGCCCCACGAAATGATATGCACCGGAAACGGTACGACCGGTAATGGAATTTACTCGGGCCGGAGTAGGCGGAAGAGGAGCACAGTCGTCGGCCGTGTGGCCAAAGTCCAAGTGTTTGTTATTTCTCTCTCCCCTTCACCCTCCCACTCCATCACACGTTCTCTCACACCCGACGCCATTCGTCCGAACAAAAGAAACGCATGTGTGTGTGTGTGTGTGTGTGTGGCCGGACGCCAGGGCATTCCTATACTTCCGCAACGCCACTAACGCCGTCCGATTTACGTTTGTGTGATCTACATTTCTGTGTACGATATTATTTTTGGTCTTACGAACCTTGGCCGTTCGCGTAGTATATGACTATTAACTATTACTACCACTACTACGAGTATTACTACGATCAAGAACAGTGTTACTAAACGATTATTATACCAAGTCCTATATATGTGACACTACGACTTCACAGCTGCGGATCGAACGATTATTTATTTTTTCATTTCTATTCTTACGTCTACCCCGCCCGCGCCATCGCGGTCGTTCGATAATTTGGTCTCTTTTGTTTTTTGTACCCAATACACATTTATGTGTCGCACGATAGTTGCAAAACCTTCGTGTTAATATATACATATATAATATATACGTACCTATTTCTGTAACACATAAAGAAGTCCATGTATGTGCAGCGATACCTTTCCCCGCTTGACACGATCAATCGGACGAAACGCATTTGCTGATTATTATTTTCACTCTGTAAGGCAATACCTGCGCTTGGACAATAATGAGTTCTACATTTGGACGAAACCAGTAGCTGCAACCGATGCTGCAACGTATAAACGCGTGTATAGTTATCCGGATCAACGAAACGCCACAGAGTCTAGAAACTCATTCGTGGACAAGATCCCATCTTTCGTCAGCCCTAGATAATACATCGTATTTTTTGTTAATTGAATTTGTTAAGTACACTCGCCATCTGCATATGTTTAACACGCACGACGTTCGAGATATATTTAAAGGAAGAGATAAATACCTATTATCTTTAATAATCCCAATTTATTACTATGGTTATATACAATGCGAAACGTACTATATATAATATAAGATGTTAGTAGCTATATTGTACTGAAAATGGCATTTTTAGCTGGGCAATTTCTATTTCAATCAATTTCCAAAAACTCACACAATTGAAACGAACAAAATGTGTAAATCATGTGCTCTCGAAGAACGTGTGAAAACGACAAACTCGTATAATAATAATCATTTACTGCAGTATAGTGTAGTCGTTATCGTGATTCGTGATCACCTATATATAATATTAAAGTATTATATTATATACACGGATATTGGAGTTGAGAGTCGCTATTACTATATAGCTCTACAACTCCACTGTAATAACACTATTAAATACATACTTACACGTGACAATTTTAAAACAAAATCAACTTCACTTGTTGATAATTCGAGAACTCTAATATTTTTAATGATATTTTACTTTTTGAGTGTTTATAAAAATATTATTCGGTAATTAAAATAAAAAATACAATTTATTTGCTAGATTTGCTGCAACATATAGTTGCCACATATAGAGCCACATTGTACCTATCTAATAACATTATATATTAATATTATATACCTTTTTGCAAGGCTGCAAAGCGTTGAACACTTCAAATTTCATCCACACTGCAATCGACTAATACGTCATCTGAATACTGAATGACTTGGCTAGTTGACAGTGCAATAATCATAATACATTGCTTCTACCACAGTGTGTAGTTGTATCATATGTTAAGATAACTATTGGCTAATATGATTAGATACCTACTAATATCAATGCGCATTTCTATGGTTACACATAAATTGCACTAACAATTGAAATTCTCGATATTATGAATTTTATATTTCCTCGGTTTTAAGCTTTTAAAGCTAATTGAAAACCAATTTACTGTACCAAAAATTAATAAAAATAAACGTTATATCGACATGAAATACACGACAAGATAATATTAACAATATGACACGAAATTAGATAGGTATGTTATTGCAGCAAAATGTTGACGGATAACTCATTAACTCGTATATTATGATAATACAAACCTGGAACGTGTTCAATTATGAATAATGATCGACAAAATACAAAACTTGGCAATTGTCTTGACACAAAAAATAATAATTAAAATTCTATATTATTCAAAATTGAATTGAGCATAGCCAGTGGCATAACTAGTCGCATACTATTTTTATTATTTTTAAAGATTAATGTTCCATTCAATGTCATAGTATTGTTTATTAATTATTAGTATAATTTATTTTTAAAACAATAAACTTTTTACATATAATTACTTTAATTTGATAAGATCAATAAACATTTAATGATCCACAATTGTCTTACAGTAAAATGACCTGTTTATTGGAAATATACTAAACAAATCGAAAATTGTTTTTCAGTGCCTAATCATATTATATATTGTATGTAACACGATAATATTTATTTTAATTGTAAATTAATTTAGTTTAAATTAAATATATATTCGAAAAAGCAACTGTAAAAAAATGGTTTTAATTATTTTTAATATTAATATGTAAAATTATAATAACTATTATAAACAATCTCAACAATTTAAAAAGGATTATAAATTTAATAAATTTAGTGTTAATCTTAAGGTTTAGTTAAGTTATAAAAAACAGACTGAAAAAGATATGACTTTAAAAACAAAATATATAATTTACTTAAAATACGCTACACTAGCGTTTGTTGTCTCCGACTTTCAATACTTTAGGAAAGTATTTTTTGTACCGAACAATTTACGGCTGAAATAATAAATAATGGTGTTGCGTCATATAAATAAAATAAAGTAGATTTTAATGGATAAAAATGGTCAAACATTTTTAACATTAACTAGAATGACGTCCAAAATCCTGTTAAATGAAAACGAAAACCGCAGAAAGATTTAATGATAAACGAAAACGAAAATCTCAAGACCATTTTGTTGTTCAGCGAAAATTAAGACATATTAAACTATTATCATTGATATTAATCAACAAAAACTAAAATGAAATATCTGAACCGTTTATATAATATAAAATGATGTAAGTAATATAATTATATGCATCAACAACAAGTATTTCGCACACAGCATCTTAACTATAATTTATAGGGATGTAATAAAGTGGTCGAATACATAATATTGTACATTTCAGAAAAACAATAAAGATCGAATATGATGATAACATCTGTAGATTATTGTCGGACGGGACGTTGAAATGTATCATATTATTTTTCCATTAGCTTATGCTGCAATATTACATTACATTGTCCGATAAAAAAAAACGATTAACGAGAATAAAATAAGTAAAAATGTCTGTACAACAATAATTTCCGTTGTTTTTTCAATTTAAATGTTGAGTTATTATAAAGATCAATGACCTACACACACACACAAACACAATCATTGTGCTACAATATTCATTTTTTTGTTTTATATAGAGTTTATCGATTTCAAAATGTGTATAATAGCTATATGATTTATAATACCAATATTGACGATGTTATAAACATCTACCTATAGCACGCGATCACGCGATCGATATTATTAATTATTGTAAATAGTCGACCGTGGCATCGCTTATAAGGAAAACAAGACGTACTGAAGCCAACTATTTCTTCCTCAAGTCTAACATCAGATCCGCATACAGTTAGGCGAAAAAAACCACGATTGGTAGATTGTTTTTATTCTCTTTAACTATATACATATTATATATATATTATATATACACTACCTACAGTACTATACATATGCTTTTCACTATGTAGAAGATAGAATCCTTGTAAATATTAGGTGTATTATGTATCCTCTTGGAACATTAAAACCAATCACTTCGAGTTAGTCTAATCATTTTTGTTGATCGCACAGCAATAATATTAATTACAAGAATTTTTAAATTTAAATGAAAAATATAATGTATATCAATATCAAGTTGCAATGGTCAGATTCGTGTAAACAATAATAAAGGTTTTAAACTAGTATAGAAATTAAAACAGTTTAAGTATCTATTGTAATAATTTTGATTTTTCCAGCTAATTTGATAATTCATACTTAAAGCTTAAATCATGTTTATATTCGTATATACTATATAGTTATACCTGTGGTTAAAATTAACAATTAATTTTATACTATTTTGCTCAATAACTACACTCTACAAGCAGATAAAATTCTCAAATAAAATAATAAACATTTTTTGATTAAATAATTTAGAAAACACGAATATTTAATATTACCTACCTAACCTCTACATAGTCTACATATATCGACTTAATACATATTTATAACATAAATCCTTATATTATTTCAAAAAAATTGAATATTTTACAGCCGTTTTGTTTTACCTAGATGGTAATTAAAAATATTTGCTAATAACCTTTTTAATTGAGTTAAATCAGTATTTTTCTCCAAATTAGTAACAAACTTTTGGAGTAAAATATATTATTTGTTAACTAATAACTAATAACTTATATCAGCGGTTCTCAACCTTTTTATATTCGCGTACCACCTACAAAGTTTGAAAAATTTTACGTACCACCTGATCATTTTTTTTACTTATTTATAATATATACGTTTATGTTATGTGTATAGAATTTTATTTTATTAGGAATTACAAAATGATGTGAATCAAGTATTTAATGTACAAAAAAAAATTAAATTAAATATGTACAAACTACAAACCAAATAATATTTAATGTTAATAATGATTCATTCCAATTTTTTTTTATAAAGGGAGATTTTCTTCGCGTACCATCTATGAGCTTTCCGCGTACCACTAGTGGTACGCGTACCATAGGTTGAGAAACGCTGACTTATATTTTAAAGTTCTTAACGTTGTATGAATTAACTAACTATAGCCCACCTCAAAAAATAATTATATCGACTCTCACGAACGCATTGTCGATTGGTGGCAACTGGCAATACAATTTATTTAAACGGTATCAACATTATTATGTTATATAAACACTTATTAAACCGACACATACATTTATATAATTGTTATTCAGGTCGTATAGGTACAAAAATAATAAGAATTTGCTATTACAATACTTTTATCG